>CM038143.1:419075244-419675244 GCA_021437245.1 Aegilops speltoides
CAAAGGGGGAGAGAGTATAGGGATTTGTGTGGTTGCCGAGTTGCGAGTGTGTGTGTCTGTGTCTTTGTGGTTTGTTGTGTCGTTGCTTTCTCTTGTCGTTTGCTTGTTTTGGTTTTGTGCCCGTGAGACCTAGTTCCAGTCATATGATGTGAGACATATGCTACCTTATCCTTTATTATCTATGTCCATCAAGTACTTTGGTAATTTGTGAGTTGCATGCTTATCCTAGTATATACCCTGCTCACTCGTACCCATATGATTAGGTTGTTGGACTATAAAAGATAGGGGGAGTGTTGATCCTAATGTGTGTGCTTTGCATTCCAAAGGCATTACTAATTAGGTGCACACATTCAGGGGGAGCCCGTCTATATTTTGTAGTTCTAAGTATCTCTTCATTCTTGTACTATCCTTGTGCAAATCCCTTGTTGTCATCAATCCACCAAAAAGGGGGAGATTGTTAAGGCATATCTCTCTCGATGTAGTTTTGGCGATTGATGACAACACGTTTGCGGACTAATCATGTGCTTTGAGCATTTCAGAGATTCATCCTTGGGCACGAGACGATTCCTTCCCCTCGGAGCTTTAATCAAGACGGTGTAGCTCTTTTGTTTCTGTTTAGTTGGACATGTTTCGTAGGAGGCACCATACTATCAAGAGGGGGTCCGCTGTTGGTAAGGCTAGGGTGGAATCAACACGTACACATCCGTTTTGCACCCACTGAGCCTTCCCGTTTCGATGGAGGCTTTCTTCCCCTTCTATGGGTTTTGGCTTGGCCCCAGCGGTTGTACTGCTCAAGAGCCACAGGCGGCAGTACCGCCCTGCAGCGGTAGTACTTCCTGTGGGTCCTCAGCCGTAGTACCGCTGCGGTACCGGGCTCCTACCACGTCGACTGGAGGATGTCGCCCTTCATGTCGGATTGTGCGGCACTAAGCAGCGGCAGTGAAAGCGGTAGTACCGCTCGAGAGCGGCAGTACCGCCCTGCCACCGCGACAGTACCGCTCTGGGTCCATCCCCTGCCCATCTGCTTGCCCTCCCTGGCTGCACGGCAGTACCGTGAGGGGGAGCGGTAGTACCGCTGGGGCTAGCGGTAGTACCGATGCCCCCTGCGGTAGTACCGCCCTCTGTGGGGCTGTTCTGGGGGGTAACGGTTGGTTTGTTCCCCCCACTATAAAAGGGGGTCTTCTTTTCCAAAGTTGACCTACCTCTTCCCCCAAAAGCTCCATTGTTGCTCCAAGCTCCATTTTCGCCCGATCTCTCTCCCTAGCCAATCAAACTTGTTGATTTGCTCGGGATTGGTTGAGAAGGCCCCGATCTACACTTCCGCCAAGAGAAATTTAATTCCCCCTAGCGGATCTTGTTACTCTTGGGTGTTTGAGCACCCTAGACGGTTGAGGTCACCGCGGAGCCATAGTCCATTGTGGTGTTGTTGGGAGCCTCCAATTAAGTTGTGGAGATTGCCCCAACCTTGTTTGTAAAGGTTCGATCGCCGCCTTCAAGGGCACCAATAGTGGAATCACGACATCTCGCATTGGGGCGTGAGGAGAATACGGTGGCCCTAGTGGCTTCTTGGGGAGCATTGTGCCTCCACACCGCTCTAACAGAGACGTACTTCCCCTCAAAAGGAAGGAACTTTGGTAACACATTCTCATCTTCACCGGCTCCACTCTTGGTTATCTCATGCCTTTACTTGTGCAAGCTTATTTGTGTTGTATCCCTTGCTTGCTTGTGTACTTGTTGTTGTTGCATCATGTAGGTTGCTCACCTAGTTGCATATCTAGACAACCTACTTTGATGCAAACTTTAATTTGGTAAAGAAAAGCAAAAAATTGTTAGTTGCCTATTCACCCCCCCTCTAGTCAACTATATCAATCCTTTCACCAGGGATTCAACCTTAAAAAGTAGAGTCGGTGATGTCTGAGCACAAAACATTCTAAACACTATCGTGTGGGAAGGGGTTCTCTTTTAGCTTGGACAATGGGTCAAAATGTACGATGACAGATCTGCGCTTCGCCTCGATAATACCGACAACTGACAATGGCTCCGGGATTTGAGGAGGATGGAGATGATCCCTAGTCAATACGCCACACCGATAAAGGTTCTTCGTTGACCCACAACATACATCCCGGTCTATAATTCTCTGAATTCGGCGGAGATTGGCGATGTTGATGACAGTTGTAGGATTTCCTAACGACTCCAATGTAAATTTATTTTCTTGTGTGTGTGTGGGTGGGGGGGGAGGTGGTTATGGAAAGTTCCATCTACACATGTTCTCTCTCAACCTTCTAGGTCGGTTCACATGCATGCTTTGTGTTCTTTGATCGTGATTAATGAAACACATGATAGCCTAAAAAGGAAAATCATATATAACAAGCTTATTGCCACGAACATATTAAGTTGTTCATTCATGGAAAAGGTATATATATGAAGTTATTGCACATCTGGAGGTGTTTTAAGGTGGTAGTCAATTATGTAAAGTAACACACATTTCCGATGCAAGAAGGAGAAGGAAATACCCCACATTTACTAGGAGAGTTTTCAAAAAGAATATGCACTTCATTTTCTTCCCTCAAAGACAAGCAAGATTTCGACCAATACCGTTTCACTTTTGAACCATAGCATACCAGAACATCTCTCTCTATCTCTCCCCAATCCGTGTGCAGGGATTCAACCTTAAAAAGTAGAGTTGGTGACGCCTGAGCACAAAACATTCTAAATGGTAGCGTCAGGGAAGGGGTTCTCTTTTAGCCACGGATAATGGATCTAAACATATAATGACAGATCTGCGCTTGGCCTCGACGATACCGACAACTGACGATGGCTCCGGGATTGACAAGGAGGGAGATGATATCTGGTCAACACGCCACATCAATAAAGGTTCTTCGTTGACCCAAAACATACATCCCGGGTTGTAGTTCTTTGAATTCAGCGAAGATTAGCGATGTCGATGACAGTTGTAGGATTTCCTGACGACTCCAATGTAATTCCTTTTCTTGTGTGTGTGTTTGTGCGCTGTGTGTGTGCCGGGGAGGTGGTTATGGAAAGTTCTATATACACATGTTCTCTCTCAACTTTCCAGGTCGGTTCACATGCATGTGTTGTATTCGCTCTGATCGTGATTAATCGAATACATGATAACCTAAAAACGAAAAATCATATATAACAAGATTATTGCCAGGAATGTATTAAATTGTTCATTCGCAAAAATGGTATATACTAAGTTATTACACTTTGGAGGTGTTTTAAGGTGGAGTCTTTTTTTTAAGGTGGAGTCTTAATAACTTATGGAAAGCACCTCACATTTCCCATGCAAGTAGAGGAAGAAGAAAATACCACACATTTATGAGTATAGTTTTCAAAAAGAATTTGAACTTCATTATCTTTCGTCGAAGATGTTAGGGCATATTTCTAGGCAATCACTCTGAAGCACTTGTGTTGTCGATCTGGAGGTATGGGTTTACTTAGTATTATGTGAGCTACTTTGATATCTATGTTTCAACCGTGTAACAAGATATCGAGCATGAAGAATTACATTTTAAGTGCTAAGTTCTTTTTTCTTTTTGAAAAATAGCCCATGTCTTTTCTTAGGGAACGCCATCATGACACGCTTTATTGATTTGCAAAAAATAGTTATTTTCCTTATCCGTACTAGAACAATGCTCATGCATTGCAATGAGATATAAATATTCTAATACGTTAGCTTGTGGTTTACGTGCCAATATTAATGTGATTGTTTGAATAAATGTTTATCAAAACTTGTCTGTGATTCACCTTATAGTTTGATGAGAAATTTGGTAATTAAATTAAGATGAAATTGATGCAAAAGGTAAGTAAATTAATGTTATTGAGCGGTATACTGGGAAGGTGTGGTCAAATTAAAATGAATAAAAAGGACTGAATAATAAATAATCGGTGGAGGGATATGGTGGGAGGGGGGAACCGGTTGACGAAGAGTTCTCAGGAAAAGAAAACTACTCATACTAGTAGAATGCCCGTGCGTTGCCACGGGCTCTTGAAATAGTTTACCAGAGTTACATGTTAAAATCCACACGTACAAACAATATAACACAAACTGAAGTCCATTATTGCAATGTAATAAGCTAAGTGATGTTACAACTTAACATCTATTACAAAAATATTAATATCTAGATAATGCGCTTAAGAAAATCTTTCACAATATCAGGAAAGTTTCCTCTAGCTTCATTCCCGTGATGTTTTAGAAAGTATAATAAAAAATGCTTCCTCATTTCATACCCATCCTGTAAAAAAATGTAGTTAGTATGAAAAATTCATGAAGAAGGTCTTAAAACATGTAACCCACAATACTCACCGCGCAAACCGGCTTGACCAATTCTTTACCGTTCCACCAGAGCATAAAATGAAAAACAAAATAGCCAGACACATTCCTGAAAAACTTTCAATTAATATTATAAATAATATAATGATAACATAAGTAAATATTCTTATTATGAATTCATTACCCGTCTATACTCGTTGGAACGCCGGCCGGAAATAAACGATGCCATTTAGATATATCAGAATTCCACCCAGGCAGCTTTATTTCGAGTGCTTCTTTGAAATCCCTTGAAAAACTTTTTAATTTCAGTGAATGCCTCATGTTTTTAACCTCTGATGATTGTGATGATTGAATAGGATCCATAATATGTAGACAACGTGTCCCTTTGTCGATGATGTACAGGATGTATCGGCCGATGGATGCATAGGGAAGATAAATCTACAAGTGGAGCTATTAGAAACAAAAACAAACCATGATAACAATGATCAAAATATTTTATTTACCTTATTGCAAGATGAGATGTCGGTCTCCATCCCAGGCCAGCTATCAAATAATGTTGCCAACGTCTGGATAGTTTCCTTCTCACAAAACTTCTGACCTCGTGTTGACTCTAGCATCATGGACTAAGTAGAAGAAAACAATATTGTTTCAACATGTTGATACTAATGGTAAGTAAAATGAAGAGTTAGAATAACTTACACAAAATCGTAGATCCATGTAGTGTATAGGAGGGTCTGTGAACAATACTCCCTCGTCACATGCCAGCATAAGCACGGCGGTGTTGAAGCAATCATTGTCCATGGGCTCCTCCATGTTAAGTATGCTCTGAAGTTTCTTAAGACTTAAGCTCATTGGATCCGTGTGGAGCTCCGGACCCACACCTTCCTGTAATTTGACGGTAAGAAGAACAATAATATACATCCGCACATTAAATATTGATACATGATACTTACTCCAAACATCCAGCATCATTGATCGACATGATGTAGTTGCAGAGGCCGGCAAGTATTTCACGTTGGTCCGTGGGAATGATAGTGATTAGGGCGGGACGTTTCTCTTCGACCACATCAGATGGATTATCCAGGATCTCGAGATCAGAATTAGCTAAAGTTTCTTCGTTAAGAGGTTGTTTGTACATGGGACATCCTTTTAACTTATTAAGCTCTGAATCGAGCAAAATAATTGCTAATTTTTGTCGAAAATGTTTCATATCCTCCTACAAACAAAATTAGAAAACAATTTATAATATATTTTGATAAAACATTATGAGATAATGTATAAAACTGAAATACCTGCGTAAACTGGTCTGATAGTCCATGTGGTGTCCAGTATTCCATATAATTTAGCATAAACAATCCACATGATACGCTATAATATTATAAAATAATGCTTTAGAATCTCACAAAGATAAATCTAAAAACAAACTATTGAAACAAGTGCTTACCCATCGGTTTGTATTGCCTCCTGAATTTTCTCTACAACCGTCCATTTTGTAACATTGAGATCAGGCCACTTATGACCTTTGATAAACTTGGATTATGCTCGCAAGTTTCAGCCATTTCTCGAGCCCTAATAACTATTATGTATATATGAGAAATGTTAAGAATGAAGTCAAACAAAATAAATGCTAAGATGAGAAAAGAAATAGATAGTTACCGTAGTAGCAAGGTCATTGCGTTTGACATTCTCACCAAGTGAGTCAAATACTTGGATCTCTCGTTTTTTGGCGTTGGCAACTGCTAGATACCAATGGTAGCCCGGCATGTTAATCGGAATGAATAACTGGTGTAAATAAGATACAAGTCACAGTCACAATTAGATATAGTTATTAATAAATTATTCAACATATGAACTAAAGAAAAACAATCCATAATTATATGCATGGATTACGAGACAAAACTAACCATATCTTGTTGTAGATAAGTATTAACATGACGCATTTACGATCGACGATATTTTGATGAGTCTATGTCTCTTTCCCCGTCTTCTTTTATCTGGCCCGATACAAACGTGCTAATAATGTGTACCTTTTCACCCGCCCTGTCTTGTAGATGCTCGTGAGCAAGCATGCAATATATGTAAGCATTTATCACCTGTAATGGGCATTTAGATTATATTAATATTTTATGATATTATATATTGTTCGTATTATTAATTACAAAGTTTGTGCAATTGGTCTTACGCCGTCATGTAAGAACATATCATCTTTAATAAGGCATTCCAAATCGTCGGTTGATAACAAGGCATCTCCAATGTCTACGAACTGGGTATTCTTCGGGGCAGACTTGATTGATTCGATGACTGTAATATCCCTAGCGGTACAAACATAGTCTGTCGAATTCATAAAAATACGAGCCAACTTAACAATCAAAATGAGCAAAATTAGTTGAACACAAAAGACAATATTACAAAAATAATATTGATAATAATATTAAAAAATACCTTGTGGGATAATATGTAAATTAGCAACCTTTTTTGGCTTGTTATGAGATATAACCTCTACAACATTTTTATGTTGTGAATCTTCGTCCCCTTTCAGCATAATCGCATCTGAACCCTCAATGGATTCTTTCCGTGCATCTCCAAAGTCCATATCCATCTCTCCTGTCTTCTGAAAAAACAAGAAAAATAAAGAAAGCCCTTCCGTATTATAATATATAAGATACATACAGAGGAAGGTTAGCTATATGCACCTCTTCTCGTGGTGTTTCGCTGTGGTCTGTCATCGTTTCATCAGTGATTATGTTGGAACCCATCAATTTATATCTATACTGAAATATAATTAATACTTTTTACTGCGTCACAAAATTATATAAAATATATGTTAAATCTGAATGTGAAACCAACACAACTGTTTTCTCTTCTAATAAAAATAGTACTTGGTTATATTAGGAAAAATGACGCTTAGATCATTTTACTAACACAACAAATCGGGGCAAAAAACAAAATATAAGTAATTAAGCGTCTGAAATTGCTTAAGTTAAAATAAATTATTTGTATTGGCTATGGAAAATTGCCATACAAAAACTAAAACAAACAAACCAACATTAACCAAGTATATTTATTTTTATATGATTTGGTTTGTGATACCCTTAGTATATGTCATAAGAATATAAATATTTATTTTTATGCACCATATTTAGTATTCTAGGTATGTATTCTATGGTATATTTTGTGAGGTATAAAAATAATCGTAAAAAAATCAGACGTCCACTAATAACAAATTTACCATGATGAACTATTTATGATGGGTATTTCATACTGCATCATATTTGTATATATAATATATATATATATATAAAAAGTGAAACTAACAGAAATTTTTTCAATGCAACAAACCTCAATGTTCATATATAAGTAATTAGACATTTGATAATTATTTAAAATATTTTTTTGTACGCTATGAACAAATGTCCAACAAAAAAACTTTTGTAAACTACTACAAACAAAAACTATAATAAATTACATGGGCCATTAAAAGCACGTCTAGGCCTGCACCAAATGCATCACGGGCTAGGCATCGGCCCGCCTCCCCAGCGTCGGACCGCCTCCCCAGCGTCGGCCCGCCTCCCGCCCGCGTCGGCCCGCCTCCCAGCGCGTCGGCCCGCCTCCCCGCCGTCGGCCCGCCTCCCCCGCCACCTACCTTATCCACCCACTCGCTCATCTTCCTCCACTCACTTCATCTTCACACTTTCCCCTCCGCCGCCGCAGATCGCTGGGTAGGTGGCGACATGCGACTCCGCCGCCGATCGATCCCCTCTCCTCCACTCATCTCTCCTGTCCACTCACTCGCCGGCTCTCGCCCCCTCACCCCACACACCGCCCGCATCGCGGCGTGCGGCGCCGACCCCGCAACCACCACGCCAACTTGCCGCGACCACCGCACCAATCTCCGGCGCCACCTCTCGCCCTCCCACCTCCCCCCGCCGCATCGCGGCGCGCGTCACCGAGCCGGGAACCACCACACCAGTGTCCGGCTACACCTCTCGCCCTCTGACCTCCCCCCGCCGCATCTAGAGGCGCGCGCTGGGCCTCATGGGCGGTGGCTGGCATGCTGCTGCGGCGGCAGCCGTCTTCCTCTTCGCCCGCTGCTGCTCACGTCGCCGCAATGCTGATCTACATGGGCTCCATCTCCCTCGACGGCGTGCCCCGCATCATCTCCCGCCCCGCGCCCGGCTCGCTCTACCGCAGCCCGCAGCTGTACGCCCGCCTGCGCCCCGAAATGGACGCGGACAACGCCACAGACGCGGTGAGTGCCGCGCTGCCCCCTCCCCTACCCTGCTAGTCCATGGACAGTCGTTTTGTGCTTGTGGACAGTGGTGTGTATACTCATTTGCTTTCTGTGGTGCGTGCTGGTTAGGACAGATATGCTGCAGAATCACTACAATACAGTTGTGGAAATGTATGTGACGGTGGATAACATGGCAAACTAATGGTGTTTCACCTGCTGAAACATACTGTGGATTTTTTGGGTTCCTAGTATTTTGTTGGTCTATAGAAAAGATTTTAAAAGTTGAATCCTATGAATGTGTATATGCAATGCACGTGGTTGGGAACATCATGTTGAACATATTAGTAGCGACGATGACAGAAAATTATATGATTCAAGTGTATCAAACTTTTGTATACCTGATGGCTTCTCCACCCCTAAGGACTTGTTTTTCAGTGGTAAATCATGTACATGTTGTATGTTTGTTACAACAGAATTAGTATTTCGCTCTATTATTTCTTTGAGATACGTTTTTTTGGCACATTGAGTTACCTATTTCTGTCCCTTATTTAGTTCACATACATGTGTTACCAATGGATCAGGCAACAGGTGCTCTGTTGATAAATTTAGAATTTTTTCCTGCAATACTGCTCCTGTAGAATTGTCTATAGAATTTTTGCAAATAAATGTAGCTGAGTAAGTTGGATACTTGACTAATGCCACCTTGGGTCAGCGTCTGCTTTATTTGTATGCTCTTTTATTACATTGAAAGACAATCACCCAGTTTTGGTCAGTTTTTTTTAAAAAATTAATTGGTGTTGCTATTCTACATAACTCAAAATCTATTATAGTACTGCATTTTATTGGTGTTGCAAGTTTTTCTTAAAGTACTGCATTTTGACCAGCATAAATTATCTCTCGAGATAAGCTTCTTCAGTTTACTAATTATTTATTTCCTACAAACTGTGAAATTCATGAAGGGACCAAACAGAGCAAAGGGAAGAAAGAGAATTTACCAGAGAAGGAGAAGTTGAGTGCATTAAATAATCTCTTGATCTTCTTGTAATTTAAAACCATTTAACCTTTTACCAGCAAAAAAATATTTATTTTAGCTTATGCACTGTTTCCCCCTGGATTGTATTTGATTTTGAATTGTGCCTTTTAGAGCCATGATATGACAAGACATAAGTGATGATATTCAATTGCTTTCTTGCATCAGTCTAGCTAGATTATATATGTTCCAATGGATCAGGCATCAGGTGCTCTGTTGATAAATTTAGATTTTTTCCTGCAGTACTGCTCCTATAGAATTGTCTATGGAATGCTTGCAAAAAAATGTTACATGAGTTAGTTGGATGCTTGACTAATGCCACCTTGGGGCAGCGTCTGCTTTAGTTGTATGTTCTATTATTACATTGAAAGACAATCACCCAGTTTTGGTCAGTTTTTTAAATAAAATTAATTGGTGTTGCCATTGTACATAACTCAAAGTCTATTATAACAATTGCAATTTTTTCTTAAAGTACTGCATTTTGATATGCATAAATTATCTCTTGAGATAAGCTTATTCAGTTTACTAATTATTTATTTCCTACAAACTGTGATTTTCATGAAGGGACTAAATAGAGAAAAGGGAAGAAAGAGAATTGACCAGAGAAGGAGAAGTTGAGTGCATTAAATAATCTATTGATCTTCTTGTAATGAAAAACCATTTAACTTTTTCGCAGCAAAAATTTATTTATTTTACATTTGATGATTAGCATGGATAAATAAAATAAATATAGTTTCATATTGACATTTTTAATGGTTACACAAACTTTGCTGACTCCACACTATTGTATCTCTTACTGAAAGTTTAAATTGCCTACTTTTTTCACATGATTGTGAAAATTTAGTTTGCTAGCAATTGATATGCCTACTTTTTACTGACATTTTTTATACTATCATCATCAATATTTGTTCTTCCTTGTGATCCATGTGAATCAGCATGAAACATCTATTCGGACTCTCTTTGATCCATGTAAAAATTCAAACTATTGTATCTCTTTGAACATATTTTAAATATTTCATATTTTCCAATAGGAAAACTTAACAAGTGTTTAAATCTATTACTTGTAGCTATTGACATACATGCAAGTGCCTAGTGTAGACATGTACGTACCATAACAGTTTTACATTTCTCGTGACAGATTTTCCCAAGGCCTACATATTATGGCTGACAGCTACTTCATGGAATCAGTAAGATGAACTTAGAAGACAGGCATGGATAAAACAATGAGGTAATAAAAGGGAAAGGAATAGGGTAAAATATGTGTATAAACAACTTATAAGTACTTCCAGCCCACTACAAACAAATTAATTGGGTATGATATTTATATAAGCTAAAATATATTTAATATTTTGTACTACATCATATAAGTATATATAATATATAATACAAAAGAACTGTTTTATCTGATAATAAGAAAAGTATTTGGTTATCTATAATGTTTTTAGGCTATGGAAAATTGACAAACAAAAATTAAAACAATCAACCCAACATTAACAAAGTTTATTTGTTTCATTTATATTTTTTTGTGATACCATTAATAAATGTAACAAGCATAAAAAATATTTATTTTCATGAACCAGGTTTATATATATAGAATTTTGTTTATTTACAAATCAATAATACGTTTTTTTGTTTAATATCATTTTCTGAGGTACAAAAAATTACAAACAAAATCATCCCAGCATTAATGAAAATTATACCATGATGAATTATATATGATATTTGAATAATATTTTTGCTATTTACATAAATGTTCTTGATAATTTGATATTTCATAATGTTTTATTCAAATTATGCAGGTGTTATTGTTTTTAAAGAAAAATGATATATATTATCAAAAAATGTTAGATATTTTCAAAACTTGACCTGGATTTTAAATAATAGTTATTGTTTATTGAAAATAGCTATCAAATTCAAAACAATGTTAATATCTTAGAAACTTGTTCAAGTTTATGAAAATATTATGGATTTCTTAAAAGGTTACGATTTTCAAAGTTTGTTCTTAATATTCAAAAATGTTTGTGCTTGTAAAGAAATGTTCACACTTCCAAAATTGTTCATTGCTAAAAAATGGATGTCATTTTCGTTTTATTTTAATATTCTCAAACTGTTTGTGGTAAAAAACTGTACAAATTTATCAAATTTTGTATTTGTTTAAAAGGTTCTTCTCAAAATTCATTAAAAAATATGTTTGGAAAATTTGTTAGCTTTTTCATTTTGCTATCTATTTTCAAAAACATTCATGTTTTCAAAAGAGAAATAAGGTGATGAAGCAGGAAAGAAAGAAAAATAAATAAAAAAGAAAAAACATTGGGCCGGGCCAGCCGGGACGAAGCCGTTGCGTGCACAACCCCCCGTCGCGCGACGGCCCACATCCCCCGCTGCGGCCGCGCTTGGCTTTCCATCTAACCTCCCGTCGGCCCACCTCCCCTCCTCTCCACCTACCCCGCCGCCCACCTTATCCAATCATTCCGCTCCACTCCCCTCCACTCGCTCCTCTCCCCTCCACTCACTCCCCCGTCGCCCCAGTTTCCCCTCCGCCGCCAGACGCATCGCGGCGTCCACGGCTGGCGTCCTGCAGCTCGACCGGCGATCGCCGATCAGCCCTCTCATATCCACTCGGTGGCAACCTATCGCCTTTCACCTCACCCCGATTTATGACCGCGCACTCGCCGAGAACGCAACCACCAAGACTCCGCCCGGCGACAGCTACGTCTCCGGCGAGCCGTAGCGGTGAGGGACGACGATCGAGCTTCATCGCGATCAATCTGCAACGACACGCAGCGGCTGGATCCGGTGGAGGTCCGTTCAGATCCGCCACGTTGCTGGTCTCCGGCGATGTCAAGGTCGAACCGAGGCGGGGTGCATCGATCTGCAACGACAGAAGCTACGGTAAGCGCGTCCGAAACCTTTCCTCCTCTACTTCTTCCATTACTGGAATCCCTGGCCTGATCTCCTCCTCGCTGTTTCGAGGTGGCTCCCCGACGGCCAAGACACGGCCACAGTGGTGCATACTGTCGTATTCATCGCCGGCAAGAAACAACCCCACGAGGTGTAGTCACGGTGGTCTACCACTCCGCCGTCTTGGGCAACCCAAAGTGCAAACCGAGGGCAAGGTGAGACAAACAGCCCCTCCCCCGTCCCCCGTCCCCGCTAATGGCCGTAGGTCAGCGGTTTGCTGTAGTTTAGGGCTAGCTACACGGATTTGAGACAACAGATCGAGTTTTGCCGTGTGTAGTGTTGGGTATCTTTTGCACTTGCTCCATCAGCATACTGCTACTATTTCATATCATTGATTGATGCATTGTTTTTTCATAATTGAATTGGCGAATGATGAAAAGGTGTAATGTTCAGGGATTTTTGCTAGATGATTTGTTAATCCAGTTTAATTTTAGTAGGCATCTGGGTACTGTTTATGTATTGATAGCGCACCTAGCTTAAATCATACAATACTATTTTTACTTTTCTCAAACAATCTTCTCTGGATTTCATATTAACAAGTGGCTTGGTTTGTACCAACTCACGGGTATTGTCCTTCTGCTTTTGCATGCTACTATATTATGCCTATGGTTTTAGTTAAGCTAACATCACCAATCATTTAATGATTGCTGGTCTTGGGCTTGTGCACAAGTTATGGCCCAGTTTTTACTTAGTAATTTTGGTTTCTTAATGTTTTAGGAGACACATTTATTCCAGCTGCACTTTATGGTAATATAATAAACTAAATAGCAGACAGTGCTATGATGTCAATAGTCATCTGGTTATGAAGCTGTCATTTTAATCATGAAATAGTCACTGTTCGATCTTTCTTGCAATTATGGAAACAATTTTGTGTCTTACCACCCAATACTGAATTTCGCTAACTATACACAAACTGGTTGAACTCGGATCATGGTATTTAACCATGATAAGCTAAAGGTAGTTTAAACATGTTTAATAAAGTCACTTTTACATCTTCTTGTTGTGATATATTGTACTATTATATGGTCAGCTAGAAGATGAAAACTATATTGGTTGGAATTGAGCTTAAACTAATTTCTTCATGCTGTTGATGTATTTTGTGGTTTCATGCACTTTCGTTCGTGAACTTGGAGACAACTTGGAGACTATGCTTATTGGAGAGGCTGCTTCTTGGGAGTGCAAAGTAAGCAGAACAACCCACACAACTACTGCAATCAAAGTAAGTAATAGCAACACAATCTGTATGCATTTTATGTACATAGGTATGATACGCTCATTTCCTCACTTTGATTTTGACTAAAATTTATTGTGCAGTAGGAGTAGTTGCTAGAAGTATACTTTGTTGAAAGCTCATCGATGTGCCAATTTTTGATA
Organism: Aegilops speltoides; assembly: GCA_021437245.1. NCBI lineage: Eukaryota > Viridiplantae > Streptophyta > Magnoliopsida > Poales > Poaceae > Aegilops > Aegilops speltoides. Next base: position 419,089,135 of record CM038143.1, read on the forward strand.
GTGAAGGTACTGTTTCTGAAAATAGTTTAGTTAGCTTCAGTGTTGTTCGATTCAATATAAATTGAGTTATGTTTTTTGTGCCACAAGGAAATCCTGGACACTTACAATCAAGTTGGGCATACATGTCAACTATTTTTTGAGGGGCGACATATATATCAATTATGTGAGGTGAGGGGATAGAGTTGTGAAGGCAAATTATAAGTAAAACTACTTGACCTAAAAACTTCTTATCTACTGCTTGCTATCAAAACTCAGTGTCTACTTTTTGCCATACAAACTTTGTCTACTGCTTTGTCATGTTTCGTTTTTTTAGTACATATATGTGCATTGTGCTTACAAGACAATAAGGCATCTAATGCCAGATATAATTATTTATCTTCACTTGTACATTAGAGTCATCTAATAAGAGAGGTCAATGATGTGACCATATCTTCATGAGTTAGAGATACTACAAGTCCTTAGAGTCATCTAATGACAATAATTATTTTGGTAATCTTTGCCCAAGGATGGGTTTTTGTGGTGGAAGTTTGCTTGGCCACGAAAATAGTTTGGTTGCCTATGCAGTCTAGAATATATGATGAATCTATTTTTCTTCAGTTGTACCTCACCTAATAGGACATGATCATAATAAAATAACTATTATACTTTTAGAGAAGAGACAGATCAAGAAATCTTCATACCTAGATGAACTCGCCTTCTTGATCCTCCACGGAATTTTTTCCTCTAGGACTCGCTAATTTGATCTGTTGCTATCTGTGATGGGCGAAGGGAGAGAAAGGAGGGGGAGGAGGGATGGCATAGGTTAACATATATAGATAGGCCATGCGCCGGATAACTGGGTAGGAAATCATGGCTTGTTCTAGTCCCACCATATATTACTGTATGGGGCAGATCTATTTCCTTTCGAGATCAAATGCCCACCTGTTAATATATATTAGAAAAGATGTCAATAATTATAACTTTCTAAATAGGTAAATTGTTATTTATTCATAAAATAATCAACTTATCATTGATTTGCATGCCAAGATTAACTATAACTGGCCACACAGTATACATTGTATATACTTAAATAATAATAAAATTAATATATATCTCTGCCAGTGGCATCAAAACATATAACTTTCCAATTATCGTATTAGTAAAACAATATTGTAACATGTATATACTGTTGCAGGAATTGTTTAATGGATTCACAGAGGAGTAAGAAGTTAAACTACATCAGAGATTGGAGAAACTTTACTTATCCACTGGTGCTGCCAAAGTATGAGTAACACAATTTCATCGTCTCTTTTCTTTTTACATTGTTTCCTTTCGATTTAAAACATTGGAATCTTTTGCCAGCATTTTTCAAAGGGATGTTCTTCAGGGTGTGGAGTGCTACATAGCGACAGTACCTAAGCAAGTGAAAATAGGTATGTTGCTCCAATTGTATATTAGCTCCAATTTTACTTACCACATATGTCTATTGTGTTTAAATATAGTTCATACATTGAACACATTATATATTGAATTATATTATATTACAATGAGATGTGACTGCCTTAGGGTAACTTTATAATATTTTTCTTACTCACCAAATATTATTGGAAAATGTTGGTAACGGATAATTATTGTCGGAACATCCTGGGACAAACTTGTACTTTATGTAGTCAATAAGAAAACAGTTTGGCGGGGACTAATTTTGTCTAATGTATTCAGGAACACATACAAGATAATCATTGATTTATCAGAAACATCTTGAGCAAGACAGAGAACTGTGGATCCTGTGTGAACTTCAAGATTGGTGACAATTGAAGGTACGTGCCCTATGACCGTTCGATTGCTGGTTTAAAGTATACATCGTATCGTATAACAGTGCGTGTATGGATGAAGTTATACGATATGAGATTAGCTATTGCAAAAGAAAATTAATGACGTGCACAATAACGATGAAATGTTAATTAATTTATTTGTTCACTTAAATAGTTCACTGTAAATAATGAGTGTATACATCATATCGTATAACAGTGCGTGTATGTATGAAGTTATACGATACAAGATTAGGCTTTAGAACTTTAGCGTGACGAAAAAGCCCAGATGGTCTGCCCTGCCCCACCTAAACACAGGGACATATAGTGGCTCTCGAACCAAAGATTTTTATCAAGAGCACACGAAAGGCATCCCTTAGCTTTAGAGAAGGGGACAAACAATATGTACAAGATTTACATGGCTGCAGGCGTCACCCACGACGTGCCTGCCATCTCATGAAAACCCTCCTAGGCTAATATTCACAAGAATGTAGAACTCCACTCCCTCTAGATAGAGCCCACAGGTGGCGCTCCATGAAAATGTTCCCGGCCAGTTATTGCCAGTTATTCAAAACTAAAAATCTACCATTCTTGCTTCCATATACTCCAGCAATTCAACTTGACAAAAGAGTCGAAGTCCTTTCAGTGTGTCTTGGGCATCCTCTCACTCGAAGCCACCCACCACTCTTCCACCTTTTCATGCCCATTGGGTATCAGGTGCAGAGGTATCACTACCTTGGAAAAGAATTCGAACCAGACCTGTCTGGCATAGACGCATTGTGCAAGGATGTGATCCACCGTGTCCTGCTCCTGATCACACAAGAAGCATGAAGATATCTGATCTAGCAAACTGTGTCGAACTCGCCTATCCGACGTTCAGATCCTATATTGGACGGCCAACCACATAAGTAGCTTGGACGAGGTGCCCCGCTTTTTCATATCGCGTCCGCAAGCTGAAATTGCACCCATCCCTCACACTAAATCGCATAAGCCAAAGCAGCCGAGTAGGTGCCCGCACCGTTCCATCACATACTAAAGATCAGTATGTGCATACTCTACTCATGCCGCCTCTTCCCTCATCCTCTATCCTTGATGCATCATGCCGCTCTCTCCCTTATCCTCTCGATTGCAGCATTGATAGGGAATCGGAATGTCAAGCTCGATTTCTAGCTTGAGAAGCTAGACGCCTTGCAACCCTATCGGCTGATTCGCTGGACCCCTCACCAGTTAAGCTGATTTATCATCGAAGGACATGGATGTTAACTTATTTTTTAGCGTCTATGGTGAAAGCTACGCGCTAGGCCAATGCCCAGGGCTTAACCGCCCAAAGGCGAGCGCTTAACAAACATAAATTACCAAAACAACAAATAAAAAAGCGAACCCAACTTGTAGTAGTACCAAAACTACAAATAGTTATTAAATATTCCAAACCCAAATTTTTTTATAGTTTCCATCCATAACCAAACCCAACAAAGAGATGAGTGAAGTAATCCTGACGGTTCTGCATGCATAGAAGCATATTTAGTTGTTCAAAACCATCAAGGCCGCCGTAATCTCCTGAGGGATGTTTCGGACAGCTAGATTGTCTTTCAGCATGAGCATCTGGACTACAACTTGGCTCCTGAGCATTATTGGATCCTAGAGAGAATGAAACAAATTCACCATTAAATGTTGTAGTAGTTGGATTAAAAATGGCACATTGAAACTCATCGTATAGATAATTACTGTAGTGTTCATCCAGGTCATGCTACGCAAAGAACCGAGCTGGTGGGCCATCTCTTGTAGAACTAAGAAACCCGAGTCTTTGCTGTGACAAATAGTATAAAAACTTGAGATTTCTACATACTGCATCTTATTCATCTAATTTTTTTATTAAATTACCGTCGAAAATTGAATGACATGTTGTCATGACGCCAATCCATGAGTTTGGTGTTCCATCCAAGGACCCTAGCCTGCAACACTTCATTGAGTTCTTGCTTCAAAATAGTGATCTCCTTCATCATCTCTTTGTTGTGCGTGCTATTTCCCACTTTTTGTCCGTCTAGTGATGGATTAAATACGATAACCCTTCTCCTCATCCGATTTACCACGAGTAGACCATACGAGGAATCCGGGATAGACAACGGAAGTAGATACTACAGAAGGTCAACACAGGTTAATTGCTATCAAGAAAGAAAAAATAATTTAGGAATTAAAGAATCTTACAATTGTGGAGTTGAACACATCATATCTAGGAAAGGGCTGTAGAACAGCATTGCTGATCAGCGTCGAGGTGCGCTGCCCTTGCGGCATCCACGAATACCTTAGTGCTCGTGATTGAGCATGAAACTGCAAGTCAAAATAATGTTTTCCTCCAACCATGTTGGTGCTCTGCATGCCTCTCTACTTCAGCGCCGCAAGCTTTGAACAGCGAGATTGAAGCAGTCGGGATGTAGGCTTCCTGAGGTAACAAATAGTGTGTCTTTCAGCATTCTGAGGCTGATTTCAATCCGGTACGGTGCATCGCTTCTTATCCAGATTGAGCTGCACGTAAAAATTTTAAAAATTGGTTAGCACTATGCATGGTAGTTTGAATTTTTTTTTTCATATGGTAATATTTTGTAGATAATCTAATAGCTACGAGCAGAACGTAATATTTTGATAAACTATAGATGATGAAACTTGTTGCAGCACCTTCTAGAAATAGCTATAATTAAACAATAATTTCTCTATAAGAACAATATTAATTTGCTAGAAATTAGGTAGCAACCATTATTCCAAGTTTCCTGGCTGTTTAAAAACAATATTAAATGGTTGTACAATAAACTAACGAAATTAAGTTTTTCAACACTTGTACAACAAATAATACGGTTGATGTTTTACGGAAATACTGCCAAAACATTTAACAAAAATAATTTTGTACTGATGGCCGAAAAAAGTAAGATTTCATCTAAAGAAAAACAAATGAAGCAATATCATACTACTATATCAAACAGAGTCTGCTGTGTACGACCTAGTTCTAATGAGATTTTTTTATAGAAAAAAAACATAGAATAGCATAACTTACTCTAGTGTCTGCTCATCATGAACGCCGTTCATAAAGCCGAATATATATTCGAGTGCATCTTCCACGTAATGCCTTGGTGGGGGCAGAAGATGCAGGGGTGCAGGCAACTCCTCATGGGGGTCGGCCACAGCATCGTGGAGCTGGAGGGCAGCCTCATTGGGGTCGGGGGCAGCGGCAGCCAGGGTAGCCGGCGCATCGTTTCCAATGATAGGCTCCATCCCTGATCGATATGCGTGAGTGATCGTTCGCTGAGGTGTCTTGGCAATTAGGATGTCGATGCAGCATATATTTGGCAGCTATATTTATTGCGTCCAAATGCTTTTTATTGCCTGCCGAAAATAATGGGCGGTGGGAGCATAAAGGGATATAATTTGAATGCTATTTTTTGCCTGCCAAATATATCAAATCGTTTTTACTGCTTTTTAATGCCTGCCAATTATATCAAGTCGTTTGAAGGCGAGATGATTCTTTCTAATTATAAAATTCGTGACGGGCCAGATCAGATCTTTCTCCTTTTTATAGTTGAAAATTTTGTTCCTAAGGATCGCCATATTTACAGTTCAATATCAACGAATCGAAAAAATCAACCTTTGAATAAAACCAGATATACCGAATTAAGCACGCGTACAAGAAAAACATACTGCCATGATGGCTACACGTAGAGTTGACAAGCAACAAGAATACACACTTTAACAAAAATGTTTGGCCTGTGTGAATACATTATTATTCCAAATGTAGATAAAAGGACTAAGGGAAACGAGCTATTTAATGAGCTGTCTTGAAAAACAAACTCATCTACTGTCCATTTTTTCTGGCTACAACTGCAGCATTGACGTATGATAGTGTTTCGTCAAGTGTCGTTAAGCAGGCTTCGTGGATGTCTACAAAAAAATAATTAATTAGTACTAATATCATCGTAATAAGAAAATGAACAAAAATCCATAAAAATCAAAATAGTTTATACAACTTACCCTGAAGATGATGAACATCATCGTCTATGTCGGGGGAGAACAAGAATGTGCTCTCCCTCATAGTCTCCAGGCACTTATCCCTCCGGTTTAGCTGTATGTACGTAACTGCAATTTTCTCGAATAAATTTTCAGTGCACTGCAAGTGTTTCAAGTGACGACCAGCATGCTCTTGACTTAGGCGATAAAAAGTATCTCCTTCTGAATTATAAAGAAATGTTGATAGTAGTCAACTATCAAATAACAATAATCATATATAAAACCTCAAGTAATGATTGGAGTTTACCGAAAATTCATAATGCCTATCTCAACAAAATGGACCTGCCGTCTATATAATGAATCCCACCTATGTTGTATCCTACCAGCATAGACAAGAATACCAAGAACATCTGGAAAAAATTAATTCTGGGCGAGACAAAATGTTGAATGGATAAATATGCAAAACAAATTAAAAGATGTTGCACCGGTAATGGTTTTGTCTCGTAGCAAGGATATGACACCAAGTTGTGCGAAAAAAGGTGGACAGATTGTCGATGCAATACTGTGCACCGATGTCCTAACCATGGTCATAGCATTTAGTTCAATGACGAACTCCATGCATAGATACCAGAAGTGACCATCTAGCATTTCCGTGGGGTTTATCCCAACGTTAGTGAAGTTATATGTTAGCCCGGTCTGCAGATTGTCGTTGAATCGATACGCTTGGTTGTTGAAGGCAATTGCTTCAATCTTTGTTCCCTAGAAATTTTCAATAATTCAAATAACAATACTTTAGACTACATGTGTATATACATTAAAAAGGTTGATATATTTATTGATCACTAATCTCATACCTCCTGGTCCAGAAGTATGCAACGAAAGTATGGGTTTCCCATTGCATGCACCCTGATATGGGACTTCCACATCACCTTAGCTCGAATGATCCAACATCTGTGATAGATATGTTCCATCCGTACACTTTGAAAATTCAGGTACCTACATAAAATAATAGAAAATGATGAGATAAACAGACGGTGATGTCAGTTTAGCGTGCACGAAAATCTATACACTTGCCTGTTCATCGGAGGGATGATGGGATCCGGTGGATTAGCCATCACCCTCGTCGAGGGCCTCAAGCTGTATGATATCACCATGGTCAGGGAGCTAATGATACAGGGGCGCATGGGCATATGTAGTCCAAGGGGCCCATAGGCGGGAAAATCAAAATTCTTTCAATTTTTACATGTGGCCGTATAGCCAAAAAGACACTCCAATATCGAAATGATTATAAATAGTAAGTTATGAGAGTTATTTGGCAACAAAATATTTATTGCTAAAACTGTTTGAATCAATTAATTATTTATAGATATTTGAGATTCTTTCTCAGATAAAAATCATGTGAATTATCTCACCAGTATCAATGATTCCTTTTTGCCTGTTAATACGCTATATCTCTAATCCTAATGATGACTTTAGATCATTAGTTAGAAACGCAATAATTGGATATATGTCGTAATAATTAAGGTGATAGTGCGTTTAGGTAAGTATATTCACGCAATAAATATATTACCATTAATGACAAACATGTAATCAATTAACTATATTTACTCAGTTTTTATTTTGCTATATTCACCCAATTAATATTATTACCATGAATTCACTAATATTTCATCGATTAAAATTATTAACATTAATTACAAACATGTAATCAATTAAAAAATCAATTGTTTACTCAGCTTTGATTACACTATCTGTTCATTTATAATATCCCAGGATATATGTTTTTAGTACATGCGATGAGACGTCGTTGTGTTACTTTGCAACACTATTTTACGGGGATTTTAGAATAGTCACAATTCGATGGTAGCGTGTATTCATATAAGAACAAGATAAATATCTGTTCTTTATGAGAGTTTGCATCATCTTGTTGCTCTCCTTGTATTCATATAAGAAAAAGAAAAACATAGCATGTTAGGCGACAAAAATCAAAGGGATGAACAAAAACAGAGAGTAAGAAACCAAGCATGAAACAAAATATGTTCTTTATTCATACTTTGATAGTTTGACTCCAAATCGATTACAATGCAAAATGCTCTTAAGGAGCGTTCAAACATAAAACAAAAAAAGCTGTAAAGAATAATGTATAACTCCTCATGATTGCTCTTTTCAAGGCATTTCCGTCTTGTTGTCACATGCTTGCAGGTGCTTCACAACCATATATTCCAACTTCTCGATCTTCTTTACGAGCGTTTGCATGAGCTTGTTGCTCTCCTTGGTTGCCTGCAGAATTTGATCGCTTGTAGTAGCCCAACCGCCCCCAAACCTTCTTTCCTAACGGGATAACTACTACTAATAGGATCGACGTGATTATGCATCCTAAGACACTTTGACTTTGGCGTGTTACTCTCAGCAAAGGGAAGCATATGCGTAGTGCCGCCCACATCTTCCAAGACACCGAGATCTTCCTGCCAATGAATATCCTCAACAACATCATTGCTGAAGCGAATTGAACTGTTGGATGACGCCATGTGAGAGGAGGATGGAGCGTCAAGAAATAGTTTTACTTGTTCAAGAGAGGTCCGTAAGGTCGCTAGAACGGTTGGTCAATATATAAGCGCTTATATCAAGCTTTGATTAGGAAATCGGTAATCAAATCCACCGATCTGGTCACGATCAAATATTATTTATTAGGATCAATTTTGCGATTCGGTGAGTAAAACAAATAGGAGTTATTATTTTATAAAGATATCCTGTCTTAAGATTTCATTCCTGATAAAACAAATAGGATTTTTTTATAAAGGTAGCAAATAAGATAGTTAACATGCACGTAATGTTTTAGTCACAGGATATCAGAGGTTCGCGAAATAAATGCCTATAATTTCATAATTAATTATAATTTTACACACCAGACGATTCTGTTATTAAATAGCTGTTTGTATGGACAAAACGTTTGTTAGTTTTAGAATATCTTCTTTTACATTTTTAGTAGAACGTTGTCTTGTTTCAGTATGTTATTTTCAGCGTACTGACCAAAAAATACATTATGAAGGCGGTAACATTTCAACGGAACATTAATTAACTTAGCACACACGGTAGAGTATGTTTCAAACATAACAGATGTGGTTATTTCAAATACTAATAAAACAACGACGTGAATTTTGTATAGTTAAAATCTGGAAGGAAGTTGCAAAGAGATGAAACAGATGAGGGTTGTGTTTCCTTTGTACGTAGATTCATTATTTAAAGAGACTAAACATATATTATATCTTCAAATATCTCACACCTCTCTACACAGTAGAAGATGGAACAGTAGAATGTGCCATTAGAAAACAAAGTGGCATCGCAGCAACATACAGTGTGTTGCAATGTGTCTGCTTCCTTCTTTTTGTTTTGCGGGGGCGTGTCTGCTTCCTTCAAAGCCTTTCTTTCCGGACCAAAACAGGCTTTCGTTCCGTTTTATATATAAAACAACTCAACACAATACAGTGCACGACTGAGCAATACAACGTGGCAAGAAGGCTCTCTTACAAGGCAGGATAAAAAATATAACAAGAAATGTAGACCTAGCCTAACGCCTCGGCGAGGTCTAGCAGACGACGCTTTTATGGGTGTCTCCTATTCTTAAGCTAATTACGATCTTTCTTTCCTTGCATTCTAGTTGCTAACAGTTGATGTCCTGCATGGCATGCACTAATAGGATCAGAAGTCTGTGACATAGAAAAAAATACCCCGACATGGACTTATTGTTTTTTCATAGTACATGCCATGTATACAATGTTCACATGTTGACAGAGCTACAAAAACTTATTAGTAGATAAACCACAGTTATAGCTCATGTACCTTCGGAAGGAACAGACTACAAAAAAATATTAGTAGATGTCCTGTGCTTTGATATGTTGAAGGCACGAATAGATAAAAGCGCACCTGATATTGTATAAAATGTACATTTCGTGGCAGAATAATAGGTGGTTATAAATTGTGGTACTGTACAGGTTCCAACAACAGGAAAAGCAACTGACAAAATATTATACAATGAAAGGAAAATAATACTACTGTAAATATTTTCCAGATCATGAAGATGTCAACACGCATGCATCCGCTTACTTGTGCCAACCCTGCAACACATAATGTCTTTTTAGATATGTAGTGAAAAAGCCAGGATTATAACATTGAAATAAAGGGCAAATAAGAGACTATATACAGGACAAAAATAAAACTGCATTGGGGCCACATCATAAATATTTCTCAAATGTAGAACACTCCAGTCCGGCAAAAGTATAAATTATGTCACATAGCTGAAAAAGTGACAACTTGCAAAGTCACAAACTCCAGGCAATATTATTAATATTTGACTTGTTGAATAAACATACTAAAGTTCAGTTGCTAACATCGAAAGATAAATATTTGTGCAAGAACACGGAAGACGACCAAATTGTCTGCAGCAAAAGAGTAAATCCTTTATCTTATTCAAAACCCGTCAGCTTCTTAAGAGCGGACTTCAACCTGTAAGGACTTCCTTATAGACGATGTTCTTCATCGAGGTTTGTAAGGACAAGACATGTCTTTTTCGCTTCTTAGGTTTACCGCTTTGCTTCTTGGCATCCTCACCCTTATCCTTCTCAATGAGGATCTTTATGTTTCTCTTTGCGGTGGCTCGAGACAGTGCAACATAGAGTTGACCATGAGAGAACACTGGATTAGGTAGGTACACACCAACAATCGGAATCGTCTGGCCTTGAGCCTTGTTAATAGTCATAGCAAAGCTAAGCCTAACAGGAAATTGCTTCCTCTTGAACTTGAAAGGAAACATGTCATTGTCAGACGGGCAGAGGGGTATTCGAGGAAGGAATACCCTCCTACCTGCGTGTTGTCCGACCACGATTTCAGCGTCGATGGCGTTCCTCTCGAAACCTCGCACCACAAGCCTCGTCCCGTTACAGAGACCATTAGCCAGATCAATGTTCCTCAGAAGTATGATGGGGCAGTTGAGCTTTACTTTGAGTGCATGCGGAGGCAGTCCGTTGGGAGTCAATCCATTTAGGAACTCGGGAGCGTAGTAGCCATACGGGTCGTCTTCTGCACTGTCAAAGCTATAGTAGATTACTTCTTCTCCCCGAAAACGCTCTACCATGCGTATGTTTATCTTGTCGACGTTCTCGTTCGTGGTGGAGAGAATTGCGCGTGAAGTCATGTAATCTGGATCGGTCATGTTGTCATCTAGTCTCGAAACACATGGTCAATCAGCGTCTCCAGGTCATCACCCTCGCCTGTAGATGGCACACAAATATCTTCCGGGAGTCGGATGTTTCCTTGTTCGTCAACTTCCTCGGTGCCATTGCCTACCCTTAGCAAGTAATCCGCAAACCAGGTGTCATTATGAGCCCTCATGTTGGTGACAAGCCTTAGCTGGCGCATACCCTTCCAAAGGTGTGAACTTCGAAGGGTTGCATCAATTATCTGACCCCGGGACCCCCTCCTAACGACCGGAAGCACCTGCCTAAAGTCCCCGCCAAACACAACAGTTTTTCCTCCAAAGGGTCGGTCCCGACTTCCCGTGATGTCACGCATGCTGTTGTCCAGTGCCTCGACCGCCTGTCGCTTAGTCATGGTGGCCTCGTCCCATAGTATCAATGAGGCCATCCTCAATAGCTTGGCAGTACCACTCTGTTTCGTGAAGGTGCATGAGGCGCCATCGTCGCAGCTCAATGGGATCTTGAACCTCGAATGGGCAGTCCTGCCTCCAGGCATGATAGAAGCGGCGACGCCTGACGTCGCGGTAGCGATAGCGATGTTGCCCTCGCTTCGAACCTTGGCGAGCAGCGCCCTGTACAGGAAGGTCTTCCCTGTACCTCCCGGTCCATCAACAAAGAACACACCCCCATCACCGCGCTCAACAGAAGCTAGTATCTCGTCGTATGCAGCCCTTTGCTCCAAGTTCAGCGACGAAGCCAATTTAGTGTCGTTGATGTCAAAGTCGACGTTGGATTCTCAACCACTTCTCCGCCTCGCCCTCGGTTGGGTCGAACGATCGTCAATGCATGGAAGAGCGAAATCAGATATGTCTTTGCCCATGGACTGCAACATACCCCTAATGTCAAGCAACACCATCTGCTCCACCTCAATCGGGCATGTGTGTGATCGCCGATAGTCATCGACATAGGCTCAAGTGCCTATCCCATAAACCACGACGTCGCTCGCTCACAAAGGCACCAAAATTGTTGCAAACAGCCTCTGAGCGAACAAGGCATCGCCCACTGCTCTGCCTCGGAAAGACAGTCGTCGAGCGTGTTATCTGCCTCGACGAGTCCCAACCTTTCGGCAGCCTCTCTAAAGCTCCCGCATAGCCTACCGTCCACGGTGAGGAGGTCCTCATAGGATGTCTTGCCAGCAACATGGTTTAGCAGACACGCAGATAGTATCGCTCCCCTCCGCAGGATTGGCAGACACAATTCGACCTATCTGATAATGCTTCACCCGCTCTTTCCAATACTTCTTACCCTTCTGCCATGTGAACCTTTGTGGAAAATCCTTGTATAATATATTCCTAGCCCACAGGTGGTTTTGGTTAGCTTTGAAATACTCTGTCAACATGGATTTGGAAGCTTTCTCAGAGGCGACTACGTCGGTCAAGTGAGCTTGCTCATTGAATGCCACCCTGTGCATATTCGGGAGATGCAGAGGAAGCTGTAGGACAGGCGGGTCATTGGCACACAAGGGGAAGCCAAATATCCTCCACATCGCCTCTGGAGGAGTAACCCACCTCGCATCTACGTATCTTTTGATCTCATCAATGTTACCATCAGCGTCGGGCTGGTCGATGCTGAAAGAAGCCCTATCATGGCCCTTGTATATATACTTGTAAAGGTATTTGACGGCCTTTATGCTAGAGCAAACCTCAACGTTGATGTGGCAATTGAACATCCGTAGAAGGTAAGGGTTATACGGCACAACCCATCTGTTGTCCAACATTTTACCCCGGACCTTAGCTTGCCGACCATTATCTCGACGACGATAAACAGGGTATGAGTCCTTGCCTTGTGCCGTGTTATCATTGAACGGCCGCGGGTATCTGCACTTGCACTCGTTCCCTTGCATGCATACATTTTTGGGGTTGAGAGCACCGCATGGTCCATGCATCATATGTTTCACCACCAAGGCGTGGAGTTCAGGATACTTTTGCTTGTCAGGGAGCTCGGCAGAAATGAGTCGGTCGTACTGCTCCGGAACGACAAGCTTATAGGCAGAATCCATGATCAACAAAAGTGTGCATGGGGAGGCCCTCTTTGGAACTCGACTACGATACATGTGCAACAACAACACCCAGGATATGCTTCTTGAACAACATATCTTTCATAGCCTCTAGCTTCCCATGGAACACACGAGCCACAAGATCAGGTCGGTCTTGCGCCTGTCGACCAGAAACAACTCATTTGTTATCTCTTCCCGCTTAGGGTTGCAGGTCATGGTCAAGAAGATGTCGCTTCCCGCACGTATGGACAATTGACATGGCATCCATATGCCTCCGCTTCATGTCGCGGTCGCCACCTGGGTACGTTCCAGGTAGCACGATCCTTACTCCTACAGCGCTTGCACGGGTCTCCCCGGATGTAATTGCATCGACAACTCCTTGATACAGATCGGCACGGATCTTTGTCTGGTTCTTCCTGTACCATTTCAACCTACAACTCTCAATTTTGATGTACATGTCCACCCCCCATTGCTGGAGCAATCGTGCTCCACAGAGTATGGGATTGAATATCCCAGGTCGTGTCTCAGAGCATGTAACAAGAGTAGTCTCTCACCGAGACGCATAACCTACTATTTCCTCTCGCACATGGTTGAGTAACGCAGACATTAGGATTCATGTGAGAAGTATACAATTCATGTAAACAACATAATACGCATAAGGCTTACCTGCATCATCATCATCTTCATCATCATCACCTCTACCTCTTGGTTGTTGCACGACCGGCCAAGGTACATCACGTTTAGGAAGTTTCGGGTGCCAACCGAGCTCCCCCCTTGGGTAGAAGAGTGGGTAAGAGAGAGGGTCATATGAGCCAGCCGTCACATGTATACTGTGCCTCTGGTTGTCATTCCCACAAAGTGTAATCTTACGATCGAACCTCTTTGCTAGGTCTGTGCCCTCAACCCAAATTGCAGCGACCTCAGATGACAGAGGTCTATTATACCTCCTTTGGTCTAGTCTCTGGTCAGTGTTGAGGTCTATCCTGTAATCGTCAAGGTTGTCCCTGTGCGCACCCAAACTCCTAAACTGCTGGGAGTACGGGTTTTCCCTGAGTATGTGCACTAACTTTCTCACGACATCTTGGTCTAATTGCTCGGTGGCAGCCTTGCGATGGGTTAGGCCTGGGTCGTCGTCATAGAAGTACAACTGTAGATGTTCTGGACGTGATGTTGGCCCGAAGGAATGAACGTTGTGGTAGATGGTGCCGTGCGCCCGGAACGTGTACACCCCAGACTTCATGTTTGTGTAGCTTTCATCAAGGCTGACACCAAGGGTTGTGAAGGAGAAGTGGCCGTTGAAGAACCGTATGTTCTCCCGAAAATGCCTTGAGTCCGCATCCATGCTAGACCAAAGCCTCATTAGATCCGGGATGGGCTCCGGTTGCTTCAGCTCGATCTGCCCACTGCGACAGCAGAATCCCGGGGCCTCAGACACAAACTTCTTGGCTTTGCAGTGATCGCAATTTGCGGCGTGCTTCAGGATGTGTGTGTGGTCTGGGAGGTTTGCGTAGACATAATCCAATGGATCATGGTGGACATAGGTATTGTGACTTGACTCTTCCCATTCGTCGTGCACCATGTCATCAGTATGAGCGTCTGCAAACAAGGTTTATAATTATTGTGATATTTCAAACGGGTGGATGTTGCTCAAGTGGGTGTACATACCTTCACCAGCAAACAGGTAATACTCATCGTCAAAGAGGCTATCAGGGTTGACATTATCATTCATGAGACGAGTAAGGTAAGCGTCCATGTCGTCTGCTCATGCGCGAAATCAAAAAATGAGGATTCAGTCTCAAGGGACGCAAGGAGAGTAAGGATGGGAGTGTTACCTTCACTTCTGATCGTGTATTCCGGCGTGCTAGATGAGGTCGAGGCACCATGTGGTTCCACTATGTTAGATTGTCCAGGTGAGCTCATCTTCGGTTCGGAGATGGACCTGACGGTTGGGGTCTTCATCCTACCTGCAAACGTTTCGTTACGCCGATCGCGTAGAACTTTCCTCTCACCGTGCGGTACATGTGTACTTTTCTTTTCTTTGCCAATTTTTTGTTGACGCTTCTTTGCCACCATACCACCCTTGCAAGCTCGCTCTCCCCTTCGAGGTGTTGCTCTGGACTCATGACTCTGCTCGTCCTGTCCATTATCCGCTTTTGCTACCGGATCACTGGTTTGATGGTCGGCATTTACAGGACCATCACCGAATGTTCTGCTTAGGTATGCACCTACACCAATATACATCAGTATTTATATCTTAAGAATAATTACACGATGGAAGACGATGGTTGATAGGATATGTACCATCGGTCTCGGTGTTGCGAATGTATGTGGGGGCCGCATTGACCGTAGGAGCATGACATATTACTTCACTGTCGAATTGTTGCGTGAGGGCTGAATGTGCGAGAGTCGGACAATGTGTGTGAGGGTTGGACATTGTGCTAGTTAGATCTGGACGTGGCATTGCGATCGATTCAGCACAAGGGGTGTTTTTCTTTGCAGCATACTTTGCCTTTCTCTTTGCGCTTGACTCCCCCCTTTCATCCTCAGTCATGGTTTTAGGGTGTTGCATGCGCCATTCTTGCAACTTCTGATTTTTTTCTCGAAGATCGATCACTCCGTCACCCACTTTTACCCGATAACTTGCTCGCCTCCGCGCGTTTCTCTGCTCAATTTGCTCGTCCGTCAAGTCACCGTTGTGATCTTTATCGGGCTGTTTTACATCTAGTTTCTTGCTGGCTGCCTCCTCTTTTTTCTTTCGATAAGCAGCTCTCCTCCGAGCCTTCATTTGCTCCTTTTTCTCGTCAAGGTCCACCGAGATTGGTTGACACCCATTTGTGATATCACCGAGAGGTAGCAGGGTCACATTTTGCATTTCTGCAAGAAGCATTTAGGGTCTTAACTTTTAAAGAAGATTTCATGGACTACACAAACAATTAATTTATGTATCTGCACGGTCAGTTTAAGTAGAGAATATATAGATGGATGTAGTTGGGTTGGTATCATGAAGAGGTAACAGGGGAACATTTTGCATATCTGCCCGGAGGGTTTAGGGCCTTCATTGTTCACCGAGAGGTAACAGGGCTGGTTGAAGCTACTTATTTATAGAATCCGGCAGTGTCCATACATTCAGTCTGTATGTATTCTAAAGTCCTATGTCTGCCATATATCGAATTGAACCTAAATGATTAGGAATGGTATGATAACACAAGGGTCAACCAATGGTCAATTATTCGTGGGGTTGGGGTCTCGGAAACATATGACAAAACAAGAAAGTATACGTACGGTAATCATATTGCAGAATCTAAAACATCCGTACCTGATATCGTAATGTTTGTTAGATTTTCATCTTTTTGCTTCCTGTCTGCCTCCTCTTTCTTCTTTCGATAAGCAGCTCTTCTACGAGCCCTTAGTTGCTCTTTTTTATGGTCATTGTCCACCGTGGTTGGCTGACACACATTAGTGATATCACCGAGAGGTAACCTACCCACATACCGCATATCTGCATGTGAAATGCTATTAACCTTATACTCTGGAATGGAGTTAGTATATATAATATCATCGCAGGGCCTTCCCATAAAGCATTATTACCTGATATAGTAAGGGCAGACAGATTTTCATCTTGTTGCTTTAGGGTAGCATCCTCTTTTTTCTTTCTATAAGCAGCTCGCCTCCGAGCATTTTTCAACTCTCTTTTTTCGTCAAGGTCCAGAGAGGATGGTTGTTCTGCAGTTTTGATATCACTTTGAATACGTTGCATGCCATCATAACAATATACTGGACCGAAACAAGGCAAAGTTATAGGCACTTCTTCTTAACCTTTCGGCAACATAGTACTTACCCGAAATCAGATGGGAAGGCTGATGATCATATATATTTTCACAATCGGATTGTTCAAGTATCGTCCATTCCGAGTGAGCAATTTGGACTCCTACAAGTCACACGCTTCATATTTTAGAATCGGTTATGTATGTTTTATCACATGAAAAGCATAAAAGCAATCTCAGCATATATGCACATACTTAATACCTTGACTACTTGGGTAATTCTTGTGAACATCGTCGGCATCAGATATATGTTGTTCATTAGAATCGTAATTTTGTGAACTTCGACGGCCACAGGTATTTGTTGTTCATTAGAATCGTCACCAAGATGTGCCTCCATCGGGCCTGCAACATGTACAGCGATGGTGTTTGACATGTATAACAAAAAATATGTAGGTGAACACATACAAGGAGGTAGTTATATACCTGGAGTATCATATGTGCTATCACAATCAGTCTCAAGTATCATCCATTCGGAGGGAGTAACATGGACTCCTAGAAATATAGATGTTGATACATTATAATCGGATGTGCCCAAGTCTTGTAGCCCTGATTCTCCAACTAAGAAATATGAAAGTAAACATTATACCTGGACTACAAGGGTAAATTTTGTGAACATCATCGGCTACGGGTATATTCCCTTCCTTAGAGTCGTCAACACTTGTCCCCTCCATCGGGCCTGCAACACATATGTAGCTGAAAATATATATGTTTGTCTTGTGTAGCACAGTTTATAGGTGAACATATACCTGGAGGTACATGTGATGAAGTCGATTGTTCCGCTGGCTTGCTGTGTGGAGTCCCCATATGTAACTATTATAAAAGACACGTCCAGAAGACACAGGTATCACGCAAAATCTTTTGAACTGACTCTGCAAGGAGATCACGTGCAATACCAACAGTAATAAAGGCACTTTCCCACTGTACAGAAAGTCAGTCCATAAGGGCAGGTTGTTAAAGACATGTCGAACAGACCTTCTTTTAAACCATGACATCAGGTTGTTTGCTGCTAGATAATAAACTATAGTTGTTTGTTTACAATGCATCTTCCGTGTTGTTTTTATTACTGTTGTGTTTTCATAGTGCATGTTATTTCTACATCTTCTGTGTTGTTTGCTGCACCATAATAAATTTGATCTTTCCCATTTAAGTTGCTTGCTGCTCCCAGTTTTCCAGTGAGATTACTGTATTTTTCCTTTGCTACATCTTCTTCTTTGATGCATGTTTGTATGTTTTTCTGTCAAAAGGAGCTCACCATGGCTATTCTTTTTGCTTCAGAAGAAGATGCACTGGCATTTTTGCTAGAGAGGATTTATTGACAGAACTACTACGCATGCTAGAGAGGATTTTTACGTGGCGGGATCTTCTGTGTTGTTTGCTGCACCATAATAAATTTGATCTTTCCCATTTAAGTTGCTTGCTGCTCCCAGTTTTCCAGTGAGCTTACTGTATTTTTCCTTTGCTACATCTTCTTCTTTGATGCATGTTTGTATGTTTTTCTGTCAAAAGGAGTTCACCATGGCTCTTCTTTTTGCTTGAGAAGAAGATGCACTGGCATTTTTGGTAGAGAGGATTTATTGACAGAACTAATACGCATGCTAGAGAGGATTTTTACGTGGTGGGATCTTGACTGTACCGGCCGGCGGCGGAGGTGCAAAAGAAAGTGTAGTTTCATGATCTGTACACGTAAACATACCTGGGGTTGAAACCGTACAGTGTCGTTGATCACACGTTCCGCGCGGCGGCGCGCGATCTAGAAACTGCCAGCGAACCAGAAACGTGGCGGCGGCCCTGTCGAGTCGGTCGGCGGCGGCGGCAGTTCTGATCTGCCGCGAACCGAAACGTATGGCGATGCGGCGGCGGCCCTGTCGAGTGAACTTCCAGAGAGCAAGAAACGTCGTCGCGGCCCTGTCGAGTCGGTAGGCGGCGGCGGCAGTTCAGATCCGCCGTGAACCGTAAACGTGGCGGCGCGCGCTGGCGTCGATGAGTGGCGGCGGCCTCTGGGAGTGAACTGCCAACGAAGCGAGAAACGCCGCGGCTGCCTGCCGAGTCGGTCGGCGGCGGCGGCAGATCGATCTACCGCAGTATGGGGATCGCGGCTTTTGATTGGTTGCGTTGGGTGTGAATGGTGGATCGGCGTCATGGCGATTCTGAGGACGCTGTTGATGGGGTTCGGTGGGTGGGCGTTCGGTGTAAACCGGTTGAAAATTAACCGGTTGAAAATAAACCGGTTGAAAGTTGGGGGGACTATTCAACCAATTGGTCCATTAGGAGTTTAGATTTTTCTAAAATACTCCCTCCGTCCGGAAATACTTGTTGTAGAAATGGATAAAAATAGATGCATGTAGAACTAAAATACGTCTAGATACAACCATTCCTCCGACAAGTATTTCCGGATGGATGGAGTAGTAGAGATAAGGTGAAATTGATGCGAAAGATAAGTAAATTAATGTGATTGAACGAGTACTAGGAAGGTCCAGGCAAAACATGGAATGGTGAAAAGAAAACCGGCTGGATAAAAGAAATCGATGGAGGGACATGGTGGGAGGGAAAAACCGGATGACGAGCCGGCAGAAAAAGGAACGATACTTATTTTCTAAATAGTAGAAAATAGCAGAAATATACCAAGCAGGTACGTTTTCTTCGACCCCGAGCACGAGGAAACAATACTAGTGCACGTGAAAGACCGTCCGAATGATGGCGCATCCAGTTGTTGTTTCTGCGTGAGTGCACCGCACTGCTTCGGCCGTTGCGTGACGTGCGAACCGTTGGCCTTGGGCTCTGCTGAGCAGTGCGTGCCATCTGTGGAGGGAAACGGCCAAGAACGGAGCGCAAAGGCGGCAACGCTGTCCGCGGCGCAAACGAACTCGACGACGTGGTCGACACGAGCCCGACGCGGCGGCGCCTCGCCTGTTGCGGAGTGCGGCAAGAACAAAATCGGCCCGGCGCGCCCACGCCCACGCCACGTCTGCCACGATGTGAGAGTGCTTGGTGCGACACCCCATCTCTGCATAGCCTTTCACGTTGGCGAAGGAAAAAAGGAATAACCTTTCACAGATTCAGCAACCATGATGGGTTGGTTTCGCGTGGCCGCGAGCTGCTACAAAAGTAAAAAGAATAATACTATATGCATCACCTCTCACATCAATGACCAATCCCACAATTCTCTGCATGGGGCATACTCTAGAAAAAAAGAATCAGACACCAACATTCTTTCTTCGTCTCAAAATAAGTGTTATGGTTTTAGTTCAAATTTGATCAGACGAGCTTTTATCTACAAGGAACAACAATCAAACCTTTTTTATCTAAAGAATAGTTATATCATCCATCCTCCTAATCCGTCTTCCCGTTTGCGGTATGCTTCTTCATCTTCGACAGGGTTCTGACCAAACCCCTGCATATCTTCCAGAACCAGAACACGTTCATCACGGCCAGCGTCGGTGGCACCGTCATTATGCCGTAGAATCCCAGGGCGAAGATGGACTTCACCTGTGAAAAAACAAAGTACAGTGCGCATCATCAGCAAACCGTCTGAATTTATGCAATAGCAAACGGTTTCAGTTGCATCAATCGAACTGTCTGAATCTTCTGAACACTAAATCAGTCATATATTTTCATGATCTTTTACTACAGTTCATCAAATTTCCGTTGGTCCATGGGTAGCTGACATGCATACCTGATCATAATGGGAGTAGACATGAGTGAAGAAATATACGAACAAGATTATCCGAGCAATCTGCAAGCCAACAAAAGATGTGTTAATGCCAGAGCAAAGAGGATAATGAATAAATAGTTTGTGGCATATCTAGTCCGTCACAAATGCTTCAAATTAACTCATTAGCCTAGGCACCGCTCCTGCAGCTCACAATTGGCATTTTCATCTGACTTGCGATGAAGAGAAGCGTATCAAGCATATATTTTCCAACAAAAAGGTAAAAGGCAGAGACGTTCAATAGGAACATATCTCTGAGCATCTGAATCTTGTACAAAGACAGAAAGGGCAGAACCGAAGTTGATAGGGGCGTACGGAGGTACGACAGAGACAGTAAAGGCTGCCGACACCGAAACTAACTAGAATTCTAACATGCAAGTTTCATGAATCATACGACTTCAGGAAAGCAATACTGTTAAATCATGAGAGCAGCGAGTACAATACCAGCCATCCGACAAACATAGCCAATCCGTTGTATATGTAGAGGTTGTGATCCTTCTGACCAGCAACCTCCAGATACCTGCACCAAATCATAATAACTTTCAGAAACAACACATCTTAACCTGAATTCTTGAAGGACTGTATTAGTGGCATCAGATGTTACCATCTAAGGTTCACAAATGGAGTGGTGGCTTCAGTGAAGAGGACCATGAGTATGTACATGTGTGCTTTCCCACTGAACAAAGCAAGACAGATTGCGTACATGGAAAGTCCGTGATGCAAGAGCTGAAACAAAATCACATAGAAACAACTCCTGATAAGTAAGAAAGCAACGCACATTAATCTTCTTCATACAGTATATGACTGTAATACTTACAAATTCCTTTCCACCTAAAGATGGAAAATGCCGTAGGATCATCGCCAAGTCTGTCAAAAAGTATCCGATCGAGACCTGCACAAGTAATACAGTATGTTCAATCGATATGTACGCAGAGGAACATTTCATGCCCATTTGTTCTGAAAGACAGATGCAGTTGCAATGCATAGCTTACCCCAAACATGGAATCAGATAACCATGACTTTCTATCAATGATTATGGCATTGACATCTTCACTGAATAGGCCAGATATCATGACCAAGTAAAAGGAAACGGCAGCAGCAACCAATGCATGGACCGTAGAGAAGCCCCTGTCAGTTAGTTACACATATGTAGAGTTAAGTAAAATAAAAGGTCAAGTGTGATAAGAACAGGTACAACAATAAAGAGTTGTGTCCAAGTAAATATTACCTATTATTCCACTGAAGCTTTTGCATTGGACTTAATCCATCATAACACTTGAAGCACGATGAGCTAACCTTTTTAGTTACCTCATATACCTGCAGGGACAAAATTATGAATTATGGCAGCAAGATACAATGTACTAAATAGCCGAGAACAATGTTCTTTATAAGATCATTTCAATAAAAAAAATAAAAGGTTCAAAGACAACAACTTCAGAATTAGAGGAGCAAGTTTTCAATTCAGAATTAGTATGCTTCATCAGGAATAAAAGCCAAAACTTACTTTGTGATACGTAGCCTAGGTACTAATACGAGAGATGGATTTCGGCTTTCGAGCTCCACCGTTTTAGTAAAAATATTTAAAAATTCAAATACTTCTGAAGCAATTCCGTGTACACATAATGACCTACGGAAGTACAAATGTTCATGAAAAAGAACAGAGAGAGAGAGAGAGAGAGAGAGAGAGAGAGAGAGAGAGAGAGAGAGAGAGAGAGAGAGTCTAATATAGCAAATTCTAGCGCTCCGTTTTTTGTTTTTGTTATCGCAAAATGCTGTACAATGCCAAACTTATTATCTTCCCTTGTACAGAATGAGACCCAGATTATCTTCTATGTATTTTTTTGGAACATGTGTAAGACTGTCAATCTCTCCAACGAACCTCAACTATGTCCAAAATTTAAGAAATCCATCGGCTTGCAAGAACATTAAATTGTCGGCAATTTTGCAAACAGGTAGTAGCACTGATCACATACTGGTCTGGTTGCGCCAAAGGGCCAGAACAGAGCAAACCAGAATACTGCAACACGAAACAGCAAGGTCTACGCACGCGCCGCTGCTGATCTGATGCCGATGCACCTTCCCCTGGACTGGTAATTTGCATTGCACCAGCTAGAGAAATTCAATGCGAGATAGCAACCACGTAAAAAAAGAGAGTAGAACTTCCCAGTCTTTTTTTGAAATCCAAAAGATCTCTCTTCTAGAAGGAAGCATTCAACACAGTCTGCCCAGCTAGCACAGTTGAATTGTTGGTACGTATCAGTATCAGAACTACTACCGGTCCCAATTGCCAAAAGAGACATCGACGATTGACAAGTATCTGCACCATTGACTAGCAAGTTGTACTAGTACCAAGTGCTACAACTGACGCCGCAAGCTTCACCAGCAAGCATAGCTACAAATAAAACCGCAGAGCTAGCTGACTCAGCCTGCATTAACTGTACCGGCAACAAAGACGCCAACAGCCTCTTCTTCCCCTAACAAGACGGAGGGACTACCTGATTCGGACGCCCCCCAGAGAACAGGAAAGCAACCGGCATATAGGTACGTAGGTAATAATCTCGCAAACAACCGAGCTCGAGCAACCATGAACACAAGGTCTCGGAAATTGAACTACGGAGAGCGGATGAACTAAGAAAGCAAAAAAGGAGAGGGCGCGGAGAGCTTACGGCGGCGCACATGAGGACGCCGGCGAGGACCGACGCCGGCCACAGGACCTGCTCCTCGGGGCCGTAGTTCCAGTCCATGAGTCCCCTCCGATGGATCAACCAGCGACGAAGGGGCGGAGGAAGCGCCAAGGAGAAGAAGCTGATCCGAGATTACGCGCCGATGGATCGTCCGATACGCCTCCCAGGAAATCAAACCTGCAGCACAGCAGGACACGTTTTTCGCGCTTGATCTATTTCAGGGCAAAAAGGAGGGTTGGGGTTTGGGCGGTGGTTTTAAGAGAGGACAGGCAGGACGGCAGGCGGGGGGGTCTCGCGAGAAGGCGGCGTCCGTCTCGGATCGTGGCTCCGGGAAGGTGGCCCGTCTGTCCACGCAGGGCCGGCCCATAGGCTGGGCAGAAGGGGCCCCAACTACAATTATTCTAGTAAATCATACTTTCTCCGTCTCTAAATATAAGTCTTTTTAGAGATTTTAATATGAACTACATACGGATATATATAGATATGTATTTTAGAGTCTAAATTCACTCATTTTGCTCTGAATGTAGTCCACATTGGATTCTCTAAAAAAATACTTATATTTAGGAACAGAGGGAGTACATTACATCTAAAAGTTATTAAATGCCTCTGTTCCTAAAAAATTATTAAATGCCTAAAAAATTATGATTTCATGCTTTCGGCTACAGAGACGCCGTGTTATCTTTGACGCATGCTCCTCTCCTCGCGTTGTACTCTCTAATGTACTTTGGCCCCTTGGAGATTTTTGAGTAATATATTCACATGGAGATGCTCTCCCCGGTGATTGTTATAAAGAGTAGAGTTGATATGACCGCATGTAATTTAAATACCAAGATTGTTGTTTTGCCTGAAGTTGGTGTTGTCGGAAAATACACTGCATATACACTGGAGCAACCGCACCTAAGTTCTGGAGATGGACAACCACTTGTAGAAGTTAAGTTAATGCAAGATGATGTGTTGAAGTGCATAGGAAAAGAAGAGAAACATGTTCAAATTGAGATGATAATTGCTACTGGGATGGACGTGCATGCATCTGAAGGAAATCAGGAAAAAGAATATTCTAATTATTTTGGTAAGCCACGTTTTGAAGGGGGGCTCAAGGAGTCTAGGTTTGACCTTGTGTGTTTGCTAGCCAAGGTTACTTTCTCCGTCAGGATTATTAAAACAAGAAGATTATCGATGTTTCTTTTCCTGCCCAGCAAGGAAAAGATCAACGTGAGGATTCTGTTTAGGAAACGATTCAGCTTGAAGGATGTTGGGTGGGGCCCGCCAGCACTAGTGCAACGCATGCATCAAACTAGTAGTTTTTGTTTTCCTATAGGTAGATCTAGTCGGTTTATCTTATGCCTAGGTGTTACCTTTTATTTAAAGTATGTACCAAGTGCTTGCATTCCAAGCTAGTTATGATGTGTGGCTATTATATAAAGCCAATTGAGTCATTTGTAAAGGGCAGGTTATTTTTATGAAATAAACACGATGTGTTTTTAGGGTAGACACCCGTATCAAGTTTTGGAGGGATCTTTAGAAAACCTCTGTGTTGCGATTTCTCTTCGTGGAAATTGTTTTGCGCGTGAGTACCTTCATCAAGATTGGTTTTCTCGTGCTGGGCCGCAAGGTTCAAACCCTCTATTTCGTGTACATCGCGTGCGCGGGCGAGAGGTTGCTACCGGTGGTGGTGGAGTGCCGTGAAAGATCGGGCCGCAACAACAGATCAGATCTCGCCATCGAGGTTCGGTTTATATCAGGTGGTATCAGAGCAAGGTTGTTCACGACACTGTGGAGTTAGATGACTGGATTATCATGGAAGCTAAGCTATGGATTCCAATTGGAGGAGGAAGGTCGATGGGATGGGCTTTTTCATACTCGTGTTGTGGTACAGGAGAGATCATGTTCCATGACAATCGACCACATGAGTTCGATCAACGCTGCAAGCATCGAGATGGTGGAGAAGCTAGATCTATCGATGACACCGCGAGCACAACCATACTTGTTCCGTTGGGGTCGCGAAGTGCTCACTGTCACACATCAAACCAAGGTACTGTTTTTGCTGGGTAATTATTTTTGCGAGGTTTTATGTGATGTGATTCTGGCACCAATGATTTCATGTCACTTGTTATTGGGCGAGCCATGGTACAAAGAGCACGATGTTGCATATGATTGCAAAACACACAGATATATCGTCAAGAGGGGTAAGAAGTGCAGCCTCGTGCCAATGGATGTGGATCGTTTTATTTCTTGGAGGAAAGAACATCTTGAGAAGATCAAAGAGCAGAAAAAAGAAGAAAAGAAGAAAGTCGGTTGTTCTGGAAATTTTTACATCATCGCTCAGTCCGCAAACAAACATATTGTTGCAGAGAATAACTCGAAACCGACGACGGTTTCCATTCAAGGGGGAGAGGATGATATGACCGCATGTAATTTAAATACCAAGATTGTTGTTTTGCCTGAAGTTGGTGTTGTCCGAAAATACACTGCATATACACTGGAGCAACCGCGCCTAAGTTCTGGAGATGAACAACCACTTGTAGAAGTTAAGTTAATGCAAGATGATGTGTTGAAGTGCATAGGAAAAGAAGAGAAACATGTTCAAATTGAGATGATAATTGCTCTTTGGGATGGACATGCATGCATCTGAAGGAAATCAGGAAAAAGAATATTCTAATTATTTTGGTAAGCCACGTTTTGAAGGGGGGCTCAAGGAGTCTAGGTTTGACCTTGTGTGTTTGCTTGCCAAGGTTACTTGCTCCGTCAGGATTATTGAAACAAGAAGATTATCGATGTTTCTTTTCCTGCCCAAACAAGGAAAAGATCAACATGAGGATTCTGTTTAGGAAACGATTCAGCTTGAAGGATGTTGGGTGGGGCCCGCCAGCACTAGTGCAACGCATGCATCAAACTAGTAGTTTTTGTTTTCCTATAGGTAGATCTAGTCGGTTTATCTTATGCCTAGGTGTTACCTTTTATTTAAAGTACGTACCAAGTGCTTGCATTCCAAGCTAGTTATGATGTGTGGCTATTATATAAAGCCAATTGAGTCATTTGTAAAGGGCAGGTTATTTTTATGAAATAAACACGATGTGTTTTTAGGGTAGACACCCGTATCAAGTTTTGGAGGGATCTTTAGAAAACCTCTGTGTTGCGATTTCTCTTCGTGGAAATTGTTTTGCGCGTGAGTACCTTCATCAAGATTGGTTTTCTCGTGCTGGGCCGCAAGGTTCAAACCCTCTATTTCGTGTACATCGCGTGCGCGGGCGAGAGGTTGCTACCGGTGGTGGTGGAGTGCCGTGAAAGATCGGGCCGCAACAACAGATCAGATCTCGCCATCGAGGTTCGGTTTATATCAGGTGGTATCAAAGCAAGGTTGTTCACGACACTGTGGAGTTAGATGACTGGATTATCATGGAAGCTAAGCTATGGATTCCAATTGGAGGAGGAAGGTTGATGGGATGGGCTTTTTCATACTCGTGTTGTGGTACAGGAGAGATCATGTTCCATGACAATCGACCACATGAGTTCGATCAACGCTGCAAACATCGAGATGGTGGAGAAGCTAGATCTATCGATGACACCGCGAGCACAACCATACTTGTTCCGTTGGGGTCGCGAAGTGCTCACTGTCACGCATCAAACCAAGGTACTGTTTTTGCTAGGTAATTATTTTTGCGAGGTTTTATGTGATGTGATTCTGGCACCAATGATTTCATGTCACTTGTTATTGGGCGAGCCATGGTACAAAGAGCACGATGTTGCATATGATTGCAAAACACACAGATATATCGTCAAGAGGGGTAAGAAGTGCAGCCTCGTGCCAATGGATGTGGATCGTTTTATTTCTTGGAGGAAAGAACATCTTGAGAAGATCAAAGAGCAGAAAAAAGAAGAAAAGAAGAAAGTCGAAGTTGCTGGAAATTTTTCTGTCATCGCTCAGTCCGCAAACAAACATATTGTTGCAGAGAATAACTCGAAACCGACGACGGTTTCCATTCAAGGGGGAGAGGATGATATGACCGCATGTAATTTAAATACCAAGATTGTTGTTTTGCCTGAAGTTGGTGTTGTCCGAAAATACACTGCATATACACTGGAGCAACCGCGCCTAAGTTCTGGAGATGAACAACCACTTGTAGAAGTTAAGTTAATGCAAGATGATGTGTTGAAGTGCATAGGAAAAGAAGAGAAACATGTTCAAATTGAGATGATAATTGCTACTGGGATGGACATGCATGCATCTGAAGGAAATCAGGAAAAAGAATATTCTAATTATTTTGGTAAGCCACGTTTTGAAGGGGGGCTCAAGGAGTCTAGGTTTGACCTTGTGTGTTTGCTTGCCAAGGTTACTTGCTCCGTCAGGATTATTGAAACAAGAAGATTATCGATGTTTCTTTTCCTGCCCAGCAAGGAAAAGATCAACATGAGGATTCTGTTTAGGAAACGATTCAGCTTGAAGGATGTTGGGTGGGGCCCGCCAGCACTAGTGCAACGCATGCATCAAACTAGTAGTTTTTGTTTTCCTATAGGTAGATCTAGTCGGTTTATCTTATGCCTAGGTGTTACCTTTTATTTAAAGTACGTACCAAGTGCTTGCATTCCAAGCTAGTTATGATGTGTGGCTATTATATAAAGCCAATTGAGTCATTTGTAAAGGGCAGGTTATTTTTATGAAATAAACACGATGTGTTTTTAGGGTAGACACCCGTATCAAGTTTTGGAGGGATCTTTAGAAAACCTCTGGGTTGCGATTTCTCTTCGTGGAAATTGTTTTGCGCGTGAGTACCTTCATCAAGATTGGTTTTCTCGTGCTGGGCCGCAAGGTTCAAACCCTCTATTTCGTGTACATCGCGTGCGCGGGCGAGAGGTTGCTACCGGTGGTGGTGGAGTGCCGTGAAAGATCGGGCCGCAACAACAGATCGGATCTCGCCATCGAGGTTCGGTTTATATCAAGAGTTTTAATTTCCAAGAGCGTAGGTTCACACCGCATACTAATAGGTTATAACTTACTACATACTCATAGGTTATACCAAGCGGAGTGTCGGTGTCAAAACTGCAGACCTCGGGGTAGGGAGTCCCGAGTTGTGGATCTCAGATCGAAGGTAACATGAACGAAGGTGATGACGTTTTACTCAGGTTCGGGCCCTCTCTATGGAGGTAAAACCCTATGTCCTGCTTTTGTTTATATTGATGAAGATGTATTGAATACATAGTTGATCTACCTCGAGATCGTAATGTGTGATCTAACTCTAGGGCTAGGTAAATAATATTGCTTTGATGTTCCCTCTACGGGCTAAACCCTATGGCTTATATACATGCCAGGGAGGGTATCTAGGGTCACAAGGTCGGTATCTAGGCGTAAGGCGGCAGGAGAGATCTCGGAGTATACGTCAAGTATTCAGTGGTGGTAGTCTTGATCACGCCTCCTGCGGACCGCCTCCGGAGTCCATCTTGATCACGAATGAGGGCCCGTCGGCCCAACCCGAGGATTGTCGGCCGACTAGGTTAGCACCCCCAATCCAGGACACCGTCAGTAGCCCCTGAACGACTCTTAGACGCCGAAGGCGGCTTTGCTAGACTTCGGATCCGGAGTCTTCGGCTCATTGATACGTCCATTTTGCATCATGCTTTTATATCGATATTTATTGCGTTATGGGCTGTTACAACACATTATGTCACAATACTTATGTCTTTCCTCTCTTATTTTATAAGGTTTACATGAAGAGGGAGAATGCCGACAGCTGGAATTCTGGGCTGGAAAATGAGCAAATATTAGTGACCTATTCTGCACAACTTCAAAAGTCCTGAAACTCTATGAAAGTCAGTTTTGGAATATATTATAAATATTGGGCGAAGAAAGCACCAGAGGGGAGGGGGAACCCACCAGCCACAAAGATGGAGGGCGCGCCCTACCCCCTGGGCGCGCCCTCTGCCTCGTGGGCCACCTGGCAGGCCCCCAACGTCCATCTTCTGCTATATGGTGTACTTTGCCCTGGAAAAAGTCATAAGGAAATTTTTGGGACGAAGCGCCACCGTCTCGAGGCGGAACCTGGGCAGGACCAATCTAGGGCTCCGGCGGAGCTGTTCTGCCGAGGAAACATCCCTCCGCGAGTGGGAAATTATCGCCATCGTCATCACCATCGATCCTCTCATCGAGAGGGGGTAAATCTCCATCAACATCTTCAACAACACCATCTCTTCTCAAACCCTAGTTCATCTCTTGTATCCGATCTTTGTCTCAAAACCTCATATTGGTACCTGTGGTTTGCTAGTAGTGTTGATTACTCCTTATAGTTGATGCTAGTTGGTTTATTCGGTGGAAGATCATATGTTCAGATCCTTAACGCATATTAATACTCCTCTGACTATGAACATGAATATGATTTGTGAGTAGTTACATTTGTTCCTGAGGACATGGGAGAAATCTTGTTATAAGTAATCATGTGAATTTGGTATTCGTTCGATATTTTGATGAGATGTATGTTGTCTCTCCTCTAGTGGTGTTATGTGAACGTCGACTACATGAAACTTCACCATTGTTTGGGCCTAGAGGAAGGCATTGGGAAGTAATAAGTAGATGATGGGTTGCTAGAGTGACAGAAGCTTAAACCCTAGTTTATGCGTTGCTTCATAAGGGGCTGTTTTGGATCCACATGTTTCATGCGCTGGTTAGGTTCACCTTAATTCTTCTTTCGTAGTTGTGGATGCTTGCGAGAGGGGTTAATCATAAGTGGGATGCTTGTCCAAGGAAGGGAAGTACCCAATACCGGTCCACCCACATATCAAATTATAAAAGTAACGAATGCGAATCATATGAGCATGATGAAAACTAGCTTGACAGTAATTCCCATGTGTCCTCGGGAGCTCTTTGCTTTATATAAGAGTTTATCCAGGCTTGTCCTTTGCTACAAAAAGGATTGGGCCACCTTGATGCACCTTGTTTACTATTGTTACTTGTTACCCATTACGAATTACCTTATCACAAAACTATCTGTTATCGATAATTTCAGTGCTTGCAGAGAATACCTTACTGAAAAACCGCTTGTCATTTCCTTCTGCTCTTCATTGGGTTCGACACTCTTACTTATGGAAAGGACTACGATAGATACCTTATACTTGTGGGTCATCAAGACTCTTTTCTGGCGCCGTTGCCGGGGAGTGAAGCGCCTTTGGTAGGTGGAATTTGGTAAGGAAACATTTATATAGTGTGCTGAAATTTACTGTCACTTGTTACTATGGAAAATAATCCTTTGAGGGGCTTGTTCGGGGTATCTTCACCCCGACTAGAAGTGCAAAGAGTTGCTCCTCAACCTACTGAACCTATTGAAAATGTTTACTTTGAAATTCCTTCGGGAATGATAGAGAAACTGCTAGCTAATCCCGATACAGGAGACGGAACATTACATCCCGATATGCACCTAATCTATGTGGATGAAGTTTGTGGATTATTTAAGCTTGCAGGTATGCCCGAGGATGTCGTCAAGAAGAAGGTCTTCCCTTTATCTTTGAAGGGAAAGGCATTTACATGGTTTAGGCTATGTGATGATATTGAATCATGGAACTACAACTGATTGAAACTGGAATTTCATCAGAAGTTTTATCCTATGCATCTGGTTCATCGTGATCGTAATTATATATATAATTTTTGTCCTCGTGAAGGAGAAAGTATTGCTCAATCTTGGGAGAGGCTTAAGTCAACATTATATTCATGCCCCAATCATGAGCTCTTAAGAGAAATTATTATTCAAAATTTTTATGCTCGGCTTTCTCATAATGATCGCTCCATGCTCGATACTTCTTGTACTGGTTCTTTTATGATGAAGACTATTGGATTCAGATGGGATTTATTGAAAAGAATTAAACGCAACTCTGAAGATTGGGAACTCGACGAAGGTAAGGAGTCAGGTATAACTCCTAAGTTTGATTGTGTTAAATCTTTTATGGATACTGATGCTTTTCGTGAATTTAGCACTAAATATGGACTTGACTCTAAGATAGTAACTTCTTTTTGTGAATCATTTGCTACTCATGTTGATCTCCCTAAGGAGAAGCCGTTTAAATATCATCCTCCCATTGAAGTGAAAGTAGTAGAACTTATTAAAGTTGAAGAAAAAACTATCACTTATAATGTTGATCATATTGTTCCTACTGCCTATATTGAGAAACCACCCTTTTCCTGTTAGAATAAAGGATCATGATAAAGCTTTAACTGTGGTTCGTAAGAGTAATGCTAGAACACCTACACCCCCTAAGAAAATTAAAGTTGAACCTAGTATTGCTATGGTTAAAGATCTCTTGGTCGATAATATTGATGGGCATGTTATTTATTTCTGTGATGAAGCTGCTAGAATTTCTAGACCCGATACTAAAAAGAAACATAGACCTGTTGTTGGCATGCCTGTTGTTTCTATTAAAATAGGAGATCATTGTTATCATGGCTTATGTGATATGGGTGCTAGTGTGAGTGTAATACCTCATTCCTTATACAAAGAAATTATGCATGATATTGCACCTGCTGAAATAGAAGGTATTGATGTTACAATTAAGCTTGCCAATAGAGACTCTATTTCACCAATTGGGATTGTTAGAGATGTTGAAGTCTTGTGTGGGAAAATTAAATATCCTACTAATTTTCTTGTTCTTGGTTCCCCACAAGATGACTTTTGTCCCATTATATTTGTTAGACCCTTTCTGAATACTGTTAATGCTAAGATAGACTGCAAAAAGGATATTGTTATTGTTGGTTTAGGGGATATGTCTCATGATTTTAATTTTGCTAAATTTCATAGACAGCCCCATGATAAAGAATTGCCTAGTAAAGATGAAATTATTGGTCTTGCTCCTAATGATCCTCTAGAACAATATTTGCTTGACCATGAAAGTGATATGTTTATGAATGAAAGAAGGGAAATAGATGTAGTATTCTTTAAGCAAGGACCTATTTTGAAACACAACTTGCCTGTTGAAATCCTAGGGGATCCTCCTCCACCCAAGGGTGATCCCGTGTATGAGCTTAAGCAATTACCTGATACTCTTAAATATGCTTATCTTGATGAAAAGAAGATATATCCAGTTATTATTAGTGCTAACCTTCCAGAGCATGAAGAAGAGAAATTATTGAAAACTCCGAAGAAGCACCGTGCTGCTATTGGATATACTCTTGATGATCTTAAGGGCATCAGTCCCACTCTATGCGAGCACAAAAAAACTGGAGAAAGATGCTAAACCAGTTGTTGATCATCAACGACGGTTAAATCCTAAGATGAAAGAAGTGGTAAGAAATGAAATACTAAAGCTTCTGGAGGCAGGTATAATTTATCCTGTTGCTGATAGTCACTGGGTAAGTCCTTTCCATTGTGTCCCTAAGATGGGAGGTATTACTGTTATTCCTAATGATAAGGATGAATTGATCCCACAAAGAATTGTTATAGATTATAGAATGGTAATTAATTTCCGCAAATTAAATAAAGCTACTAGAAAGGATCATTACCCTCTACCTTTTATTGATCAAATGCTAGAAAGACTATCCAAACATACAGGAAAAGACCACTTTTACTTGCCCTTTTGGTACTTTTGCTTATAGATGTATGCCTTTTGGTTTATGTAATGCACCTGCTACCTTTCAAAGATGTATGACTGCTATATTCTCTGAGTGAAAAGATTGTACAGGTTTTCATGGATGATTTCTCTTGATGATTGCTTAAGAAACCTTGATCGAGTTTTGCAGAGATGTGAAGAAACTAATCTTGTCTTGAATTGGGAGAAGTGCCACTTTATGGTTAATCAAGGTATTGTCTTGGGGCATAAAATTTCTGGAAGAGGTATTGAAGTTGATAAAGCTAAAGTTGATGCTATAGAAAAGATGCCGTGTCCTAAAGATATCAAAGGTATAAGAAGTTTTCTTGGTCATGCTGGTTTCTATCACTACTAGGGAAAATGCTATACATAGAATCTTAGCAGCAGCGAGGGTTAAAAACCCTCGCTACTGCTACTTACTAGCAGCGCAGGTTTTTAAACCTCGCTACTACTAAGTTGATAGCAGCAGCGCGGGTTTGTAACCCTCGCTACTACTAAGCGGTCTCTACCGTGCCCCCCGGGATATGCCATAGTAGTAGCGCGGGTTTTAACCTCGCTACTACTAAGATGATAGCGATGGCGGGTTTTAACCTCGCTACTACTAACCCGTGCTATCGCTATCAACTTAGTAGTAGCGAGGTTAAAACCCGCCATCGCTAATCGTCTGTCATAGTAGTAGCGGGTATGGCCTATTTGTCAAAGTCTACCCCCCGTGGACCGCCTTTTCAGTTTTAAAAATAAAAGAAAATGATAAAATGTCAAAAAAATAAAAGAAAATAAGTTTCCCATGTGATATGTGGTCTAGTTGTTGGAAAAATTTACAAATATGAATTTCGACTTTATTTGCAAAATCTCTCTGGAAATTTGTAAAATGGCCATAACTTTTGCATACGAACTCAGATGAAAACGTTTTTTATATGAAAAATCATCTATTCGAAAAGTTACATCCGAATTTAAGCGGGGAACCCGTTAAACATTTTAAAATCCTCAAAACCTAACAGAAAAAAAAGTTACGGGCTTTTAAGATCTGAGGCAAAAAATTCAAAAAAATCAGTTTTTTTTAAATTTTTGTTAAATCTGGTCAAACTATGGTCAAATTAATTATTCAAGAATATTAGTGTTACTAAATAATTATTTTAGTTTTTTAAAATTTTGGTCAGACCTGGTCAAACTATGGTCAAACTGTGGTCAAATCTGGTCAAACTGTGGTCAAACTATGGTCAAACTAATTATTCAAGAAATATTAGTGTTACTAATTTTTTAGAACAATAGTTTCAAACTCAAACAGTGAAATGTGTGACTTCATGCTCAAGCTAAATTCCTGAGGTTAATAGGATTGACATCTTACTATTGTCAAGAAAACAACAAGTGCAGACTTGGAAACGAGGAAGAATAGAACTCGGAAGTTAAGCGTGCTCAGGCTGGAGTAGTGAGAGGATGGGTGACCGTCCGGGAAGTTAGATAATTTGGAATGATGAGGGGTGATTAGAGATTAAATTGAGCAGCGATGAGGGGTGATTAAAGATTTGAGGTTAAAATAATTCAGAAATTTGAAAATTAGGGAAAAAATTCAAAAAAATTCAAAAAAAAATTCAGAGATTACAGATTAGTAGTAGCGCGGGTTTTTACCCACGCTACTGCTATACGTTAGCTGTACCGCGGGTTGCACCCGCGCTACTGCTATAAGTTAGTTGTAGCGCCTTATTAGTAGCGCGGGTACCCGCGCTACTAATAGGCCCAAAACCCGCGCTGCTGCTAGGCTTTTCCCTAGTAGTGTATAGGAGGTTTGTTAAAGTCTTCTCTAAAATTTCTAGGCCTTTGACTAAGCTCTTGCAAAAAGATGTTCCTTTTGTCTTTGATGATGATTGTGCAGAAGCATTTGAAATACTCAAGAAAGCCTTGATTCCTGCACCTATTGTTCAGCCACCTGATTGGAATTTACCCTTTGAAGTTATGTGTGATGCTAGTGATTATGTTGTAGGTGCTGTTCTAGGACAAAGAGTTGATAAGAAATTAAATGTTATCCAATATGCTAGTAAAACTCTAGACAGTGCCCAGAGAAATTATGCTACTATTGGAAAAGAATTTTTAGAAGTTGTGTTCGCTTGTGATAAGTTCAGACCTTATATTGTTGATTCCAAAGTAACTGTTCACACTGATCATGTTGATATTAAATACCTTATGGAAAAGAAAGATGCTAAACCTAGACTTATTCGATGGGTTCTCTTGCTACAAGAATTTGATTGCGTATTATTGATAGAAAGGGAACTGAGAACCCCGTTGCAGACAACTTGTCTAGGTTAGAAAATGCTCTTGATGACCCACTACCTATTGATGTTAGATTTCCTGATGAATAGTTAGCTGTCATAAATGCTTCTCATACTGCTCCATGGTATGTTGATTATGCTAATTACATTGTTGCTAAATTTATACCAGCTAGTTTCACATACCAGAAAAAGAAAAAGTTTTTCTATGATTTAAGACATTACTTTTGGGATGACCCACACCTTTATAAAGAAGGAGTAGATGGCGTTATTAGACATTGTTGTCGGGGAACGTAGTAATTTCAAAAAAATTCCTACGCACACGCAAGATCATGGTGATGACATAGCAACGAGAGAGGAGAGTGTTGTCCACGTACCCTCATAGACCGTAAGCGGAAGCGTTAGCACAACGCGGTTGATGTAGTCGTACGTCTTCACGATCCGACCGATCCAAGTACCGAACGTACGGCACCTCCGAGTTCAGCACACGTTCAGCTCGATGATGATACCCGGGCTCCGATCCAGCAAAGCTTCGGGGATGAGTTTCGTCAGCACGACGGCGTGGTGAGATGATGATGCTCTACCGGCGCAGGGCTTCGCCTAAACTCCGCGACGATATGACCGAGGTGGAATATGGTGGAGGGGGCACCGCACACGGCTAAGGAACGATCCGTAGATCAACTTGTGTGTCCTGGGGTGCCCCCCTGCCCCCGTATATAAAGGAGCAAGGGGGAGGAGGCGGCCGGCCAAGGGAGGGCGCGCCAGGGATTTCCTAGTCCAACTAGGAGACCTTCCATGTAGTAGGAGTGGGAGAGAAGGAAAGGGAAGAGAGAAGGGAAGGAAGGAGGGGGTGCGGCCCCTCCCCCTAGTCCAATTCGGACTAGGCCTTGGGGGCGAGGCCTGCCCTAGGCAGCCCCTCTCTCTTTCCCGTATGGGCCAATAAGGCCCAATACTTCTCCCCGGCGAATTCCCGTAACTCTCCGATACTCCGAAAAATACCCGAATCACTCGGAACCTTTCCGAACTCCGAATATAGTCGTCCAATATATCGATCTTTACGTCTCGACCATTTCGAGACTCCTTGTCATGTCCCTGATCTCACCCGGGACTCCGAACTCCTTCGGTACATCAAAACTCATAAACTCATAATATAACTGTCATCGAAACCTTAAGTGTGCGGACCCTACGGGTTCGAGAACTATGTAGACATGACCTAGAACTATTCTTGGTCAATAACCAATAGCGGAACCTGGATGCCCATATTGGCTCCTACATATTCTACGAAGATCTTTACCAGTCAGACCGCATAACAACATACGTTGTTCCCTTTGTCATCGGTATGTTACTTGCCCGAGATTCGATCGTCGGTATCCAATACCTAGTTCAATCTCGCACGCAAGTCTCTTTACTCGTTCCGTAATACATCATCTCGCAACTAACTCATTAGTTGCAATGCTTGCAAGGCTTAAGTGATGTGCATTACCGAGAGGGCCAGAGATACCTCTCCGACATTGGAGTGACAAATCCTAATCTCGAAATACGCCAACCCAACAAGTACCTTTGGAGACACCTGTAGAGCACCTTTATAATCACCCGATTCGTTGTGACGTTTGGTAGCACACAAAGTGTTCCTCCGGTAAACGGGAGTTGCATAATCTCATAGTCATAGGAACATGTATAAGTCATGAAGAAAGCAATAGCAACATACTAAACGATCGAGTGCTAAGCTAACGGAATGGGTCATGTCAATCACATCATTCTCCTAATGATGTGATCCCATTAATCAAATGACAACACATGTCTATGGTTAGGAAACATAACCATCTTTGATCAACAAGCTAGTCAAGTAGAGGCATACTAGTGACACTATGTTTGTCTATGTATTCACACATGTATTATGTTTCCGGTTAATACAATTCTAGCATGAATAATAAACATTTATCATGAAATAAGGAAATAAACAATAACTTTGTTATTGCCTCTAGGGCATATTTCCTTCAATTGTGTACCTGAGCATGAATAGGAACATATCCTAAGCAAGTGTCACTCCGAGGCTTACGGAGGACACCACGTTGGAGATAGAACTGCACATAAGGTATTGCAATCCAGTTTTTATTGGCCTACTATTTTTAAAGATGCCCGTAAGTTTGTTTTGTCTTGTGATGAATGTCAAAGAATTGGTAATATTAGTAGAAGCTCCCTCACTTCCAATCATTGAAGATCCAGGCTGTGCTCCACAGCGTCCAGCGCCAGTTCCTCCTCGCACTTTTGGATTTCTGCCTCATCAAGAGATGCTTCGCCTGGTGACGCAGCCAAGACAACCCTACATGCTTCAATCTACTGCTCAAGGACAACGTTTGAAGCCTGGAGTTCTCGCTCGTGCTCCTCGGCCACCTTACGACGTCGGTCGGCGGCCCTGGCCTCCTCCTGGGCGCGGACACAAGCTGCACGAGAAACTGCAAGGGATGCCTGAGTGCTTGCGCTCGCTCGCTCATGCTAGAGGCGCCCAAGGTTGATGGCGACCTTTAGCTGGTGCCACTCACGCGCCAGGCGGAGACCTTTGTCTCCAGGTGGGCGTCGACGTCAGCAAGCTCACCTCCAAGTCGAAGCAGCATGCACATCGCCTTACCAAAAAGCTGGTGGCAGACAGTGCTGCGCCCGCGCGCAAACTCCAGCACACGGTCGGGCCCTCCCTCCACGTCGGGGGCTATCAGAGGGGTGTGGAGCGTCTCTCCTGCCTCCGACGGGGGGCTGGGGGCACGGTCCTACTACTTGAAGATGAAGCCGATGCCGAGGGTGCCCAACCATCAGTAGTGGCTAATTGAGGGGCCCTTGGCACGCCTCCCGCACACCACACCAGGTCGCGAAGGAAGGATATTGGAAGCTCAAGGCTGCGGCACCCAGCAATGCATCAACCGCTTGGATTGTCCCCGTGCCTCGTGCAAGAGTCAGGCATGGGGGGCTTGGAGTTAGGAGCAGGCCAAGGGCTTCCGGAGGACGCCTCTCCAAATGGCTCGCCACCGCGGCCGAAGGGATCCTGCGGAGCCTTGGTCAGGGAAATACGCAACACGCAAGAAGTGACTAGAATAAGGTACTTACTCGTCCACGGCTATGTACTTCCTCTACTTCAGCGGCCGGTAGACATCACCATTGTAGCTCGGAGGCCCTTTCCTCTTGCAGAGTGCTTCAAGATTCAGGCAAAGCCGAACGGGCTTCGGGGAGTGATCCCCAGCAGCTGGAGCACTCAGCGTGACCCCTTGGACCACTCGCTCGAGTCTCGGTAGCAGTCGTTGTCGGTGTCAAAACTGGCGGATCTCGGGTAGGGGGTCCCGAACTGTGCGTCTAAGGCTAATGGTAACAGGAGGCGGGGGACACAATGTTTACCCAGGTTCAGGCCCTCTCTATGGAGGTAATACCCTACTTCCTGCTTGATTGATCTTGATGAATATGAGTATTACAAGAGTTGATCTACCACGAGATCGTAATGGCTAAACCCTAGAAGTCTACCCTATGAGGTTATGATTGTTATGGCTAAACCCTAGAAGTCTAAACCCTCCAGTTTATATAGACACCGGGGGGACTAGGGTTGTACAAAGTCGGTTACAGAGAAAGGAATCTACATATCTGAATTGCCAAGCTTGCCTTCCACGCAAAGGAGAGTCCCATACGGACACGGGACGAAGTCTTCTATCTTGTATCTTCATAGTCCAACAGTCTGGCCAAAGGATATAGTCCAGCTGTCCGAGGACCCCTTAGTCCAGGACTCCCTCAGTAGCCCCTGAACCAGGCCTCAATGACGATGAGTCTGGCGCGCAGATTGTCTTCGGCATTGCAAGGCGGGTTCCTTCTCTGAATACTTCAAAGTAGATATCAAACACAAGAATCGTGTCCGGCTCTGCAAAACAAGTTCTACAAGCCACCGTAGAGAGTATAATATTTACGAGTCCAATTCGCTGACAATTTTGGTAGTACGACATCACGTCATTACCCGGCCATTATTTTGAATCGTTTTCTAGCCTGCTGCCCCACGTTTCGGGGGGCAGTTTTTATTGACACGTCTTGTCAAAGCAGAGATTGTGTCCCCTTGTTACGGGATTTTCATCAACACGGGCGTGGGTAACCCAACCGTTCTGTTGACATAATTCCTCGGGAATAGGCATGTTTCAAGGCCACGGAGGGGACGCTTGATATTCGTCGCCTTTATAAAGGGGTTAAGGCCTGTCCTTTTTTCTTCCATGCTAGTTCTTTCCTTCACCCCCACCTTAAGTTCCAACACCCAAGGGTCAATCCAGTCGCT
Source organism: Aegilops speltoides (assembly GCA_021437245.1). Classification (NCBI taxonomy): domain Eukaryota; kingdom Viridiplantae; phylum Streptophyta; class Magnoliopsida; order Poales; family Poaceae; genus Aegilops; species Aegilops speltoides. The sequence goes on from CM038143.1 coordinate 419,128,502, forward strand.
TCGAGCTTCCATCCATGTCCGGATCCGGCCTTCAGGGCCGGTGGATGGCCTCTTCTATCATAGAGGAAGACATCTCGAAGCTCAGGGAGGCTAGATACTTGACAGTGGAAATCTACCACAGGCTTCCTGCTCAAGGGCAGGTTATTCCTACTCCCAGATCCAGTGAGAGGGTCGTGTTTATCTCTCACTTCCTTCGAGGGCTTGGGTTTGCTCTCCATCCCTTCGTTCGAGGGGTCATGTTTTATTACGGGCTAGATTTCCACGATCTAGCCCCGGACTCCTTCCTCCACATCTCAGCATTCATCACCACATGCGAGGCCTTGCCCATGCTTCATCCATAGGCTCTATCATGTATGCAATGCTGTGTACCAGACCTGACGTATGCTTAGCAATAAGCTTAGCAGGAGGTACCAAAGTAATCCGAGTGGATCATCGGACAGCGGTCAAGAACATCCTGAAATACGAAAAGGACTAAGGATATGTTTCTCGTATATGGAGGTGACAAAGAGCTAGTCGTAAATGGTTACGTCGATGCAAGCTTTGACATCGATCCGGACGATTCTAAATCGCAAACCGGATCGTGTTTTTATTAAGCGGTGGAGCTGTAAGTTGGTGCAGTTCTAAACAAAGCGTCGTGGCGGGATCTACATGTGAAGCGGAGTACATAGCTGCTTGGAAGCAGCAAATGAAGGAGTCGGATGAAGGAGTTCATTTCCGATCTAAGTGTCATACCTAGTGCATCGGGACCAATGAAGATCTTACGTGACAATCTTGGTGCAATTGCCTTGGCAAAGGAATCCAGATTTCACAAGAGGACCAAGCACATCAAGAGACGCTTCAATTCCATTCGGGACCAAGTCCAGGTGGGAGACATAGAGATTTGCAAGATACATACGGATCTGAATGTTGCAGACCCGTTGACTAAGCCTCTTCCACGAGCAAAACATGATCAGCACCAAGACTCCATGGGTGTTAGAATCATTACTGTGTAATCTAGATTATTGACTCTAGTGCAAGTGGGAGACTGAAGGAAATATGCCCTAGAGGCAATAATAAAGTTATTATTTATTTCCTCATATCATGATAAATGTTTATTATTCATGCTAGAATTATATTAACCGGAAACATGATACATGTGCGAATGCATAGACAAACATAACGTCACTAGTATGCCTCTACTTGACTAGCTCATTAATCAAAGATGGTTATGTTTCCTAACCATAGACATGTGTTGTCATTTGATTAACAGGATCACATCATTAGGAGAATGATGTGATTGACATGACCCATTCCGTTAGCCTAGCACTTGATCGTTTAGTATGTTGCTATTGCTTTCTTCATGACTTATACATGTTCCTGTAACTATGAGATTATGCAACTCCCGTTTACCGGAGGAACACTTTGTGTGCTACCAAACGTCACAATGTAACTGGGTGATTATAAAGGAGCTCTACAGGTGTCTCCGAAGGTACATGTTGGGTAGGCGTATTTCGAGATTAGGTTTTGTCACTCCAATTGTCGGAGAGGTATATCTGGGCCCTCTCTGTAATGCACATCACTATAAGCCTTGCAAGCAATGTAGCTAATGAGTTAGTTACGGAATGATGCATTACGTAACGAGTAAAGAGACTTGCCGGTAACGAGATTGAACTAGGTATTGGATACCGACGATCGAATCTCGGGCAAGTAACATACCGATGACAAAGGGAACAACGTATGTTGTTATGCGGTTTGACCGATAAAGATCTTCGTAGAATATGTAGGAGCCAATATGAGCATCCAGGTTCTGCTATTGGTTATTTACCAAGAATAGCTCTAGGTCATATCTACATAGTTCTCGAACCCGTAGGGTCCGCACGCTTAACGTTACGATGACAGTTTTATTATGAGTTTATATGTTTTGATGTACCGAAGATTGTTCGGAGTCCCAGATGTGATCACGGACATGACGAGGAGTCTCGAAATGGTCGAGACATAAAGATTGATATATTGGAAGCCTTATATGGATATCGGAATGGTTCCGGGTGAAATCGGGATTTTACCGGAACACCGGGGGGTTACCGGAACCCTCCCAGGGGTTAATGGGCCTTAGTGGGCCATGAGGGAGAAGAGGAGGGCCGACCATGGCAGCCCGCACGCCCCTCCCCCTACTCCGAATAGGACAAGTAAGGGGGGGGGGCGGCGCCCCCCTTTCCTCTTTCCCCTCCCCCCTTTCCTTCTTCACCAAGGCAAGAGGGGGTAGTCCTACTCCCGGTGGGAGTAGGACTCCTCCGGGCGCACCCCTAGGGGGCCGGCCACACCTCCCCCTCCCTCCTTTATATACGGGGGCAGGGGGCACCCTAGAACACACAAGTTGATCTTCGTGATCGTTCCTTAGCCGTGTGCGGTGCCCCCCTCCCCATATTACACCTCGGTCATATCGTTGCAGTGCTTAGGCGAAGCCCTGTGTCGGTAGAACATCATCATCGTCACCACTCCGTCGTGCTGAGGAACTCATCTCCGACACTTTGCTGGATCGGAGTCCGCGGATCGTCATCAAGCTGAACATGTGCTGAACTCGGAGGTGCCGTACGTCCGGTACTTGGATCGGTCGGATCGTGAAGACGTACGACTACATCAACCGCGTTGTCATAACGCTTCCACTTACGGTCTACGAGGGTACGTGGACAACACTCTCCCCTCTTGTTGCTATGCATCACCATGATCTTGTGTGTGCGTAGGAAATTTTTTGAAATTACTACGTTCCCCAACAGTGGCATCAGAGCCAGGTTTTTATGCGTTGATGTTATATGCACGAGTAGAACACAAGTAAGTTGTGGGCGATACAAGTCATACTGCTTACCAGCATGTCATACTTTGGTTCAGCGGTATTGTTGGATGAAGAGGCCCGGACCGACATTACGCATACACTTACGCGAGACTGGTTTTACCGCCGTGCTGTGCACACAGGTGACTAGCGGGTGTCTGTTTCTCCAACTTTAGTTGAACCGAGTGTGGCTATGCCCGGTCCTTGCGAAGGTTAAAACATCACTAACTTTACGAACTATCATTGTGGTTTTGATGCGTAGGTAAGAACGGTTCTTGCTAAGCCCGTAGCAGCCACGTAAAATTTGCAACAACAAAGTAGAGGACGTCTAACTTGTTTTTGCAGGGCATGTTGTGATGTGATATGGTCAAGACGTGATGCTATATATTATTGTATGAGATGATCATGTTTTGTAACCGAAGTTATCGGCAACTGGCAGGAGCCATATGGTTGTCGCTTTATTGTATGAAATGCAAACGCCCTGTAATTGCTTTACTTTATCACTAAGCGGTAGCGACAGTCGTAGAAGCAATAGATGGCGTAATGACAATGATGCTACGATGGAGATCAAGGTGTCGTGCCGGTGACGATTGTGATCACGACGGTGCTTCGAAGATGGAGATCACAAGCACAAGATGATGATGGCCATATCATATCACTTATATTGATTGCATGTGATGTTTATCCTTTATGCATCTTATCTTGCTTTGATTGACGGTAGCTGTCGGTGTCAAAACCGGCGGATCTCAGGTAGGGGGTCCCGAACTGTGCGTCTAGGCGGATGGTAACAGGAGACAAGGGACACGATGTTTTACCCAGGTTCGGGCCCTCTTGATGGAGGTAAAACCCTACGTCCTGCTTGATTAATATTGATGATGTGTATTACAAGAGTGGATCTACCAAGAGATCAAGGAGGCTAAAACCTAGAAGCTAGCCTATGGTATGATTGTTGTAATGGATGTTGTGTCCTACGGACTAAAGCCCCCCGGTTTATATAGACACCGGAGAGGGCTAGGGTTACACAGAGTCGGTTACAATGGTAGGAGATCTACACATCCGTATCGCCAAGCTTGCCTTCCACGCTAAGGAAAGTCCCATCCGGACTGTATGGAGTCTTCAATCTTGTATCTTCGTAGTCTTGGAGTCCGGTGGGCGATGATAGTCGGTTGTCGGACACCCCTAGTCCAGGACTCCCTCAGTAGCCCCTGAACCAGGCTTCAATGACGATAAGTCCGGCGCGCATAATGTTCGGCATTGCAAGGCGGGTTCCTCCTCCATAGAAGATCGTGAACACCAAGATAGTGTCTGGATCTGCAAAATAAATTCCATATTCCACCGTAGAGAGAATAAAATGTACACAAGTTCAATCTGCTGACGTATCTTGCGGCATGACGTCACACCACTACCAAGCCTTTACTTGAACCGTTTTTTTATACCACCTCGGTAGCGTTTAGCGGCGGTTCCTTGGCACGTCTTGTCGAGCGAGATCGTGTTCCCCTTATTCCGGGATTCTCATCAATACGGACGTGGGTAACCCAACCGCGCCATTGATGGTGGCGCTTGGGAGATAAGCGAGTTTTACCGGGCTAGTGGGGACGCATAGTCTTCGTCCGCCTATATATAAGGGATAAGGATTCACCTTTTCACCTACGCCTTCTTCCTCCTTTGCTTATCCATCTCCGCGCACTCGAGCTCCAGCGCCCAAGTTCGTGCATCTCGTCTCAACCTTCTCCGACCATGTCCGGAGCGGGAGGCAAGTGGTTGGCCTCCACCGTTAAGGAGGAGCACATCACAAAGCTGCGCAGCGCCGAATACCTTTCCGGCGACATCGCGCACCGGCTGCCCGATGAGGGGCAGCTCATCCCCACCCCCAGGCCCCATGAGAGAGTCGTTTTCCTTCCCCACTTCCTCCGCGGACTGGGCTTTCCACTTCACCCCTTTGTCCGGGGGCTCATGTTCTACTACGGCCTGGATTTCCATGATCTGGCGCCGAACTTCATCCTCAACATCTCGGCGTTTACCGTCATGTGCGAGGCCTTCCTCTGCATCCAGCCCCACTTCGGCTTGTGGCTCAAGACCTTCAATGTCAAGCCGAAGGTAGTGAAGGGCACTCAAGCGGAGTGCGGAGGCGCCATGTTGGGCAAGATGCCCAACGTCCTTTGGTTCGAAGGGGCCTTCGTGGAATCCGTCAAGAGGTGGCAGTCGGGGTGGTTCTATATCACCGAGCCACGCGACCCTACGTGGGCGGCGGCCCCTGAGTTCAGATCTGGAATCCCTACGCAGCTCACCTCCTAGAAAGAGAAGGGCTTGCTGTGGGGTAATTCGAAGGAGCTGACGGGACTCCAAGCACGTATCGTAAGCTGGTGAATAAGAAGCTCATGCTGGTTAACGTGGTCCAAGTCATGCTCGTCTGCGGATTCTCCCATGCCAAAACGGGCATTCAATCTGTGGAGTTTGATTGAACAGCACCAGCGTTGGCGGGCTCTTGACACGACGTCTGGCGCGCTGGAGGGTGCTGTTTAAGGCGCCAAGCCCTGCATCCATGACGGAAGATCGCGGATTTCACTCATGATGTCAACCGATGAGGTAAGTGATTCTACCCCTTACGAGACACTTATTGTTAATAGATTGATTCTAAGCGGGTTTCAATCTCCCTTTTCCTTTGACAGGAATGGATGAAGAAGGCCGAGCAGCTCATCTGCCCGGCTCCCATGCCAGAAGACCCAGTGGACGCCCGTCTAGCGGGGCTGCTGGTTCCGGCACCGCATGTGGTGCCGGATAAGAAGGCCAAGAAGGTGGCCACGGGCACTCGAAAGAGTTCCCGTTTTCAGGTCTCTGACGACTCCAAGGCGGACTCCTCCCCCGAAGATGAGGAGGAGGAAGAAGACTCTCTCCCAGAGGAGGGAGAGAGGAAGAGGAAGGCTTCCCCAACAGGGGAGGCCGAAGGGTCCAAGAGGGGAAGAACTATTCCCCCGGACAGCTCCACCAACACCAACATTGGCGATGAAGAGTGGCCCTCAAGGGCCAGGCCTCAGGAGAGATCGTAAGTATCCGGATCCCTGAATGATCTGCAATTTCTTTTGTGTCACATAGCGTCCTTCTAATGCCGCATACTGCCTGCAGTCCGGCCGACGATGATCTCCCTGCTTCGTCGAGCGGGTCGTTGGCTGCGTCGAATGTGGAATCCATTCCGACTGTCTCCACCCCTCGCGCCGTTGAGGACGCCGAGGTGGGATCCCGGGAAGGGACCCATCAGGAGGGGGCTCCGGAGGCGCCGCAAGGCAGCCTCCCAGACTTTGCACCGGACTCTATGCCGGAACTTGCAGTGGTTCCAGAGTCCGGCAGGCGGCCCCTTCGCAAGAAGGGCAAGACCGTGACACCGGCGGCCCCCGTCCAACCGGAGGCGCCGGACAACTTGTTGGAGGCGCTCAAAGGCGCTTCCATCGAGGAAGAACACCGCACTATCATGAGTGCGGTGATTCAGAAGGTTCAGCTCGCCAAGAGCGGGCTGACCGAAGCTCGCAGCAGACCTTCTAACGAGCTTTGAGGTAAGAAGTTAAAATTATGTAATGTAATACCGCATAGACAAGTAGCCTCGATGCTCGGTTCGGTGTTCGGAAAGAAAAGCGGACCGAGGATCTAAAGAAGATATCTGCAGGTTGCTAAAATTATGTCAATATGGGTTTGCAGCTGCGCTGCTTGACCTCTGCCGACTTGATGCGGAGGTTGGTGCATTGAAGCAGGATCTCGAGCGGTCCGAGCAAGAGCTCGGTCGTGCCAAGAAGCAGCTCGAGGACAAAGAAGGTGAGTAACACCACTTTGAAAATTTACCTTACAGAAAAGGATTTAGGTTGCAATAAGAGAATAACAAGGATAACATGGGTACTGCAGGGGCCACAAACAAGGTGGCAGCCCTGAAGGAGGCTGTGTCATGACGAACATAATGCTGCCACTGAACGGGCAGAGCGAGAAAAGCAGGAGGCACGGGTGGCGGAGGTGCGGCAAGAGCTCCAGGCTCTCATGGAGAAGCATGAGAGTTTGGAGCACGACTCAAAGACTCGAGAGTCCGAGCTCGCCTTGGCTCTCGAAAGTGCCAAGTCCGCCAAGGCCGAGGCCCGTAAGGCCCTTCAGGAAGTTGAGGATATGAAGAAAATAGCGGCGGGTAAGGCATTTTTCATGCAAAGCAAGCATGTTAATGTAAGCTACCTGACACTTACCCGAATTCGGAGCTCTCCAGGGGCGTTTGCAGATCTGCCTCGGAGTGTATCCGATGCTGCCGCATTCTATCGTGGCGAGGAGGGGAGCTCAACGGAGAAGGTCTTCGGTCTCAATATGTTGAGGCCGCCATCCAGTGCCCCTAGCGACCAGTGAAGCAGCTGGTCGAGCTCCTAAGGTAGCCGAGGAGGCCATGAAGGGCCTTATAGTCCGGTGTGGCTGGACAGGCCATGCCCAGGAGCTACTTCGCCTCGGCGGCGGCTGGTGGATCGTGCCTGGTGGATGTCATCAAGCGCCCGCTTTGTATTGAAGGTGCTCGTCGGGCCCTTGCCCGCGCAAAAGGTGCACCGGGCAGGCTGGATGCGGAGAGGCTTCTTCTTGACCCGCCGCCAGCGGTAAAAGGTAGTATCACGCCGAAATGTACTATAAGACTGTCTGAAGGGTGCCCGCAATATTGCGGATGAGTGCCCAGAGATGTAATTATTGAGTAAACTCGCTATGTATTATCCTATCGCTGAAAACTTTGTTCATATCGCTCACGCATAGCGCTTGTTTAATTTAAAATATTACCTTACATGCGGCCGTTTATAAAATCGAGAGATGGCAAGTCGTTGTCTTCACCCCCAAGCCCACAGTCTTTGGGGTGTTCAGGATAAACTTGAGCACTCTTGTTCCCATTTTTGGGTCCATCTAGGGAGGCGCTCAACACAACGAACAAGGCAACCGGACTTATAATGCTTGAACACTCTCACTTAGCCATAGAATTCTATAATTTTAAATTTCGGCGAAGCCCCTAGTATTCGGAAGACCGAATTCGGGGCGCTATCCACGCCTTCGTCGGACATTATCCGGTACTTCGCTCGAAGCGGCATAAGTCTTTAGGGACCCGAAAAGACCTCTCGAACAGCGACCGGTCTCTCGCCTTATCATGCCAGTCAGTTTTAGCTTTCTCCACTGAGGCGCTCGCCCAGCTCAACCGGGGCGCAATCGCAGTGGTTCTCTCAGTACCACCTTAGCCGATAGAACGGATCGGAAGGCACCAAAACGTGGGAGCCGGGCAAACCCAACTATTGACCCAAGACATGATTTAGAGCTGATTCTTATAATGCTATAAGTTCGGGGTGCCGCACTTGTGAAAGTGTTCGGACTTATCACACCATAATGTGGGGAACATAAGCCCCTGGTGTATTCGGCCGTACCAAAATATACGGGTGCAAGATGTCATTAGTGAACATATATGTAAAGTAATGCAATTACAGGCAAAAGAGCGCTGCATTGTTTATTCAAGGAATTCTGCTATGAGTGCGGAAGGATACAAATAGTGCGGTAAGCAAGGGATTGGACTAAATAAACATGTCCCCCTCCAGGGGTGGGCTGCGGACTGGTGTATATAATCGAATGTAATGCACGTAATGGAGACCACCTGAGTTTTCATCGCAGCCTTCTTTCTTCCCTGGCTGTTGCATCGTGAATTCGGCGGGTCCACCACCGGACAGGGCCTCTGGTAAATGGAGTCCTGTATATAAAAAGAAGGAAAATAAAAAGAGTGACACACTTGGGAGCCCCTGGTGTGGTCGAGCCGCACTCTGGGTCTGTTGTGGTCGTGCCCCTCCCCCTAGGCCCATGGTATCTCCAGAGCGTAATGATGTATGCGGAGGGTTGGTCTTGCAATTATGCAAGGGCTGGGGTTGGGGCCGCATTGCTACGCGTGCTCGGAATGTGCCAGGTGGTCTTGGTTGATGTTGCTCCGGGCCCGTTTGGCCGTGTCCGGCCGTTTAACGGCCGGACTCAAAAATTGCCTTAGAAGGCTGCTCTGTACTTCTGCCGCGAGAGCCGCTGTATGTTCCTCTGTTCAGAGGGAGCGTTCCGTATTTCCGTTGACCGTGATGACTCCACGAGGGCCTGGCATCTTGAGCTTGAGGTATGCGTAATGCGGCACCGCGTTGAACTTTGCAAAGCGCGTTCGTCCGAAAGCAGAGCGTGATAGCCATTGTGGAATGGGACTATGTCGAAGATTAACTCCTCGCCCGAAATTGTCCGGGATCCGAAGACCACTTCGGTGTGGTGAGCTGCATAATTGGCCTCAACACCTGGTATGACGCCTTTGAAGGTCGTCTTTGTAGGTTTAATCCTTGAGGGACTATGCCCATCTTGCGCCCGTATCCTCGATAAAGCAGGTTCAGATTCTTGCCGCCGTGCATCGGGACTCTCGTGAGGTGAAATCCATCGGCGATTGGGTCTAAAACCAATGCGGCGAATCCGCCATGGCGGATCTTGGTCGGATGGTCTCTTGATCGAAAGTGATCGGGCAAGAGGACCATGGATTGAACTTCGGGCGTGGCTCCATCGCATATCGTCCCTTAGTGCACGCTCCGCTCCCTCTTGGGTATATGGGTTGCGTATATCATGTTCACCGTCCGCTTTTCGTGGGGAAGCCCTTCATCCTCTCATCGTTTCGCGGTCGGGTCTCCTCCTCGTCATCGCTATGCAGCCCCTTGTCATTGTTTTCGGCAATTAACTTGCCTGCCTGCTTGAATACCCAACAGTCTCTGTTGGTGTGATTAGCTGGCTTTTCGGGGGTGCCATGTATCTGGCATAAGCGGTCGAGTATTCGGTCCAAATTGGACGGACCCGGAGTGGTTCTTTTGAATGGCTTCTTCCGCTGACCGGGTTTAGAGCCTCGTAATCCGGCGTTGACCGCCATATCCTCCTTGTCGTCGCCGTTAATGCGGCGTTTATTTTTGCTTCGACGCGACCTGCCATTGTGGTCCTTGGTATCCGGACTGCCAGAATTTTTACTGAGGTTGTTGCTGCGAGCTAGCCAGCTGTCCTCTCCTGCACAGAAGCGGGTCATTAGAGATGTGAGGGCTGCCATGGATTTCGGCTTTTCCTGTCCTAGGTGCCAGGCTACCCACTCATCGCAGATGTTATGTTTGAAGGCCGCGAGGGCCTCTGCATCCGGACAGTCAACGATTTGATTTTTCTTTGTTAAGAACCGTGTCCAGAACTGTCTGGCCGATTCGTCTGGCTGCTGAATTATGTGGCTTAGGTCATCGCTCTGGTGGTCGCACATATGTGCCCTGGAAGTTGTCGAGGAATGCGGCTTCCAGGTGTTCCCAACACCCAATTGACTCTGCGGGCAAGTTGTTAAGCCAATGCCGAGCTGGTCCTTTAAGCTTGAGTGGGAGATACTTGATGGCGTGGAGATCGTCGCCGCGGGCCATATGGATGTGAAGGAGATAATTTTCGATCCAAACCGCAGGGTCTGTTGTGCCATCATAGGATTCAATGTTTACGGGTTTAAACCCTTCAGGGATTTGATGATCCATTACTTCGTTAGTGAAGCATAGCGGGTGTGCGGCACCTCTATATTGAGCAATATCACGACGTAGCTCGAGTGAGCGTTGTCTGCTGTGTTCGGCCCGGCCGAGTTGTTGTATCCCGTGGCGGTATTAAATCGTGGGTCGTGGGCGCCCATGTGATCCGTAGATGGATCTCGATTGCCTTGCTTTGTCCTCAATATATCTCGCAAGTCCGCGCGTTCCCTCTTGGCTTTGTACTTTTGGAGCGATGCCGGGGTACGGTCTTGGTGGAGGGCCTGGATGCCTCTCTCTCGCGACCACGGGGTGGTCGGTCGACCGTATTGTGCGCTGGTGATGAAGGTATGTATGCTTCCTCCTCTAATCAGGGGAGCAACTTGCGTTTTGGGTAGCTTTTGGAGGGGCGTTTGAGTTCGTACTCTTCGGCCGCGAGGACCTCGGTCCATCGATCGGCCAGCAGGTCTTGATCAGCTTGAAGCTACTGCTGCTTTTTCTTTAGGCTATTTGCCATGGCGATAAGCCTGCGTTTAAAACGCTCTTGTTCGACGGGATCCTCAGGCACGACGAATTCGTCGTCGTTGAGGCTTGCCGCGTCTCCGAAGGGAGGTATGTAATTATCATCCTCGACCTCTTAAATCGCCGCTCTCGTGAGGGCTTGCTTACGCATCCTCCTGCGCTGAATCTTGGCTTTGGAGGGATTGTCTTCGCACCTTGTCCGGGTGTTATTATCTCCTGTGCTGGAATCTCCATTCTTGCTGTGGCGGGATTTAGAGTGGCGCCGCTGACGTCGGTGCTTGGGCTATTTCTTTAGGGAATCTGCCTCCGCTGCTTCTTCGCCGTCCCCATCTTTTGGGATGTCCACCATGTATATGTCATATGACGAGGTGGTCTTCAAGTGCCCTGTAGGCGCTGGCTCTTGTTCGTTTCTGGCATCGTCGTCCATACCGTCGATGTCATCGGAGTCATAGTCTAGCATGTCGGTTAGATCGTCGACAGTGGCTACAAAGTGGGTGGTGGGTGGGTTTTGAATTTCTTTGTCGTCCGCATCCCAACCATCCTGGCCATAGTCCGGCCAGGTCTCTCCGGATAGCGAGAGATGTTTTAGTGAATTTAGGATGTCGCCAAAGGGCGAGTGTTGGAAGATGTCCGCAGCGGTGAACTCCATGATCGGCGCCCAATCGGATTCGATTGGCAGGGGCGCAGGAGGTTTGGAGTCCGGCACCTCGGAGTCACGAGTTTTACAGGGGACAAGGTTAGCGTTCGGCTCCATCGCCGTGGAAGTTGCAGCCTCCGAGGTGGCGTCCAGCCACCGGTCCTCGATCTGGGCGATCGGCTCTGGACCAAGGGCCGGAGCGGATTCAGTGTCTGACCACCAAGGCCTTTGTCCGTGGCGAGCTAGATCATGCCCATCGTGTGATGTGGCACACTCGGCCGTGGCTCGAGCCCGTCGAAGATCAAGTCCCGTGGATGTCGGCCGTGAAGTTTAGGCTTCGAACGACTGACGGCCGGGCGTAGCTTCGATCTGCTCCGGATGGCCAAGTGAATTAGCCCGATCTGGAAGCCGCCGAATCTGAAGATCTGTCCGGGAGAAAAGTCTCACCCTGGACAGCGTTGTTGTTGATTGAAGAAGCCATCGAGCCTATCGGTGACGACACAGAGGAACTCTCAATGAAAGCACCAATGTCGGTGTCAAAACCGGCGGATCTCGGGTAGGGGGTCCCGAAACTGTGCGTCTAGGCGGATGGTAACGGGAGACAAGGGACACGATGTTTTACCGGAGTTCGGGCCCTCTTGATGGAGGTAAAACCCCACGCCCCTGCTTTATTAATATTGATGATGTGTATTACAAGAGTGGATCTACCACGAGATCAAGGAGGCTAAAACCCTAGAAGCTAGCCTATGGTATGATTGTTGTAATGGATGTTGTGTCCTACGGACTAAAGCCCCCCGGTTTATATAGACACCGAAGAGGGCTAGGGTTACACAGAGTCAGTTACAATGGTAGGAGATCTACACATCCGTATCGCCAAGCTTGCCTTCCACGCCAAGGAAAGTCCCATTCGGACACAGGGCGGAGTCTTCAATCTTGTATCTTCGTAGTCTTGTAGTCCGGCGAACGATGATAGTCCGGCTGTCCGGACACCCCCTAGTCCAGGACTCCCTCAGTAGCATTTTAAGATGATCTCTCACTAAAATTATCAAGAAGTGTTCTCCCTAAGTATGCACCGTTGCGAAAGTTCTTCGTGCTGAGACACCACGTGATGATCGGGTGTGATAGGCTCTACGTTCAAATACAATGGGTGCAAAACAGTTGCACACGCGGAATACTCAGGTTAAACTTGACGAGCCTAGCATATAATAGATATGGCCTCGGAAGATGGAGACCGAAAGGTCGAACGTGAATCATATAGTAGATATGATCAACATAGTGATGTTCACCATTGAAACTACTCCATCTCACGTGACGATCGGACATGGTTTAGTTGATTTGGATCACGTGATCACTTAGATGACTAGAGAGATGTCTGTCTAAGTGGGAGTCTTAAGTAATATGATTAATTGAACTTAAATTTATCATGAACTTAGTACCTGATAGTATTTTGCTTGTCTATGTTTGTTGTAGATAGATGGCTCGTCTTTGTTGTTCCGTTGAATTTTAATGCGTTCCTTGAGAAAGCAAAGTTGAAAGATGATGGTAGCAATTACACGGACGGGTCCGTAACTCGAGGATTATCCTCATTGCTGCACGGAAGAATTACTTCTGGAAGCACCGTTCGGTGCGTGCCTGCTTCTTGATGCAACCGACGACGTTAAGAACGTCTAGCGAGCAAAGCTGATGACTACTCGATAGTTCGATGTGCCATGCTTTACGGCTTAGAACGGGTCTTCAACGACGTTTTGAGCGTCATGGAGCATATGAGATGTTCTAGGAGTTGAAGTTAATATTTCAAGCAAATGCCCGGATTGAGAGATATGAAGTCTCCAATAAGTTCTATAGCTGCAAGATGGAGGAGAATAGTTACGTCGGTGAACACATACTCAAAATGTCGGGTATAATAATCACTTGATTCAAGCGGGAGTTAATCTTCACGATGATAGTGTCATTGATGAAATTCTTCAATCATCGCCACCAAGCTACAAGAGCTTCGTGATGAACTATAATATGCAAGGGATGGACAAGACTATTCCCGAGCTCTTCGCAATGCTAAAAGCTGCGGAGGTAGAAATCAAGAAGGAGCATCAAGTGTTGATGGTCAACAAGACCACCACTTTCAAGAAAAAGGGCAAAGGGAAGAAGAAGGGGAACTTTAAGAAGAACAGCAAACAAGTTGCTGCTCAAGAGAAGAAACACAAGTCTGGTCCTAAGCCTGAGACTGAGTGCTTCTACTGCAAGCAGACTGGACACTGGAAGCGGAACTGCCCCAAATATTTGGCGGATAAGAAGGATGGCAAAGTGAACAAAGGTATATGTGATATACATGTTATTGATGTGTACCTTACTAATGCTCGCAGAGTACACAGGTATTTGATCTCGGTTACATTGCTAATATTTGCAACTCAAGCAGGACTACGGATTAAGCAAAGATTGGCTAAGGGCGAGGTGGCGATGCTCGTGGGAAATGGTTCCAAAGTCGATGTGATCACGGGCGGCACGCTACCTCTACATCTACCATCGGGATTAGTTTTAGACCTAAATAATTGTTATTTGGTGCTAGCGTTGAGCATGAACATTATATCTGGATCTTGTTTGATGCGAGACGGTTATTCATTTAAATCAGAGAATAATGGTTGTTCTATTTATATGAGTAATATCTTTTATGGTCATGCACCCTTGAAGAGTGGTCTATTTTTATTGAATCTCGATAGTAGTGATACACATATTCATAGCGTTGAAGCCAAAAGATGCAGAGTTGATAATGATAGTGCAACTTATTCGTGGCACTGCCGTTTAGGTCATATCGGTATAAAGCGCATGAAGAAACTCCATACTGATGGACTTTTGGAATCACTTGATTATGAATCACTTGGTACTTGCAAACCGTGCCTCATGGGCAAGATGACTAAAATGTCGTTCTCCGAAACTATGGAGCGAGCAACTGATTTGTTGGAAATCATACATACTGATGTTTGTGGTCCAATGAAAATTGAGGCTCGCGGCGGTATCGTTATTTTCTCACCTTCACAGATGATTTGAGCAGATATGGGTATATCTACTTAATGAAACACAAGTATGAAACATTTGAAAAGTTCAAAGAATTTCAGAGTGAAGTGGAAAATCATCGTAACAAGAAAATAAAATTTCTACGATCTGATCGTGGAGGAGAATATTTGAGTTACGAGTTTGGTTTACATTTGAAACAATGCGGAATAGTTTCGCAACTCACGCCACCCGGAACACCACAACGAAATGGTGTGTCCGAACGTCATAATCGTACTTTACTAGATATGGTGCGATCTATGATGTCTCTTACTGATTTACCGCTATCGTTTTGGGGTTATGCTTTAGAGACGGCTGCATTCACGTTAAATAGGGCACCATCAAAATCCGTTGAGACAACGCCTCATGAACTGTGGTTTGGCAAGAAACCAAAGTTGCCGTTTCTTAAAGTTTGGGGCTGCGATGCTTATGTGAAGAAACTTCAACCAGATAAGCTCGAACCCAAATCGGAGAAATGTGTCTTCATAGGATACCCAAAAGAGACTATTGGGTACACCTTCTATCACAGATCTGAGGGCAAGATTTTCGTTGCTAAATTCGGATCCTTTCTAGAGAAGGAGTTTCTCTCGAAAGAAGTGAGCAGGAGGAAAGTAGAACTTGA
This sequence comes from Aegilops speltoides, assembly GCA_021437245.1. NCBI lineage: Eukaryota > Viridiplantae > Streptophyta > Magnoliopsida > Poales > Poaceae > Aegilops > Aegilops speltoides. Next base: position 419,143,663 of record CM038143.1, read on the forward strand.
TGAGGTAACTATACTTGCTCCCTTATTGGAAAGTAGTCCATCACTAGAACCGGTTCCTGTGACAACTACACCAATTAGTGAGGAAGCTAATGGTATTGATCATGAAACTTCAGATCAAGTTTCTACTGAACCTCGTAGGTCTACCAGAGTAAGATCCGCACCAGAGTGGTATGGTAATCCTTTTCTGGAAGTCATGTTACTTGACCATGACGAACCTACGAACTATGAGGAAGCGATGATGAGCCCAGATTCCGCAAAATGGCTAGAAGCCATGAAATCTGAGATGGGATCCATGTATGAGAACAAAGTATGGACTTTGGTTGACTTGCCCGATGATCGGCAAGCCATTGAGAATAAATGGATCTTTAAGAAGAAGACTTAAGCTGATGGTAATGTAACTACCTATGAAGCTCGACTTGTTGCGAAAGGTTTTCGACAAGTTCAAGGGGTTGACTACAATGAGACTTTCTCACCCGTAGTGATGCTTAAGTCTGTCTGAATCATGTTAGCAATTGCTGCATTTTATGATTATGAAATTTGGCAAATGGATGTCAAAACTGCATTCTTGAATGGATTTCTGGAAGAAGAGTTGTATATGATGCAACCAGAAGGTTTTGTTGATCCAAAAGGTGCTAACAAAGTGTGCAAGCTCCAGCGATCCATTTATGGACTGGTGCAAGCATCTCGGAGTTGGAATAAACGCTTTGATAGTGTGATCAAAGCATATGGTTTTATCTGAGACTTTTGGAGAAGCCTGTATTTACAAGAAAGTGAGTGGGAGCTCTGTAGCATTTTTGATATTATATGTAGATGACATATTATTAATTCGAAATGACATAGAATTTCTGGATAGCATAAAGGGATACTTGAATAAAAGTTTTTCTATGAAAGACCTCGGTGAAGCTGCTTACATATTGGGCATCAAGATTTATAGAGATAGATCAAGACGCTTAATAGGACTTTCACAAAGCACATACCTTGATAAAGTTTTGAAGAAGTTCAAAATGGATCAGACAAAGAAAGGGTTCTTGCCTGTACTACAAGGTGTGAAGTTGAGTCAGACTCAATGCCCGACCACAGCAGAAGATAGAGAGAAAATGAAAGATGTTCCCTATGCTTCAGCCATAGGCTCTATCATGTATGCAATGCTGTGTACCAGACCTGATGTATGCTTAGCAATAAGCTTAGCAGGGAGGTACCAAAGTAATCCAGGAGTGGATCACTGGACAACGGTCAAGAACATCCTGAAATACCTAAAAAGGACTAAGGATATGTTTCTCGTATATGGAGGTGACAAAGAGCTAGTCGTAAATGGTTACGTCGATGCAAGCTTTGACAATGATCCGTACGATTCTAAATCGCAAACCGGATCGTGTTTTTATTAAGCGGTGGAGCTGTAAGTTGGTGCAGTTCTAAACAAAGCATCATGGCGGGATCTACATGTGAAGCGGAGTACATAGCTGCTTGGAAGCAGCAAATGAAGGAGTGCGGATGAAGGAGTTCATTTCCGATCTAGGTGTCATACCTAGTGCATCGGGACCAATGAAGATCTTCGTGACAATCTTGGTGCAATTGCCTTGGCAAAGGAATCCAGATTTCACAAGAGGACCAAGCACATCAAGAGACGCTTCAATTCCATCGGGACCAAGTCCGTGGGAGACATAGAGATTTGCAAGATACATACGGATCTGAATGTTGCGACCCGTTGACTAAGCCTCTTCCACGAGCAAAACATGATCAACACCAAGACTCCATGGGTGTTAGAATCATTCTTGTGTAATCTAGATTATTGACTCTAGTGCAAGTGGGAGGCTCAAGGAAATATGCCCTAGAGGCAATAATAAAGTTATTATTTATTTCCTCATATCATGATAAATGTTTATTATTCATGCTAGAATTGTATTAACCGGAAACATGATACATGTGTGAATACATAGACAAACATAACGTCACTAGTATGCCTCTACTTGACTAGCTCATTAATCAAAGATGGTTATGTTTCCTAACCATAGACATGTGTTGTCATTTGATTAACGGGATCACATCATTAGGAGAATGATGTGATTGACATGACCCATTCCGTTAGCCTAGCACTTGATCGTTTAGTATGTTGCTATTGCTTTCTTCATGACTTATACATGTTCCTGTAACTATGATATTATGCAACTCCCGTTTACCGGAGGAACACTTTGTGTGCTACCAAACGTCACAACGTAACTGGGTGATTATAAAGGAGCTCTACAGGTGTCTTCGAAGGTACATGTTGGGTTGGCGTATTTCGAGATTAGGTTTTGTCACTCCGATTGTCGGAGAGGTATCTCTGGGCCCTCTCGGTAATGCACATCACTATAAGCCTTGCAAGCAATGTAGCTAATGAGTTAGTTACGGAATGATGCATTACGTAACGAGTAAAGAGACTTGCCGGTAACGAGATTGAACTAGGTATTGGATACCGACGATCGAAACTCGGGCAAGTAACATACCGATGACAAAGGGAACAACGTATGTTGTTATGCGGTTTGACCGATAAAGATCTTCGTAGAATATGTAGGAGCCAATATGAGCATCCAGGTTCCGCTATTGGTTATTGACCGAGAATAGTTCTAGGTCGTGTCACGCTTAACTTTACGATGACAGTTTTATTATGAGTTTATAAGTTTTGATGTAACAAAGATTGTTCGGAGTCCCGGATGTGATCACAGACATGACGAGGAGTCTCGAAATGGTCGAGGCATAAAGATTGATATATTGGAAGCCTATATTTGGATATCGGAATGGTTCCGGGCGAAATAGGGATTTTACCGGAACACCGAGGGGTTACCGAAACCCTCCCGGGGGTTAATGGGCCTTAGTGGGCCATGAGGGAGAAGAGGAGGGCCGGCCAGGGCAGGCCGCACGCCCCCTCCCTTCTAGTCTGAATAGGACAAGGAAGGGGGGGCGCCCCCCTTTCCTCTTTCCCCTCCCCCTTTCCTTCTCCACCATGGCAAGACGGGGGAGTCCTACTCCCGGTGGGAGTAGGACTCCTTCAGGCGCACCCCTAGGGGGCCGGCAGCACCTCCCCTCTCCCTCCTTTATATACGGGGGCCGGGGGGCACCCTAGAACACACAAGTGATCTTCGTGATTGTTCCTTAGCCGTGTGCGGTGCCCCCCTCCACCATATTCCACCTCGGTCATATCGTTGCGGTGCTTAGGCGAAGCCCTGCGTCGAGTAGAACATCATCATCGCCACCACGCTGTCCGTCGTCTTGTGGAACTCATCTCCGACACTTTCTTTGGATCGAGTCCGGGATCGTCATCGAGCTGAGCGTGTGCTAAACTCGGAGGTGCCGTCGTTCGGTACTTGGATCGGTCGGATCGTGAAGGCGACGACTACATCAACCGCGTTGTCATAACGCTTCGCTTACGGGTCACGAGGGTACGTGGACAACACTCTCCCCTCTCGTTGCTGTGCATCACCATGATCTTGCGTGTGCGTAGGAATTTTTTTGAAATTACTACGTTCCCCAACAAGGATCAGATCTGAAATCATGTCACTCGGGCCCTAGTGACAAGCATTAAGCATAGCAAAGTCATAGCAACATCAATCTCAGAACATAGTGGATACTAGGGATCAAACACTAACAAAACTAACTTGATTACATGGTAAATCTCATCCAACCCATCACCGTCCAGCAAGCCTACGATGGAATTACTCACACACGGCGGTGAGCATCATGAAATTGGTGATGGAGGATGGTTGATGATGACGATGGCGACGAATCCCCCTCTTCAGAGCCCCGAACAGACTCCAGATCAGCCCTCCCAAGAGAGATTAGGCCTTGGCGGCGGCTCCATGTCGTAAAACGCGATGAAACTTTCTCTCTGATTTTTCTTCTCCCCAAACGTGAATATATGGAGTTGGAGTTGAGGTAGGTGGAGGTCCAGGGGGCCCACGAGATAGGGGGGCGCGCCCTATAGGGGGGGCACGCCCCCTGTCTCGTGGACAGGGTGTGGGCCCCCTGGTGTATTAATTTCGCCCAGAAATTCTTATTAATTACAAAAAGTGCCTCCGTGGATTTTCAGGACATTCCGATAACTTTTCTTTTCTACAAAAACAACATCATGGCAGTTCTGCTGAAAACAACGTCAGTCCAGGTTAGTTTCATTCAAATCATGCAAGTTAGAGTCCAAAACAAGGGAAAAAGTGTTTGGAAAAGTAGATACATTGGAGACGTATCAACTCCCCCAAGCTTAAACCTTTGCTTGTCCTCAAGCAATTCAGTTGATAAACTGAAAGTGATAAAGAAAAACTTTTACAAACTCGGTTTGCTCTTGTTGTTGTAAACATGAAAAGCCAGCATTCAAGTTTCAGCAGATATTATGAGCTAACCATACTCACAATAACCCTTAGGTCTCACAATTACTCATATCAATAGCATAATCAGCTAGCGAGCCATAATAATAAAACTCAGATGACAACACTTTCTCAAAATAATCATAACATGATATAACAAAATGGTATCTCGCTAGCCCTTTCTGAGACCACAAAGCATAAATGCAGAGCACCTTTAAAGATCAAGGACTGACTAAACATTGTAATTCATGGTAAAAGAGATCCAGTTAAGTCATACCCAATATAAACCAATAGTAATGAATGCAAATGACAGAGTGCTCTCCAGCAGGTGCTTTTTAATAAGAAGGGTGAAGACTCAACATAAAAGTAAATAGATAGGCCCTTCACAGAGGGAAGCAGGGATTTGTAGAGGTGCCAGAGCTCGATTTTAAAATAGAGATTGAATAACATTTTGAGCGGCATACTTTCACTGTCAATGCAACAACTATGAGATGGTTGTATCTTCCATACTACATGCATTATAGGCAGTTCCCGAATAGAATGGTAAAGGTTTATACTCCCCCAACCACCAACAAGCATCAATCCATGGCTTGCTCGGAACGACGAGTGTCTCCAACTAACAACAGCCCTGGGGGAGTTTTGTTTAATTATTTTGATTTGCTTTGATCTTTTTGGATCATGGGACTGGGCATCCCGGTTACGGGACCTTTCTCGTGAATGAGGAGCGGAGTCCACTCCTGTTGAGAATAACCCACCTAGCATGGAAGATATATGCATCCCTAGTTGAAACATGAGCTGCTCGAGCATACAAAACAGAATTTCATTTGAAGGTTTGGATTTTGGCACATACAAATTTACTTGGAACGGCAGGTAAATACTGCATATAGGAAGATATAGTGGACTCATATGGAACAAAGTTGGGGTTTAAGGAGTTTGGGTGCACAAGAAGTATTCCCGCTTAGTACAGGTGAAGGCTAGCAAAAGACTGGGAAGCGACCAACTGAGAGAGGGACAATAGTCATAAACATGCATTAAAATTAATTTACACCGAGTACAAGCATGAGTAGGATATAATCTACCATGAACTTAAATATCATGAAGGCTATGTTGATTTGATTCAACTACATGCGTGAACATGTGCCAAGTCGAGTCACTCAATTCATTCAAAGGAGGATACCATCCCATCATACCACATCATAATCATTCTAATAGCATGTTGGCACGCAAGGTAAACCATTATAACTCATAGCTAATCAAGCATGGCACAAGCAACTATAATCTCTAAATGTCATTGCAAATATGTTTACTTCATAATAAGATGAATCAGAAACAATGAACTCATCATATTTACAAAAACAAGAGAGGTCGAGTTCATACCGGCGTTTCTCATCTCAATAAGTTCATCATATGTCGTCATCATTGCCTTTCACTTGCACGACCGAACGATGTGTATAATAATAAGAGTGCACGTGCATTAGACTAAGCTAGAATCTGCAAGCATTCAACTCAAGAGAGAAGACATGGTAATATGGGCTCTAAATTAAATAAACAATTATGCATATAAGATCCACTAAGCATTTTCAATATAGTCTTCTGACCCCCAAAAGAAAGAAAAGAAAATAAAACTATTTACACGGGAAAGCTCCCAACAAGTAAAAGAAGAACGAGAAATCTTTTGGGGTTTTCAATTTAATTTCTACTACAAGCATAGAATTTCAAACTAACTATTTTTTTTGGTTTTTTTAAGGTTTATCAAAAACACAAGAAGAAAGCAAGAAAAAGAAATTTTAACTAGCATGGATAATACAATGAAAGAGTATGAGCACCGACGACTAGTGTGTGAACATGAATGTAAAGTTGGTGAGAAATACGTACTCCCCCAAGCTTAGGCTTTTGCCTAAGTTGGTTTAATACCAAGGACCGCCACTACTCTCCCCAGTGTACTGGGAGGTGTAATCAGGATACCACTGGCTGGTCATCTCCGGATCCCATTGGACAGATGATGCACGATAAGGGTCCATTCAGGTTCGCTCAGTTCAGTTCGGAGTAAAAGCTTGGGCTCGATGATTGTTCACCGCTTCCGGTGTGACAAGAAAATTTTCTGCAAGCAAATCAAACAACAGAGGCGCAGGCAAAATAATAATCTCAAAGTGTTTCTTATTAAATCTAAGTTTATACAAGAGCATCCTATCTTTGTTGTCAACAATAAACTTGTGTGCTACCATGCTCTTGTAATCTAAAATGTGAGGAGGCAATTTTGTCTCCTCTTTCTCATGGTGCCTAATGGGTATCTGAAAATGTCTAGCAACACGTGATGCATAGATACCTCCAAATATGGGGCCTTTTGTACGATTCAGGGCTAGCCATTTAACAACGACGGCGCCCATACTGAAAGTATTGTCTCCAAGCAAGGCCTGTTTAAGAATGATAATATCAGGAACACTCAAGTTTCCACTATTTCCACGACCAATAAAGCATCTACAAGCAAATATGTCAAAGTAGCGTAAAACAGGAAAGTGTATGCTAGAGACTTTTCCCTCGAAACCCTTCTTTGGCTCCTCTACAGCTATAGTTTTAACAAAGCCATCCAAATCTTCACGATGGGGTTCCTCTAATTCTCCGTCATAAGGTATCCTACACACCGCGCAAAAATTACATAAAGACATTTCTTTAAATTCATCATATAAATGAAAAGATACTGTAGGCGGTGACTTCTTAGGATAATAATAAAAGTTTTGCACGAAAGCATTGGTGAGTAAGAGATACTGATCGATTCGGTCGTTGATGAAACTGGTGAGGCCTGCATTCTCGATCAAAGAATAAAAATCTTCATGAATTCCAGCTTCTTTCAAGAAATCATCACATGGCCATTCACACGACCGCACTTCCGCTAAGCGAGGAAGATTATACTTGGCTTTTTTCCTTCTCTTTGGTTTATTTTTCATGAGAGCCTTGGCTAGAAGAGCCCCTCAAAAATTTCCTTAACATTCTCTGAATTTTTTTTGAAATTTTAGTAACTTCAAAATAAAAGTGAATAAAACTAAACAAGATTGATAGCAACAACTCCTTCAAGTGCCTAGAGCCTATATCAAGTATTAGAATTGCTTGGGACCTCATAAATTTAACATGCAAGCTCAAGAACATGGTCACCTATGAAGCAAAAATTTGCAATGAACAAAGCACTAGAACAAAAACTAATTGGACCAATGGAGGAGTCACATACAAAGCAACAATCTCCCAAAGCAGTTTTGTAAATGGAGCTTTGAGCAAGCAGACTGAAAATCGCAGCAAAATGAGCTAGAACTCGTGCTTGAGCTGGATGGGGATTTTTTGGGTAGAAGATGAAGTGTGTGGGTGCTGGCATAAGTGGAGGGGGGCCACCAGGGGCCCACGAGACAGGGGGCGCCCTCCACTCTCGTGGCCTGGTGCTTGCCCCTCCTGCAGTGATTTTAGTGCCTAAAATCCTCAAATATTCCAGAAAAAATCATACTAAATTTGCAGGGCATTTGGAGCACTTTTATTTTCGGACTATTTTTTTATTGCATGAATAATTCAGAAAACAAACAGGTAATACTATTTTTGCTTTATTTATTCTAAATAACAGAAAGTAAAAAGTGGGTACAGAAGGTTGTGCCTTCTAGTTTCATCCATCTCGTGATCATCAAAATGAATCCACTAACAAGGTTGATCAAGTCTTGTTAACAAACTCATTCCGAATAACACGGAATCGGAGAAATTTCGAATAACACTAGGTTACCTCAACGGGGATATGAAAATCCCCAACAATAAGAATATCATACTTTTTCTTGACAGTAGGGAGAGGAAATTCAAAACCTCCAATAATAATAGTTGGAGCTTTTCCAATAGAATTGATGCTATGAACTTGAGATTGTTTCCTCGGAAAGTGTACCGTATGCTCATTACCATTAACATGAAAAGTGACATTGCCTTTGTTGCAATCAATAACAGCCCATGCAGTATTAATAGAAGGTCTACCCAGGATAATCGACATACTATCGTCCTCGAGAATATCAAGAATAACAAAGTCCGTTAAGATAGTGACATTTGCAACCACAACAGGCACATCCTCACAAATACCGACAGGTATAGCAGTTGATTTATCGGCCATTTGCAAAGATATTTCAGTAGGTGTCAACTTATTCAATTCAAGTCTACGATATAAAGAGAGATGCATAACACTAACACCGGCTCCAAGATCACATAAAGTAGTTCTAACATAATTTCTTTTATTGGAGCATGGTATAGTTGGTACACCCGGATCTCCAAGTTTGTTTGGTATTCCACCCTTAAAAGTGTAATTAGCAAGCATGGTGGAAATTTCAGCTTCCGGTATCTTTCTTTTGTTTGTAACGATATCCTTCATATACTTAGCATAAGGATTTACTTTTAGCATATCAGTTAAGCGCATACGTAAGAAAATAGGTCTAATCATTTCAGCAAAGCGCTCAAAATCCTCATCATCCTTTGACTTGGATGGTTTAGGAGGAAAGGGCATGGGTTTCTGAACCCATGGTTCTCTTTCTCTACCGTGCTTCCTAGCAACAAAGTCTCTCTTATCATAACGTTGATTCTTTGATTGTGGGTTATCAAGATCAACAACAGGTTCAATCTCTACATCATTGTCTTTGCTAGGTTGAGCATCAACATGAACATTATCATTAACATTATCACTAGGTTCATGTTCATCACCTGATTGTATTTCAGCATCAGAAATAGAAATATCATTGGGATTCTCAGGCGTGTCTACAGTAGGTTCACTAGAAGCATGCAAAGTTCTATCGTTTTTATTTTTCTTCTTTTTAGAAGAACTAGGTGCCTCTAAGTTACTTCTCTAAGAATCTTGCTCGATTCTCTTAGGGTTGCCTTCAGGATACAAAGGTTCCTGAATCATTCTACCAGTTCTAGTAGCCACTCTAACAGCAAAGTCATTTTTATTATTTAATTCCTCAAGCAAATCATTTTGAGCCTTAAGTACTTGCTCCACTTGAGTAGCAACCATAGACGCATATTTGCTAATGAGCTTGATTTCACTTTTAAATCTAGCCATATTATCTCTCACGCATCCTAACTCGAAAGCAATATTCTTTAACTCTCTACCAACATAAGCATTAAAACTTTCTTTGTCTAGCAATAAAGTCATCAAATTCATCTAAGCAAGGGCTATGGAATTTAGTAGAGGGAATTTCAACTTTATCATATCTATAGAGAGAATTTACCTTTAGTACCTGTGTCGGGTTATCAAGACAATGTGGTTCTTCAACAGCCCGTATATTAAGACCATGTAGTTCTTCAATAGGTGGTAAATTCTTAACATCTTCTGCTTTAACACCTTTTTCTTTGATTGATTTCTTTGCCTCTTGCATATCTTCAGGACTGAGAAATAAAACACCTCTCTTCTTCGGAGTGGGTTTAGGAATAGGCTCAGGAGTTGGCTCAATTGGTTCAGGAATTACTTCAGGAATTGGATCAGGAAGAGTCCAATTATTTTCATTAGTCAACATATTATTCAATAATATTTCAGCTTCGTTGACTGTTCTTTCCCTAAAAACAGAACCAGCACAACTATCCAAGTAGTCCTTGGAAGCATCGGTTAGTCCGTTATAAAAGATATCAAGTATTTCATTTTTCTTGAGAGGATGATCAGCAAAGCATTATAATCGGAGAAGCCTCCCCAAGCTTGTGGAGACTCTCTTCTTTGATTTGCACAAAATTATATATTTCCATAAGGCAGCTTGTTTCTTATGAGCAGGGAAATATTTAGCAGAGAAGTAATAAATCATATCCTGGGGACTATGCACACAACCAGGAGCAAGAGAATTGTACCAAGTCTTAGCATCACCCTTTAATGAGAACGGAAATATCTTAAGGATATAAAAATAGCGAGACTTCTCATCATTAGTAAATAGGGTGGCTATATCATTCAACTTGGTAAGATGTGCCACAACAAGTTCAGATTCAAGGCATAAAAAGGATCAGATTAAACTAAAGTAATAATCTCAGGATCAACAAAGAATTCATAATCCTTATCAGTAACACAGATAGGTGAAGTAGCAAAAGCAGGGTCAGGTTTCATTCTAGCATCAAGAGACTGCTGCTTCCATTTAGCTAATAATTTTTTAAGATCATATCTATCATTGCAAGCAAAGATTTCCCTAGTAGCTTCTTCATTCATAACATAACCCTCAAGAACAACAGGCAATACATAATCATTGGGAGAACCTTCATCATCACTATCATCAATAATAGCATCTTCAATAATTTCATTCCCCCTAACTCTAGCAAGTTGTTCATCAAGAAACTCACCTAATGGCAAAGTAGTATGAAGCACAGAAGTAGTTTCATCATGCATAGCAGAAGTGGCATCATCAATAACATGCGACATATCAGAATTCATAGCAGTAGCAGGCTTAGGTGTTGCAAGTTTACTAATAATAGAAGGAGAATCTAGTGCAAAGCTAGATGGCAGTTCCTTACCTCCCCTCGTAGTTGAGGGCAAAATAGTAGTTCTGTCGTCTTTCAAGTTCTTCATAGTGATCAACAGATATAAATCCCAAGTGACTCAAAGAATAGAGCTATGCTCCCTGGCAACGGCGCCAGAAATTAGTCTTGATAATCCACAAGTGTAGGGGATCGCAACAACTTTCGAGGGTAAAGTATTCAACCCAAATTTATTGATTCGACACAAGGGGAGCCAAAGAATATTCTTGAGTATTAGCAGTTGAGTTGTCAATTCAACCGCACCTGGATAACTTAGTATCTGCAGCAAAGTATTTAGTAGCAAAAGTGGTATGATAATAAAGGTAACAGTGGCAAAAGCAAATATAATAGTTTTTGGGTTTTTGTAGTAGTTGTAATAGTAGCAACGGAAAAGTAAATAAGCGAAGAACAATATGTGAAAAGCTCATAGGCAATGGATCAGCGATGGATAATTATGCCACATGCGATTCCTCATGTAATAGCTATAACATAGGGTGACATAGAACTAGCTCCAGTTCATCAATGTAATGTAGGCATGTATTCCGTAAATAGTCATACGTGCTTATGGAAAAGAACTTGCATGACATCTTTTGTCCTACCCTCCTGTGGCAGCGGGGTCCTAGTGGAAACTAAGGGATATTAAGGCCTCCTTTTAATAGAGAACCAGAACAAAGCATTAGCACATAGTGAATACATGAACTCCTCAAACTACGGTCATCACCGAGAAGTATCCCGATTATTGTCACTTCGGGGTTGTCGGATCATAACACATAATAGGTGACTATAGACTTGCAAGATAGGATCAAGAACTCACATATATTCATGAAAACATAATAGGTTCAGATCTGAAATCATGGCACTCGGGCCCTACTGACAAGCATTAAGCATAGCAAAGTCATAGCAACATCAATCTCAGAACATAGTGGATACTAGGGATCAAACCCTAACAAAACTAACTTGATTACATGGTAAATATCATCCAACCCATCACCGTCCAGCAAGCCTACGATGGAATTACTCACGCACGGCGGTGAGCATCATGAAATTGGTGATGGAGGATGGTTGATGATGACGACGGCGACGAATCCCCCTCTCCGGAGCCCCGAACGGACTCCAGATCAGCCCTCCCGAGAGAGATTAGGGCTTGGCGGCGGCTCCATGTCGTAAAACGCGATGAAACTTTCTCTCTGATTTTTTCTCCCCCAACGTGAATATATGGAGTTGGAGTTGTGGTCGGTGGAGGTCCAGAGGGCCCACGAGATAGGGGGCGCGCCCTATAGGGGGGAGCGCCCCCCTGTCTCGTGGACAGGGTGTGGGGCCCCTGGTGTATTTCTTTCGCCCAGAAATTCTTATTAATTCCAAAAGGTGCCTCCGTGGATTTTCAGGACATTCCGAGAACTTTTCTTTTCTACACATAAAACAACATCATGGCAGTTCTGCTGAAAACAGCGTCAGTCCGGGTTAGTTTCATTCAAATCATGCAAGTTAGAGTCCAAAACAAGGGCAAAAGTGTTTGGAAAAGTAGATACGTTGGAGACGTATCACCTACCCTGTCAGCGACGCCCTCTCCGCATGTGGGAATTTAATCTAGAAGGTCCACAGACTCTTCAGCACCTCTCTGGCATGATGCTCAGAGAGATGTGGACGTTGTTCTTCGGCACACGAAAACAGTGGCCAGATACTACAGAAGACATCGGTCTTGACTGCAACCATACGGATACTCTGGTAAGTACTCGACCCTCGAACACGATTTAGTCAAATTATTCGTGACAATGTACTGATAAAATTCTATCCAGCCAGGGCTGGCTAAAGAAGGCGGAGAGAATCAGGTGTTCGGCTCCACTTCCCAAAGATACTGCCGATCCATTATTAACAAGGATGCTGGCTCTGGCGCCGTATCAAGTGTCGGGGGGGGGGGGAAGATAAAGAGGAGGACGAAGAGGTCCAAGGCAGCTTCCACTCCGGAGGCTCACCAGGCAATTCGTTCGGGGAGATTAGAACTCCTGCTTCCAAAGGTGGAAGGGAAGGGTGAACTGACATTCGTTCTCCCCATGGGAAGAAAAGGGCCGCTTCCAAAGACTCGGAGAGAGAAGCTTGTAAGAGGGGGAAGGTATCCCAGTCAGGGAGTGATGTTGACACGCAGTCACCCTGCAAAGATAGGCCCTCAGCCGCATCGTAAGTGAATCCGGGTGTTTTAAACATGTCCCGTTCTTTCCTGGCTATAAGGGTAATATTTTAAACTCACGTTTGCAGTCCGGCACGCAGCCCTCCTCAACAGTCCACCTCTTCGAGGGATCTACTTCCGGAGATGATGGAGAGCGAGACACCTCCACAGATCTCCCTGCCTGATAAGGCAGACGACGCCGAGGTGTCATCCCGGAGGATCCTTCCCAATCTGCAAGTGGCACAAGGGACAGTGAGGACCGGGGCCAAAGGTAATACTTCGGTCGCCGAGGGTCCGGGGTGTGCGGCCCCTACAGGGAACAACAAAAGTCCCACACTATCAAATGTCCAGGGGACGCCGGATGCATTGATGGACATTTTGCAGCATGCCTCCGTCTCAGAGGAACATCGTACCTTGATGGGTACGGTGTTGGAAAGAGTTTGGTCCACGAAAAGCGGTTTGAATGAAGCCTTTTCTAGCCTACTAAGAGGCTTCGAGGTACGTAGTGTAATTTCAATTATATTGTAAGTGCAAATTGCACCTGTGTATAGATAGTAGCCCCTGAGACTCTGGTTGACATCCCAAGGGATGCGATCAGAGGATCAAAAATATATGCCCAGGGAATGATATAACTAATTGAAACACAGGTTGTTACATCCATGGGGACTGCCCAAGCTATCGAGGTAGCACATTTGAAGCAGAAAGTTGATGTGGCAGATGATGACATCACGCTTATGAACAGGCGGCTCGACGAGGCACAAGGTATGTCTCTAGGGCACTCAGTACATGCTAGTTTTGTGAAACGAGCGTGATACCGAAAATTTGTATATGCATGCCTGCAGATAGTGCCGCTGCAGTTGAGACCCTTCGGGCGGAACTTGCCCGGGCCAAGGAGCAAGCCAGGATGAGTAATGTGGCTGCCGAAAAGGCAGCCGCCGAATTGAAAGTGGAGCAGACCGCTCGGCGTCAGTGCAAGGAGAGGATATCTACCATGGCACTTGAGTTGAAGAATGCCACTAGCCGATGCCAAGATCTTTAGAAAGATAACAAAGCCAAAATGGCCGAACTGGACAAGGCCTTACAAGAGGCGAAGGAAACCCGGTCTAAGTCTAGAGCAGCTCAGGAGGAGATCCGACAAGCTGGGGAGATCGCGGCTGGTAAGCCCTTTTTATTGCAAACTAAGTTTGGCGATCCGAAGTATGCGCCGCTGAATTAACGGTGGAGTTCTCCGGACCCCTTTATGGACCTGCTGAAGAGTGCTGCCGATGTGAATCAGTTCTTCCACGTGCAAGAAAGACATGCAACGGAAAAGTTGTTTTGGTCACAATTTGATACACTGAAGCGTCCACTGTTGAACGAATAGATGGCCCAATGGGCCGAGCTCCACAAGATGTCCGGCACTGTGATACGTCTCCAACGTATCTACTTTTCCAAACACTTTTGCCCTTGTTTTGGACTCTAACTTGCATGATTTGAATGAAACTAACCCAGACTGATGTTGTTTTCAGCAGAACTGCCATGATGTTGTTTATTTTGCAGAAAACAAAAGTTCTCGGAATGAGCTGAAAATCCACGGAGATAACTTTTGGAAAATATAAAAAATACTGGCGAAAGAATCAAGGATAGGGGGCCCAAACCCTGTCCACGAGGGTGTGGGGCGCGCCCTCCCCCCTGGGTGTGCCCCTATCTCGTGGGCCCCCTGATGCTCCACCGACCTCAACTGCAACTCCATCTATTCCGTTTCGCGGAGAGAAAAATCAAATAGAAAGTTCCATCGCGTTTTACGATACGGAGCCGCCGCCAAGCCCTAATCTCCCTCGGGAGGGCTGATCTGGAGTCCGTTCGGGGCTCCGGAGAGGGGGATTCATCGCCGTCATCATCATCAACCATCCTCCATCACTAATTTCATGATGTTACCGCCGTGCGTGAGTAATTCCATCATAGGCTTGCTGGACGATGATGGGTTGGATGAGATTTTCCATGTAATCAAGTTAGTTTTGTTAGGGTTTGATCCCTAGTATCCACTATGTTCTGAGATTGATGTTGCTATGACTTTGCTATGCTTACTGCTTGTCACTAGGGCCCGAGTGCCATGATTTCAGATCTGAACCTATTATGTTTTCATGAATATATGTGAGTTCTTGATCCTATCTTGCAAGTCTATAGTCACCTATTACGTGTTATGATCCGACAACCCCGAAGTGACAATAATCGGGATACTTCTCGGTGATGACCATAGTTTGAGGAGTTCATGTATTCACTATGTGCTAATGCTTTGTTCCGGTTCTCTATTAAAAGGAGGCCTTAATACCCCTTAGTTTCCACTTGGACCCCGCTGCCACGAGAGGATAGGACAAAAGATGTCATACAAGTTCTTTTCCATAAGCATGTATGACTATATTCGGAATACGTGCCTACATTACATTGATGAACTGGAGCTAGTTTTGTGTCATCCTATGTTATAGCTATTACATGAGGAATCGCATCCAAAATAATTATCCATCACTGATCCAATGGCTATGAGCTTTTCACATATTGTGTTTCGCTTATTTACTTTTCCATTGCTACTGTTACAATTACTACAAAACTATTATCTTTACTTTTGCCATTGTTACCATTACTATCATACTACTTTGCTACTAAATACTTTGCTGCAGATACCTAGTTATCCAGGTGTGGTCAAATTGAAAACTCAACTGCTAATACTTAAGATAATTCTTTGGCTCCCCTTGTGTCGAATCAATAAATTTGGGTTGAATACTCTACCCTCGAAAG
The DNA here is from genome assembly GCA_021437245.1 of Aegilops speltoides. Taxonomy (NCBI): domain Eukaryota; kingdom Viridiplantae; phylum Streptophyta; class Magnoliopsida; order Poales; family Poaceae; genus Aegilops; species Aegilops speltoides. The sequence goes on from CM038143.1 coordinate 419,159,434, forward strand.
CTGTTGTGATCCCCTACACTTGTGGGTTATCAAGACTAATTTTTGGCGCCGTTGCCGGGGAGCATAGCTCTATTCTTTGAGTCACTTGGGATTTATATCTGCTGGTCACTATGAGGAACTTGAAAGACGAAAGAACTAAGATTTTGCCCTCAACTACGAGGGGAGGTAAGGAACTTCCATCTAGCTCTGCACTAGATTCTCCTTCCGTTATTAGTAAGCTTGCGACACCTAAACCTGCTACTGCTATGAATTTTGATATGTTGCATGTTATTGATGATGCCATTTCTGCTATGCATGATACTTATGATGAAACTACTTATGTGCATGGTACTACTGTGCCATTAGGTGAATTTCTTGATGAACAATTTGCTAGGCTTAGAGAGAATGAAATTATTGAAGATGCTATTATCGATGATAGTGATGATGAAAGTTCTCCCCCTGATTATGAATTACCTATTGTTCCTGAGGGTTATGTTATGAATGAGGCAGCTGCTAGAGCTATCTTTGCTTGCAAAGACAGATATGATCTTAAGAAGTTATTAGCTAAATGGAAGCAGCAATCTCTTAATGCTAGAATAAAACCTGACCCCGCTTTTGCTACTTCACCTATCTGTGTTACTGATAAGGATTATGAATTCTCTGTTGATCCTGAAATTATTACTTTAGTAGAATCTAATCCCTTTTATGGCCTTGAATCTGAAACTGTTGTGGCACATCTTACCAAGTTAAATGATATAGCCACCCTGTTTACTAATGATGAGAAGTCTAGCTATTATTATATCCTTAAGATATTTCCGTTCTCATTAAAGGGTGATGCTAACACTTGGTTTAATTCTCTTGATCCTGGTTGTGTGCGTAGTCCCCATGATATGATTTATTACTTCTCTGCTAAATATTTTCCTGCTAATAAGAAACAAGCTGCCTTGCGGGAAATATATAATTTTGTGCAAATCAAAGAAGAGAGTCTCCCACAAGCTTGGGAGAGGCTTCTCCGATTACTTAATGCTTTGCCTGATCATCCTCTTAAGAAAAATGAAATACTTGATATCTTTTATAATGGACTAACCGATGCTTCCAAGGACTACTTGGATAGTTGTTATGGTTGTGTTTTCAGGTAAAGAATAGTCGACCAAGCTGAATTGCTATTGAATAATATGTTGACTAATGAAAATAATTGGACTCTCCCTGAGCCAAGTCCTGAGGCAATTCCTGAAACAATTGAGCCAACTCCTGAGCCTATTTCTAAACCTACTCTGAAGAAGAGGGGTGTTCTATTTCTCAGTCCTGAAGATATGCAAGAGGCAAAGAAATCAATGAAAGAAAAAGGTATTAAAGCTGAGATGTTAAGAATTTACCACCTATTGAAGAAATACATGGTCTTAATATAATGCCTGTTGAAGAAACAGATTGTCTTGATAACCCAACACAGGTAGTAAAGGTAAATTCCCTCTATAGATATGATAAAGTTGAAATTCCCTCTACGAAATTTCATAGCCCATGCTTAGATGAATTTGATGACTTTATGGCTAGACAAGAAAGTTTTAATGCTTATGTTGGTAGAGAATTAAAGAATAATGCTTTCGAAATAGGACGCTTGAGTGATTATATATGGCTAGAGTTAAAGGTGAACTTAAACTCATTAGCAAATATGCTTCTATGGTTACCACTCAAGCTGAGCAAGTCCTTAAAGCTCAAAGTGATTTGCTCAATGAATTAAATAGTAAACATGACTTTGCTATTAGAGTGGCTACTAGAACTGGAGAATGACTCAGGAACCTTTGTATCCTGAAGGCCACCCTAAGAGAATCGAGCAGGATTCTCAGAGGAATAATTTAGAGGCACCTAGTTCTTCCAAAAAGAAGAAAAAGAAAAACGATAGGACTTTGCATGCTTCTAGTGAACCTGTTGTAGACACACTTGAGAATCCCAATGATATTTCTATTTCTGATGCTGAAACACAATCAGGTGATGAACATGAACCTAGTGACAATGTTAATGATAATGTTCATGTTGATGCTCAACCTAGCAATAATACTAATGTAGATATTGAACCTGCTGTTGATCTTGATAACCCAGAGAGATTTTGTTGCTAGGAAGCACGGTAGAGAAAGAGAACCATGGGTTCAGAAACCCATGCCCTATCCTTGTAAACCATCCAAGACAAAGGATGATGAGGATTTTGAGCGCTTTGCTGAAATGATTAGACCTATCTTCTTATGTATGCACTTAACTGATATGCTTAAAGTAAATCCGTATGCTAAGTATATGAAGGATATCATTACAAATAAAAGAAAGATACCGGAAGCTGAAATTTCCACCATGCTTTCTAATTACACTTTTAAGGGTGGAATACCAAAGAAACTTGGAGATCCAGGGGTATCAACCATACCATGCTCCATTAAAAGAAATTATGTTAAAACTGCTTTATGTGATCTTGGAGCTGGTGTTAGTGCTATGCCTCTCTCTTTATATCTTAGACTTGAATTGAATAAGTTGACACCTACTAAAATATCTTTGCAAATGGCTGATAAATCAACTGCTATACCTGTCGGTATTTGTGAGGATGTGCCTGTTGTGTTTGCAAATGTCACTATCTTAACGGACTTTGTTATTCTTGATATTCCCGAGGACGATAGTATGTCGATTATCCTTGGTAGACCCTTTTTGAATACTGCAGGGGCTGTTATTGATTGCCACAAAGGCAATGTCACTTTTCATGTTAATGGTAATGAGCATACAGTACACTTTCCGAGGAAACAACCTCAAGTTCATAGCATCAATTCTATTGGAAAAAGTCCAACTATCATTATTGGAGGTTTTGAATTTCCTCTTCCTACTGTCAAGAAAAAGTATGATATTCTTATTATTGGGGATGTTCATATCCCCGTTGAGGTAACCTAGTGTTATTCGAAATTTCTCCGGTTCCGTGTTATTTAGAATGAGTTTGTTAACAAGACTTGATCAACCTTGTTAGTGGATTCATTTTGATGATCATGAGATGGATGAAACTAGAAGGCACAACCTTCTGTACCCTCTTTTTACTTTCTTTTATTTAGAATAAATAAAGCAAAAGTAGTATTATCTGTCTGTTTTCTAAATTATCTGTGCAATGAAAATATCCCGAAAATAAAAGTGCTCCAAATGCCCTACAAATTTAGTATGATTTTTTATGGAATATTTGAGGATTTTAGGCACTGAAAACACTGCAGGAGGGGCAAGCACCTGGCCACGAGGGTGGACGGCACGCCCACACCCCCTAGGCACGCCCCGCTGTCTTGTGGGCCCACGGTGGCCCCCCTCCACTTATTCCTTCACCCACACACTCCATCTTCTTCCCAAAAAACTCCCCATCCAGCTCAAGCACGAGTTCTAGCTCATTTTGCTGCGATTTTCGATCTCCTTGCTCCATTCACAAAACTGCTTTGGGAGATTGTTGCTTGGTATGTGACTCCTCCATTGGTCCAATTAGGTTTTGTTCTAGTGCTTTATTCATTGCAAATTTTTGCTGCATAGGTGGCCTGTTCTTGAGCTTGCATGTTAAATTTATGTGGTCCCAAGTAATTCTAATGCATGATATAGGCTCTAGGCACTTGTAGGAGTAGTTGCTACCAATCTTGTTTAGTTTTATTCACTTTTATTTTGAAGTTACTAAAATTTCAGAAATTTTCAAAAGATGTTAAGGAGATTTTTGAGGGGCGGTTCTAGCCAAAGCTCCCAGGAAAAACAAGCTAAAGAGAAGGAAAAAGCCAAGTATAATCTTCCTCGTGTAGTGGAAGTACGGCCGTGTGAATGGCCCTGTGATGATTTCTTGAGAGGAGCCGGGATTTATGAAGACTTTTATTCCTTGATTGAAAATGCAGGCCTCACCGACTTCCTCCACGATTGGATCGATCAGTATCTCTTACTCACCAATACTTCCGTGCAAAACTTTTATTACTATCCTAAGAAATCACCGCCTTCAGTACCATTTCATTTATATGATGAATTCAAGGAAATGTCTTTACGAATTTTTTCCGCGGTATGTAGAATACCCTTTGAGGGCAAGTTAGATGAACCACATTGTAAATATGTGGATGGCTTTGTAAATACCATTACTGTAGGGGATCCAAAGAAGGGTTCCGATGCGAGAATCTCTAGCATACACTTTCCTGTTTTACGCTACTTTGCTTTATTTGCTAGTCGATGCTTAATTGGTCGTGGAAATAGTGGAAACTTCAGTGTACCTGATATTATTTTTATTCTTTTCCATGCCTTGTTTGGTGATAATAGTTTTAGTATGGGTGCCGTCATTGCTAAACGGCTAAGCCTGAACCGTACAAAAGGCCCCATCTTTGGAGGTTTCTACGCTGCACGTCTTGCTAAACATTTTGAGATACCTATTAGGCACCATGAGAAAGAGGAGACAATACTGCCTCCTTACCTTTTAGATTACAGGAGCATGGTAGCGCATGAGTTTATTATTCATAATGATGATAAGATGCACCTGTATAACTTGAGATTTAATAAGAAACACAATGAGACTATTATTCTGCCTGCGCCTCTGTTGTTTGATTTGACTGCAGTTAATTATCTTGTCACGCTGGAAGCGGTGTACACTCACCGAGGCCAAGCATCCACTCCAGAGCCTGAGCCTGAGCCGAAACCTTCACTGGACCCTCATCGTTCATCATCTTACCAGTGGGATCTGGAGGAGATGGCCAGCCAGTGGTATCTTGATTACACCTCTCAGTACACCGGGGAGAGTAGCCGCGGTCCTTGGCAGTAGACCAACTTAGGCCAAAAGCCTAAGCTTGGGGGAGTACGTATTTCTCACCGACTTTACATTCATGTTCACACACTATTCTAGCTGTCGGTGCTCATACTCTTTCATTGTATTATCCATGCTAGTTTAATTTTCTTTTTCTCGCTCTCTTCTTGTGTGCTTGATAAACCTTAAGAAAAACCAAAAAATTAGTTAGTTTAATTTCCATGCTTGTAGTAGAAATTAAAATGAAAACCCAAAAAGATTTCTCGTTCGTCTTTTGTTTGTTGGGAGCTTTCCTGTGTAAATAGTTTTATTTTATTTTCTTTCCTTTGGGGGTCGGGAGTAGAAGACCATATTGAAAATGTTTAGTGGCTCTCATATGCATGATTGTTTATTTAACTTTGAGTCCATATTACTTTGTCTTCTCTCTTGAGTTGAATGCTTGCAGATTCCAGCTTAGTCCAATGCACGTGCACTATTATTATTATACACATTGTTCGGTCGTGCAAGGAAAGGCAATAATGATGATATATGATGGACTGATTGAGATGAGAAAAGCTGGTATGAACTCGACCTCTCTTGTTTTTGTAAATATGAGGAGTTCATCGTTCTTGATTCAGCTTATTATGAAGTAAACATATTTGCAATGACCTTTAGAGATTATAGTTGCTTGTGTCATGCTTGATTAGCTATGAGTTATAATGGTTTACCTTGCGTGCCAACATGCTATTAAAATGATTGTGATGTGGTATGATGGGATGGTATCCTCCTTTGAATGAATCGAGTGACCCAACTTGGCACATGTTCACGCATGTAGTTGAAACAAATCAACATAGCCTTCATGATATTTATGTTCATGGTAGATTATATCCTACTCCTGCTTGTACTCGGTATAAATTAATTTTAATGCATGTTCATGACTGTTGTCGCTCTCTCAGTTGGTTGCTTCCCAGTCTTTTGCTAGCCTTCACCTGTACTAAGCGGGAATACTGCTTGTGCATCCAAACTCCTTAAACCCCAAAGTTATTCCATATGAGTCCACCATACCTTCCTATATGCGGTATCTACCTGCCGTTCCAAGTAAATTTGTATGTGCCAACTCCAAACCTTCAAATGAAATTATGTTTTGGATGCTCGAGCAGCTCATGTTTCAACTAGGGCTATCTGTATCTTCCATGCTAGGTGGGTTATTCTCAAGAGGAGTGGACTCCACCCCTCATTCACGAGAAAGGGCCGGTAACCGGGATGCCCAGTCCCATGATCCAAAAAGATCAAAGCAAATCAATATAATTAAACAAAACTCCCCCAGTGCTGTTGTTAGTTGGAGGCACTCGTTGTTTCGAGAAAGCCATGGATTGATGTTTGTTGGTGGTGGGGGAGTATAAACTTTTACCATTCTGTTTGGGAACTGCCCATAATGCACGTAGTATGGAAGATATCGCCATCTCATAGTTGTTGCGTTGATAGTGAAAGTATGCCGCTCAAAATGTTATTCTTCTCTATTTTAAAATCGAGCTCTGGCACCTCTGTAAATCCCTGCTTCCCTCTACGAAGGGCCTATCTATTTACTTTTATGTTGAGTCATCACCTTCTTATTAAAAAGCACCCGCTAGAGAGCACACTATCATTTGCATTCATTACTATTGGTTTATATTGGGTATGACTTGACTGGATCTCTTTTACCATGAATTACAATGTTTAGTCAGTCCTTGATCTTCAAAGGTGCTCTGCATTTATGTTTTGCGGTCTCAGAAAGGGCTAGCGAGATACCATTTTGTTATATAATATTATGATTGTTTTGAGAAAGTGTTGTCATCCGAGTTTTATTATTATTGCTTGCTAGCTGATTATGCCATTGATATGAGTAATTGTGAGACCTAAGTGTTATTGTGAGTATGGTTAGTTCATAATACTTGCTGAAAACTTGAATGCTAGCTTTACATATTTACAACAACAAGAGCAAATAGAGTTTGTAAAAGTTTTTCTTTATCACTTTCAGTTTATCAACTGAATTGCTTGAGGAAAAGCAAAGGTTTAAGCTTGGGGGAGTTGATACGTCTCCAACATATCTACTTTTCCAAACACTTCTGCCCTTGTTTTGGACACTAACTTGCATGATTTGAATGAAACTAACCCGGACTGACGCTGTTTTCAGCAGAACTGCCATGATGTTGTTTATTGTGCAGAAAACAAAAGTTCTCGTAATGACCTAAAAATCCACAGAGATAACTTTTGGAAAATATAAAAAATACTGGCGAAAGAATCAAGGCCAGGGGGCCCACATCCTGTCCACAAGGGTGGGGGCGCGCCCTCCCCCCTGGGCGCGCCCCCTGTCTCGTGGGCCCCCTGATGCTCCACCGACCTCAACTCCAACTCCATATATTCCGTTTCGCGGAGAAAAAAATCAGAGAGAAAGTTTCATCGCGTTTTACGACACGGAGCCGCCGCCAAGCCCTAATCTCTCTCGAGAGGGCTGATCTGGAGTCTGTTCGGGGCTCCGGGGAGGGGGATTCATCGCTGTAGTCATCATCAACCATCCTCCATCACCAATTTCATGATGCTCACCGCCGTGCATGAGTAATTCCATCGTAGGCTTTCTGTACGGTGATGGGTTGGATGAGATTTACCATGTAATCAAGTTAGTTTTGTTAGGGTTTGATCCCTAGTATCCACTATGGTCTAAGATTGATGTTGCTATGACTTTGCTATGCTTAATGCTTGTCACTAGGGCCCGAGTGCCATTATTTCAGATCTGAACCTATTATGTTTTCATGAATATATGTGAGTTCTTGATCATATCTTGCAAGTCTATAGACACCTATTATGTGTTATGATCCGACAACCCCGAAGTGACAATAATAGGGATACTTCTCGGTGATGACCATAGTTTGAGGAGTTCATGTATTCACTATGTGCTAATGCTTTCTTCCGGTTCTCTATTAAAAGGAGGCCTTAATATCCCTTAGTTTCCACCAGTACCCCGCTGCCACGGGAGGGTAGGACAAAAGATGTCATGCAAGTTCTTTTCCATAAGCACGTATGACTATATTCGGAATACGTGCATACATTACATTGATGAACCGGAGCTAGTTCTGTGTCACCCTATGTTATAGCTATTACATGAGGAATCGCATCCGACATAATTATCCATCACTGATCCAATGCCTACGAGCTTTTCACATCTTGTGTTTCGCTTATTTACTTTTCCGTTGCTACTGTTACAATTACTACAAAACTATTATCTTTACTTTTGCCACTGTTACCATTACTATCATACTACTTTGCTACTAAATACTTTGCTGCAGATACTAAGTTATCCAGGTGTGGTTGAATTGACAACTCAACTGCTAATACTTAAGAATATTCTTTGGCTCCCCTTGTGTCGAATCAATAAATTTGGGTTGAATACTCTACCCTTGAAAGCTGTTGCGATCCACTACACTTGTAGGTTATCACACTGTTATGAAGGGCGTCATAGCCCGGCGATGGCCAACTGAACCCATTCCGGATAGTTATTTCGGTTTGGTGCGGCAGCTTGTTAATGCGGTGCCGCGTATCGACGCTGTGAAGCGATCAACGTGCATAGAAGGTGCACGGATGGCCCTTGCCTGTGTCAAGATATACTGGGCGAAGATGACGACCATCGATATTGCAGCGCAGAGTCCACCCAAAGGCAAGGACCTTAACATGCCAGAACATTACTTTGAAGATGTCCTAGAGGGTGCCCGCTTAATAGAGGTTCAGTGCTCGAAAAATATTATGTTCGAGTAAAGTGTATCAAAATTGTAATAACAATATTATGATATATTTAAGGCTGTGTTTTTATAGTTTTTGCCTGAAAAGTTTTGGTGCCTCCTGTGCGGCCGTCTTTTTTTATATACAATCTGAAAGTTTGCAGTCATCGGCTTCAGCCCCCTCGCGTATAACGCGGGGGTGTTCGGAAAAGCACTTGATCACACTTGACCCAATGTCTTGGTCCGTTAAGGAGGTTGTAGTGCGGTGAACTAGGCAATCAGACTATAGAGCTTTAACCCTTTCACTTAGCCAGAGGAGTTTGACGGTGGGGCTACTATAGAGCCCCTGGTGTGTCCGCGGTTATCCGAATACGGTGTGTGTACATACGTGACCAGAAGGACGGTCCTTCATTTAACATGGAGGGAATCGCGAAGATTCCGATGAGTCATCGAGTGGTTGACCAGCTCTCGCTACATCATGACAGTCAATTTTCGGCTTTCTCTATTGAGGTGCTCATCCGGGCTAGCCAGGACACAATCATAGTAGTTCTCCCTTTACTACCCTAGCCGATATAGTGGAACGTAAGGTAGTAAGCGCAGGAGCCAGGCAACGCAACTATTGACCAAAGACATGATTCGGAGCTGATGCATATAAGGCCAAACTCGCGACGCCGAACACTCCCTCTAGGTGTTCAGACTTTACAATATACACCGGGCTGAATACAACCCCTGGTGATAAACCCATGGTATCAAGGCACGTGTGGCAATCCGACGTGGGGAAAGAGCGCAGGTGGTGAGAGCATAAATCTCAAAACACAATACGAACCGGCTGCTCCTATAACATCCACTTTAGTACGGTGAGCCGTATGTTTGTAGATCATGCCGGTATCTTTCTTGGACATTTTACATGCCAGGAAAGTATGAAACAACAAGAGATAAAAAAAGGTTTACACATGGTCTTAATCTAAAAAAGAAACCTTAATGCGGGGCCCTGCTGCACGTCTGCGCCTTTGTCTCCGTTGTGAAGTGTCCTTGAAGGGTATAGTATGATGGCCATCTGTAAAGAAAAAGGAAAAGGGAAAAAAGAAGACCAGGTAAAAGAATCTGGTGTGGCCGTGAATAAAGCTGGTTCGTTTTAATGAACCGTGAAGGATAACTTCCAGGGTCCGAATGGGGTCAAGCCGGACTATGGACCTTTTGTGTGCAGAGTGCCTCCGAAGCCGCCCATAGAATTTTGAGTATATCTCCTTATGAGGTGGTCGATGGGGGCGTAGCTGCTAATCGAGCTCAGGTTTATTTGAGCTGCCGCACTGAGGTGTGCGCTGGACACGTTTAGTTGTGTCTGTGGTCTTAACGACCGATGAGATGTTTGGCTTGAATAGGCCGTTTTGTGCTTCGACTGCTAGAGCCGCCGTGTATTCCTCTATGCGAAGAGAGCGCTCCATATTTCCACTGACCGTAATGACGCCACGAGGTCCAGGCATTTTAAGTTTTACATAAGCATAATGCGGGACTACATTAAAACGGGCGAATGCCGTTCTTTCGAGTAGTGCATGATAGCTGCTTCAGTACAGAGCAATGTCAAAGATTAGTTCTTTGCTTCGAAAGTTGTCCGAAGAGCCGAATACAACATCTAATGTTAAAGAGCCCGTGCAGCTGGCTTCCACGCTCGGTATAACTCCTTTAAAGGTAGTGCTGCTTGGCTTGATTCTTGACGGGTCTATCCCCATCTTGCGGACAGTGTCTTGATATATCAGATTGAGACTGCTACCGCCATCCATGAGGACTCGAGTGAGGTGGTATCCGTCGATTATTGGGTCGAGCACTAGGGTAGCCGACCCCCCGTGACGGATACTAGTCGGATGATCCCTGCGATCAAAGGTGATCGGACAGGCCGACCATGGATTGAACTTGGGGGCGATGGGCTCAATGGTGTAGACATCTCGGAGTACGCGCTTGCGCTCCCACTTTGGGATATGAGTGACATAGATCATGTTCACTGTTTTGATCTCCAGTGGAAATTTCTTCTGTCCCCCAGTATTCGGCTGGCGAGGTTCGTCCTCCTCTTTGCTCTGAGGTCCCTTCCCTTTGTGTTCGGCGTTAAGTTTGCTGGCTTACTTTAAGACCCAACATTCTCTGTTGGTATGATTAGCTGGTTTATTGGGAGTGCCGTGGATCTGGCAGGGCCTGTCTAGGATTTTGTCCAGGTTGGATGGACTATCCTTGTTTCCTTTCAATGGCTTCTTCCGTTGACCGGGTCTGGAGCCCCTGAATCCGGCGTTTACCGCTGTATTGTCTGGGCTTTCTTCATTGTTCCGACGTTTGTTTTTATTGCGTCATGGTTTTCCATTGCCATCCCTGAGCTCAGAGGTGTCGGGATCACTGGCGCTTCTACGGGCTAACCAGCTGTCTCCGCCCGCGCAAAAGCGGGTCATGAGTGTAGTTAAGGCGACCATTGTCCTTGGCTTTTCCTGGCCGAGGTGTCTGGCCAGCCATTCATCCCGGACACTGTGTTTGAAGGCCGCTAAGGCTTCGGCGTCCGGACAGTCGACAATTTGGTTCTTCTTAGTGAGAAACATGTTCCAAAGCTTACAGGCTGATTCTCCAGGTTGTTGGATTATGTGACTTAGATCGTCTGCATCCGGAGGCCGGACATAGGTCCCTTGGAAATTGGCCCGGAAAGCCTCCTCAAGTTCTTCCCAGCTTCCGATGGAGTTTTCGGGGAGGCTTTTCAGCCAGTGCCGAGCTGGTCCTTTTAGCTTGAGGGGTAAATATTTAATGGCGTGGAGATCATCTCCGCGAGCCATGTGGATGTGAAGAATAAAGTCTTCTATCCAAACCGCAGGGTCTGTCGTTCCATCATATGCCTCGATGTTTACAGGTTTGAACCCTTCTGGAAAATCGTGTTTCAGCACCTCATCGGTGAAGCACAGGGGGTGTGCAGCACCCCTGTATCTGGCTGTGTCGTGGATTGGGTCTGGCGGTTGTAAGGTTCGGTATTGGTTCCAAGCTGGTAAATGGCCGGCATGTTTTGTTTGATAATAGTGATCCCGTGTAGGAGCACGTTCCGTGGATCCATAGATGGACCTGGTTTTGCCAGCTTTTTTGTCCAGGTCCTCACGTAGATCGTGTTTCTGGTCCTGGGCCGCAGCCTTCCTTCCTTTGCGGGGAGGGGCGCGAGCTTGTGTACGGCATTGCTAGCCACTCTGTCGCGACCGTGAGGTGGTCGGTCCGGCCAGTCGGCCGTATTGTTTTTCGGCGGTATAGGCGCGATAGCCTCGTCGTCGAATTCGGGCAGCAGCTTACATTTAGGATAGCTCTTTGTTTGGCGATTACCGCCGTATTTTTCCTGAGCGTCTAGCACTTCGTTCCATCTGTTATTGAGCGTATTCTGTGCGGCTTTAAGCCGCTGCTTCTGCTTCTTCAGGCTCCTTGCAGTGGCGATAAGCCTTTGGTGGAGTCGTTCTTGTTCTAATGGTTCTTCTGGGATGAGGAACTCGTCGTCGCCCAGGCTAATCTCCTCTTCACAGACAGGTTGGTAATTGCTATCTTCGGCGTCGCTGTGGTCGGATAACATCTCCAGACTGTGTTCGTCGTCCTCTCGCACGCTCTGCTCCAACGCTGGGTCTGCGGGGTCCTCGGCTTGGTTCAGATTACCATCATCGTCCGCGACAATGTTGCTATTTTTCCTTTTGCTGGATCGAGATCGGCGCTTGGGACACCGGCGTTTTGGAGGTTCATCGACAGGCATGCTGTTATCGCCGTCGGCCTTGTTCTCCTTTGGTGTGTCCACCATGTATATATCGTATGACGATGTAGCTGTCCACTGCCCTAAAGGTGGTGGTTTAGTGCCTGCTCTTCTCCGGCATCGTCGTCCATACCGTTGATGTCTTCGGAGCCGTAATCGAGCGTGTCGGTTAAGTCCTCGACAGTGGCAATGAAGTGGGTAGTGGGAGGGGGACGAAGTTCTTCGTCGTCCGCTTCCCACTCGAGCCGGACATAGTTCGGCCGAGAGTCCCCCGACAAGGAGAGGGACTTCAATGAGTTTAATATGTCACCAAAAGGCGAGTGCTGGAAGATGTCTGCGGAGCTGAACTCCAAGACCGGTGCCCAATCAGGTTCGATGGACGCGGATGCGCGCGGCCCGGAACCCATGGCCGGAGACGAGTCCGGGGTTAAGGTGATACAAGCCCAGCTCGATGTTGGGTCTGTGTGCGGCTCGAGCGCCGCTGATTCTGCGGCTTCCATGGCGGGGTTAAGCTTCCTGTCTTCAGATGATGCAGTCCGCTCCAACTCTAGGGCCAGGGCGGTCAAAGGTGCTATCGCCTGTGCATGGACAGATGACTGATCTAGGTCATGTTCATCATGGTGGCCGGGGACAGCCGTCATGGGCTCGAACCCGTCGAAGATCAAGTTTCCGCGGTTATTGGCCACAAACTTCAGGCTTCCGAATCTGACCTGATGGCCAGGGGCGTAGCTCTCGATCTGCTCTAGATGGCCAAGTGAGTTGGCCCGCAGTGCGAAGCCGCCGGATATGAAGATTTGTCCGGGGAGGAAGATCTCCCCCTGGACTACGTTGTTGTAGATGATTGATGGAGCCATCAAGCCCTCTGGTAACGACGCAATGGAACTCTCAATGAAAGCACCAATGTTGGTGTCAAAACTGGCGGATCTCGGGTAGGGGGTCCCGAACTGTGCGTCTAAGGCTAATGGTAACATGAGGCGGGGGACACAATGTTTACCTGTGTTGGGGCCCTCTATGGAGGTAATACCCTACTTCCTGCTTGATTGATCTTGATGAATATGAGTATTACAAGAGTTGATCTACCACGAGATTGTAATGGCTAAACCCTAGAAGTCTAGCCTATGAGGTTATGATTGTTATGGCTAAACCCTAGAAGTCTAAACCCTCTAGTTTATATAGACACCGGGGGGGACTACGGTTGTACAAAGTCGGTTATAGATAAAGGAATCTACATATCCAAATCGCCAAGCTTGCCTTCCACGCAAAGGAGAGTCCCATCCGGACACGGGACGAAGTCTTCTATCTTTTATCTTCATAGTCCAACAGTCCGGCCAAAGGATATAGTCCGGCTGTCCTAGGAGCCCTTAGTCCAGGACTCCCTCAGTCGCCTCAAGGGAATCGGGTCGCGCTAGCACCCCAGGGACTCCTTCAGGGGCCCTCGCCAGGACCTTAGGAGCATCTTCCTCATGGGCGACCGACGGCACCTGCCCCCCGGTGGTCGTCCTGGTGCCACCCAGTGGCGTGCGCCCCCCTGCATCCACACTCGGGGCACGCGCCACGGGGTCGATGAGCAAGGGAGCCACGAGGATGGGATTCTCGCGAGGCCCTTCAGGGCCTGCCAGGCGCAGCCCCCACTCATCAAAGAGGGGCATCTGCCTCACAAAGTCCACCTTGTTCGAGCACTGGTACAGGAGGCAACCCTCCCCCGGAAGCGCGGCTGGCTCTGGGTCGCCAGTCAGGAGCCCGAGCACCATGCGCGGCATCTTGGAAGGAAGCACGGGCACCTAGAGCCTCATGGGGTCCTTGATTCCAGTGAAGGCCCGCATTGGGTGGGAATGGCGCTAGAGCGGGGCGATGCGCCACCGAACGAATTCCTGCACCACCATCGGCGCCGTCACCCCGAGCTTCTTTAGCCTGGTCAGCCGAGTCCAGACACGGGCAAGCTGATGGTCGACAAGCTTCACGTTCCCCCAGCCGGAGCTGGGCACCCCTTGCGCCCGAGGGAGTAGGAGCAGGGGGCTGCATGTGCCGTCGTCCACAAACAACCATTTTTTCGGAACCCCTCCGCATCTATCGAGAGCTCGAAGTCAATCCCCGAGCTAGCTGTCGCCACTACGCCTAGAAGGCCACGCAGCCTGAGCGCTGGCGGGCGTCAACTAGATGAAGCAAGAAGGAATGGCGAAACAAGGCTATAGAAGGAACGATGCTGACCATGGCTTCGCAAAGGAAGGCGAAGACAGAGAGAAGGATGATGGATTAGGGGTCCAAGTGCAGCGCATGGATCTGGTAGTGCGAAAGTATGGCGTTGAAGAAAGGGGAGGAAGGAGGAATCAGGACCGCAAAGAGGGCGTGAAGATGGATGGGGATCTCGGTGACATCCATGTCAACCGCAGCCCGCGAGGCAGGCCAGGCAATCGTCGCCTTCCACTCGTTGGAATCGGCGGCGAGAGTTGGGCGGACCTTGGCCAACCCCTCTCGATTGATCACCGTCGACCGCTCGAGAGCAGGTTCCAAGGCCGGTGGGGATTCGACCAGAGCGCGGGACTTCCCCTTCTTCCTCTACCATGGAGCCATGGCGGAAGCAAAAAAGGGGGAAACGCTGGCGCCAAATTTGCAAGAGGTTCTGCAAGCTCGGGGGAGAGAAGGGGCCAAGGCCAAGCGCGACAATCAACGGAGGCAAGACAGCACTGGCAACAGGCGGCCGCCAGGCCTGGCGGATTTCAATGCGGCATGGGGAAGCGGAGACGCCCACGTCCCATAAACCGCCAGGCGTCGCCCAAGGCCGCAGACGGTTAGGGCCCGCGGCGCTCCATACTTGCCCTTTGGCTTCACCTAGAAGCCAAGTCCGAGCATGCCTTGGGCCCGGGGGCTACCGTCCGCGTTATGGATACGAGGGTACCCTGACTTGCCTACCTGCGGCCTGCGGCGTGGCTCCATCGACG
Source organism: Aegilops speltoides (assembly GCA_021437245.1). Lineage (NCBI taxonomy): Eukaryota > Viridiplantae > Streptophyta > Magnoliopsida > Poales > Poaceae > Aegilops > Aegilops speltoides. Next base: position 419,174,599 of record CM038143.1, read on the forward strand.
GCCTGGTACGGCCCAGCTTCGACATCGACAACTCAAGACCCTCGCAAGGGGAAAAGCCTCGCGAGGCGGATGGCACCAAGATCTCCAAAGGGATCAGCCTCCTCAGGTTGGCTCCCGAGGAGCGGAGATTTCGATGCAAGGCTCACCTCGTGAGGTTCGGGTGACGTAAGCCATGACGATCGAGGCTATGCGGGTGCCAGCGGGCGCAGTGTGCCAGTTTCCTCTTTGGTGCAAAGGAGGCAAGCAGCAGGCGCGGAGTCCCGAGGAAGCAGCCAAAGGTTTCCATTCCCGTGCAATAAGACCAAGACCGCCAGGACGGAGGTCATCATCGAGCCCACCCGCGGCGTCATGAGCAGAGGCTTTTGCAGGCGAAGACCATTTTAGTCACGATAAGATGTACTAGTTGTCTCCCTTCAAATTTGGCTGTTGTGGGATCCCTTCCCGCCTTCATTTGGGAAGAGTACCAAGGCCAGTATAAATAGGATCTAGCCACCTTGGGCAAGGAGGACGACGGATCAAGTCGACCGCATCCATTCCACCCCCACCAGCTCACTTGAGCTCAAGAACACACGTCCTGAGGTTGTTCTTCATTGTAGTAGTTCATCCTCAACCCTTCAAGACCAACCCACCACAAAGCAGGCGTAGGGTTTTACACCGCAAGGTGGCCCGAACCTGGGTAAACTACTATGTCCCCTTTCCTTCGATCTCGACGCGCTAGGCCGTGAGATTGGCGAGTAGGCAGACTGAGGAGGTTGAGATCTCCGCACGCACCCCAGAGTTCGAACCTCTCAAGGGTTTGTGGAACCCGAAATCCGACACATTGTTTCCTCGTCTTCGCCTTCGCGACATCTCGGAAGGGTATTAGGGGTGTCCAACATGTACACATCGTAAGTAGATGTAGCAGTCCACCTGCCGGTGTTTACCAGGGGCGAGGTGTCTTCTACGGGGCCATTGCATCTTCATCCATGTCCGAGTTCTCTCCATAGTTTAATATGTCGGTTAATTCATCGACTATGGTGACTAGGTTGGTGGTGGGTGGGACGTAAATTTCCTGTTTGTCGGCTTTAAGTCCGACCTGATCATAGACCGAGGTCTTGCCGTCCGAGTTGGACATGGCTTGGATACGATCAAGCATCTCATTAAGGTGGGACAACTCTTCCAGATTCATTACTGAGTTATAGGCGGGGCTGACTCGAAGTTGTAGGATCGAAAGTATGTCTAGAGGGGGGGTGATTAGACTACTTGACAATATAAAAGTTTAGCCCTTTGATTAGGACAAGTTTTTAGCAAGTACACAATGATGATCAAGTCACGTATCACCCTACACATGCAATTCTAGAGTAATGGCAGCGGAAAGTATATTGCACATGTAGTAAAGGAGAGGTGGAGAAGAGCAAACGCAATTTGGAGACACAGAGATTTTTTCTCGTGGTTCCGATAGGTGGTGCTATCGTCAATCCATGTTGATGGAGACTTCAACCCACGGAGGGTAACGGCTGCGAGAGTCCACGGAGGGCTCCACCCACGAAGGGTCCACGAAGAAGCAACCTTGTCTATGCCATCATGGCATACGCCCACGGAGGACTAGCCTTACTCGGGGTAGATCTTCACGAAGTAGGCGATCTCCTTGCCCTTACAAACTTCTTGGTTCAACTCCACATCTCGACGGAGGCTCCCAAGTGACACCTAACCAATCTAGGAGGCACCACCTCCAAAAGGTAATAGATGGTGTTGTTGATGATGAACTCCTTGCTCTTGTGCTTCAAATGATAATCTCCCCAACACTCAACTCTCCTCACCGATTTGGCTGTGGTGGAAGAAAGGATTGAGTGGAAAGCAACTTGGGAAGGCTAGAAATCAAGTTTCATATGGTGGGAGTGGAGCAACTTGATCTCAACACAAGGGTAGGTAGTTTTCTTCTCGAAATGTAAGGTAGGAGTGGTAGTTCTTTCGATGGCTCTCTCCACGAATGAAGAGGAGGTGGAGGGTATTTATAGCCTCCACACAAAATCCAACGTTACACACATTTGACCAATCTCGGTCGGACGAAGTTGACAACTCGGTGAGACCGAAAGTTCAAATCTTGTGAACATTGGGATTTTCGGTGGGACCGAAAATACAATCTCGGTTAGTCCGATTCTTCCAAAGACTAGGGTTTGCCAATCTCGGTGAGACCGAATTTATCATCTCGGTGACACCAATATGATGATGAATGTTCTGAAGCTTGGCAACACTAGTTTCGTGAGACCGAGTTTGGAATCGGAAAATCCAAATTACTAGGGTTTGGGTATATGGCTGAGGTGGTTCATCTCGGTGTGACTGAGTTTATGGAATCGGTGGGACCGAGATTACTTATGAGTATATGTTGGAATGAAAGATTGCTGATTGTTTGGGAGATAGATCACTAAGCACTTTGAGCAACCAGATCATTATCATAACCTCATCCCCTTTTAATAGTATTGGCTTTCCTATAGACTCAATGTGATCTTGGATCACTAAACCAAAAATGGAGTCTTGAGCTTTTGCCAATGTTTTCCTTAGCATTTTGAGGGGTCCACATCTTCAGTCATTGCCATACCCATATCAATGAACTTTCGAAATGTTCTCAAGAAACTATTAGTTCAATGATACATATGTTGTTATTAATTACCAAAACCACCGGGATTAGTTGCACTTTCAATCTCCCCTTTTGGTAATTGATGACAACATATAGATCAAAGCTTCGACAAATGATATAATCAATGAATAATATAAATCGCTTTGAGAAGTATGTGATAAGCAAGAGCTCCCCCTAAATTTGTGCATTATTTAAGATTTGCGTTTGAATGCAAATGCACAATCGATTAGGATCATGGGTCACTCTTCCATGTCACATACATCTTGATGGAGCGCACAAAATGATAAGAATGAATAGCATGCACCCAATCACCAAGACATGAGTAAATGATCATACAAGATATGAATAGCATATGATAAGCATTAAGCACACATTAAGGCATAGTATGATCAAGCACTCATCAAAGTAGAGCAAACGTAGTATCAAACACACGAAATGTCTCGAAAAACTCAAAAGTATCTCAAAAAGACCGCAAATGAAACGAAAGAGCAAAAGCGAGCACTCTCTCTCTCGAAGTCCTATGATCTATACAATTTCTCCCCTTTGGCAACAAGTTACCAAAAGTTCGAAGGTATAGAGCTAAACGTCACTAGGGACTCTGTTGGCGGCTCTATGCAGGTTGATGGAGTTGAGATAGCTGCTTCGCAAAGGCTTGGCTGATGTCTGTGGAGCTGGAGGAGGACACTTTGAGCTGGAGCTGGAACCGATGGAGCTGTGGGAGGTGCAGATCTTGTAGTCCTGTGTGTCATCCTTTGGGATAGCAGCTGATCTGGGTTTTGTGGGAACTGGAGCAGGCTGCTCATAGTCATCCTGGACAAGGTCATCCTGCATCTCCTGCATGAGCTCTGCCTTCTCCCTCTTAGCTTCCTCGATATCTGCCTCAAGCTTGTTGACGGTGACTTGCACTTGATCGACTTGACATCCAGAGCATGGAACTTGTCTTCAACTATCCTCTCAAGACTCTCCGAGGCGCACAATGCTGGCAGGCGTTGTTCAATCCTCCAGGTAGCTTCAAGGAGCTGTTCTCCAACACTCTTGGGTTTAGCTGCTGCTGCTTGCTTCCTTCTCAGCTTTGGCTTGTTTGGTAGCTTCAGACTTTGCTTGACCTTCAACAGACGTGGGATCATCCTCGGTCATCACAACTTCATTGTCCTCATGTTCAGGGCTGCGATGGCAAGTGTGGTCGTTCCAACAAGTAGGTGCCCGTGCCAAACTTGGCATTGATAAGCATCTGAATGTGCGGGGCAAACCCACATGACCTCTTCTGGTCTGCTGCAGTCCTCTTGATAGTCTCAACTATCAGGTCCATCACCTTGAAAGGTGCCTTCTGATCTAGTATATGCAGCATGTTGATGGAATAGCCTCTTATCATGCGATGATCTCCAGACTTGGGCATCAAGGTATGCCTCAGAATTGTGTTCGTGGTAGGAAGACCTGCCTGGAGATGATACACTGAGCCGAGCTTCCAGATCTCCACATCCTTAGCTGGTACCTCATTGTACATATTTTTCATAGACTCATGGTTTTTCTTGGGAATTCCATAGACACCACATGCAGTGAAGCTCTCATGCACATGTGGAAAGTAGTCTCTGTGCTCTTCACTGTCAATGTATGCCCAGTCGACATAGCGAGTGTCAGCAACAATGGGCTTCTTGTCCATAAGCACAGTCTCATAGAAATCTTGCTGCTCTCTGGTGTGGAACCTTGGGTCAACAGCAGTCCTTCTTCTCACAGCATATGGATCAGCTTGTCTCCATAGCCTGAGACCTTTGTCCTTTCTTTCCTTCATGTTTTCAGCTCGAGGATGAGCATCATTGTGAATAGGCAGCTTCTGACGGAGTTTCAGCAACACAGGTGCCTCATCATCTGACTCAGCTGGTGGCACATTGTCTTTCTTCTTCTCTGAAGCAGGGATGTTTCTCACAGTTTTCTTGGGCTTGGCAGCAGGCTTGGCTTGAGCTGCCTTTGCTGGAGCAGAAGGCTTAGACTTTGAAGGTGCTCCTGCCCTGATGGCATCCCCCATCAACTTAGACTTCTGAGGAGGAGGCTGGGGTGCTTCCTCATCAGAATCATCAGAATCTGCTGCTTCATCATGCACAATCCTCTTCCTTTTGGAAGTTTTCTTTACCTTGCTGGATGTTTCTTCTTCCATGCTCAGCTTCTTGGCAACAGTGGACTTCTTCACTTTACTGGTGCCTTTCTTGGTTTGTTGCCCTTGATGCTCTTTGGCAACCACTTTCCTCTTAGGCTTAGATGTGATCTCTTCCTCAGCAATAAAGTCAGAATCTTCTTCATCAGAATCCTTCTTCTTTCTGGCCCTGGTGGCAGCTGGAGGCAAACCACTTGGTGTGCTCCTCTCACCATCATCAGAAAAACTGCTGGCTTCAGGACTAGTGCCTGCCTCTGGAATCTCAAAGAATCGGTGATTCAGACTGCTCGCTGTCTTTGGCATCGACATGGCCGACAACTTTGTGAATAGATTAGGTATAGGCGAGAATAGAAGAGTTATCACAAACTGCAGAAGATTTTTAAAAATGAGTTCAAATTTCAGTTTTAGGTTTTCACAGAATGCATTTCGGTCGACCGAGTCTAAAATTCGTGAATCCAAGTGTCTAAACAGAACCATTCACACCATTTTCGGTTGGACCGAAATGGGTTTCGTCTAGCCGAGAACACTAGGGTTTCACTAAATCCTCATTTCGGTCACACCGATTTGCACAACTCGGTTGGACCGAAAAGTGCAAAGGCAATGGCAGAGGCCAAATCGGTCATACCGAGAATGTAGAATCGGTCACACCGAGATGTGTTCGTGAAACCTAACCCTAAAACTTTTACTCAATTTCATTCTAAGAACTAATCTGCTGGATAGGAAGATCTCAAATGTGGCAAGAAGCTAGGCAAACCAATCGTGCATAGAATCGGAGGTTGAAGACGAGAGGATCGAAACTCACCCTAACTTGGTGGAGTTTCTCTCGGCGGCAACGGGCGGAGAGATTGTCCGTTGACGGCGACGGAGACTGCGGCGAGGGCGCCTAAAGCATTTACGGAGACGATCCGGAGACCACGGCGACGGGCAAAGGGTTTGGGGCGGCGTTTTGAAGAAAGAATCAACGCGCGCTGCCCTCGGTATATATACCCTTCATTTGTCGGTGGGACCGAGTTGTAAAACTCGGTGGCACCGAGATGGTTAATCTGCGATTACACACTTGATCACGCCGAAATTTGTAACTCGGTTTCACCAAGGTGAAAACCTAGATCAATCAAGTGATTTGGTCCGTCCGATTTGAGTAGGTTGGTCTGACCGAAAATACTTAGAAGGTTTTGGAAGTTAAGTTTTGACGGATCGGTGGCTCGAGTGCTCCTCACTCGGTGGGTCCAAAAAGACTTGTCCAAAGTTTGTGATATAAGCATGAATAGAGTTTGAGACAAGAAAGCATAGATAGCTAGAGGAGGAACTTAGGCATTCTTGTCCATCCATTTGGTCAAAAAGAAAAATCCAAAAGACCAAAGCAACAAATGGATGTCCTCGAATGAATAAAATCATGCATCCAACATGCTCACACAATAAGATAGCAAATGAAATATGTGTCAAACATGCACAAACAAAACACTAGCTACTATCACACAATTTGTCGATGACTAGGTCATCTATATATGAGTATATTGACTTAGGAGTCAAATGAGAACATTTGATCATAGGTCATACTCATCGTTTAAGCACAAGTGGGGTTACCACTTTTACATAAAGCATTAATGTGTTCACATCATTTGAAGATGCTTTAGCTCAAATCTTTAGAGCAAAGCTCCCCTTGATGTGAGAACCCTTTTAAAGGGTCAAACTAACCTTGGGTTGTCGAGAAGACTTCATGTAGATGTTGAAGATGTGGATGCTCAATGTTGATGAAGATCATCAAGAGTTGGGAGCAATCCTTTGGATTGGGCACTTTCAATACCTACATGGGTTAGTCCCACAAGGAACAAACAAGGATATCCATGGACATAGATTGAAGTACACAAAGATGATGTCCATGAAAGCAATGATTACCTTGTCCCTTGACTTACCAACAAGAGGGTTTGTGACTCCATGAACTAGTGCAAGATGTGGAAGATGATTGCACAAGTTCTTGCCAAAATGAATGTGAGTGAAGTATGTTGGCGGAGTCACCCTCAAGAACTCTCTAGTTCTTCTTCTTGGGATCCACATCATCTTGATGGGAATCCTTGGGGTAGTAGTTGAGCTTGACGAAGTAGAACTTGAAGTTTCCTTGGGAACCCACTTGACCATGGCCTTGGGTGCTTCAATAAATGCATCAATCTCCTCTTGAAGCTTGTCCTTGCCTTTTAGCTTGTGGTCTTGTGGTGGAAGGTCATCTTGAGCTTGTTCCACATTGGAAGAAGTAGGATCATACTTCTCCTTTTGAGAAACAAACTTTGGAGTGGGATATTGACCTTCTTCCCATTCAACACCCTCGGCGTTGAACTTTCGCTCAAAACCAATTCCTTGATTCTTCCGGTGCCTTCCTTGCTTGTAACAATTTCTCAAAGTTCTTGCTTCCGCAAGGCTCTTGTAGACACCTTTCTCTATAATCCCTTTCAATAAACTATTTTCTTGCTCAAGTGTAACTTGGCTTGAAACATTGTTAGAGGAATCAAGAGAACTACTAGAAGCAACAATATTAGATTTAGCATGGTTATTGTTACTACTAGATGAAGAATTTTTCTTATGCTTGTCATGCTTAGTTTTAATCGGTGGCAAGAAATTAGACAAGAGAAGTCGTTTGGCAAGATATGAAGAACTCTTCTTTCGAAGATCGTCATTGATAGCTTTTAGAAACTCATGTTCTTGCTCTAGATTGAGCTTCTCGAAGCGTAGCTTCTCATGAGATCTTAGGAGCTCCCTATGATCTTCTTGAGTTGTTTCATGAGCTAACTTAAGAGTGTTTAGTTCTTTAGTCAAACGCTCAATCTCCTTCATAGCATTGTCATTCGACTCTTCTCGACTGTAAAGACTACTAGCATGTTCATCATTACTAGGCTCACTAGATTTGTCATGTAAAAGCTCATCTTCACCAAGCAAGTCATCCTCATCACTATCAAAGTCAATGAATTCAGGGTGTGATACCTTGGGGCCTTTAGCCATGAAGCATCTTCCAATTCCCTCATTTGGTGAATCAAACAAGTCATAGGAGTTGGAGTTGGAGGATACGAGAGCAAGACCGCAACACCTTCATCTTGATCAGATTCGAGTTGGAGTGATAGCTTCTTTCGAGTGATTGTCTGAGTCGAGCCGGAGACCCATTCACCTACATGAGCTTGATGTTTTCTTCTTGTGTAGCTCCTTGATGACTTGTCTTTCCTTTCCGAATCCTTGCTTCTCCGAGAGGATCTTCGCTCATAACGATCATCTCTACTCCTTCTCTCTTTCCGAGGCGACTCTTCTCTTGAGCTTCTTCTTCTGGAGATTCTTCCTTCTCTTGTGGGGAGCGAACACTCATTTGAGTAGTGTCCGGTCTTCCACAATTGTAGCAGTTTCGATCACGACTAGAAGATCTCCTTTCATCATATGATCTAGACTTTGAGCTTCTTTCCTTGCTTCTACTCTTGTAGAATTTGTTGAAGTTCTTCACCATTAGGCTTATCTCTTCATTGGAAACTAGCTTGTCACTTGAGGTTGTGGGAGCTTCACATGTAGCTTTGTAAGCACCACTTGACTTGTTGTGAAGCTCTTCCTTGTCTTTAAGTGTCATCTCATGAGCAACAATTCTTCCAATGACTTCGGTAGGCTTGAGATTCCTGTAGTTTGGCATCATTTGGATCAAAGTGCACACGGTGTCATACTTTCCATCCAAAGCTCTGAGAATCTTCTTGATGATGAATCGGTCGGTCATTTCTTCGCTTCCTAAGCCAGCAATCTCATTTGTGATGAGAGCAAGCCTAGAGTACATTTCAGCGACTCCTTCACCTTCCTTCATCTTGAACTTGTCAAGTTGACCTTGAAGAACATCTAGCTTTGATTCCTTCACGGACTCGGTACCTTCGTGCATTTCGACCAAAGTATCCCAAATCTCTTTTGCATTCTCAAGACGGCTGATTCTGTTGAACTCCTCGGGACACAAAGCATTGAAGAGAATGTCACAAGCTTGAGCATTGTTTTGCAACATCCGCAATTCATCATTGTAGCTTCACGATCCGAACTTTTCCTTCCTCAAGAACTCACCTTGCAAGCCAACACAAATAATGCCCCATGCGGCGTGGTTATGTCCAAGAATATGCATTTTCATTTTATGCTTCCAACTAGCAAAATTTGAACCATCAAAGTAAGGACCTCTACGAAAATTACCCTCACTAGACGCCATACTCTCCTAGGTTGTGAAACCAAGCTTATGGAGTCCAATGCAATGAAAACCAATACAATGGAGACCAAAGCTCTGATACCACTTGTAGGATCGAAAGTATGTCTAGAGGGGGGGTGATTAGACTACTTGACAATATAAAAGTTTAGCCTTTTGATTAGGACAAGTTTTTAGCAAGTACACAATGATGATCAAGTCAAGTATCACCCTACACATGCAATTCTAGAGTAATGGCAGCGGAAAGTATATTGCACATGTAGTAAAGGAGAGGTGGAGAAGAGCAAACGCAATTTGGAGACACGGAGATTTTTTCTCGTGGTTCCGATAGGTGGTGCTATCGTCAATCCACGTTGATGGAGACTTCAACCCACGGAGGGTAACGGCTGCGAGAGTCCACGGAGGGCTCCACCCACGAAGGGTCCACGAAGAAGCAACCTTGTCTATGCCATCATGGCATACGCCCACGGAGGACTAGCCTTACTCGGGGTAGATCTTCACGAAGTAGGCGATCTCCTTGCCCTTACAAACTTCTTGGTTCAACTCCACATCTCGACGGAGGCTCCCAAGCGACACCTAACCAATCTAGGAGGCACCACCTCCAAAAGGTAATAGATGGTGTTGTTGATGATGAACTCCTTGCTCTTGTGCTTTAAATGATAATCTCCCCAACACTCAACTCTCCTCACTGATTTGGCTGTGGTGGAAGAAAGGATTGAGTGGAAAGCAACTTGGGAAGGCTAGAAATCAAGTTTCATATGGTGGGAGTGGAGCAACTTGATCTCAACACAAGGGTAGGTAGTTTTCTTCTCGAAATGTAAGGTAGGAGTGGTAGTTCTTTCGATGGCTCTCTCCACTAATGAAGAGGAGGTGGAGGGTATTTATAGCCTCCACACAAAATCCAACTGCTACACACATTTGACCAATCTCGGTCGGACCGAAGTTGACAACTCGGTGAGACCGAAAGTTCAAATCTTGTGAACGTTGGGATTTTCGATGGGACGAAAATACAATCTCGGTTAGTCCGATTCTTCCAAAGACTAGGGTTTGCCAATCTCGGTGAGACCGACTTTATCATCTCGGTGACACCGATATGATGATGTATGTTCTGAAGCTTGGCAACACTAGTTTCGTGAGACCGAGTTTGGAATCGGAAAATCCAAATTACTAGGGTTTGGGTATATGGCTGAGGTGGTTCATCTCGGTGTGACTGAGTTTATGGAATCGGTGGGACCGAGATTACTTATGAGTATATGTTGGAATGAAAGATTGCTGATTGTTTGGGAGATAGATCACTAAGCACTTTGAGCAACCAGATCATTATCATAACCTCATCCCCTTTTAATAGTATTGGCTTTCCTATAGACTCAATGTGATCTTGGATCACTAAACCAAAAAATGGAGTCTTGAGCTTTTGCCAATGTTTTCCTTAGCATTTTGAGGGGTCCACATCTTCAGTCATTGCCATACCCATATCACTGAACTTTCTGAAATGTTCTCAAGAAACTATTAGTTCAATGATACATATGTTGTTATTAATTACCAAAACCACCTGGGGATTAGTTGCACTTTCAGAAGTGTGCCCGCCTAGTAACTTGACGTGTTCTCGGTGTGAAGGGGATACGGGAGTGATTCCGGATTCTGCGCCGAGGTCAGGTCCAACCCTGATGTAATTCCCGAAGTGGGGGCCGGATCTGCATCCGGGCCGAAGATCGGAAGGGCATCGGCTGAGGTGGTCATGTCGGGAGTCTCTAACGGTGCTGCGACGGAGATTGTTCCGGGGTCGAGCCCCCGGCGCTAGATAAGTCCTCAATTGGGTCGATGGCCCATCCCGACAGGATGAGCTCACCACGGGAGTCCGCAGTGTACTCGAGGCCACCAAAGGTCATGATTCGACCTGAGGCGTAGTTCTCGGCCGAGGCCAAATGACCTGCCGAACACGAAAAGCTGGTCGGGGCGAGAACACTCCCAAGGCCGTTGGAGCAGTTGATCTGCATGTGAGCCATCAATCCTTCTGGTGATCGCACAACGGAACTCTCAATGAAAGCACCAGTGTCCGTGTGAAAACCGACAAACCTCGGGGTAGGGGGGTCCCGAGCTGTGGATCTCGGATCCAGGGTAATAGGGACGAAGGAGACGATGTTTACCCTGGTTCAGGCTCTCTTGATGGAGGTAAAACCCTACGTCCCGCTCTTGTTTATATCAATGAAGATGTATCAAGTACATAGTTAATCTACCTCAAGATCGTAATGTGTGGTCTAACTCTAGGGCTAGGTGAATGATTTTGCGTTGATATCCCCTCTACGGGTTAAACCCTATGACTTATATACACGCCAAGAAGGGCATCTAGGGTTACAAGGTCGGTAGCTACGAGCTAGGTGGCGGCAGAGATATTGAAGTATACGTCAAGTCTTCGGGGGAGACAGTCTTGATCACGCCTCCTACGTACGACTTCCAAGGTCCATCTTGATCACGAATGGTGGCTTACCGGTCCAACCCGAGGAGAATGAGCCGGCTGGGTGAGTACCTCCTAGGACACACCCAGCGACGCCCGCCGACGGTGATAAGGGGAGGGGGGCACTGCCCGGTGCTAGGGTTTGGCCCCGGGTCTCCGTAGGGGCGACACGAATGTCTCTCTCCATAAATCTGGACTGATGGAGCAGCAAGGAGACTTAACTTTGGAGCATCAAGTAGTAGGTGCATGCGAGATGGGCCGATCCGTAATGAGAACCACACAATTCGTGGTAGAACTAGAAATGGGGATGACCGGTCAAAACCGGAGATCCTGCGCAAACTCCAAAGTGCCCGGGCAACCGATCGGCAGCCTTCCAACGTTGAGTGACCCGGACTCCCTCTTTTGACCTTTTCCTCGCACTTTCTGCGAGTTGCGCCTCGGCCTCGTGCCCCCGGTGCAACCTCCCCAAAGTTCCCCGGAGCAAAACTCGCAAGGCGCACACGGCCGGGTGGCCAATCTAGCTAGCAGGGAGCGTGTGATCACCGCGCGCGAGGGCTCCCCCGTGCCGTGCCGTGCCATGCGCCAAGATGGCCTCCACCGTAGCGCCCTTGAACGCCGACGTCGACCTGCCGACGAACGTGACGGCGCAGACCCACAATGCGACGGCGTCCAAGATCACCAACATGGTGGTGTGCTACTCGCCCATGATGATCACCACCAACGGCATCTGGCAGGGCGTCAACCCGCTCGAGTTCTCCCTCCCGCTCTTCATCCTCCAGGTCGCGGTCATCGTCATCACCACCCGCGTCCTCGTGCTCCTCCTCAAGCCCTTCCGCCAGCCCCGCGTCATCGCTGAGATCCTCGCCGGCGTCGTGCTCGGGCCGTCCCTCATGGGCCAGATGGACGGCTGGGGCAACCTGGTGTTCCCGCAGCGGAGCCTGCTCACGCTCGAGACGGTGGCGCACCTCGGCCTGCTCTACTTCCTCTTCCTCGTCGGGCTGGAGATGGACATCGACGTGATCAAGCGGTCCGGCAAGAAGGCGCTGTTCGTGGCTTTGGCCGGGATGGCGCTGCCCTTCTGCATCGGCACCGCCACGTCCTTCATACTCCGGCACCAGGTGTCCCGGAACGTGCACCAGACTTCCTTCCTGCTCTTCCTCGGTGTCGCGCTCTCCGTCACGGCGTTCCCCGTGCTCGCCCGCATCCTCGCCGAGATCAAGCTGCTCAACACGGAGCTCGGCCGCATCGCCATGTCGGCCGCCATCGTCAACGACATGTGCGCGTGGATCCTGCTCGCGCTCGCCATCGCCATCACGGAGGTGGACAGCACGGCGCTGTCGTCCCTGTGGGTGCTCCTCTCCGGGGTGGCCTTCGTGCTCATATGCTTCTACGTCGTGCGCCCAGCGATGTGGTGGCTCATCCACCGCATCCCCGAGGGCGAGAGCATCAGCGACATGGATGTGTCGCTCATCCTTGCCGGCGTCCTGCTGGCCGGTGTCTGCACCGAGGCCATCGGCATCCACTCCGTCTTTGGCGCCTTCATCTACGGCCTGGTCATCCCGAGCGGGCCGCTCGGCGTCACGCTCATCGAGAAGCTCGAGGACTTCGTCACCGGGCTCCTCCTCCCGCTCTTCTTCGCCATCAGCGGCCTGCGCACCAACATCACCAAGGCGCGCGACCCTGTCACCGTCGGCTTGCTCGTGCTCGTGTTCGTCATGGCCAGCTTCGCCAAGATCATGGGCACCATCATCATCGCGGCGCTCTACACCATGCCGTTCCGTGAGGGCATCGCCCTCGGATTCCTCATGAACACCAGGGGGCTCGTGGAAATGATCGTGCTCAACATTGGGAGAGACAGGCAGGTACGCACACGGTGACACCGTCACACGCACAGCAAATTCCCCCCTTATTTTTAGCAATATCGGTGTCAGCCATTGATCAGGTTAAGCATGCACATAGGTGTTGGATGACGAGTCGTTCGCGGTGATGGTGATGGTGTCAGTGGGGATGACGGCTCTGGTGACACCGATCGTGACGAGCTTGCACAAGCCGGCGCGGCGGCTCGTCGGATACAAGCGGAGGAACCTGCAGCGCATCAGGCACGACAGCGAGCTCCGGATGCTGGCCTGCGTGCACACCACCCGCAACGTGCCGTCCGTGCTGTCGCTGCTCGACCTCTCGAACCCGAGCAAGCGCTCCCCCATCTTCATCTACGCGCTCCACCTCGTCGAGCTCACCGGCCGAGCCTCCAACATGCTTGCTGCCGCCGCCGCCTCCGCCTCGACGAATAGCCAGTCAGGCTCCTCTGCCTTGCCGGCTACGACGGAGCACATCTTCAACGCATTCGAGAACTACGAGATGCACACTGGTCAGTACTCAGTATTTTTGGTCCTCAGTACATACATTTCGTAAGGCTATATGTCTACGTACGCTGACACGGAGCATGCACGGTGCTTGTGCGACGCAGGTGGTGTCTCCATCCAGACGCTGGCGGCCGTGTCGCCGTACCAAACCATGCATGAGGACGTGTCCGTGCTCGCGGAGGACAAGCACGTCTCGCTCATCGTCGTCCCTTTCCACAAGCAGCAGACGGTGGACGGCGGCATGGAGCCGATCAACCCGTCCATCCGCGGGTTCAACGAGAGCCTCCTGTCCACGTCCCCGTGCTCGGTCGCCATCCTCGTGGACCGCGGCCTCAGCGCCGCCGCGGCGCGCATGGCGGACGAGCACCGCCTGGTGCTCTTCTTCTTCGGCGGGCCGGACGACCGCGAGGCGCTCGCCTACGCGTGGAGGATGGTGGAGAACCCCGCCGTCAGCCTCGCCATCGTGCGGTTCCTCCCGCCGGACTACCGGGAGCGATCCTTCTCCAGCCCCACCTACCGGTCGGCCGCCACGGCGGACTCGCGCGCGATCAATATCGGCGCGGAGGGCAAGACCGAGCTGGAGATGGACGAGGAGTACCTGGGCGAGTTCCGCGCGCGCAACCACGGCAACGGCGCCATCACGTACGCGGACAAGACGGTGACCAACAGCGAGGAGACGGTGGCGGCCATCCGGAGCATGGACAGCAGCACGCACGAGATGTACATCGTGGGCCGCCGCCCCGGCGAGGCCGGGTCGCCGATGACGTCGGCGCTGGAGGACTGGATGGAGTCCCCGGAGCTGGGGCCCATCGGCGACATGCTCGTGTCGTCGGACTTCTCCATGGGGGTGTCGGTGCTGGTGGTGCAGCAGTACGTGGTGGCCGGGGCGCCCATGGCCGCCGGGGCCGGGGTGCCCATGGCCGCCGCGGCGCCGGCCGCCAGCGTCGACCCGGTACGCCAGTACCTGAGCAACGCTAACATGCATCCGGCCGCGGGGCCCGCGGGGTACCAGACGATCCCGGCGTCGTCGGCGGCCAATAGCTGGTCTAGTGGCACCGTAGGCTTCTGAGGCGCTCAGGGTCTTCGCTGTTGGAATTTCTGTACTGTGTAGGATTAGTTGTATCGTGACACGGCAATGCATGGAACGTGCGTGAAGGCTGAGATTATTGTCTTCTGATCGAAGCCTGCTAGCTAGTCAGTCTCCAAGTGATCACTCTCACAGCTAGACAAATTAGTCAGATTAGATATGTAGTCTTATACTGTTGTATCAGATTCATTGGAGTTAATTGCAGGAAACTACCGCTACCTGGTATTTTTTTTAACTCACCGTGTATTGTGTAACCCATTTGCATAAAACACTAATTGAGGGATGGCGTTTTAAGCGTGTTTAGGGCATATGTACAATGGTTCAACAAATAGTCTTATCTTAAGTCTTACATGTAACTTAGAGATGACCAAAAAACATGTCTACGGTGGATCATCTCTTAGCCTTATCTTCAATAATTAGTTATTCCTAAAAATGTGGTGAGACATATTGTGCTAAGAGATCATCTCTTGTCTTCTCTTAAATAAGAGAAGGCAGGTCTTTTCTTATGATCTCTTTCTCCTCCACCTCATTATTTATCCTACATGACAGATGGACCAGGTCATCAGAGCTGATTTGGCAGATAAATTGCCACATGTACGCAATGAATAGTCTACTCTATCTTCTCAAATCTCTTTTTGACTTAGACATCCCTCAATCAAAAATAAAAAAAACACAATCAGACCCATCTCCCATGTGTACACTGCAGCGCCCATGGGCTCTCGTCGCGGACCAGGAGCGGCGCCGTCGGGATGGATGCCGCCGATCAGCCACCTGTGTCGCACGCTCCCCCCTTGTACGATGACTGTTGCATCAAGTAGCTCGGCCGGTGAGCAACGCTACCCCATACTACCGAAGCGCATTCTCCATCCCGACGAGCTCGGCTGATGAAGTGCCGGCGAGCAGTGCGAATGGCAACGTCCTGCCCCTACCATCCACCGTGGATGTCTTCGGGGGTGGAGCTAGCCCAGTGGGCCGCTGCGAGTCGTCTTTGTACACTGTAGCATATCTGTACAGTAAACTGCTACAGTATAAACTTCGTTTGGGCCTCACGCCCCAGGCCTGAGCCCTGGGGGCCTAGGGCCTGGATCCGCACCCGAATGTCATGGTCGCGCTGTGCGCCGACGAGCTCTATGCTCGCCTTCCCGGCCATCTCCCTCCTCTCCATATCATGGGGTGGCTGCAACCGACCGATAATGGCAAGATCCAGTTGCCCTCCTCCCCCAGTGAGATCCAGCTGCCCTCCTTTGTTGTCTTGGTTCGTAGATGATGAGGACGCCACTGTGGCCACATGTCGGGAAAATGCTCATACGGACCAAATCCCTCGATCAATGTTTTTTGCCAATGAATTACACAATATGCGGTAATGTTGCAAAAAAAAGGGAGTGGGTAGGTTTCTGCAATCCTAACCATAAATGTAGTAGTTTGCAGCAATTAACTCGATTCATTTAGTGCCCACACGTAATTGCCGGGTTTTAAGCTGCCTGTATTGTTCTTTCTGTCATGGAACTAGAGGTCAACATTATTACTTTTGGTCGATCAAATAAGTGCTTGCCAATTTTTAAGCGATCATTCTTTGAACCAGACAAATCAGTCGGATTTATCGGTACTTCCCAACCCCAAAATGCAGCTTAATGATAGCGCAAGCGGGTAATCCATGTTTGAGCCCATGCGCATATACTCCCGATGAACGGTAAATTCAAGAGAAATGACAAAACAAAACTGATTTTGTTTTTACATCCAAGATGCTCGAGTTTTCTAGGAGCGTGCAATTTTTCATGCTCGAATGACATTTCGAAGAGCTCATGCCAAAAAAAATCAGATCTAAACGGTGTAGCTTTTCTCAGGATCATTCAGCCCCTCTAGAAGATTCTCAAGGTTGCATCTTAACGATGGATCATTTGACCAATCCCGACCCACATGTCCACCTGCCAGATTTCTATGTTCGTGGATGATGTTGGCATTTTCTCTAACCAAGAAAAAGACGAGCTATGTGTGATCTTCTCCCGACCTTAGGTGAGGCTAGCAGGCTCGTCGCAACCTCCCAAAGTCTAAATTGTTCCCGATTACCTAGGAGGGGTTTGACCTTCAGGACATTTTGTCTGCCTTTCCAGCTCATATTGCCTCCTTACCCGAAAAATACTTGGGTTTACCGCTGCATTCTGCCACCTCTGAAAAATCAGCCTCCAACCATTCATTAACACACTCGGCTCTAGGTTGTCTTGTTGTAACGGAAAGAATCTCACGAAGCCTAAACATGCCACCTTAGCTGATGAGTGATATTTTTACACTCATTCACCCTTAGTTTAAACCGAGATATTCGCTCTGATGTTGCTACTAATGACTACTAAATGCAAAGGATTCCACAAATCCTATCTTTGATGTGTTTCCACAGGAAATTGGCTAAAAAGGGAAGAAATCACGTGCGAACATGGAAATGAAGAAAAAAGGAATCAACAGGAGGCATGCCAGAGGAAACAACATGAAAGACGGGGTTCCGTACGACTATGCATGCTCATATGAGCGGTCGTATGGCGTGGATTCCGAGGAAGATCATCCACCTGAACAACTTTTATAAAGGGGACCCCATCAAATTCTCAACAGGTGAGCGTCGAATGAAGCCAGCACATAACCATCTTCATACTTTCCATTAACCCTAGCCGCATCCATTTCCATCTCCATAGCCATCATCACCACCATAGTCCAACTCCTTCTAGTTTGCAATCAATCAATCTTCAAGATGTGTTCTTCAATGTTTTCTTATTGCGATCTGATCTCCATGTGTGAGTAGTTCGGTAAGGTATGGGTTGAGGCATAGGCCTTGCAACCCTCTGTATTTGTCATGGGGATCAATGGAAGGGCTTTGAATTAACATCCCCTATTCGTAGATGTCTCTTGTCTTGTTCGCGATCTTTATCCCTGCAGGTGCCCAAGATCATGGAGATCGAGCAACGGTGAGGCTAAGTCTAGGGAGAACGTGAAGTGTTATTCTGAACACCAATGACAGAAGGGTTTAGTACGGTAACACGTATCCAATCCTTGGGGATTCATAAGGTGTAGTCATTAAATGCCCAAATCTCTTGTCTGATTATTTATAATCTTAATTATCAAGGGAACCCCACACGACGCATAGGACCTGCGGTAGGACAATTGATTCTTGATGCAGGACTCGTGCCGGTCAAGATGTCATTTGGACACATTCCCTACTTCAGTTCATAACAAGCACATCTCGATGGGTGACTTCCAGTGCACAAATTAAGATAATATCTGGTCCCAACACACATACATGGTTGTAAGCATTAAGACTTCATGCTTGTACCTCTTTTTATTATATTGTTTAAATCACTATTTGCTTGATTGATCTGGTCAAAAGCTAGAATTGATCCTTTAACAAAAGCTTGCTAGATATCACTGCTTCAAGGGAATCGTCCTTTCGTGGGTTTGATAACCCAGAACTTCTTCGATAACCCCGGGGCACCTTTGGGAAATAGGTGCGGGATACTTTTATGTTCCTTTACCGGATCACTAAAAGGAGGTATCGTTAGCCAAGACAGTCCTCACCGCGACTACAACCTACCATCTTATGTCCATTTCGCCTCCTATGTAGTTTTGGGTCAAGCTCAACAAATCATCTGCAACTTCATATGGCATGGTGAAGACTAGAGAACACCTCCACCAGACATGCCCTGGTGAACTAGAAAATGGTGTATAGGTTGAAAGCACTTTGTGGATTGGGTCACATTGATTTTGACAGATTTGGGAGGGCCTTGCGTCTTCGCTGGCCATGGCTTTAATCGATGGACCCCGAGAGACGTTGGGCTGGCACCCTATTGCCTTTTGACCAGACTGATATGGAACTCTCATGTGCCTCCACTTTGATCACCATCGGCAATGGCCTCACGACCCTCTTATAGCATGACAACTAGAGTCAGAGGATACACAACTGAAGTTGTTGGCTCTAGAGCCCTTAGGATCATGGCCGAAAATAACAAGTCTATTCACAAGGAGATTGAGGGGAGCCACTGGATCAAGGTTGTTGCAAACCTCCACACGATCCAAAAGCTAGGGGAATATGTCACTCTGGGGACTGGGTCTCGCATGTCCAACTCCATCATGTCTGGGTTGACTCAATCATGTGGAAATGGACTACAAATGGTGTTTATACCTCTTTGTCAGCCTACGGTATCCAGTTCCAGGGCTCCATGCCAAAGTTATGGTCTTCCAAGATTTGGGCAGCGCACGCTGTGCCAGCGTGCAAGTTCTTAACCTAGCTCGTGCTTCACAATGGGATCCTCATGGCTGACAGACTCGTAATTCGAGGATGGTCGCATGAGTCCACTTGCCAGCTTTGTAAGGATTGTCCCTTCTCTGGCACTGTTTGGGACCATGTCAAGGTTTAGACGGATTAGACCTCCCCAGCCCCCACCCATTGCCGGAGATGCGTGTTGTCAACCAATGGTGGGATAAGATGATTCCATCTGCAGGCAAGGATTGCAAGAAGAATGGTAGTGGCATTCTGTTATACACCCTTTGGAACATCTGGAAAGAACAAAACAAAAGAGTCTTCGATGGCACTATTACCTGGGTGATTTTTTTGCATGAGATGATCCTAATTTTAGTAATATGTGGCTAAATGCCATACAAGACTAACGGTAGATAGATGCACTTATCCTACAAAGTTATTTGTGGTCCATGCGTAATGATGCCAGTTGTTGTGTTGTGCTTGGCCCTACATATATGAATTCCTTTTGCTATAGATGTGTTCATGTATTTATTACTTCCATTGTAGATATATCTACGCATGGACATAAACATGTCCTCCACAGATGATCCGATATAATGCTACCAAATGGTCCCTTCATTATTATTCACATAACACATCTTATCAAGTCAGGATGTAGTCATGTGACAACATTGGATATAGTAGTTCTTTACTTCAAGACCATTGAATCGTATTTAATTTATATTTTGGAGAAGATCAATGTGCAAACTTTTATCTTGATCTATTCTGGAGTATTTTGTTATTGATGAAGAGGGTGTCTTTGACTATGTATTTCTATTGAGGGATGCAAGGTGTGATGATCAGTTCTAGTAAGCTTTCAGTCATGTTTTCAAAGACTAGTAAATGGAATTTCTGATGGATCAATTGAATGACAAGTCACAAACGCTATTGTGATGCCTCTTTTGAAAAAATAGACATGGTTTGCATGTTTCATCATTGGGCATAGTGAAATTTTGTATGTTCTTTAGTTAGGCTATTTGTGCATTAGTGTATTCTCGTAGGGTCTTGTAGTTTCAAGAATACCAAAACTAGAAATTTTCCAATTTCTTCAAAAGCTTCTTAAAATGTCTATCTCTACTTCCATGAGCTTTTGTTACACTTCTTATATTTACTGGAAAAGGCTTTCATCCCGCTTTATATATAAAGCAAAGATCATCAACAACCCGGTACAAACGCACGTCACCACAACACACGCACATACCCAAGGCAGGATACATAGGCGCTGCGCACAACAACAACCACCCCTCGGACACCCTCAAGGAGATGAAGTCACATACGATGGCCGTGGGCTCCAAGGCGGCGCCTTCAGGAAGGATATGACACCGGAGCACCGCCACCGCCTGATCCAAGGATCCGAGTTTCCCCTGGAGCCACACAATAGGCAATGAGAGCCGCGACGACGCCTTCAAGAAGGGAACGAGCTATGCCACCGCCGGACTGTCCGAAGATAGAACAGGTTTTCACCCCGGCCAACACTCAACGCCACCGCACGCCACAACCCGGCAGCCACGCCGCCTACATGCCCATGGCCACCGAGCAGCACCCCCACGGGCTCCGCCATGAGCACCACGCTACCACCACCAGGGTTGCCGCCCCGACATCCAAGACCTAGACACCACCTCACCTGAGACCCGCCGCTACCCCAACAAAAGAAATGAGCGGAAATAACCCGCCTTTCGCACCCTGCCCCCACCACCAAGACACAAAGGCCGGTCAAGATGGCTTCCATCGATCCGTCCTGCAGCACCGGGCGCGAGACGAGCTCAGTCCTGCAGCACTATGCGCGATACGAGGTCCGTCCTGATGCACCGTGCGCGAGACGAGTTCGGTCCTGCTGCACAGTGCACGAGACGAGTTCGGTCCTGTCGCACCGTTCGCGAGGACGAGCGATGGACTGCAGCTGGGAGAAGGCCACCCCTTCGACGACAGTAGTGGACGGACGACAAGGAGATGGATCGAAGGCCGACACAAACCGCCTACGGACGAGCCGACGCCAAAACCTGCCAGCCGTTACCGCAGCCGACCTGCCAAGCTACCATTGAACCATCCATGGCCGGAGCAGCAGCCACACCGGGCCACTGCCCAACCCGCGCCGCCCAACGAGATCCACGCGTCGGAGCCGCCGGGCACACTCCTCCCAGGGCACCACCGCCACCACACCACTGCCACCCCCCCGACCCGAGACCATGGAGGAGGCTGCCGGCCGCAGCCAAAGCCCAGCGCAGCCCGCGCCATCCAACGGGGAGAGCGAAATCCCCTGGCTGGACACGCACCCACCATCACGCATGCCGGTCGCGACAACCACCCGCTGCCCCGCACGGAATGCTGCCGAACAGTAACGGACGGGAGGTCAAGCGAGCTCCCTCCACCCCCTGCGCCGCCAGTCGGACCCCAGGTGGCAGATCCGGGCGGATCTGGCCGGACACCCGCCAGTGTGCCACCACCCGAGCCGGACCACCCAGCAGCCGCCGCACCACCACCCGGACCGATGCCGCGCCGCCACCAGACGGTCACACCGCCACCCCGCACCACCGGCGCCGTGCCGCTGGGCCCTGCCGAAACCCAGCGCCGCCACCCGCGATCCCCGCCCTGTGATGGGCCCAAGGCGAGGAGCGGCGGTTAGGGGACCCCCAACCGGCGCGTTGCAAGCGTCGCGAGAGGGGGAGGAGAGAAGGCACGGAAAAAAGGAATCAAATTATCAATTTCATAAGGAGTTAGCCCATTTCTTATATTTCCAGACTACACAAAAGATGGGTGCTTTTTGCCCATCCAAACAGTGCATCAATTTTTGAATTCATTCAAGATTCTCTCAGTATAGTGATAGCGAACCTTGTTCAACTATTCTGGTTTGCTATGTAAAGTATGGAGTCATCCACGAGTGCACACGTATGGAGACCTAGCTCCTAGAGCTCGGTAGTTTTTTCAAAAACATATCTAAAAGTTTGATAAAAATCCGTGTATGTATTCAATACGAATGTGTGAAATTTTGTTTGAAAATTTTGTGATTTGTAGACTACACAGAAAACAAAATTCTGGCCCAACAACAACAAAACCCTACCAATTTAGAAATACATATTTGTGTTTTTTATGAGCTACGTGTGAAAGTATAATGTTGTACTCCCTCCGTTCCTAAATAATTGTCTTTCTAGAGATTTCAACAGGTGACTACATACGGAGCAAAATGAGTGAATCTACACTCTAAAACATGTCTACATACATCCGTATATTGTAGTCCATTTGAGATGGCTAGAAAGACAATTATTTGGGAACGGAGGGAGTAAAATTTTGCACATGCATTGCTCACATGTGCATGTGTATTCACAAAAAAAAAATGATCTTTTTTTAGGTTGTGTAAAATGGTATTTTAATATTGAGCTCCACAGAGCTTGGCCTCAATTGGCATTTTCCAAGTTGTGCACCTGCTATCTATCATGTGTTTGTATTTAAACTGCATACTAGAGTCCACACCACTATTTTACTGCAACTAAACCAATCACGCTAAAGCAGTCAGCATAAAGGACCACTAACCTTTCTTTGTAAATTAAAGAAAACTTAACCAAACGAGACCCAGTTAACGACGAGCGGCAAAGCGAGCGTATTCGCTAGTGCCTTGCTACAACATTTTGCCATCCAATATCCAATGGGATACATCAGCTGGTCATAAACCGAAGGCAAACTTGTAGGAGGTTTGGGGGAGTTCGAACATGCAATGGACACGCTAGCTCAGCCTCGATCCTCACCATAACCTCACCTTTTCTCCTCCTCCCTTCTCTCTACTCTCTTTATTGGACAAAGGAGAGACATTGGTACTGTTGGATGACCGGCTCCCCTAAAGCTATCCGCGGACACGTCCGAATATGTCACAAATGTTTTGCGTGTCTAATTTGATGCATGTCGTTGGATATTTCCTAGCCTTCTTAAAAAGGAAAATGCTTTCATCCAACCATCTAATTTCTTAACGAAATCAGCTGACTCCAACACAAGACATGTGTCTGACGGGCCCCGCGTAACTATCCATCTTATCCTATCGAGAATCTTCGTCCAGCTGTTGGTCGTTCCTGAGCGCTACTTTCTCTCCTTTCTCTCTCACATCCCTGTCTTTTTTAATCCAGATCGGTGAGGTGGCGCTGGCGCCGGCTGTCGCCACTTCCACAACCTTGATCCCCCTCTTCTCCTCCTCCCGCCACCCATCACCGATGCTTCAAGCTCTGTCAGCCATCACCTAATACTGCAAGCCCACATCATTGCCGCTCGCCGCTACGAGCAAGTAATCACGTCATGTCGGTGATACGATGTCCAGGAACAATGTGATGCCAGCCTATCGCAATGGCGTCAATGCTGCAATTCAACATGGGGCCAGCCGTAATTCGCAGCACTACTTGCCGCTGCCGCGGGGTGCCGCTTCATTGCAGCGTCGCCGCACCCCTAGCAGCACTATCGGCGCTGCGACAGTCACAACATGGACAATGCTTCAATGCAACGTCGCTGGCCCGACCCGCCACGCTCCCACAGCAGCGCCTAATGCTGCAAGCAAGTACTTGAGAATGAGGCGACTGCGTCACAACAGCGGCTGACGGCACGACGGCCCCCTTGCAGGAGCGGCGCCAGATCAGAATCCTCACTGAGTAAATGAATCGCCCTCTTCACCTCATACGCCAGTGAGCGGCCTTTGGTAGCACCCTGCAACCGGCCAGGCAGCATCCACCAGTTGATCTTTGCAGCACCGTCACGGTGAATCCTTGCAGCGACCTCTCTGTCAAACATTGCAGCACCGGTTTCTGACATGCAGCGCGTGGGCGACTCTTGCGGCGACCGGCTAGCGGCATTGACGCCACGTATGCAGCACCAGCGCCCCCGCTAGTGGTTGGCTTGCCCAGCCCGTCGGCGTCTTGTTACCGTGGGCGGAGCTTGCAGCAGTAGGAGCAGCGTGGTGCTGTCGTGCTTGTTGCAATGGGTCGTTGACTGCAGCAGCGGCGGTGCGGTGGGTATCGCGTAGGTCCTCGGATTTGGTGGCCGGCGGCGAGTTTGTAGCATTACCGTTTAGAACGAGAAGGATTGAGACAGAGAGAGAGACGAGAGCAAGAGAAAAGGATGACGAACTATGGATGTTCTGTAATCACTGACTGGGAGCCATGTGTAGGTGGAGATGAGAAGCGATGAAAGAGAAAATCAAGTGGCTCAAATCCATCCAAAATGGCAAATCAGACGGCTGTCTAAGCGGTTGATCCTTGCACAACCAGCTAACGCCTAGCAGCCTTTCTTAAAAAATGATGATATTTTTGGTCTTGTCATATGGTTATCATATGGTCTTCTCGTAAACACCATTTTTTAATGATAAAGAATTACCAAAATAACAACACTACATTTTATCAAATAAATAAATAAATAATAATACTACATTTATCCAAAAATAATAAGTTGCCGATTTATTGGCCTAATTAAACACCAACCAATTCACATCGAGCGCACGCTATTCGCCAGTTCACTTGCCTTTTTTCACAACAAAAAAAATTCAAATAGTTCCACGTCCACAAATAGGCGCACGTGATCCTCCTTCTGCGCGTGTACGGCGGCTCTGACATCTGAAGTCCGGCCAGGGGCCAGCAATGGGGTGCTCCAGCTCGACGCTTGCGCGCGGCGGCGTAGACATGTCGGCGCTGCCGGCGCCGACGCGGCCAGAGAGGCGGCATAGCCTTCCTTCACGCGCCGCCTCGGCGATGGGCTCCCTCGGCCTCTGCCGCGGCCGGCACGACGGCCTGCACCCCTACACGACGTTGCCGCTCGAAGAGACGGTAAGGGGCGAAGCCCAATATGGAGCACCGTCGGCCGAGGCGAAGGCCACTTCCTTTAGTGGGGATGCGGCGGCGTGGCCTGCGGAGGCCCGCGCGCCGATGAAGCTATCGCCGGCCGGAATTCTTGAGGGCGCTGCGTCGTCAACGTCGAGCACAGCGCATTGGACCGCATCAGCGACTTCGAGCACGCCGCAATTTTCAGCGTCCCCGAGTTGGTTCCGTGGAGAATCATCGTCGTCGCCGCCGCCGCCGGTGCAGTTTGTGGCGCCTGACTTTGATCCGGCGATACTGTCCCTGTTCCGCGAGGCCTTGGTGGGACAGTCACCGTCTCACCCGGCGGTTCTCTTCCCAGAGAATGAGGCCACGACCCCGCGGGAGACGGCCGCCTTGGACGAGGTGGTGCCGCCGGCCACCCGGGACATGCCGGAGGTGACCGGCTTGGTTCGTGCGCGTGTCGACGAGTTCCACAGGAAGCTGGAGGAGAAGAAGGAGATGAAGGAGGCGGAGGCCCAGAGCGCCACCTGCGACGCCGCGGACGAGGTGGCGGCGCCTCCTCCAAAGAAGGCGGTGGTAGTGTACTTCACCAGCATCCGCGGCGTGCGCAAGACGTTCGCGGACGGCGCAGCCGTGCGCGCCATCCTGTTCTCCTATCGCGTGCGCGTGGACGAGCGCGACGTGTCCATGCACGCCGCCTTCAAGGACGAGCTCCGCAACCGCGTCGGCCTCGCCGCGGGGGCCGGGCAGGTGCTTCCCCGCGTTTTCGTCTTGGGCGATGGCGAGCAGCAGCTCGACCTTGGGGGCGCTGACGAGGTGAGCGCGCTGCACGAGAGCGGCGAGCTCGCTCACGCGCTAGCCGGGTGCGAGGCGGTGGCGGCGCACCTCCCCCCGTGCGTCGGGTGCGGTGACTTGCGGTTCCTGCCCTGCGGCACGTGCTCCGGCAGCTGCAAGCTCTTCGCCGGCGACGAGGGTGGGTGCGTGGCTGACATGTTCGAGGAGTGCACGGAGTGCAACGAGAACGGGCTCATCAGGTGCCCGGTCTGTTGCCTCTGACGGCCACAGCTAAGAGTTTCATGTGCCAGATTAGTGCCAAACGAGGTCGTTAATTAGGCGGACTGAGAGACTCCCTTCGTTCTCGTATGCTACAATTAGCCTTACTTCACCGTGCTGCCAGAGAAGCTGGCTTTAATTTTCTCCTGGTCAGCAGTATCTTAGTTTGTTGTTTGCTTGGTGTAATCCGGGTTGTGTTGTTGTAATGCAACATCTTGTATCCTGCCTATTTTCCTTTCATTTCCTTTTCCTTTTATTTTCTTTTGTGTGGCGTTGTATTTGTGTGCAATGACGCCATTAATTTAACGCCAGGCCTTCTTTCTAAAGAAGAAATTATCCTGGATCTTTGAAGTCTAGGTATTTTTTCTGTCTATTTGATGTTTGCCTGCTTGGTGATTAGTTTGATTTGCTGCTATATTTTGGGAAGCAAAAATCATTTGGGAGATGGTTGTTTTCATACTAATATCAGGGGGTGTTTGTTTTCAGGGACTTATTGGTTTAGGGACTTAAAAAAGTCCCTATAAGTCCCACCTAAACCAAACACAAGGGACTTATTGGGACTTATTGTGGTGATTTGGAACTTATCAAATAAGACTCTCAGGGAGGAGCTTATTGGGACTTATCCCGGGCCGGACGTACCCAGGGTCGCTCCAGACTCGTTCCCCGCACGCCGCCTGCCTCTCGGTCCAATCGCCGTCGCCGCCCCGTCGCCGCCCCGCCTCTCGCCCCGTCGCCGCCCCGCCTCTCGCCCCGTCGCCGTCCCGCCTCGATTCACCGCCCCGTCGCCGCCCCGCCTCGGTTCGTTCTGCCTCGGTTCGTTGCAGCGGTGCCTCCAATCGCCGGACATGCCCTCTTCTGAGCCTCGTTGCAGCGGTGCAACATGGACTTATAAGTCCCTGTAAACAAACAGGTAGGGACTCGGGACTTATAAGTTGGGACTTAAAAAAATCCTAGAACTTATGAAACAAACAGGGCCAGTCGTTTGTGAGTAAATACATTTTAGTAACTCAGTTAAATGTTGACAGAAGACGAACCAGTTGGTACTACCCAGGAAAAGGGAATCCCTGCTAGCTTCTGCAGTAAAATCATCTCCTGACACTATTTACCTGTTCATCTAGCATGATAAATAGATACAGTCAGCTACGTTAGCAGAACCATAAATGAGGAGACATAAGTCTGTTATTGCTTGAGGTGTTAAAACATGTTCATAGCTTAAATTCTTGCTTCTTTATCCTGATTCGTATTTTCCTTCCCGGTCTAAAAATGATTATTCTAATTTGTTAGTTTATCTTCCTCTCATATGAACAAATTGTTTTCTCACAACAGAAGTAATGGAATGCACAAATTACTGTGCAAAGATTCTTACTGTGGATACCACGGAGAAACCTTTAATCACAATGGACTTTGTGAACTTACCCGCAAAAAACAAAAAGACTTTGTGAACAGCTTTAGAGGAACGGCACAAGTTCTCGAGGAGGATGGTTACACACAGTTTACTTCCCATTATATTACTCCCGTCGTCCGAAAAGGCTTGTCCCTCAAATGAATGTATCTAATATCAAATTATTGCTAGATACATCCATTTGATGGACAATCTTAGGATAAGTTTTTCCGGACAGAGGGAATACATAGTATTGTCCAGAAGATTAGGCTATAAGCAAGCAATATAGTACATTCTAGTGCATCAATAAAAAAGTTGAGTAACTAGTGCATCAATAATGTGAAATATTGTGCACCGGCCCATAGCAGGATTTCAACATAGTATATGATCGATGGTTCAAAATATAGATCAAATCTGTCTATTCAAGATTGTCAAAGAGAAAAGGGTCGCTTCGCGTCGCCCAGCCCAGGGCGACTCGGGCGCGGACAGCAATACATGCACCAGCGCCACCATTTCCCCTCCTCTCGCTGCGCCGCCGATGAACGACGCCGCTGGTTCGCCTCACAAGGCCGACGGTGGCGGCGGGGCGCTCTCCCGCGGCGGCTTCCGTCCTGTAGGGCAGCAGGTTGGGAGGTGCATCGACGCGCTGGGGCAGGATCCCAACGACCGGTTGGAGACCTCGCGTCCTAACATGGACGCGGCGGTGGCTACCAGCGTCGTGGCTGCTTGGGGCTGCATCGACAACGGTTGTCAGGCGTGGCACTGCCCAGATCCGCCCGTCTAGAGGGAGGAGGAGGGGGGGGGGGGTTAAACTGAAGTATGTCTAGAGGGGGTGGTTAAACTACTTGACCAAATAAAAATCTATCATTTTTCCAATTTTAGTTGTGGGTAGATTTTAGATATTAGCACAAGTCAAGCAATCAACCTACACATGCAATTCTAAGAGTATAGCAGAAGAAAGTAAAATATTGCATATGAACATAGAAGGAAAGGGTTTGGAGAAGGCAAACACAATGGAGACATGAAGATTTTTGGCATGGTTCCGATAGGTGGTGCTATCGTACGTCTACGTTGATGAAGACTTCAACTCACGAAGGGTAACGGCTGCGCGAGTTCACGGAGGGCTCCACCTACAAAGGGTCCATGAAAAAGCAATCTTGTCTATCCCACCATGGCCATCGCCCACGAAGGACTTGCCTCACCCGAGTAGATCTTCATGAAGTAGGTGGCCTCCTTGCCCTTACAAACTTCTTGGTTCAACTCCACAACATGTCGGAGGATCCCAGGCGACACCTAACCAATCTAGGAGACACCACTGTCCAAAAGGTAATAGACGATGTGTTGATGAAGAACTCCTTGCTCTTGTGCTTCAAATGATAGTCTCCCCAACACTCAGCTCTCCCACACAGATTTGGCTATGGTGGAAAAAGGATTTGAGAGGAAAGCAACTTGGGGAAAGCTCGAAATCAAGGTTCAAAAGGTTGGAATGGAATCTCTTGATCTCAACACATGAGTAGGTGGTTCTCCCTCAGAAAATGAATGATGGAAGTGTAGGCACGTTCTGATGGCTCTCTCCACAAATGAAGAGGGGGTGGAGGGGTATATATAGCCTCCACACATTATCCGTCCAAAGCTCTTAGGATCTTCTTGATGATGAATTTGTTAGTCATCGCTTCACTTCCTAAGCCGGCAATCTCATTTGTGATAAGAGCAAGCCTAGATTACATTTCAGCGACACCTTCACCATCCTTCATTTTGAACTTGTCAAGCTGACTTTGAAGCACATCCAACTTAGATTCCTTGACGGAGTCAGTACCTTCATGCATATCAATCAATGTATCCCAAATTTCCTTTGCATTCTCAAGATGGCTGATTTTGTTGAATTCTTCGGGGCACAATCCATTGAAGAGGATGTCACAAGCTTGAGCGTTGTATTGCAGCATCTTCAACTCTTCCGTGGTAGCTTCACGGTTTGGTTCTCTCCCATCAAAGAATTTACCTTGCAAGCCAATACACACAATAGCCCAAACGGCGGGGTTATGTCCAAGAATATGCATTTTCATCTTATGCTTCCAACTAGCAAAATTAGTACCATCAAAGTAAGGACCTCTACGGTGGTAATTTCCCTCGCTAGACGCCATACTCTCCTAGGTTGTGAAACCAAGGCTATGACCACCAAAAGCTATGGAGATCAAGGCAAATGGAGACCAAAGCTCTGATACCACTTGTAGGATCGAAAGTATGTCTAGAGGGGGGTGATTAGACTACTTGACCAAATAAAAATCTATCCTTTTCCCAATTTTAGATCTTGGTAGATTTTAGCAACTTTGCACAAGTCAAGCAATCTTAACACAATTCAAGCAAGCATGCAAAGAGTATATGAGCAGCGAGAAGTAAAGCATGCAACTTGCAAGAATGTAAAGGGAAGGGTTTGGAGAGTGCAAACACAATAGGAGACACGGATGTTTTTGTCGTGGTTCCGATAGGTGGTGCTATCGTACATCCACGTTGATGGAGACTTCAACCCACGAAGGGTAACGGCAGCGCGAGTCCACGGAGGGCTCCACCCACGAAGGGTCCACGAAGAAGCAACCTTGTCTATCCCACCATGGCTGAAGCCCACGAAGGACTTGCCTCACTAGGGGTAGATCTTCACGAAGTAGGCGATCTCTTTGCCCTTACAAACTCCTTGGTTCAACTCCACAATCTTGTCGGAGGCTCCCAAGTGACACCTAGCCAATCTAGGAGACACCACTCTCCAAGAAGTAACAAATTGTGTGTTGATGATGAACTCCTTGCTCTTGTGCTTCAAATGATAGTCTCCCCAACAATCAACTCTCTCTCACAGGATTTGGATTTGGTGGAAAGAAGATTTGAGTGGAAAGCAACTTGGGGAAGGCTAGAGATCAAGATTCATATGGTAGGAATGGAATATCTTGGTCTCAACACAAGTGTAGGTGGTTCTCTCTCAGAAAATGTATGTTGGAAGTGAAGGCATGTTATGATGGCTCTCTCCACGAATGAAGAGTGGGTGGAGGGGTATATATAGCCTCCACACAAAATCTAACCGTTACACACAACTTGCCAATCTCGGTGGGTCCGAATTGAGAAACTCGGTCGGACCGATTTAGCAAACCATGTGACCGTTAGGATTTTCGGTGGGACCGACATGCAACTCGGTATGACCGATATGGTTAGGGTTAGGGCATAACGTAATCTCGGTGAGACCGATTACACAAACTCGGTGGTACCGATTTTGGTAATAAGCTAACCAGAGAGTTGGTCAGGCAAACTCGGTGGGACCGATTCGCTCATCTCGGTAAGACTGAAATGTTACGAAAAGGAAACAGAGAGTTTGCATTGTAATCTCGGTGGGACCGATCGCTCATCTCGGTTTGACCGAAACGTTACAAAGGGAAACAGAGAGATTACAACCCTATCTCGGTGAGACCAAGATCCCTATCGGTGAGACCGATTTGCCTAGGGTTTGTGGCAGTGGCTATGGCATCTGAACTCGGTGGCGCCGGATAGGAAGAATCGGTGGGGCCGAGTTTGACTTTTGGTTTAGGCCATATGTGGATATGAGAAAGTAGTTGAGGGCTTTGGAGCATATCACTAAGCATTTTGAGCAAGAAAGCCATTAAGCAACACCTCATCCCTCGTTGATAGTATTGGCTTTTCCTATAGACTCAATGTGATCTTGGATCACTAAAATAGAAAATGTAGAGTCTTGTGCTTTGAGCTTGATCCAAACCTTTTGTCCTTAGAAT
The DNA here is from genome assembly GCA_021437245.1 of Aegilops speltoides. Taxonomy (NCBI): domain Eukaryota; kingdom Viridiplantae; phylum Streptophyta; class Magnoliopsida; order Poales; family Poaceae; genus Aegilops; species Aegilops speltoides. The sequence goes on from CM038143.1 coordinate 419,205,740, forward strand.
TTTGAGGGATCCACTTTTCTCATCCATGCCATGCCAATCATTGAGGTTTCCTGAAATATTTATCTTGAAGTAGCATTAGCTCAATGACATATATGTTGTTAGGAATTACCAAAACCACCCAGGGATAGTTGCACTTTCAATCTCCCCCTTTTTGGTAATTGATGACAACATATAGATCAAAGCTTCGACAAATGATAATAAGATTGAAAAACATTGTCGCTTTGAGAAGTATGTGACAAGTAAGAGCTCCCCCTAAATTCGTGCATTATTTAAAATTTGCTTTGGAATGCAAATGCACAATGAGTTAGAATCATGGGTTACTCTTCCATGTCACATACATCTTGGTGGAGCGCTCAAAATGATAATAATTAAATACATGCACTCATCACCAAGCAAAGTGAATGATCATAAAGGGATATAAAAGGATAATGTTATCCAACAGGCATTAAGGTAGCATATGATCAAACACATGATCATCTAAGTATCTCACAAAAGCATAGAGTATCAAGCACACAAGCAAATAACAAAGTTCAACCACCAAAAAGACAAGAGAGACCAAAAGCAACACTCTGTCAGGACCCCGACTCAATGTCACATCGATCTAGCCTGTAACACCTCATATCACTTTGCGGCCTCACGCACGGTATCCCCACGGGTGTCGCCTTACCTTTGCCCGGGACCGTTTGCGCCTTTTGGCACATGTATATGATAGTGTCGCTAGCATCCATATGAAAAGGAGCCCGGCTGACATGGCTAGTCGTAAACCCAAAGTGGCACAGACTTACGAGGACAGCATCCATGACCCAAAGATCGAACGTGTCGGTCATCAGCGAGTAAGTTCCGGCTGTAGCACTGGGCTAGCAGACTCGTAAACCGGGCTGTAGCGGGCTAACAGACTCCGGTACTCAACGCGTGACATTTCCCGAAGGACAGATACTGACGAAGAAGGACACATGCCGCCAGCCTAGGTGATTCGGAGCAGTAGCAAGCTACCATGGCTCGGTGGAAACACTAGGAGACATTTCCGTAAGAGAGGCTACTAAAGATAAACAACTAGATAGTCGATCCCACACATACCAAGCATTTCAATAACATACACACAATATGCTCGATATGTGCAGATACAACATGGCATCACAACATGACTCTACGACTCAAGTATTTATTCATTAGGCCCGAGGAGCGAGATATTACAAACATGGGTCTCATGACCCAACATTGTGAGCATACAAATCAGTGCACAAGCGAAGCTATCATGTCCGAGTCTGAGACATCTACAAATGAAAAAGGCTTGAAAGCCTGACTATCTACCAGATCCTGCCGAGGGCACAAGATCGTAGCTGGGGTAACAAGCTAAACGTCGAAGTCCACGCGGAACTACTAGCGAGACCGAGGTCTCTCTTCAAAACATAAAATAGGCAAACGTGAGTACAAATGTACCCAGCAAGACTTACATCAGAACTAACTACATATGCATCATTATCAACAAAGGGGATGGTGGAGTTTAACAGCAGCAAGCCAGCTTTGACTCGGTGGCTATCCTAAACTATGACTGCAAGTAACTCTTTTGAGGTGGCGCACACGAGTCCACATATTCACCATATCAATACACCACTATGGATCCGCTCCCGTCTCCTTACGAGAACGCCATCCATAGCACTCACGCTTATCTTGCGTATTTTAGAGTATCCACTTTCACTTGTCTATGAACTGTTATAGGCAACCCAGAAGTCCATTACCGCGGACACGGCTATTCGAATAGATGATGTTAACCCTGCAGGGGTGTACTTCTTCACACACGCTCTCACCACTTACCGCCGTTTACACGACATGTACTCGGCAACCTTCAAGCGGAAGCCCAACGTGGGTGTCGGCCATGACCTACCTAAACACTCAAGTCCCTAGTCCAGGTTTATCGCCTATTTGGGTTCCATCTATGAGGAGTTCCGGCCGAAGTTTCGCTCACAGCCCCAAACGATGTGTACAGGGTTCCGTGACACCAAACGGGCGCCCGGTTTACCCGGCCACGTGCCTACCGCATCACAGCCCACCCCTACGGTCAGCGCTGCGCACAAGACGGCCTCCAAAGATACTATAAACACCGAAACTACTTGCAACTCCCGGACAGAGGACAAGGGTGATTAAGAAGCCGAGAGGGTCCATTGGTTTGGGCCCAATGCGTGGTAGTAGCTGAATCATGGATCACAAACACGTAACTCAGTTCTCGAGGACGGCTGCAATGAGACAACCCACCATGTACTCCTACATGGCCTCTCACCGCTACCTTTACCAAATCGTGTTCACACACTTAGCTCACACACGGTAGGACATGTTCACACACCTCCGATTCATCCTCGATGAATCGGACCGACTCAACTCTAAGCATGAGAGGCATGACAAACAAGCATGAATGAGTAGGCACAATCTGGCTCAAACAACTCCTACTCATGCTAGTGGGTTTCATCTATTTCTTGTGGAATGACAGTCATGCAAAGGATAAAGGGGTTCAGCTACCGCAGCAAGTAGCAGATGAATCGTTGTTGTCCTAATGCAGTAAAAGAGAGCAGGAGCGAGAGAGTAGGATTGTATCGGAATGAACAAGGGGGTTTTGCTTGCTTGGCACTTCTGAATATAATATAGTTCTTCATTGGTGTCATCGAACTCATCGTCGGAACGCGTCTATCGAGAGGGGGCAATTACCGGCAACTGAGAAAGAAACACAATCAATGCAAATGCACAATATGATGCATGATCATGGCATGGCAATATGCTGTGATTTGAGCTAATGCACCTAGCTATGATTTAAATGATGTTGGTTTGAATACAGGATTCAAATTCAAACTCCATAAGTGGATATTTAAATGCCATTATATGATTTGTGCTAAACAGCAGCTATAAGTTGTTCTAACATGCATGAAAATGGTACAGATGGATAGATTGGATTTTTCTGATCATTTTTCATATATAACTTGTTTGATTTGGAGCTACGGTTGAATTTATATGAATTTTAGAAGTTTAGGCAATTTTCTGGAATTTCCGAATAAGAATAATTCGAAGAATGATTTATCGTGTCACCGACGTCAACATGACATCAGCAGGTCAACTGCGGCTGATCAGGTCAAACCTGACCAGTGGGTCCCGCGTGTCAGTGTCATTAGTCTAACTAATTAAATTAGTACTAACCCTAGATTAATTAGCAGTGCTAGGACCCACCTGTCATTGACCCGGGGGGGTCAAACTGGGCCCCACACGTGGTCAAACGGGGTCAAACTCGCCGGCGACTCGACGCCGGCGAGGCCCGAGACGGCGGCGCGGCTCGGAAAACGCCCACAGGGCACGGACGAGGCCGTTCTTGGGCTCGTTGGAGAGCCCTTGCTCCCGCGCATCTAGTGGTGGTGGTGGCCGGGCCTGGGGTGGCCGGGAACGTCGCCGGCGACGACCTTGGCGGTCGCCGGGGTTCGGCCGAGGTCGAACACGGCGCTAGGGGGCACGACGAGGTGCGTGGAGTGGGGTTCTGGGCTCCTGCGGGTGCGGTGAGGACGGTGGGGTGCTCGGAGTCGAGCCAACATGGCTGTGGCCACGACGGCGACGAAGCACGGCGGCGGCGAGCTCTCGGGCTCTGGTGGTTAGCACGGCTACGGCGCGAGAGTAACAAAATGGAGAGGGGGAAACGGCGGCGGGGCTCACAGTGATCACGATGAGGGGCTCGGCTTGCTCGGGGACGGCTTGGCGACGGCGAATTTGACGGCGGCGATCCATGGCACCGAGGGGGAAGAAGAAGAAGCAGCCGGCGATCCAGGCCGTCCCAGCGCTCGGGGCCAGGGTGGGGCGAAGCAGTGGACGATGGCGGGGCTTTCAGACAAGGTGGGGAGGTGAGGGGAGAACGGTGGCTGCGGCAGCAGCGAGCGGCGGCGACGGTGGCGCCTGGTGGTTCGCGGGAAGGAGAGACAGAGAAGGGGGAGGAGCGAAGAAGAGTGAGGGAGAGAGGCAGGGAGGTGCGTGGCACCACCAGAGAAGGCAGGCGCCGAGGGGAGCGGCAAGCAGGAGGTGGCGAGGCGCGTGGCTGGCCAGGCTGGCGAGCACGCCGCCCTTCTGTCGAGGAGGAAGACGACAGGAGGTGGTGGTGGGCTGGGCGGCCACTTGGGCCGCCAGTAAGCCTGTGAGATTCCTTCTCTCTCTCTCGCTTCGCTTTTAATTTTTGTTCTTTCTTTTTATATTATTTTGCCACTGTTTTCAAATTCAAAAATAATTTCAAATAAAGTGCCAAAACATTCTGAAATATTTTATGTTACCTCTCCGTGCTATTCCAAAAGTACATAAAACATTTCAAAGTATTTGAAAATATACTCATTATATATTATGAATATATCCCCAAATTCAAATAGATTATTGATTTAAATTCAGAGACCAAATAATTCCTTAAAAATGTTCCAGAATTTTGGTTTGATATATAACTCTTGCCAAAATTCACAAAACTATTTTTAGGGCATTTTGGATTCACAGAATGCAATTTAAAGGGTGCTTGCCCTTCTTTTAATTAGATTTCTGAGGTTTCAACAATCCTCAATTCAAGTTTCATAAAATTTAAACATGATGCATGGATGATAAAGCAACGACAAGCAAGGCCTGAACTGGGGATGTGACAGCTCACCCCCACTAAACAAGAATCTCGTCCCGAGATTCAAAACGTGAGGTAAGAAGACAAAGGGACACAAGCTATTACAATCTTCACCATCCAACTGTCTTTCTCGAGGATGCTGATTCAGTGCTCCAATTGATCTTGACGTCTTGCTTTGAGAACTACATCCAACATGACGATGAGAAGAAGGGAAGGATCTTGGAGGAATCGATCTTCTTGAGGTTCGAGCAACTTAGAATCATCTCAAGGATCACAAGATCAACTCACGTAATGAGACGAGAAACATCTCTCGAGCTGAGAGGCAAGACATGCTTCGGGAAGGACGAAGACATAATTTGATGAGGTTTGAGTAGCGAGGAACAATTACTATGATCCCATAACGGGGCACCTTGGGAGAGGTGACTTGTAGAAATATCCTCTTAAGTGGCAAAAAGAATTACATTTGATTCAAAGATCATTGAAACTCTTTATACCAGCCTAAGGCAATTCACAGTCGATCATTTGAAGGAGTCCGAGAGAATGACACTCTCGGGTCAGGTTGGATGATGTGGATTACCTTGTTGAAGACAACACAAAGGATGATTTTTAGTAACTGGGGAGGAGCTCAACAGTAGAGAGTGATTCCACTATTGGAGTGGTTATAGCATAACCGAAAAGACTAGGAACAATTCCAGTTAGTACCGGTGATAATACATAGTGCTTGTGCGTGCTCTCAAGAACTTGAGCATTTCCATATCCATCAAGGTTTTACCAACATCCGTGTCAAGGGTGCTGACAACACAACATACTACCATGATGAATAGCGATGAACAATGCAGATGCAAAGGAAGATAACACTTTCTCAGATTTCACCTTAGCGAAGCCAAGGAAACAAAATCTGGATGATCGACCGAGAGACATTTAGCACTCCGCTTCTAATGTTCTCCTTGATGTACTAGCGTATCCCATTCATAGATATGGTTTGATATCTAGAACATCAAGTAAAAGGTCGGACTTCGGGAACACAAAAATCATAAGGCACAACTAGGGAGTAAATCCTACGAAGTCCTTATGGGGAGGTGGCCAACTTTCTCAATCAAGATACTACAATAGCAGGTCTTCCGGCGGGGTGTGTTGGCCACGACATCCACTTTACCGGTTATTGCAAGACCAATATTATAGTTCTTGGGAAATGTTCCAACCATCATATCTGCCTGAGATTCAGATCTGGTTGGTGTCAGAATAATCCAGACTCATCGAGTCTAGAAAGAAAAATGAAAGTTTGCAACACAAATCGACGAGATGACGTTGCGAGATTCTCGGGAAATGAACTACGATAGCAAGCTCCAAAACATGAGCTGGTTCTGCTACAAACTTGTGAACACGCTGTCCAAGACAAGCATGACCACATAGTAGTCTTATAATAACACACTAGCGAGTTCAGGAGGGAAACCATCATCGAGGATATCGAAGTCCTTGCATAGGGTATACTCTTAAGAAGGAGCTTCTTCTCCTTGAACAAATCAATCAGTGGCTTGGTGTGCTCTGTATCACATATGGAGTGGAGGTAATTAATCTACCAAACCATAGCATACTTTGCACATGTGTGACTAACTTGGGATGATTCCAAGGAAGCAACATTGACTTTATCGAATTCACGACGGCAACTTACACCAAGTACCGTGAGTTAGAGGAAGTCACTTCTTACATCCGAACATATGCTTCATGAACTAGCATGAACAAATGTTTTAAAAAGTTTCCAACACTAGCTTAATGTTCAACAAAACTATGGAGAAGACAAGGATGTTGTCGATGGGCTCAACAGTAATTTATCCAGATTCCCATGGAGTTGGAATTCCATAACTACGTGAACAAGGTGATAGTATTGGTCAGACCCAAAAGACATAATGGTGTATGCTCGAGGTAAATCCACGAGCAAGACAACATTACGAACATCGTTGGTTCTGATTTGATTTAAGAATAGCCCACACTCAAATCAAAGTTTTTGGCAAGACAATAGCTCCAACAACCGGTCTCGAGGATCAATTGGTGAAGATATCATCTTTCTTCAACACACACACAAGATATCCCTTAACACGAACTAAGTCAGACAAGCCTTTATCTTCCAACTCTCCAAGTTGTTGTTCAGCTTAGCCAACTAGCTCAGGGGTATCCAACACAGATTCTTGGAGAAGGAGTGATTTATAAGAAAACCAACTTGATCACGAACTCAACATAGCGGTTAGGTGACATCCTGGTGATACCTCCGAGAAGACAATCGGAGAATCACGAACCACCGATATGTTACTAAGCTCGAGAACAATCTTGCTTTTCAGGGCAAGACGACATGACCAGAAGAGCGAGGGATTGGCACAATCCTAACTCATTGATCGAAGGGTGCACCAGAAATAAGGACTAGGTAGCACAATCAACCTTAGGGTGACGATTCAATAATCAACATGCTAAGAATGAGGTTATCGTCCCTTTAACTACCAAGCAACGGAGTTGCTAGCAGTATTGATTTCACACATTGCGATTCACTTGTCGGTATTCCGGTTGCAACAACACGGGGACCGAGAAATGAGTAATGATGGCGAGAAGTATCACTACGTTAAGAATTCATAGGATGGTGTGCAATTCTCATGAAAATCCTGACATAAAGACGGTAATACCTCAGGGTAGAACAGAATCAAAAGCTAGATTAGCAATTTGATCTGCAGAGTACAACTGCTTTGACCCAATCCTAGAAATGGATGAGGTACTGGAGTTTGTTTCTCCTAGTCATCCTGAATAGAATGGCTTGACGGACCACAAGAATAATAGACACCGATGAACGAATGCACACATACTCGTGACTATCAATCGATAGACGAAGGTCAGGATACAACTAACGAGGGACAACTCAAAGGAACATATAATTTTCCGAGTTGTGGATGCATAGATTAGTATGTCGAACCAAGTTCAACATGTTTCTTTCGGATAACCCATGCGGAAAGGGTAGAACTGGCAGAGTCGTAATATAGCATGGAGAACTCATCGAGAGCACTCCCGTTGTGATCCTTTGATCCAACAAACTTCCGCCATAAATGGTTCACAGTATTTGGAAGAAGGAAATACCACGGACCACGAGGAATAATGCAAAGGTTACTAATAACCTAAAGGAACTAGCAACACTATCAACATGAAGTAAGTGGAGTGAATCTCGGGTTCAAAACCCGGGAGTAGAATACCTACTACTAAATGGCATCACGGGATGCTTCCGAGAATGAAGGCCAGAGTCATCACACTGGGATACAAATCATGGCTAGATTGCTAGATGATCCCCTAAGACACCTAGGGTCATAATAATAACTCCAACATATATGTCGAGGCAATAGAATACCTCAACTCAGTATTTAGTGTGATTAACCTGGCTCAAAGGAACATCAAAACCAGAGGGAAAGGATTTGCAAGTGCATCAGATTGTTTAGAAACCTAGGATGATTCGGACAGCATAACGGCTGTAAATGCTCAAAAAGTTTGGAGACATACTAGAAAAATGGTGGCATAGCCACTCCGAAGCACAATATCAAGGTTTCAAGATCAACAGTTATGAACATACGGAAGTAGTAAACTGGACTGAGATATTGAAACTAACAATTCTATAAGTCTATGGATTAGTAACACGTCATCCTAATAGATAGATGAGAAGGCCTAGTTCTTAATCCCCGTAGAAGAGAAGAGGTTGACTCAGATCAGAAGGCCATGAGGTATAAGGAGTAAAAAGAGCCTTACGTTCCATCCCACAATCAATTCCCTTACATATAACTAAAGCATTTCTAGACTCAACTTCGACCAGTTTGGCTTGGTAATCCTCACAGCAGTCGGGCTCGATACCAAAGTCGTCAGACCCGACTCAATGTCACATCGATCTAGCTCTGTAACACCTCATATCACTTTGCGGCCTCACGCACGGTATCCCCACGGTGTCGCCTTACCTTTGCCGGGACCGCTTATGCCTTTTGGCACACGATATGATAGTGTCGCTAGCATCCATATGAAAAGGAGCCCGGCTGACATGGCTAGTCGTAAACCCAAAGTGGCACAGACTTACAGGACAGCATCCATGACCAAAGATCGAACGTGTCGGTCATCACGAGTAAGTTCCGGCTGTAGCACTGGCTAGCAGACTCGTAAACCGGTCAGAAGCGGGCTAACAGACTCGGTACTCAACACGTGACATTTCCCGAAGGACATACGTGAACGAAGAAGGACACATGCCGGCCAGCCTAGGTGATTCCGGAGCAGTAGCAAGCTACCATGGCTCGGTGGAAACACTAGGAGACATTTCCCGGTAAGAGAGGCTACTAAAGATAAACAACTAGATAGTCAGATCCCACACATACCAAGCATTTCAATAACATACACACAATATGCTCGATATGTGCAGATACAACATGGCATCACAACATGACTCTACGACTCAAGTATTTATTCATTAGGCTCCGAGGAGCGAGATATTACAAACATGGGTCTCATGACCCAACATTCAGAGCATACAAATCAGTGCACAAGCGGAAGCTATCATGTCTGAGTACAGACATCTACAAATGAAAAAGGCTTGAAAGCCTGACTATCTACCAGATCCTGCCGAGGGCACAAGATCGTAGCTGGGGTAACAAGCTAAACGTCGAAGTCCACACGGAACTACTAGCGAGACCGAGGTCTCTCTTCAAAACATAAAATAGGCAAACGTGAGTACAAATGTACCCAGCAAGACTTACATCAGAACTAACTACATATGCATCATTATCAACAAAGGGATGGTGGAGTTTAACAAGACAAGCCAGCTTTGACTCGGTCGCTATCCTAAACTATGACCGCAAGTAACTCTTTTGAGGTGGCGCACGAGTCCACATATTCACCATATCAATACACCACTATGGATCCGCTCCGCCTCCTTACGAGAACGCCATCCATAGCACTCACGCTTATCTTGCGATTTTAGAGTATCCACTTTCACTTGTCTATGAACTGTTATAGGCAACCCGAAGTCCATTATCGCGGACACGGCTATTCGAATAGATGATGTTAACCCTGCAGGGGTGTACTTCTTCACACACGCTCTCACCACTTACCGCCGTTTACACGACATGTACTCGGCAACCTTCAAGCGGAAGCCCAACGTGGGTGTCGGCCACGACCTACCTAAACACTCAAGTCCCTAGTCCAGGTTTATCGCCTATTTGGGTTCCATCTATGAGGAGTTCTGGCCGAAGTTTCGCTCACAGCCCCAAACGATGTGTACAGGGTTCCGTGACACCAAACGGGCGCCCGGTTTACCCGCCACGTGCCTACCGTGATCACAGCCCACCCCTACGGTCAGCGCAAGCACGGCCTCCAAAGATACTATAAACACCGTAAACTACTTGCAACTCCGGACAGAGGACAAGGGTGATTAAGAAGCCGAGAGGGTCCATTGGTTTCGGGCCCAATGCGTGGTAGTAGCTGAATCATGGATCACAAACACGTAACTCAGTTCTCGAGGACGGCTGCAATGAGACAACCCACCATGTACTCCTACATGGCCTCTCACCGCTACCTTTACCAAATCGTGTTCACACACTTAGCTCACACACGGTAGGACATGTTCACACACCTCTGATTCATCCTCGATGAATCAGACCCGACTCAACTCTAAGCAGTAGCAGGCATGACAAACAAGCATGAATGAGTAGGCACAACTGGGCTCAAACAACTCCTACTCATGCTAGCGGGTTTCATCTATTTACTGTGGAATGACAGGTCATGCAAAGGATAAAGGGGTTCAGCTACCGCAGCAAGTAGCAGATGAATCGTTGTTGTCCTAATGCAGTAAAAGAGAGCAGGAGCGAGAGAGTAGGATTGTATCGGAATGAACAAGGGGGTTTTGCTTGCTTGGCACTTCTGAAGATAATATAGTTCTTCATTGGTGTCATCGAACTCATCGTCGGAACGCGTCTATCGAGAGGGGGCAATTACCGGCAACTGAGAAAGAAACACAATCAATGCAAATGCACAATATGATGCATGATCATGGCATGGCAATATGCTGTGATTTGAGCTAATGCACCTAGCTATGATTTAAATGAAGTTGGTTTGAATACATGATTCAAATTCAAACTCCATAAGTGGATATTTAAATGCCATTATATGATTTGTGCTAAACAGCAGCTATAAGTTGTTCTAACATGCATGAAAATGGTACAGATGGATAGATTGGATTTTTCTGATCATTTTTCATATATAACTTGTTTGATTTGGAGCTACGGTTGAATTTATATGAATTTTAGAAGTTTAGGCAATTTTCTGGAATTTCCTGAATAAGAATAATTCCAGTAAATGATTTACTGTGTCAGCCTGATGTCAGCATGACATCAGCAGGTCAACTGCGGCTGATCAGGTCAAACCTGACCAGTGGGTCCCGCGTGTCAGTGTCATTAGTCTAACTAATTAAATTAGTACTAACCCTAGATTAATTAGCAGTGCTAGGACCCACCTGTCATTGACCCGGGGTCAAACTGGGCCCCACACGTGGTCAAACGGGGTCAGCGGGGTCAAACTCGCCGGCGACTCGACGCCGGCGAGGCCCGAGACGGCGGCGCGGCTCGGAAAACGCCCACAGGGCACGGACGAGGCCGTTCTTGGGCTCGTTGGAGAGCCCTTGCTCCCGCGCATCTAGTGGTGGTGGTGGCCGGGAACGTCGCCGGCGACAACCTTGGCGGTCGCCGGGGTTCGGCCGAGGTCGAACACGGCGCTAGGGGGCACGGCGAGGTGCGTGGAGTGGGGTTCAGGCTCCTGCGGTGCGGTGAGGACGCGGGTGCTCGAGTCGAGCCAACGTGGTCGTGGCCACGACGGCGACGGCACGGCGGCGGCGAGCTCTCGGCCCGGTGGTTAGCACGGCTACGGCGCGAGAGTAACAAAATGGAGAGGGGGAACGGCGCGGGCTCACGGTGATCACGATGAGGGCTCGGCTTGCTCGGGACGGCTTGGCGACGGCGAATTTGACGGCGGCGATCCATGGCACCGAGGGGGAAGAAGAAGAAGCAGCCGGCGATCCAGGCCGTCCCAGCGCTCGGGGCCAGGGTGGGGCGAAGCAGTGGACGATGGCGGGGCTTTCAGACGAGGTGGGGAGGTGAGGGAGAACGGTGGCTGCGGCAAGCATGAGCGGCGGCGACGGTGGCGCCTGTGGTTCAAGGGAAGGAGAGACAGAGAAGGGGAGGAGCGAAGAAGAGTGAGGAGAGAGGCGGGAGGTGCGTGGCACCACCAGAGAAGGCGAGGCGCCGAGGGGAGCGGCAAGCAGGAGGTGGCGAGGCGTGGCCAGCTGCTGGCGAAAGCACGCGCTGCCCTTCCTTCATCCAGGAGGAAGACGACAGGAGGTGTGGTGGTGGGCTGGGCGGCCACTTGGGCCGCCAGGTAAGCCCAAGTGAGATTCCTTCTCTCTCTCTCTGCTTTCTGTTTTAATTTTTGTTCTGTTTCTCTTCTATATTATTTTGCCACTGTTTTCAAATTCAAAAATAATTTCAAACAGTGCCAAAACATTCTGAAATATTTTATGTTACCTCTCCAGGCTATTCCAAAAGTACATAAAACATTTCAAAGTATTTGAAAATATACTCATTATATATTATGAATATATCCCCAAATTCAAATAGATTATTGATTTAAATTCAGAGACCAAATAATTCCTTAAAAATGTTCCAGAATTTTGGTTTGATATATAACTCTTGCCAAAATTCACAAACCTATTTTTAGGGCATTTTGGATTCATAGAATGCAATTTAAAGGGTGCTTGCCCTTCTTTTAATTAGATTTCTGAGGTTTCAACAATCCTCAATTCAAGTTTCAGAAAATTTAAACATGATGCATGGATGATAAAGCAACGACAAGCAAGGCCTGAACTGGGGATGTGACACACTCTCTCTCGAAGCCTATGATCTATACATTTTTCTCCCCCTTTGCCAACAAGTTACCAAAAAGTTCATAGAAAATGCATAGTGCTACACGACTCTCGGGCTTGGTTTTCATGTGATGGTGTAGAGATGGCTCCTTGGACAAAGACTTCTGTTGATGTAGCTGGAGCTGGTGGAGAGGGTGCTGGAGCTGGATGCACTGAAGCTATAGCTGGTGCAGATGATGTAGCTCGTGTCCGCATGTGCACCGCAGCAGATCTCTGTCCTCTGGGCACTCTAGCAAAAGCATCAATAGTTAACTTGCCCTTCTTCTCCTCCACATCCTCCTGAAGTTGCTCAACTGCAGTCTGGATCTTAGTCACTTTGACATCAAGAGCATAAAACTTCTGCTCTATGATTCTCTCCAAGCTCTCCTGGTTTTGAATCAGGGTGGCCAAGCCCTTCTTAATCCTCAGAGTGGAGGCAATCAAGTAGCCAAGCTGATCTTGCTTGCTCTTCAGGAAAATTTGAGATGCCTCTTCAGCAATTGGCATCTTTGCAACCTTCTCAGCCCTTGCCTTCTCCTTCTTCTCTTGTGCTTGCACAGAAGATGGTTCATTTTCATCCATCACAATAGTGTTGTCCTCAAAATCAGGGTAGATTGGTAGGTGTTCCTTGTCCAAGAGATATGTGCCAGTGCCCATCTTGGAGTTTATAATCTCCTGAATCTGTGGGGGCATACCCACAACTCCTCTTTTGATCAGCAGTAGTCCTTTTGATTGTTTCCACAATCAGGCTCATGACTTTGAACTTTTGAGGCACATCAAATATATGAAGCAAGTTAATTGCATGGCCTCTGATCATCTTGTGATCACCTGACTTGGGCAACAAAGTGTGCCTTAAAATCCAGTTGATAGTGGGCAGTCCTGACAACAGATAATGTACAGATCCAAACTTGTGTGTCTCACGTGCAACATCTGGGATCTCTCTGTACATGTGAGCCATGGAGTTGTGATCTTTCTTCTTCTTGGCATAGACATCCATGTCATCCTCATTCTCCTTTGGAGCATTGATCAATTCAGACCATTCCTCAACTGTTGATTAGTATCTGGTACCCTCAGACATCCAGACTATCCTCCCATCTGGGTAGAAATGAGTTGTGGAGTAGAACTGCATAATGAGCTCATCATTCCACTTTGTGAGCTTCTACCCAACAAAGTCTTCTACTCCACAAGACTTGAAACTGTCATAGACTCCAGGATAGTGCTCTTCATTCTTCTTAATATAGTCCGAATCAACCCATCTCATGTCACAGACTATGGGCTTCTTGTCAAGCAGCACTGTCTCATAGAAATCCTGCTGTTCCTTAGTATGGAATCTGTAATCCATAGCTGTTCTTCTCCTGACTACATAGGGGTCAGTCAATTTCCACAGTCTTAGACCTGCATCCTTCCTGAGCTTCATGTCTTCTGCAACTGGGTGAGCATCATTATGATCTAGGATCTTGGGCTTCAGCTTTCTCAAGACAAGTGAGTCTTCATCTTCTTCTTCAGCTGCTTCAGGCACTGGGGCCTTGTTCTTCTCTGCAGCTGGAATACTCCTGGTGTTCCTCTTGGGTGCAGACTTGGGTTTTGGAGCAGCAGCCTTGGGAGCTTCTTTGGGCTTAGATGGAGCAGCCCCTGACCTTATAGCATCTCCCATTAGCTTTGAGCTTTAGGTGCTAGTGCAGCAACCTCTTCCTCTTCATCTTCAGAGTCTCTCCTCATAGAGGGCTTGCCAAGTACTTTGGCAGTGGTAGTTCTGACTCTCTTTTTCCTCTTGTCTTGGCCAGCAGCTTCATCTTTAGACTCAATGGTGAACTTCATGGTTTCACCAGTAGCAACCTTCCTAGGTTTGGCGGTGGGAATTCTCCTTGCAGGTGCCTTCTTCTGCATTTCTGGCTTAGTGGTGGCAGCTGTGCCATATTCCTTCTTCAGCACTTTCTTCTTTGAGGTGGCCTCATCCTCAACATCCACATAGTCCTCATCCTCAGAATCTGAGGTCTTCTTCTTTCTGGCCCTGGTGGCTGCCTTTGGCAAGTTGCTGGGTGTGCTCCTGCGGCCATCATCATAGCTGATAGAGGGACTAGTGCCCTCACTCATTTGAACTTGCTCCTCAGACTTATTCTGACTGTCACTCTGATCTGACATGATGCAAACTCTGACAGCAGACCCTGTGAATAGATATAGATGAGGTAGAGTGGATGAGCATCACAAAGTACAGAGTTTTTTTTGCAAAAGAATTGAGTCAAAAACTTAGTTTTAGTTTTCCACAAAAAGCATTTTGGAGCTACCGATTTGTAAACTAAGCAGCTTTTGGAACCAAAACTAGTGAACTCGGTCAGACCGAGTCACAGTTCGGTGGCACCGAGACTGCTAGGGTTTCACAAAGTCCTGAACTCGGTCACACTGATTGGCAATTCTCGGTCAGACCGAGAATCACGTGTGCACTGGCCTGAGCCAAATCGGTGGGACCGATTTATACAACTCGGTCGGTCCGAGATGAGTTTGGCGGAAACCTAACCCTAAATTTTCAATCCAAACCTAATCTATGGAGTGTTTTCGCTGGATAGGAAGATCTCAGTCGTGGCAATACATGGCAATGCAATGTGCTAGGAATCGGAGTTAGGAATAGCACAAAGATTCAAATCCATACCCTAGTTCGGCGATGGACTTGCTACGGCGGCAATGGCGGAGTAGAATCCCGTTGATGGCGGCGGAGTCCAGCAGCTGGAGGTCATTGGCGACGAGGAGGACGATCCGGAGACCCGAGGAGGCAGAGAAGGCAGTGCGCGGGTGAAGAGGTTCGGAAAAATTTCAAAATTTTGGCCCGGGGGTATAAATAGCCTGACCCTGTCGGTGTGACCGAGTGGAACAACTCGGTGGCACCAAGATGCATAACTGCAGGCAGTTACTGCAACTCGGTGTGACCGAAAAGTTCAAATCGGTTGCACCGAGATTGAAAACCTAGATCAACTTAGCGATCTCAGTATGACCGAAATGGATGGATCGGTCAGACCAAAACACACAAAGAGGTTTTGGAAGTTTAAGTCTATGACGAATCGGGGACTCAGAGTGCTCCTAACACAGAGTGGTTCGAATCTGACTTGATCAAACTTTGTGATGTAGCATGAATAGAGTTTGAGACAAGAAAAGCATAGATAGCTAGAGAAGGTTCTTAGGCATTCTTGTCCATGCACTTGGCAAAAGAAAAGAAACCAAACAATCAAAACTACAAGTGGATGTCCTCGAATGAGTAAAATATGCAACCAACATGCTCACACAATAAAATGGCAAATGAAATATGTGGCAAAGCATGCACAACCATTCGAGCATCTATCAAGCAATTGGCGATGACTAGGTCATCTATATATGAGTATATTGACTTAGGAGTCAAATGAGAATAGTTGATCATAGGTCATACTCATCGTTCAAGCACAAGTGGAGTTACCACTTTTACATAAAGTATTGTTGTGTTCACACCATTAGAGTTGCTTTAACTCAATTCTTAGAGTAAAGCCCCCCTAGATGTGAGATCCCCCCTAAGAGGGATGAACTAACCTTGGTTTTTGTCAATGATGACTTCATGTAGGTGTTGGAGATATGGATGCTCAATGTTGATGTAGATCATTTGGATCAATCCTTTGGAGTGAGTTGCACTTTCAATACCTACACGGGTTAGTCCCACAAGGAACAAACAAGGATATCCAAAGACATAGAGTGATGCACACACAAGATGATGTCCATGAAAGCATTAGGTTACCTTGTCCCTTGTCTTACCAATAAGAGTGTTTGTGACTCCTTGAACTAGTGCAAGATGTGGAAGTTGATTGCACTTGTCCTTGCCAAAATGATATGAGTGAAATATGTCGGTGGAGTCACCCTCAAGAACCCTCTAGTTCTTCTTCTTCGGGATCCACACCATCTTGATGGGAATCCTTGAAGTTGTAGTTGTACTTGATGAAGTAGAACTTGACGTAGTCTAGGGAACCCACTTGACCAAGGCCTTAGGAGCTTCTTCAAATGCATTAATCTCCTCTTGAAGCTTGTCCTTGCCTTTTTGCTTGTGGTCTTGTGGTGGAAGATCATCTTGAGCTCGTGTACCTTTGAAAGAAGTAGGATAATACTTCTCTTGTTGAGGAACGAACTTCGTCTTGGGGTATTGATCTTCTTCCCACTCAACTCCATTGGCATTGAACTTTTCGTTCAAAATCAACACCTTGGTTCTTCCGGTGCCTTCCTTGCTTGCGTACAATTTCCTCGAATTGCTTACTCCCGGCAAGGCTCTTATAAACACCTTTCTCTATAATTCCCTTCAATAAGCTATTTTCTTGCTCAAGTGTAACTTGGCTAAGAGAATCATTAGTGGAATCAAGAGAACTACTAGAAGCAACAACATTGGATTTAGCATAATTATTGTTACTACTAGAGGAAGAATCCTTCTTGTTCTTGTTACTAGACTTGACTTGAGGCATATAAGTAGATAGGAGTAAACGCTTGGCAATGTAAGAAGAACTTTTCTTGCGAAGATCATCATTGATTGCCTTTAAGAACTCATGCTCTTGCTCAAGATTGAGCTTTTCAAAGCGTAACTTCTCATGAGTCCTTGAAAGTTCTCAATGATCTCCTAAGATAATTTCATGAGCTAACTTAAGAGTGTTTAGTTCTTTAGTTAGGAGCTCAATCTTCTCCTTATAATTGTCATTCGTTTTATCTTGATTAGCATGATTAATTGACGTTTCATCATAGTATTCATCACTAGAGTTGTCAACAAGTAAATCATCATCACCTAACAAGTCATCTTCATCACTATTGAAATCAACATACTCGGGGTGTGATACCTTTGGGCCTTTAGCCATGAAGCATCTTCCAAGTCCTTCATTTTGAGAATCAAATATGTCATAGGAGTTGGTTGACACAAGTGCTAGACTGGCAACACCTTCATCTTGAGTATATTCGGAGTCGGAGTGATAGCTTCTCTCAGAGTGATTGTTGGAGTCGGAGCTGGATACCCATTCACCAACATGAGCTTGATGTCTTTGTTTTGTTTATCTCCTTTATGACTTGTCCTTTCTTTCGGAATCCTTTCTTCTCCGAGATGTTCTTCGCTCATAATGATCATCTCTACTCCTTCTCTCTCTTGATGGTGATTCTTCTCTTCTACTACTTCTTTTTGGGGAATCTTCTCTTCTTTTGTAGGGTGTCATACACTCATTGGAATAGTGTCCAGGTCTTCCACAATTGTAGCAATTACGCTCACGACTAGAAGATCTTTTGTCATTGTATGATCTTGACTTGGAACTTCTTTCCTTGCTTCTACTCTTCTAGAAATTGTTGAAGTTCTTCACCATTAGGCTCAATTCTTCATTGAAGGTTTGTTTATCACTTGATGATGTTAGAGCTTCACATGAGGCTTTGTAAGCACCACTTGACTTGTTGTGGAGCTCCTCCTTATCCTTGAGTGACATCTCATGAGCAACAATTCTTCCAATGACTTCCGTTGGCTTGAGATCTTTGTAATTGGGCATCATTTGGATCAATGTGCACACGGTATCATATTATCCGTCCAAAGCTCTTAGGATCTTCTTGATGATGAATTTGTCGTCATCTCTTCACTTCCTAAGCCGGCAATCTCATTTGTGATAAGAGCAAGCCTAGAGTACATTTTAACGACACCTTCACCATCCTTCATTTTGAACTTGTCAAGCTGACTTTGAAGCACATCCAACTTGGATTCCTTGACAGAGTCGGTACCTTCATGCATATCAATCAATGTATCCCAAATTTCCTTTGCGTTCTCAAGACGGCTGATTTTGTTGAATTCTTCGGGGCACAATCCATTGAAGAGGATGTCACAAGCTTGAGCGTTGTATTGCAGCATCTTCAACTCTTTGGCGGTAGCTTCATGGTTTGGTTCTATCCCATCAAAGAATTCACCTTGCAAGCCAATACACACAATAGCCCAAACGGCGGGGTTATGTCCAAGAATATGCATTTTCATCTTATGCCTCCAACTAGCAAAATTAGTACCATCAAAGTAAGGACCTCTACGATGGTAATTTCCCTCGCTAGACGCTATACTCTCCTAGGTTGTGAAACCAAGTCTATGACCACCAAAAGCTATGGAGATCAAGGAAAATGGAGACCAAAGCTCTGATACCACTTGTAGGATCGAAACTATGTCTAGAGGGGGGTGATTAGACTACTTGACCAAATCAAAATCTATCCTTTTCCCAATTTTAGATCTTGGTAAATTTTAGCAACTTTGCACAAGTCAAGCAATCTTAACACAATTCAAGAAAGCATGCAAAGAGTATATGAGCAGCGGAAAGTAAAGCATGCAACTTGCAAGAATGTAAAGGGAAGGGTTTGGAGAGTGCAAACGCAATAGGAGACACGGATGTTTTTGTCGTGGTTCCAATAGGTGGTGCTATCGTACATCCACGTTGATGGAGACTTCAACCCACGAAGGGTAACGGCTGTGCGAGTCCACGGAGGGCTCTACCCATGAAGGGTCCACGAAGAAGCAACCTTGTCTATCCCACCATGGCCGTCGCCCATGAAGGACTTGCCTCACTAGGGGTAGATCTTCACGAAGTAGGCGATCTCCTTGCCCTTACAAACTCCTTGGTTCAAATCCACAATCTTGTCGGAGGCTCCTAAGTGATACCTAGCCAATCTAGGAGACACCACTCTCCAAGAAGTAACAAATGGTGTGTTGATGATGAACTCCTTGCTCTTGTGCTTCAAATGATAGTCTTCCCAACACTCAACTCTCTCTCACAGGATTTGGATTTGGTGGAAAGAAGATTTGAGTGGAAAGCAACTTGGGGAAGGCTAGAGATCAAGATTCATATTGTAGGAATGGAATATCTTGGTCTCAACACAAGTGTAGGTGGTTCTCTCTCGAAAAATGTATGTTGGAAGTGTAGGCATGTTATGATGGCTCTCTCCATGAATGAAGAGTGGGTGGAGGGGTATATATAGCCTCCACACAAAATCTAACCGTTACACACAACTTGCCAATCTCGGTGGGACCAAATTGAGAAACTCGGTTGGACCGATTTAGCAAACCATGTGACCATTAGGATTTTCGGCGGGACCGACATGCAACTCGGTAGGACCGATATGGTTAGGGTTAGGGCATAACGTAATCTCGGTGAGACCGATTACACAAACTCGGTGGTACCAATTTTGGTAATAAGCTAACCAGAGAGTTGGTCAGGCAAACTCGGTGGGACCGATTCGCTCATCTCGGTAAGACCGAAACATTACAAAAAGGAAACAGAGAGTTTGCATTGTAATCTCAGTGGGACCGATCGCTCATCTCGGTTTGACCGAAACATTACGAAGGGAAATAGAGAGATTACAACCCCATCTCGGTGAGACCGAGATCCCTATCGGTGAGACCGATTTGCCTAGGGTTTGTGGCCGTGGCTATGACATCTGAACTCGGTGGCACCGGATAGGAAGAATCGGTGGGGCCAAGTTTGACTTTTGGTTTAGGTCATATGTGGATATGAGAAAGTAGTTGAGGGCTTTGGAGCATACCAATAAGCATTTTGAGCAAGAAAGCCATTAAGCAACACCTCATCCCTCCTTGATAGTATTGGCTTTTCCTATAAACTCAATGTGATCTTGGATCACTAAAATAGAAAATGTAGAGTCTTGTGCTTTGAGCTTGAGCCAATCCTTTTGTCCTTAACATTTTGAGGGATCCACTTTTCTCATCCATGCCATGCCAATCATTGAGCTTTCCTGAAATATTTATCTTGAAGTAGCATTAGCTCAATGACATATATGTTGTTAGGAATTACCAAAACCACCCAGGGATAGTTGCACTTTCATAGCCTCCACACAAAATCCAACCATTACACACATTTGACCCAACTCGGTCAGACCGAATAGATGAACTCGGTGAGACCGTTTTAGTTCAAAATGTGAATGTTAGGAATCTCGGTGGGACCGACTAGAACAACTCGGTGTGACCGATGCTAGGGCTTAGGGCAAACATCAACTCGGTGGCGCCGATTGCATCAACTCGGTGACACCAAAGTGAAGCAATAAGGCAACTGAGAAGATGTCAATCAAACTTGGTGGGATTGCACATTTCGGTGAGACCAAAATAACTACAATAGGCAACAGAGAGGTTGCAAGGCCATCTCGGTGAGACCGAGATTCGTATCAGTGTGACCGAACTATTAGGGTTTGTGGCAGTGGCTATGTCATATGAACTCGGTGGCGCTGGGTAGAAAGAATCGGCGGGGCCGAGTTAGAGTTTAGGATTTTGACATATTTGGACTGAGAAAGTGGTTGAGGGATTTGGAGCAATATCACTAAGCATTTGAGCAAGCAAGTCATTAAGCAACACCTCATCCCCTTTTAATAGTATTGGCTTTCCTATGGACTTAATGTGATCTTGGATCATTGAAATAGAAATGAAGAGTCTTGAGCATTAATCAATGCATGTCCTTGACACCTTTAAGGGGTTCCACATCCTCTTGTCCTTTCCACACCATTGTTGAACTTGTTTGAAATATGCTAGATAAAAGCATTAGTCCAACAAGAGATATGTTGACATTAATTACCAAAATAACCCAAGGAGCACTTGTTTTTTCAGTCTCCCCCTTTTTGGTAATTGATTACAACATACATCAAAGCTTTAGGTAAATAATATGAAGAGTAACAAGTAAAGATTTGGAGGAACATGTAACTTGCATAAGCTCCCCCTATATGTATGTAATCATGTGAACATAGAATATACTAACATGTGAAAGCATAATCATGACAGAGCAAGCAGAAAGTTACATGTATGTTGGCTAGATGGATCAGAGTGGCTATGTGCATCAGAGCAAATGATGTGATTTAGAAATGTACCTCCATGTTTATGAATTCCTGTTGCAAACAATATGTGCATTAGGAAGAGATCATCATGCACATGAGTGTGATGCATATACTTACCTTGTGGTCTTGAGATGACTTTGGAAAGAGTGGACTTGAGAAAACATTGTTAGATAACACAAGAACACTCCTAATAGAGCATGTTAAGGAACCACAAGAATACCAAGACTGGGATGACATGTAATGGGTGAGTACTGAGTACTACATTTAGATATAGACATGTCCCCAAAGATTTAAAGATGCGCAATGAATTCCAAAGATTTTTCTCCCCTTAGACATTGAATCTTTCTCCCCCTGAATCTGTGGATAATGGGAGAAGGTAGGGTGAGATAAAATCAGAGCAAGATAGGGTAATATCAACCAAAATCAGAGCAACAGGAATTTTAGCAATAGCTAAGATCAAACATATTGACATGTCTTTCCCCTCTTAAAGACATGTGACTTCTCTCCTCTTTGTTAACAAGCATCTGTAGAAGAGCTTAGATGTGCTCATATGATAAGATTTGATGTGCTCTCTCCCCCCCTTGACATCAATTTCCAAGAAGGGCACTTCTGGAGCATGAGTCAAGTAGGTGTGGTCCTTGAGAGACACTACAAAGCAGTAGGTATGTTATGATGCTTATAGAGGGAAGAATCATTGAGTGGAGCTGAAGAAAATAAGCAGTAAGAAATGGCAAAATATTTTATCAAAGTTGAAATTGGTGACGCCGATTATTTTTCCGTCGGTGATGCCGAGATGAAAGTCACAAAAGGTCCCGATCGGTGAGACCGAGTCAGTCCATGTCGGTTGTACCGATGAACTATTTACATGGAGACCTTGTATTTCGGTCGAGCCGATGGGATTGGATTCGAGGGACTGAGTTCAACACAGAGTAAAGATTTTGTCAACTCAGCTCACTTGACAAATGAAATCTCACAAGGATTTGCAAGGAATTAACACAAATATTGCAATGAATTAAACAATGATAAAGAGAGAAAGATAAGAGGATCTAGATTAAGTTTTCTTGTTTTTGTAGAGGGAGACAAAAAGACAAGAAAACCATACAAGTGAAAAGGAAATTATCTGAGCAAAAGAACATTAGAGAACTTCATTTAGAAAGGGTCGGCAACAAAGTCACCTATGTTAGAGTATATTGACTAAGGAATCAAGTGATAACACTTGATCATAGGTCATACTCATCGTTTAAGCTCAAAATGAGGCTACCATTTTTCGTTTAAGCAATTTGATGTATTCACATCTTGTTGAGTTGCTTTAGCTCACAACTTGGAGCAAAGCTTCTCTAAGATGGAATGACATACCTTGGGTTGTGGTCTTGATCTTGATCATGTAATCGAACTTGTTTTGGATGCTCAAGGTTGATGTTGTCCATCAAGAGTTGGGAGCACCACTAGTAGTTTGAGTTCTTCTTCCTACAAGGGTTAGTCTTGCAAGGAAGAGCACTTGTGTATCCAAATTAACGAACATGAAGAATATATTTTTATGTAAAGATGGTCAAGGATATGTTGAGTGAGTACATGCTTCCTTGTATTCAACAACCATATCATAGGAACTTGGTGATGTAGAGATTGCTCAAAATGTGAGTGACTTGCAATCTCATAGATTTGGGTTCATCCAAGTACCTTTGCTTTCTTGCATGTTGAACTTCTTGAAAAGATCCTTGGTATACTTTGTTTGAGAGATAAATGTACCTTCCTTAGTTTGCTTGATTTGCAAAC
This sequence comes from Aegilops speltoides, assembly GCA_021437245.1. Classification (NCBI taxonomy): domain Eukaryota; kingdom Viridiplantae; phylum Streptophyta; class Magnoliopsida; order Poales; family Poaceae; genus Aegilops; species Aegilops speltoides. The sequence continues at coordinate 419,228,923 of CM038143.1, forward strand.
CATGGAAAATTTTGAGTTCACTCATCATAGATATCTCAAAATTCTTGGACATTAGCCTTCCAAACTTTTCACTAAAATGGGGTTAGTAGAACCAAATATGATATCATCCACATAAATTTGGCACACAAATAATTCACCATTAACCCTGTTAGTAAAAAGTGTAGAATCAATCTTCCCAATTCAAAGCCATTTTCAGTAAGAAACTTGGTTAAGCATTTATACCATGCTCTAGGAGCTTGTTTAAGACCAAAAAGAGCTTTGTGAAGTTTGCAGACATGATTAGGTTTCTTAGGACTAACAAAGTCGGGAGGTTGTTTGACATACACCTCCTCCTCAATTTCTCCATTAAGAAAGCACTTTTAATGTCCATTTGATATAGAATGATATCATGGTGATTGGCATATGCAAGTAAGATGCGTATGGACTCAAGTCTAGCAACGAGGGCATATGTCTCACCATAGTCCATACCTTCCACTTGAGTGTAGCCTTGAGTGACGAGTGTTGGTGTCAAAACCGGCGGATCTCGGGTAGGAGGTCCCGATCTGTGCATCTTAGGCTGATGGTAACAGGAAGCAAGGGACACAATGTTTACCCAGGTTCGGGCCCTCTTGATGGAGGTAAAACCCTACTTCCTGCTTGATTAATACTGAAGATATGGATAGTACAAGAGTAGATCTACCACGAGATCGTAGAGGCTAAACCCTAAGAGCTAGCCTATGATGGTATGACTGTAATTGTGATCGGCCTTCTAAGGACCAACCTCTCCGGTTTATATAGACACCGGAGAGGGCTAGGGTTTACATGGAGTCGGTTACAATGCAGGAAATATAACATCCGGATCGCCAAGCTTGCCTTCCACGCCAAGGAGAATCCCATCCGGACACGGGACGAAGTCTTGAGTCTTGTATCTTCACGCTTCAATAGTCCGGACGTTGTACACAGTCTGGCTATCCGGATACCCCCTATCTAGGACTCCCTCAGTAGCCCCTGAACCAGGCTTCAATGACGATGAGTCCGACGCGTAGTCTTGTCTTCGGCATTGCAGGGAGGGTTCCTTCTCCGAATACTCTAAAGTAATTATCGAACACTTGAATCGTGTCCGGATCCACAAAATGATCTTCACATGCCACCGTAGAGAGAATGATATTTCACAAATGCAATCTGCTGACAACTTTTTAGACAACGCAACGTGTCATTATGGTCGGGTCATTATTCGAACCGTTTTCCTACACTAGCCATAGCGCATATTGCGAGGCGGTTTCCTTGACACGTCTTGTCAAAGCAGAGATCATGTCCCCTTATCACGGGATTCTCATCAATACGGGTATGGGTAATCCAAACACACCGCTAATTGTGGCGAGTGGGGAACGAGTGGGTTCCACCAGGCAAGTGGGGAGGCGCAAAAAGCTTTTGCTGTCTCTATAAAGAGATAAGGTCTCTTCCTCCTTACCCACGCCTTCTTCTTCCACTAACCTATTCCCACCTGTTCGAGCCCTAACGCCCATGCTTTCTCCTTTTCCATCGAAGAGAGATTTTACAAAGATGTTCGGATCTGGAGCAGGAGGCAAATGGATGGCCTCTACCATCCAGGAGAAGGATATCAAGAAGCTCCGGGAAGCCGGGTATCTGGCCAAGAAGATCAGCCACCGTCTCCCTCCGGCGGGACAGGTCGTCCCCACTCCGGAGCCCCACAAGAGAGTCATGTTCCTTCCCCATTTTGTCCGCGGGCTTGGGTTTCCCCTTCACCCTTTTGTTCGTGGGGTCATGTATTACTATGGGATTGATTTTCATGATCTTTCCCCTAATTCTTTCCTCAATATCTCGATGTTCATCGTCGTGTGCGAGGCCTTTCTCCGAATTTTGCCTCACTTCGGCCTGTGGCTGAAGATTTTCAATGTGAAGCCCAAGGTGGTGAGTGGATAACACGTCGAGTGTGGTGGCGCCATGGTGAGCAAGATGCCCAAGGCCGTTTGGCCGAAGGGTACCTTCAACGACTCCGTCAAGGAGTGGCAGCAGCAGTGGTTCTATATCACTGAACCACGCGGCAAAAAGTGGGCCGCAACTCCGGAGTTCAGATCCGGAGCCCCACTGCGGCTCACTTCCTGGCCCAAGAAGGGCCCGAATTGGTCCTCGTCCGATGAGTTGTCGCTGCTCCAGACGCGCGTTCAGAGTGTGGTTGACAAGGATGTCAAACTCGTCGATGTAGTCCAGGTGATGCTAGTTTGCCTGGTTCTCCCTTGCCAGCGTCGAGCCTGCAATTTGTGGGAATACGACCCAATCGAGCACCCGACCCTTCAGGAGCTCTATGATTCCTCCCACGAGGATATCTGGAAGGTGCTCTTTAAGTCTAGCAAGTCATGGCCGGGCTCTTCCGAGGACCGTGGGTATCAATTATCCCGTTCTGCAAGCCCGGTAAGTTATTGTTATGCTCTGTCCATCCATGCTTCGGCCTACATGTCCTGAGGGAGACATTTTAATCATGCTTTGTCACGACCCCAGGGATGGATAAAAAAGGTGGAGCGGATGCATTGTCCGGCTCTACTGCCGGAGGAACCGGCCGGACCTCTTCTGACGAAGATGCTAGTCCCCACGCCTTACGAGGCGCCAAAGAGAGAGGCCTCCAAGAAGGCCAAAAAGACCCGGAGTCGCCTCCGTCGTCGCGAGGCTTCGGACGCCAAATCTGAAGACTCCAGCGACGATCCTTCTTCTAAAGACGAAGAGGAGGAAGCAGAGGAGGACGAGCCTCACTCTGGGGGTGGGAAGAAAAGGATGGCCTCCTCATCCCTGGAGGCCGAATCGCCCAAGAGGGGAAAAAGTTCCCTCCTAGAGGCATCCACCACGACTGCCGATAGCAGCCCGGAGTGGGATCCCAGGGCCCAGCCCCTGGAAAAGTTGTACGTATACGAAATCCGAACACGTATATGCGTCCGGAGTTGTTTTGGTATAGCAGTTTTATTGTTGCCACATTTTGCACAGCCCGGCGAGGTCTCCTGCAGGTCATTCCTCATAGGAGGATTCGCTGGGCTCAGACGCCTTGGTCAGCAAGACGCCTCCCAAGGCCCCTTCCCCAAAGTCCAGGCGCGACACCGAGGTGTCATCTCAACCCGGACCAGGGAGAACATATCTCTGGAGCCGGACACACGGGAGTGGATAAGGCCCCCAGGACCTCTAACGTTCCAGGATCGAGCGAACAGCCACCTTCGATGGTGGGAGGCCTGCCTACACTCAAGTGGAAGGTATGGACTATGGTGAGACATATGCCCCCGTTGCTAGACTTGAGTCCATACGCATCTTACTTGCATATGCCAATCACCATGATATCATTCTATATCAAATGGACATTAAAAGTGCTTTTCTTAATGGAGAAATTAAGGAGGAGGTGTATGTCAAACAACCTCCCGACTTTGTCAGTCCTAAGAAACCTAATCATGTCTGCAAACTTCACAAAGCTCTTTTTGGTCTTAAACAAGCTCCTAGAGCATGGTATAAATGCTTAACCAAGTTTCTTACTGAAAACGACTTTGAATTGGGAAGATTGATTCTACACTTTTTACTAACAGGGTTAATGGTGAATTATTTGTGTGCCAAATTTATGTGGATGATATCATATTTGGTTCTACTAACCCCCATTTTAGTGAAAAGTTTGGAAGGCTAATGTCGAAGAATTTTGAGATGTCTATGATGAGTGAACTCAAAATTTTCCATGGTTTGCAAATCAAGCAAACTAAGGAAGGTACATTTATCTCTCAAACAAAGTATACCAAGGATCTTTTCAAGAAGTTCAACATGCAAGAAAGCAAAGGTACTTGGATGAACCCAAATCTATGAGATTGCAAGTCACTCACATTTTGAGCAATCTCTACATCACCAAGGACTTTGAGCTATGTTTTCTAAGAAACCTTTGAGGAATCATCGTAATATGAGTAGTAGCCCCTGATACACTGTCCGGCTGCAGCAAGAGAGCCGGGCAGGGGATCAAGTCCTCCGTTATTGCAGGAGCCTGTGTGAATGACGTATACCCCTTTATGTGAAATAGGGTCTGCAGAGAGTACAATTGCTCATAATGCGGAGGTGTCCGGACTAAAGCAGAGCCTTGCGCGGCTGAGGAAGAACTTGGCCGTGTGAAGAAGCAATTGGAAGACAAGCAAGGTATGTTGAAAACATTTGCCTTGAAGTGGGCACGATGAGCAATTGTGCCTAGTGAAAAGTATTTGTATTGTATGCTCTAGGAGCGAGTGCCGAATACGAGGCACTAAAGAAGGCTATGGCTGATGCCAACGAGAAGGCTGCCACCGAATAGGCGCTTCGTGAAAGACACGAGGCCAAGGTTATCGCAGCTGAGCGAGAGCTCCAGGAGGCTGTGAAGAAAAGCGAGGGCTCGGAGCAGAGTCTAGTTGGGAAAGAATCCGAACTCGCCCAAGCTCTCCAAGCCGCAGAAGATGCTCGGGAAGAAGCCCGAGGCGCTGTACGGGACATTCAGGAGGCCCGGAAAGTTGCGGTTGGTAAGGCCTGTTGTATTCATGGCCATTTTTACATGATAGCGGGGAGAACTCTTAAGCGACAAGCTGAATTCTTGTTTTTACAGGGGCGTTTGCGGATCTACCTTGTAGCATATCAGATGCCGCCCAATTTTACCGTACCGAGGAGAAGAAGTCTGCGGAGAGGAACTTCTGGTCGCAGTATTTGGCACCGAACTATCCGGTGCCTTTTATCGATCAGCTGAAACAGCTGGTCGAACTGCACCAGGCGGTCGAACTAGCCATGAAGTTCTTGGTTGTCCGACTGTGGCCTGCGGAGCCAATTCCAAGCAGTTACTTCGGACTCGTGAAGCGGATTGTGGGTGCCTGTCCTCGGCTTGATGCTATCAAGCGATTAGTCTGTATAGAAGGTGCGCGCATGGCGTTCGCCCGTGCGAAAGTGCATTGGGGGAAGCTTGACGCAGAGAAGCTGATGACTGAGGGACCGCCGGAGGGTAAGGAGCACCACAAGCCCGAGCTGTACTATGAAGGTGTACTGAAGGGGGCACGCCTTGCGGCGGATAAGTGTACCAAAGACATTATATTTCCATGAGGGCATTCGTGCCGCTTTTTGTAATATGGGATAATGGCATTTTTACTATATATTGCCTGTTTTGTTTGAACATATGTTCTTTCTGTGCGGCTGTTTATTGTATGTAAATCCTGAGAGTTGGCCAGTCGTCGGCTTCTGCCCCCACGTAAAAAATACGGGGGTGTTCGGGACATATATGAACACTCTTTATCCCATGGTTGTTTCCTTTTGAGGAGGTGTTTCTCACCATGAACCAGGCAATCGGACTATAAGGCTTTACTACTCTCACTTAGCCATAGGGATTCGAGTAGGGTCGGCGCAACCCCTAGTGTTCGGAAGGCCGAACTAGGGGCTCTATTGGCACCTGATCAGAAGACCGATCCGTCACACTCTGCATTTATAATGGCGTTGTGCGGAATAAATCTTTAAGGATTTTACAACCTCTCGAACAGCCGACCAGCTCGCTGCATCATGATGATCGGTTTTCGCTTTCATCGAGGTGCTCGTCCGCGTAACCGGGACACAATCGCAGTAGTTCTCCCAGCACTACCTTAGCCGATAGAACGGAACGTAAGGTACCAAAACATGGGAGCCGAGCAAACCCAACCAATGACCCAAGACATGATTCAGAGCTGATGCATATAGTGCTATAAGTTCGGGGTGTCGAGCGACCGAAAAGGTGGTCGGACTTTATTGTCGTGCTATGAAGCCCCTGGCATAGCTGGGTGTAACACGAAGCGTGGCTGCCATTTTTTGGCAATGAGGCGTCGGGGATAAACGACGGCCGATAAGTGTTATTTAAATCTACGCATTGTAGTAGGATGATATGTCTATGCATATGAGTACGATGTATGAAAAGAGGTGTTTTTTGGCGAAACCTGTGATGGCCGGACTAGAGGGGGTTGTGAGTGGATCAAGAGTGAATCCGAACTGCCTTCTACCTGCATGTTCCTGCCATTGTGTGTCCGGGCTGATTCCACGCCACCAATCCTGTTCTGCGTCAAAGTTAGTTTGTAAAGGCAAATGCTTGGAGGCAGCTGAACGTCCTCTTATGGTTGGTCTAAGGGTTCCTGATCGGACCCTGGTGAACCCAGCCGTTATACCGTGAAGTAGCGCGGACTCCTCAGTTGGTGTCCGGATAGTTGGCTGTCATATCAAAATTTTGATAGGCATGCGCGACTCGCTACTCCGGCAGCTGTATGATTTTCGCTCTAAGGGCGGGGTCCGGCCTTGCCCGTGGGTGTGATTATATCACGCAGTGTTGGTCTAATGTTTTATCACGTGGAATCTAGTCAACGTGGTTCATCCCGTTAGCATACGGTAAATTACCATATGAGGGGAAGGTGCCGAAGAATTACTCTTTGGCGTGGCATTTTTTGGTGATTCGAAAACAACCATTAGGGTGGTGGGCCAATAAACTTGGCCTTTGCACCTGGCATCCTTTATAAGATGTTATTTGGGGTTTCGTACCCGTGGGGGCTTTGTGTGTTATGGATCCCCCGGACTACTAGGTCTAGGGGTACGGCAATTGAATTGCTGTCGTGAGTGTGATCGGGGACGATTGGCCGTACTTTTATGTTCTGGGGGTCTCTTGACTAGATGCCTCCCTCGTTGTTTCCGACACACGACCGGTCATTTTGTTTTGAGGATTCGGCATTCTCTATTGGTATGCTTTGCCGTCCTTCTAGGAGTACCGTGAATTTCACACGGTTGATCGAGTGTGTGGCTCGGGCCGAATAAGCTTGAGCTATGCTTTGTCCATTGACCGGACTGGGAGTTGCTGGACTTGGCACCAGCTTCCTTGACTTGATGTTTATGACCATTGCGCTGAGGCTTGAAGATGCCTCTTCGTGTATCCTTCTTACTGTCTTGGACCGTAGTGATGTGTGGACGTCGGGGTGTGTGCCTTCGGTTCTCCTGTTTAGGTTGAGGTAGCCAATTGTGCCGCGTATGCCCTTTGTTGGGGCGGTCGAGTCCGTACTTTTCGGTGGCCAGGATCTTGGTCCACCTATCCACTAGTAAATCCTGGTCAGCTTTAAGTTGCTCTTGCTTTCTTTGCAGGCTCCTTGTCGTGGCCATGAGCCGTCGCTTGAAGCGAACTTGTTCCACTGGATCTTTAGGCACATCAAATTTGTCATTGCTGAGGCTTGCCTCGTCCTCGGAGGGGGGCGTATAGTTGTCCCTCTCCAAGTATCCCACTGTGGCCGGTCCGGCCTGCTTAAAGGCAGGCTGACTAGGGTTGTATTCCTCTTTGGCGCCATCCGGATTGTTTTCGTCTCCTAGGCCGGTATTGTTGTGGCGGGGCTTGGAGCGGCGCCGACGACGCCCATGCTTTGCTTTTCTCCTTGAGGGATTATTCTCTGTTGCCTCATCGCCATTGGTTTCCTTCGGAGTGTCCACCATATATATATATATATCATAGGAAGAGGTGGCTGTCCACCGCCCAGTGAGCGGTGGTTCGTGTTCTTCTCCTGCATCGTCGTCCATACCGTCGATGTCTTCGGAATAGAAGTCAAGCACGTCGGTTAGATCATCGATCATGGCAATGAAGTGGGTGGTGGGTGGGCAACAAATTCCTTCGTCGCTTGCTTCCCACTTGAGCCAGACATAGTTCGACCGCGAGTCTCCTGATAGAGATAGAGACTTTAGCGAGTTCAGTACATCGCCAAAGGGCGAGCGCTGGAAGATGTCCGCAGCGGTAAACTCCATTACCGGAGCCCAACGAGGCTCGGTGGGCTGAGGAGCGCGCGGACCGGAATCTACAACCAGATACGAATCCGGGGGTCCGGAGTCACAGGATTCCTCAAAAGTGAGGCATGTGTTCGGCTTCACCGCCGATGAGTGTACGGCTTGCGGGGCGGGGTCCATCCCTCCGTCCTTAGGTAACGCAGCCTACTCCAAATTTAAGTCCGGGGCTACTGCAGGGGTGATACCCCGAGCATTGTCCGACAGCAGGTCTAAGCCGTGCTCGTCGTGACTGTCCGGTGTCGCTGGAGTAGGCCCGAATCCGTTGAAGGTCAAGTCTCCGCGGATATCAGCCGTGTAGTTCAGGTTTCCGAACCTGATCTGGTGGCCAGGGGCGTAGCTGTCGATCTGCTCCAGGCGGCCAAGCAGATTGGCCCGCAGTGCGAAGCCGCCGAACACGAAGATCTATCCAGGGAGAAAAGCCTCACCCTGGAATGTGTTGTTGATGATGATTGAAGGCGCCATCAAGCCTTGCAGCGATGACACAGAGGAACTCTCAATGAAAGCACCAATGTCGGTGTCAAAACCGGCGGATCTCGGGTAGGGGGTCCCAATCTGTGCGTCTTAGGCTGATGGTAACAGGAAGCAAGGGACACAATGGTTACCCAGGTGTGGGCCCTCTCGATGGAGGTAAAACCCTACTTTCTGCTTGATTAATATTGAAGATATGGATAGTACAAGATTAGATCTACCACGAGATCATAGAGGCTAAACCCTAAGAGCTAGCCTATGATGGTATGACTGTAATTGTGATTGCCCTTCTAAGAACCAACCTCTCCGGTTTATATAGACACCGGAGAGGGCTAGGGTTTACATGGAGTCGGTTACAAGGAAGAAAATATAACATCCGGATTGCCAAGCTTGCCTTCCACGCCAAGGAGAATCCCATCCGGACACGGGACGAAGTCTTGAGTCATGTATCTGCACGCTTCAACAGTCCGGACGTTGTACACAGTCCGGCTGTGCGGATACCCCCTAATCCAGGACTCCCTCAACCAGACGGGCCTTGTTGCATACAACTTGTCCATCTTCATCTTGCTTATTATGACACACCCATTTGGTTCCAATGACATTGTGATTTTCGTCAGGCTTTTCAACCAATGTCCACACTTGATTCTTCTCGAAGTTGTGTAGCTCTTCGTGCATAGCATTCACCCAATCCGGATCCTCAATAGCTTCTTCAACCTTCATAGTTTCAACACTAGAAATGAATGAGTAGTGTTCACAAAAGTTAGCCAAACAAATATTAGAGGGAGTGATTCTCTCGGTTTGAATATCATTGAAGATTTGTTCGACGGGGTGGTCTCTTGTGACTCTTGCTCTAACTCGTGAGAGCTTTTGTTTGGGTTCGGGTGGAAAATACACTTCATTGTATTCTTCTTCTCCTTCTTCATTTTTGTTGGCATTGTTGTTCTCTTGTGGAGGTGGAGAGGGAGGTTGAGGTGGTTCATGTTGTTGTACTTCCTCATTTTCTTTGTCTTGATGTGTTCCACTTGTGGATGCCTCCAAGTCAACTTGTGGTTCCCTTGATGTGAAATTCAGACTTCCACTTGAACGGAAGAGGTACTCTCCTTCACCTCCATTGGGCGAATCTTGCAATGGAGAAATCTTGGATTGCTTCCGAAGGATCTTTATATCCTACATCAAGTGGAAATTTCTCTACTTGCAAGCCATTAGATTCATCAAACTTCACATCAACCGTCTCTTCAACCTTTTGGGTGAAATTGTTGTAGACACGATAAGTGTGAGAGTTTGAGACATAACCAAGTAGGAAGCCTTCATGAGACTTAGGAGCAAATTTTGAGCGGCGATGCTTATCAAGAATGTAACACTTTGAGCCAAATACTCGAAAGTATCCAACTTGGGGTTTGTTACTGGTGAGAATCTCGTGTGCTGTCTTGCCCAGAAGCTTGTGAAGATATAGTAGATTCGTAGCATGACAAGCTGTCTCAACCGCTTCTGCCCAAAAGTATCTTGGTGTCTTGTATTCATCAAGCATCATTCTTGTCATCTCTATAAGTGTCCGGTTCTTCATCTCAAAAACTCCGTTTGTTGAGGCGTGTACGTAGCAGAGAACTCATGTAAGATCCCTTCTTCGTCAAGAAAGGTATCCACATTGGCATTCTTGAACTCTGTTCCGTTGTCGCTTCAAACCTTCTTAATCTTCACTTCAAATTGGTTTTGGGCCTTCCTAGCAAAGTTATTGAAGATCTTTTGGACCTGCGATTTATCATTAAGAAAGAACACCCACGTAAATCTTGAAAAATCGTCAACAATGACCAATGCGAATGAGTTACCATCGAGACTCTTGTAGGCGTTGGGATAAAAAAGATCCATATGAAGTAGCTCAAGTCGTCTTCTCGTGGTCATAATGTTCTTCACGGGATGACTTCCTCCAACCTGTTTTCCTGCTTGACAAGCACTGCAAAGTCTATCTTTGTCAAATATAACATCTTTAACACCAAGGATATGATCACCTTTAATAAGCTTATCAAGATTTCGCATGCTCACATGACCTAACCTTCTATGCCATAACCAACCTTCAGAAGATTTAGCAGACAAGAAAGTACGAAGTTGAGCTTTCTTAGTGAAATCAACAATGTATAGATCGCCTCTACGAATACTGATAAAGACCATATTTTGATTGTCTCTTCAAAACACTTGGCAATATACTTTAGTAAATAGAACATTGAAACCGAAGTCAGCTAGTCTAGATACGGAAAGTAGATTGTAGCCAAGGGATTCAACGAGCGTAACATTTTGGATAGAGCTATCATTGGAAATCGCCACCTTACCAAGTCCAAGTACCTTACCCTTGGAGTTATCTCCAAAAGTGACATATTTGCATGGACTGTCGTTCTTAGCAAGCTCACAAAACATGTCCTTGTCTCCGGTCATATGATCAGTACATCCACTATCAAGAATCCATTCCTTTCCTCCGGCCATGTAACCATGAAGGTTAGCCATAAGATCAAAGTGTCTCATTGACTCATCAAGGTCAAAGTCACTATCTTCATCGTCATCATAATATCCATGGTCAACATCATCATGTAAATGATCATCACCTAGAGAGAGTGATTCATTAGATTTATGACCATGACAATGTGAATGTTTATGAATTCTAATAATTTGTGAGATGATGCTACTAATGACTCCAATATCTCCTTTGGCACGCATAAGATCACGGAGCTCAAATAGACATTCATCAAACTTAGGATCATTCGGATTCATGTTATGAAAAGCAATAGACTTTTGAAGAATCTCATCTGGATTTTTCAAGGAATAATTTGGAAAGCGCTCCTCAAGATATTTCCATATAGTATAGGCACATTCAAATGTAGGCAAGCATACAAGCAAATTTCTAGGCAATCCTCTAATGATAAGATCAATAGTTCTAAGATTTCGGTTCATGTCAAGATACTCACCGGGGGTAGGATGCAAAGGATCAATGGGGGTGCATACGGGCTCGTAATATACTTGTTCAAGTCATATTCATTGAAAATCTCAAGCATCTCATTCTTCCAAGAATTATAGAACTCTCCATCAAGCATAGGCACTCTAGGTCTAATACTCTTGATCGTAGACTTATCCATCTTCCTCCAATGGTGATTAAAGCAATGAACACCAATGCTCTGATAATAATTAAAAGGATCAAGAAGAGGGGTCTAGAGGGGGGTGATTAGACCCTTCACAAGTAAAAGTGGCAGTTTTTAAGTTCTTCAAGTTAAGGTGGAGTTTTAGCACAAGTTTAAGCATTCCCAATACATTTCAAGCAAGCATGACAAGAGTATATGCAACAAAAAGAGTAAAGCATGCTAATTGCAAGAAAGTAAAGGCATGGGATTGGAGTGTGCAAACGCAATGAAGACATGGAGATTTTTTGGCGTGGTTCGGATAGGTGGTGCTTTCGTACATCCACGTTGATGGAGACTTCAACCCATGAAGGGTAACAGTTGCGCGAGTCCACGAAGGGATCCACCCACAAAGGGTCCACCAAGAAGCAACCTTGTCTATCCCACCATGGCCATCGCCCACGAATGACATGCCTCACTCGGGTAGATCTTCACGAAATAGGCTATCTCCTTGCCCTTACAAAATTCTTGGTTCAACCCCACAACTTGACGGAGGCTCCCAAGTGACACCGAACCAATCTAGGAGGCACCACTATCCAAAAGGTAATAGATGTTGTGTTGTTGATGAACTCCTTGCTCTTGTGCTTCAAATGATAGTCTCCCCAACAATCAACTCTCTCACACAGATTTGGATCTGGTGGAAAGATTATTTGAGTGGAAAGCAACTTGGGGAAGGCTAGAAATCAAGATTCTTGTGGTAGGATTGGTATATCTTGATCTCAACACATGAATAGGTGGTTCTCTCTTAGAAAATGTATGATGGAAGTATAGGCACGTTCTGATGGCTCTCTCACAAACGGAGATAGGGGTGGAGGGGTATATATAGCCTCCACACAAAATCCAACCATTACACACATTTGACCCAACTCGGTCAGACCGAATAGATGAACTCAGTGAGACCGATTTAGTTCAAAATGTGAATGTTAGGAATCTCGGTGGGACCGACTGGAACAACTCGGTGTGACCTATGTGCTAGGGCTTAGGGCAAACATCAACTCGGTGGCGCCGATTGCATCAACTCGGTGACACCAAAGTGGAGAAATAAGGCAACAAAGAAGATGTCAAGCAAACTCAGTTGGACTAATTGCATATTTTGGTGAGACCAAAATAACTACAACAGGCAACAGAGAGGTTGCAAGGCCATCTCGGTGATATCGAGATCTGTATCAGTGTGACAGAACTGTTAGGGTTTCCTGCAGTGGCTATGTCATATGAACTCGGTGGCCTTGGGTAGAAAGAATCGGTGGTGCCGAGTTGGAGGTTAGGATTTTGACATATTTGGACTGAGAAAGTGGTTGAGGGATTTGGATCAATATCACTAAGCATTTGAGCAAGCAAGTCATTAAGCAACACATCATCCCCTTTTAATAGTATCTGCCTTTTCCTATGGACTCAATGTGATCTTGGATCACTGAAATAGAAATGAAGAGTCTTGAGCTTTAACCAATGCATGTCCTTGACACCTTGAAGGGGTTCCACATCCTCTTGTCCTTTCCACGCCATTGTTGAACTTGTCTGAAATACACTAGATAAAAGCATTAGTCCAACAAAAGATATGTTGACATTAATTGCCAAAATCACCTAGGGAGGACTTGTGCTTTTAGTGGGGCCGATATGCTAGGGCTTAGGGCAAACTTCATCTTGGTGACACCGATTGCATCAACTCGGTGAGACCGAAGAGAAGCAATAAGCACTCAGAGAGTCTGTCAAGCAAACTCGATGAGACTGATAACCCACAAGTATAGGGGATCGCAATAGTTATTGATGGTAGAGTATTCAACCCAAATTTATAGATTTGACACAAGGGGAGCCAAAGAATATTTGCAAGTATTAGCAGCTGAGTTATCAATTCAACCACACCTAGAGGTTAATTATCTGCAGCAAAGTGATTAGTAGCAAAGTAGTATGATAGTTTTGATAGTAGTAGCAACAACAATAGTAACGGTAACAGTGATAGCAATAATTTTTAGCAAGTGCAACAGTAATAGTAGTATTCGAGCCAACTAGGATCAGAAGGTCTTGATAGGGCTAGACTTTCTCTCATGGGCATGACCATATTAAATAAAGGGTCTTCTCATTGCTTTGGCCTGGAGCCGAGTAAGTAAGGACTTTGCCAGGTTTGAACTCCAAAGTCATTTACGCTAGTAGTAACTTAGCAGAAAGAATATAAGAGAAATTCATAGGCATTGGATCGGTGAATTCATTGGATGATATTCATCATATAACAGTCATAACCTAAGGCGATATGGCACTAGCTCCAGTTCATAAATATAATGTAGGCATGTATTTCGTAAATTGTCATACGTGCTTATGGAAAGAACTTGCATGACACCTTTTTTCCTACCCTCCCGTGGCAACGAGGTCCAATTGGAAACTAAGGGATATTAAGGCCTCCTTTTAATATAGAACCGGAACATAGCATTAACACATAGTGAATACATGAACTCCTCAAACTACGATCATCATCGGAAAGTATCCCGACTTCTGCCACTTCGGGGTTTACGGATCATAACACATAGTAGGTGTAAATAACTTGCAAGATCGGATCTAGAACATAGATATAATTTTGATAACATAAGCGGTTCAGATCTGAAATCATGGCAGCGGAGCCCAAAGTGACAAGGATTAAGCATGGCAAAGTCATAGCAACATCAATCTCAGAACATAATGGATACTAGGGATCAAGCCCTAACAAAACTAACTCGATACATGATGAATCCCATCCAACTCATCACCTACCAATGAGCCTACGAAGGAATTATCACTCCCGGTGGGGAGCATCATGGAATTGGCGATGGAGAAGGGTTGGTGATGATGAAGATCGAAGATCTCCCTCACTCCAGATCTGGCCTCTCGATGAAGAATAGGAGGTGGCGGCAGCTCCGTCTCGTGAAACGCGATAATTCTCCTCCCTGATTGTTTTCTATGAATATGTAATTTTATAGTATCATGGTTGGAGTCTGCGGGGCCACAAGGTGGTAACAACCTACTCGGGTGTGCCTGAGGGGGGGGGGGCGCTGGTGGGTTGTGCCCACCCAGGTGCCCCCCCCTCCGGTGGTTCTTGGCTCCAGAAATTATTTTTTATTATATAAAAATTCCTCGCAAAGTTTCCTTCCAATCTGAGAACTTTAATTTCTGCACAAAAACAACACCATGGTAGTTGTGCTGAAAACAGCGCCAGTCTAGGTAAGTTTCATTCAAATCATGCGAATTAGAGTCCCAAACAAGAGGAAAAACGTTAGGAAAGGTAGATACGACGGAGACGTATGAGAGACTGATTGCAACATATCGGTGAGACCGTAATAATTACAACATTACACAGGGAGTTTGCAAGGCCATCTCGGTGAGACCGAGATCCATATCAGTGTGACCGAACTGTTAGGGTATCTAGTAGTGGCTATGTCAAATGAACTCGGTGGGTCCGGGTAGAATGAATTGGTGAGGCCGAGTTGATATTTGGGTTTTGGACATGTTTGGATGGAGAATGTGGCTGAGGGTTTTGGAGCAATATCACTAAGCACTTGAGCAAGTAGACCATTAAGCAACACCTCATCCCCTTATAATAGTATTGGCTTTCCTATGGACTCAATGTCATCTTGCGTCACTAAAATAGAAATGATGAGTCTTGTACTTTTGCAAATCCTTGTCCTTAGCATCTTGAGGGGTCCACATCTCCATCCTTAGCATCATCTCTCAGCTTCTCCACAATAGACTGGATCTTTGTGACCTTGACATCTAAGTTGTAGATGTTGTCCTTCTCAATCCACTCTAAGCTCTCCTGGTTATTGGCTAAGTTGGCCAGACTTCTCCCAATATTAGTGTTTCTTCCAGTAGATATGTCATTTGGTCTTGCTTGGATTTGAGATTAGCTATTGGGGCATTTGGTGCAGAAGCTTCCTTTGTTGCCTTTGCTGCGGCTACTGCCTGAGCCTTCTCTTGCGACTCAACTGATGTAGGGTGTGAAGGGTCCATCACCACTACATTATCCTCGAACTCTGGCAAAAGAGGAAGGTGCTCACTGTCTAGTAGATATGTGCCTGTACCAACCTTGGAGTTGATAAGCATCTGGATGTGTGGGGCATATCCACAAGACCTCTTTTGGTCAGCAGCAGTCCTCTTGATTGTCTCTAAAATCAAACTCACCACCTTGAACTTCTGTGGAACATCAAACAAATCATCCTCTCATCTCCGGACTTAGGCAACAGAGTGTGCCTCAGAATGGTGTTTGTGGTGGCCAAACCTGCTTGCAAATGATATATCGAACCAAGTTTGTGTCCCTCAAGATCATTTGAAGGACTCTCCTTGTACATATTTGCCATTGTGTTGTGGTCCATCCTGAGCTTGCCATAAACATCAACATCATTTCTCCTTCTTCTGGGGCATTAGTGAGAGTAGCCCACTCAGAGATCGATGACTGGTAATGGTGTCCTTCAGCCATCCATGTAATTCCACCATCTGGATAGAAGTGTGTTGTGGAATAGAACTGCATAATCATCTCATCATTCCATTTTGTAAGCTTTTGACCAACAAAAGCATCAACACCTGCACTCTTGAAGTTCTCATGAACATGTGGGGAGTAGTCTTCATTGGCATCGATGTACTTCCAGTCCACCCACTTCATATTGCAGACAATGGGCTTCTTATCAAGCAGAACTGTCTCATAAAAGTCTTTTTGTTCACATGTGTGGAAACGATAATCACAAGATGTCCTTCTCCTGACTGAATATGGATCCTCTTTTCTCCATCCTCTCAGACCTTTGTCCTTCCTAAGCTTCATGTTTTCAGCAACTTGGTGTGCACTGTCATGGTTGGGGATCTTGGGCTTGAGCTTCCTAAGCACTAGTAGCTCCTCATCATCCTGAACCTCGGGCACTAGAGCCTTGTTCTTCTCAGCAGCTGGAATGTTTCTAGTTGACCTCTTGGGTGCAGAAACTTTAGGCTTTGGCTTGGGCTTGGAGGCAGAAGCAGCTGACTTCATGGCATCTATCATCAACTTTTGTGTCTTAGCTGGAGGTGCTTCGGCTTGCTCTTCTTCCTCCTCTTCTTCTTCTTCCACATCATCTCTTCTCGTGGAAGGTTTTCCCAGAACTGTAGCAGTGGTTGTTCTAGCTTTCTTCTTCTTCTTGCTGACATTATCTTCTTCATCACTTGATGCTTCAAGAGTGAATTGCATAATTTCCTTAGGAGCTGATGATTTCCTGGGTTTTGACATTGGAACTCTCCTAACAGCTTGCTTTTTCTTTTGCACCTGGCTCGGTGGCAGCTGCAGGGCCATACTCTTTCCTCAGAACTTTCTTCTTGGAAGTGGCCTCATCTGCAACAAAATCCTCATCCTCACCGTTAGAGGTTCTTTTCTTCCTTGTTTTGTTGGCAGGCTTTGGCAAGTTGCTTGGTGTGCTCCTGCTGCCTTCATCATAACTGTCATTAGGACTTGAGCCCTCACTGAGATTAACCTCTTGCTCTGACTGATTCTGACTGTCATTGGCACTAGACATCTTGCAAAGCTAACCCTATGAATAGATAGGTATGGGCAGATTAGATGAGCATCACAAAAAGCAAATAGTTTTTCAAAAACTTTGAATCCAAACTTTAGTCTTAGTTTTCCACAGAAGGCATTTCGGAGCTACCGATATGATCATCTCAGTGACACCGAAGCACACACGAGCCTGAACACACAGCTTCGGTTGGACCGAGTTGTGGTTCGGTGGATCCGAGTCGCTAGGGTTTCACTGAGATTTTACTTTTGGTCTCACAGATCAGTACATTTCGGTGGCACCGAGTTGTACTTTTGCAATGGCCAGAGCTAAATGGTGGGACCAAAAATTTCATTTCGATCGGTCCGAGATGAATTCGGCGGAAACCTAACCCTAAATTTTTTCTTCGAATCTATTCCAAAGAATTCTTTTGATGGATGGATCGATCTCAAATGTGCCAAGATACCAGGCATTCTTCTTGTGCATTGAATCGGAAAGGGAAAGCATGAGGAGATCGAATCATACCCTAACTTGGTGACAATCCTCTACAGTGGCAACGGTGGAGTTTGATTCCATTGACGGTGGCGGATTCCTGCGGCGACGATGCACAGGAGACGGAGGCGAAGATCCGGAGACCAAGGGGGCAGCAGCAATGGGGCGCAGGCGTGTGACCTTTGAAGGATTTTGCAACCGTGCGGGCCGCTGGATATAAGTACCCATGTGTTGTCGGTGGCACCGAGTGGAACGAATCGGTGGCGCCGAGATGCAAAATTGCATGCAGTTACGACAAATCGGTGGGACCGAGTCAGTCTAATCGGTAGCATCGAGATTGAAAACCTAGATCAGTTTAATGCTTTTGTTGTGACCGAGTTGGAGTGAATTGGTCTGGCCAAAAAACACTAGAAGGTTTTGGAATGCATCCCTTGACGGATCGGTGGCTCCGAGTGCTCCTCACCTGGAGGGTCCAAAGAGCTTGTTCAACAAATTTGTGATGTAGCATGAATAGAGTTTGAGACAAGAAGATCATAGATAGCTAGAGAAGGTTCTTAGGCATTCTTGTACATCCATTTGCTCAACGAAAACCAAAACAACCAAAACAACAAATGGATGTCCTCGAATGGGGAAAAATACAAACCAACATGCTCACACAATAAAATGTCAAATGAAACATGTGTTGAACATGCACAAACAATTCTAGCATCTATCAAGCAATTGGCGATGACTAGGTCATCTATATATGAGTATATTGACGTAGAAGTCAAATGAGAACATTTGATCATAGGTCATACTCATCGTTTAAGCACAAGTGGGGTTACCACTTTTACATAAAACATTAATTTGTTCACACCATTAGAGTTGCTTTAGCTCAAATGCTTTAGAGTAAATTTAAAGCCCCCCCTAGATGTGATATCACCCCAAAGAGGGATCAACTAACCTTGGGTTTTATCAATGATGAACTCATGTAGATAGTGAAGATGTGGATGCTCAATGTTGATGTAGATCATTTGGAGCATTCCTTTGGAGTGTTGCACTTTCAGTAACTACATCGGTTAGTCCCACAAGGAACATACAAGAATATCCATAGACATAGAGTGAATTGCACAAATGATGATGTCCATGAAAGCATTTTGTTACCTTGTCCCTTGTCTTACCAACAAGAGGGTTTGTGACTCCTTGAACTAGTGCATGATATGGAACTTGTTTGCACAAGTCCTTGCCAACATGAATATGAGTGAAGTATGTTGGCGGATTCAGCCTCAAGAACACTCTGGTTCTTCTTATTTGGGACCCACATCAAACTTGATGGGAATCCTTGGAGTTGTAGTTGAATTTGATGTAGTAGAACTTGACGTTGTCTTGGGAACCCACTTGACCATGGCCTTCGGAGCTTCTTCAGATGAGTCAATCTCCTCTTGAAACTTATCATTGCCTTTAAGCTTATGGTCTTGTGGTGGAAGATCATCTTGAGCTTGTGTTCCCTCAAAAGAAGTGGGGTCATACTTCTCTCGTTAAGGTACAAACTTCATCTTGGGGTATTTATCTTCGTCCTATTCAACTCCATTGGCATTGAACTTCCTTTCAAACCAACACCATGATTCTTCCGGTGCCTTCCTTGCTTGCGTACAATTTCCTCAAATTGCATACTTCCGGCAAGACCCTTGTAAACACCTCTCTATAATTCCCTTCAATAAGCTATTTTCTTGCTCAAGTGTAACTTGGCTCAGAGAATCATTAGTGGAATAAAGAGAACTACTAGAAGCAACAATATTGGATTTAGCATGATTATTGTTACTACTAGAAGAAGAATCTTTCTTGCTCTTGTTGCTAGATTTTACTTGTGGCATATAAGTAGACAAGAGGAGATGTTTGGCAGTGTAAGAATAACTCTTCCTTCTAAGATCATCATTGATAGCTTTTAGAAACCCATGCACTTGCTCTAAGTTTAGCTTCTTGAAGCGTAGCTTCTCATGAGTTCTTAGGAGCTCTCTATGATCCTCTAGAGTTGTTTCAAGAGCTAACTTAAGAGTGTTTAGTTCTTTCGTTAGACGCGCAATCCCCTTCTTATCATTGTCATTCATTTCATCTTGTTAGCATGATCACTAGCAAGTTCATCATAGTTTTCATCAGTAGTTTTATCAACAACTAAATCATCATCACCTAGCAAATCATCTTCATTACTATTGAAATCAAGATACTCGGGTGTGATACCTTGGGACCTTTAGCCATGAGGCATCTTCCACTTCCTTCATTTGGTGAGTCAAATATGTCATAGGAATTGGATGAGACAAGTGCAAGACCTCCAACACCTTCATCTTGAGTATAGTTGTAGTCAGAGTGATAGCTTCTCTCGGAGTAGTTGTCAGAGTTGGAACTGAAAACCCATTCACCAACATGAGCTTTATGTCTTCATCTTGAGTAGCTCTTTGATGACTTGTCTCTCCTTTCTGAATTCTTGCGTCTTCGAGACGGTCTTCATTCATAACGGTCATCTCTACTCCTTCTTTCTCTTGGAGGTTATTCATCCCTTCTACTTCTCCTTTTTGGTGAGTCTTCTCTTCTCTTGTGGGGATCTATTGAAGGAAATATGCCCTAGAGGCAATAAAAAGTTGTTATTTAATATTTCCTTATTCATGCTAGAATTGTATTAACCGGAAACTTGATACATGTGTGAATACATAGACAAAACATAGTGTCCATAGTATGCCTCTACTAGACTAGCTCCTTGATCAAAGATGGTTAAGTTTCCTAGCCATGGACATGTGTTGTCATTTGATCAACGATGGACAAGACTCATCCGTTAGCTTAGCATAATGATTGTTCAGTTTTATTGCTACTGCTTTCTTCATGTCAAATACATATTCCGCACGCTTACATAGGTCATGTCTACATAGGTCTCGAACCCATAGGGTCCGCACGCTTACCGTTTGATGACGAAATGTATTATATGAGTTATGTGTTTTGGTGACCAAAGGTTGTTCGGAGTCCCAGATGAGATCACAGACATGTCGAGGAATCTCAAAATGTTTGAGAGGTAAAGATTGATATATTGTAAGGTAGTATTCGGACACCGGAAGTTCCGAAATGAATCGGGTACATACCGGAGTACCGGAGGGGTTACCGGAACCCCCCGGGGAAAAATATGGGTCATATGGGCCATAGGAGGGAGGCTAACCAGCCCACAAGGGGCTGGCGCGCCCCCCACCAGGGAGGAGTCCAAATTGTACAAGGGGTGGAGGCGCCGCCTATCGTGGGAGTAAGTCTGACATTAAGTATAGGGGGTACGTAGGAGGAGGCAAGGTCCTAGCAAAGGTGAGGTTGTACACGCATGTTTACAAGTTCAGGCCCCTCTCGAAGGAGGTAATAGCCCTACGTCTCGGTGCCCTGAGGCTATGTCAGCTGGATTATGCGTGGATGTTACAAGGGGTGTGAACACTTATGCCTGAGGAGGGAGGTGGCTTATATAGAGTGCGACAGGACCCTCACAGCCCTCAGTTACAGATGGTTCAATGTGAGTTAAGATAGGGCGTTACTGGTAACGCCAACCATTAATGATCTTTAAGACTACAGAGTGAACGCCTGACCGTTGCCATCCTGTGATGACTTTAGACCTTCTGTACTCCGAGTGGTTCTTCATATGGTCGAGTGACCCTGCTATGGTCGAGTGAGATTGGGATATCTGAGTGGAGTCTTTTGTCGAGTGGATTGCACTTCAAGGTGATTCCAGTCGGTACTCTCTGTTGGTCTTTAAATGCCTTTGATTACAGGGCAGTGTCCTTGGGTAGGGTGTCTAGGTCTGGCCTAAGACCCTACCCGAGGTACATGTCCTCGTCATTAGCCCCCAAATGGATTGAGGTCTGACTGAAGAAGGGTTGAAGTTGGTTCTGACTCGATTCAATGCTTTGGTGGCATTTCATAGAAGTCTGGAAAGCACACTGGTATTTTTAACCCTGCTTTAGTCTCCTCGATCGATTCTCGTAGCTTGAAGTCACCGAGTGAATTAATGTGATAAGTCTTCGAGTGGATTAGAATGCGAAATCTTTGACGCGATTGACTGCCCTGCGATCTCTGTATTTTGCGAGATTCGAAATTTCGGAGAAACGCGCCGGACGGGGCGTGGCATAGTAAACGGAACGAATCGGATAGGGACTCATCAATTTTCGTGCCTCCTTTTTCACCACGTATCGAGCCAGTGCCTACGACGGGATGTGATTTGATTGCTTGGGCCCACCAGTCAGCCACTCGGAACCAGTCTCATAAAAGGTGTCGAGGTTGATGCAAGGTGTTGTGCCTTCCATTCGATCCCCTTTCTCTCTTCTTCTCCGCCTCTCTTCTCACTAGTCTCCACGCCTCCGCTCGGCCCTCCCAAGCTCCACCGCAATGGTGAAGGAGAAGACCGCAACCCTGGTGTCGGTGTCAAAACCTACAGATCTCGGGTAGGGGTTCCCGAACTGTGTGTCTAAGGATCAAAGGTAACAGGAGGCAGGGGACACGATGTTTACCCAAGTTCGTGGCCTCTTAATGGAGGTAATACCCTACTTCCTGCTTGATTGACTTTGATGAGTATAGGGGTTACAAGAGTTGATCTACCTTGAGATCGTAATGGCTAAACTCTAGATGTCTAGCCTGTATGATTGTGATTTCCCCTAAGGACTAAACCCTCCGGTTTATATAGGCACCGGAGGGGAGTAGGGTTGTACAAAGCCGGTTTATAGAGGAAGGAAACTACACATCCGGACGCCAAGCTTGTCGTCCACACAAAGGAGAGTACCACCCGGACATGGGAGAAGACCTTCTATCTTGTATCTTCACGGCCCATCGGTCCGACCCATGTCACATAGGCCGGCTCCCCGAGGACCCCACAGTCCAGGACTCCCTCAGTAGCCCTGAATCGGGCTTCATTGACGATGTATTTGGTGCACAGATTGTCTTCAGCATTGCAAGGAAAGTTCTTTCTCTGAATACTCCAATGAAGTCCTCCACACATAACAGCCGTATCCGGCTCTATTAAATAATTATAGCCTTAAGCTGTGAGGGTAAAAATACTCAAAACAAAGTAAGTCACGTCCATAGGCGATTTTTCCGGCGAGGCGTGATGTCTTGGCCTTGTTAGTATTCTGAACCGTTTTTGTCGGTGTACTAAAGTAGGGGCACTCCTTTGTACCTCTTATTTGTGCACGGACAGTCGGAGCTGCGCCCACAGCCACGCTTAGCAGGGCAGAGGGGGGAGTCAAAGCCGCTAGATGGTAAAAGCAACGCCAAGACAGAGACACGAAGAGCAAGAGGGCGAGGTGGACTCCCCTGGCAAGACCCTTGCCATGGCAGCCTTCACAGCCACAGCAAGAACTTCGCGTGGGCGACTTGCCCAACGCCAGCAGAGCGTGCCGCCCTTGAGCCCCGGGTTTTCCAACACCACCAACCACGTTAGGACCAAGGCTCGGGAGGTGCCTCCGTGATGGCATGCAGATCTTTGTGAAGACAAGAAACACTCCAAGTCAGATGAGTATTAGAAGATGGTGAACCTCGGCGAGATCCTTGCCGAGAAAACCCACAAGACCTCCAGAAAAGATCCTTGCCAGGGATGACCACAATGCCACGAAAAGACACTTACCGGGGCCCCGGCTAGATCCTTGCCGAGGACATCTGCGGGGCCACAGCCAGGCCCGCGCCCACCAAGTTTCTACCGCCGCCCCCACGCAGCTGCCAGCCCATCAGCTAGGCAGGCACCTGTGTGTCGACATGAGGCCTCCAAGCCAACTTAGCGCATGCCTACGTGGTGAAATGCAAATCTTTGTGAAGGCCCTCCATCGCGCCACCTCGGCAGCCTGCCAGCCTACATGGCGCTGACCGCCTCGCTGGATCGGGCGCGTGTCGAAGCAGGGCGAGGCGGCGGTAAAGTGAAGGGGACACCTAGGGGGCGCATTAAATGTGTCTTGTCCCGTAATGGCTAAGCGATAAGATTATCCATAGTACACCGATGCCACCTCCTGTGTGCCACTATGGTGATCCCCTTGACTATAAAAGGAGGCCCAAGGCATCTAGGAGAAGGATTCGGACCCTTGGACAAGTTACGCTCATTGTAGCTAGCTCAAGAACTCCAAGAACACTGATATACACACCAAAGCAGGACTAGGGTATTACGCATCCTCGCGGCCCGAACCTGGGTAAACGAATGTCGGTGTCAAAACCGGCGGATCTCGGGTAGGGGGTCCCGAACTGTGCGTCTAGGCGGATGGTAACAGGAGACGAGGGACACAATGTTTTACCGAGTTGGGCCCTCTCGATGGAGGTAAAACCCTACGTCTGCTTGATTAATATTGATGATATGGGTAGTACAAGAGTAGATCTACCACGAGATCAAGGGCGCTAAACCCTAGAAGCTAGCCTATGGTATGATTTTTGAGATGTAATGTTCGTCCCTACGGACTAAGGCCCTCCGGTTTATATAGACACCGGAGAGGCTAGGGTTACTGAGTCGGTTACAATGGTAGGAGATCTACATATCCGTATTGCCAAGCTTGCCTTCCACGCCAAGGAAAGTACCTTGGGACACGAGCCGAGTCTTCAATCTTCTATCTTCGTGATGCAGGAGTCCGGCGGATATTGATAGTCCGTCTGTCGGACACCCCTAGTCCAGACTCCTCGGTAGCCCTGAACCAGTCTTCAATGACGATAAGTCCGGCGTGCATAATGTTCGACATTGCAAGGCGGGTTCCCCTTCTTGAATAATTCGGAGAAGATAATGAACACCAGGATAGTGTCCGGCTCTGCAAAATAAATTCCACATTCCAACGTAGAGAGAATAAAATACACTTAGCTCAATCTGCTGACGTATTTATGCAGCGTGACATCACACCGCAGCCAAGCCCTCGTTTGAATCGTTTTTATTATTCCGCCTCAGCACGTTTAGCGAAGCGGTTTCCTTGGCACGTCCTGTCGAAGCAGAGATCGTGTTCCCTTTTATTCCGGGATCCTCATCAATACGTGCGTGGGTAACCCAACGTTCCCGTCGCCATGCCTCCTCTATCGAAGGGAATCTCAAGCGGTCACGGAGGCGGCCCTCGGTATTATTTCCCTTTATAAGAGGACCAAGGCCTGTCCTTGTCTTTCAACCTTGCATCGAATCTTTCCTCTGCTCCCGGTTCCAACACCTAGAGCTTCGGACTCGAGCGCTGCGGATCCATAACAATGTCCGGCTCCGACCTCCAGGGCCGGTGGATGCCCTCCTCCGTCACGGAGGAGGATATATTGAAGTTGCGTGAGGCCAAGCACAGCCTCACGGTTTCGACAGGTTGCTGCCCCAGGCAGGCTGTGCCCTCCGAGCCCGGCGAATCGTCGTTTCGCATCTCACTTCCGTCGGGATTAGGCTTCCGACGGATCCTTTCGTGAGGGCTCTGTTCTACTACGGGCTGGACTTCCACGACTTGGCTCCGAGTCCATCCTCCATATCTCGCATTTATCATTGTCTGCGAAGCCTTCCTTAGCGTCATCCCCACTTCGGCGGTGGCTAAAAACATTTAAGGTGGAGCGAAGATGATCGGGGCGTCAGCGGAATCTTGGCGGGCGACCATAAGCGGGAAGGTCGATGCCCGTGGCTCGACGGTTCCTTCAAGAGGACGAGGATTGTGGCGGCAGGAGTGGTTTTACATCACTTTGTTCCCGTGGGCGACAAGCAAAGCCGCCACCCTCTTTCCGCCGGGACATCCATAGCGGTGATGTCGTGGGTCAACCAAGGGCTCAGCTGGGGCCGTCCAGGGCGTGCTTTCGCCTTTGCAGGCCGGATTCGAGACCTCAAACAAGGGAGATCGACCTGGTCAAGGTGATGCAGGTCATGCTAATCGGCATCTCCTACCTCGCAAGCGTCGTCCTCTCCGTTTATGGGAGTTCAATCCGGAGGGACCTCGTATTCTCTAGCATTTCATGGGTGCGACACCCTCGGAGATGTCTGAGCTGTTCTTGGACCTTGGTGGCGTGTCGGATTCGCCGAGATCTTGGCCTAAGCGCGATCGCCGGATACTCGTGTAAATAGCTCAAAGCCGGACATTCTATTTGTATGCCTTTCAAAAATCGCGTCTCGACCCTCTATTCTTTACAGGAATGGGTGCATAATCAAGGCTGATAAGGTGTCCGCCCCCCCTCGAGACCGCACTTTGGAGCCCGTCTTTGGTCGAGAATGTTGGAGGCTGCGCCCATAGAGGCGGCGGGGAGATAAAGGCTAATACTTAGCCGAAGAGGCGATCAAGAGGAGGGAACCAGGATCCCTCCTTCAGAGGAGAAGAGGACCGCCTCCGGAGATCCGGAGGTCAAAGCCCTAAGCGTGGGAAGAAATCCTCACGGGGGTCCGGCGTCCGAGAGAGTCGGACGCGCAATCATCGCCGAAGGGCCAGCCCTCAACGAGCCGTGAGTATGAAAGAGAAATTAATTAATAAGGGAATACCTTCGTTTATGCTACAGAGGTAACGAAATATTCATATCGCAGTTCGGATCTGCAGCCGTCTCAGATGAGTTCATCCTCGGGGGACCTTCTTCCGGAGATGATGGAGAGTGATACGCCTCCGTCTGCGGCGCCGCCAGATGAAGCGGGCGAGCCCGAAGTGTCGTCACGGAGGGTGTCCCCGAGTCCGGAAGGGCCAGAGAGTTCGGCACTCGGCAGAAGCCGGCTGGGAGGACTGAAAAGTCTGCTTGAGAGGGCGTCCATTTCAGAAGATCACCGTGCGTTAATGCGTATGGTGATTGGAAGGTTTCCGTCCGCTGAAGGCGGATTGCGTGACGCTGCCATGAGCTTGCTGGCGGGATTTGAGGTATGCGAACATAGCGCACCCCTTTGTTTTTTTTGACAGTTGTGCATATAAAAAATGCGCCCTGTATAGATAGTAGCCCCTGAGACTCGGTAGGTTGTCGAGGACGACAGCGTGTCGAGGATCGAAAATCTAAACATCTCAGGTAATGAATACCGCCGTTATGATACAGGTGGCGGATAGTCCGGGGGCCAGCCGGACTAATCAGTTTGCCGAATTGAGTCGACAACTGGACATGGCAGATGCTGACATCGCACTTGTCAATCAGCGACTTGACGAGTCGCAAGGTAAATAAATTCTCCGCAGCCGCTTTATTGAGTGGGTCAAAGCCCTCCTCTGATAAGTTATATGTTGTTTGTGCAGACAGTGCTGCTGCTGTGGAGAACCTTGGGCGAGCTTGCTCAAGCTAAGGAGCAAGCCGAAGGAGTGATCGGTTGCCGCGAGGGCGGCGAAGAGTTGAAGGTCGAAAAGGCTGCGCCTTTGCCTAAGCAGGGCGGAGGTGGCCAAATTGGCCAAGAAATTAAAGGATGCTACCGACCGTAGTGAGGCTCTTGAAAAGGAGCGCCTATCGGAGCGGGAAGACCTGAAGAAGGCCACCGCCGAAGCCAAGGACGCCCGCTCTGCAATGCAGGCTATGAAGGAGAAGCTGCGCCAAGCCGGAGAAATCGTGGCTGGCAAGCCTTTTCTAATGCGCCGCCGGTTTATGGATGCCAAGTACGCTCAATTTGAGCGGCTGTGGAGTTCGGAGGATCTGTACATGGACTTGGCTGCGAGTGCGGCTGATGCCATTAAGAACTTCCGGAGCCAAGGGGATCACGAGGCGGAAGAGTTGTATTGGTCTCAATTCCACAGCCCGGATCGCGCTCTTCCTCTGACGGACAGGTTGGCCGAATGGGCCGAACTGAATAGACTGTCCGGACTGGCCATGACTGACATGGTGGCCCATGTCCGCCGTAAAGGTCAAGGCGACGAGCTACTTTGGCTTATTGCAGCAATTCCTTGGTGCGGTGCAGCGTATAAGGGAGATGAAGCGGTCGGCTGCATCGGTAGCGGATGGCCCTTGCTCGTGTGAAGGTGCATTATCCGGAGATGGATGCCACCGCCGTTGCCACCAGGTCGGATGAAAGCCGCTCCTGCCGAGCACTACCGGAGAAGTCATGCACGGTGCTCGTAAAGTAGAGGCGCAGTGCTCAAAGAATGTAACTTTCAAATGAACGCAGTACCTTGTAAATCAATGATTATAGTATGAATGCTTTTTATACTTGTGCTTCTAAGTAGTAAAACTTCTCCTTGCGGCCGTTTAAGTATACTTGTGTATAACCTGAAAGATGCAGTCTTCGGCTTCAGCCCCCTCGCACAAGGTGCTGGGGTGTTCGCAAAATGGCGCGTTTTCACACTTTAATCCGACGTCTTGGTCCTGTTATAAGGAGGTGGTAGCGTAGCGAACAAGGCAATCTGGACTATAATGCTTTATCTCTTTCACTTGGCCAATGGAGCTCGAGGGTGGGGCTACGATATAACCCCTAATGACACCGCACATCTCCGGATTCGGGGTGCGTATGTGCCTGACCGGAAAGCGGTCCTTCGTCAAAGTGGAATTCTAAACATTAGATAGTCGATCAAGTGGTGACGGACTCTCGCTATATCATGATGATCGTTTTGGCTTTCTCTCTTGAGGTGCTCGCCCGCCGAACTGGGGCACAATCGCGATAGTTCTCCACAGTGCCGCGTTAGCGGGTGATCTGAGCGTAAAGGCAGCAAAACACAGGAGGCGAGCAAACCCAACATTTGACCAAAGACATGATTGAGCTGATGCATATAATGCCTAACTTGAGCGCCGAACACTCCCAAAGGTGTTGGACTTTATGATAACGGGCAGAATTATGCCCTAAACCCCTTTGTCCGTGCGGGCATTGTCTTTCGACGCGGCCGATGCCAAAGCGTCGAGCTCGCTTTGGCTATAAGCGAAGCCGAGGAGAGTAACAACAAGAGACGATAATAAAAAGGTCTATGTAGGGTCTTAATCTGAAAAGAATCCTTTGCGACGGGTCCCTCTTGCGTCTGCGCTGTGTCTCCGTTCGCGCGTTATCACGGCGAATGCACGTTGTTTATTTGTAGAAAGAGAGGAACATTTTAGTTTTAGAAACAGTTCGTGCGAAAAATATGCAAAATAATAAGTGTAAATAATTAAAGCTAGGTTTATATGAAACCACGTTTAGTTGTGCGCTCAGCCCCTTGTGAAAGGGTATGCGGCTAGGGAGCCCCTAGCCTGCTGAGTCCGGATTCGTCTATCGAGTCCGGGGTCTTTAAATGACCAGCAAGATGAAATGGTGCCATGGGGGCCAGGCATTTTGAGCGTAAGAGACGCGTAATGTGGTATGGCATTGAAGCGGATAAAAGCTTTACGTCCCAACAGTGCTTGATATTCACTTTTAAATGGGACGATATGGAAAATTAGTTTCTCGCGTCGAGGGTTGCTCGGTGATCCGAACATGACCTCTAGTAATATCGAGCCTGTGCACTTGGCGTAGGGGCCAGGCGTTACTCCTTTGAAGGAAGTGCGGCTATGTCGAATTTTAGTAGGGTCTATCCCCATCCGACGGATTGTGTTCGAATATAGCAGGTTTAAGTCGCTGCCTCCGTCCATTAGGACGTTTGTGAATTGCAATCCGTCTATGATCGGATTCAAAATCAGGGGAGTCCTTCCCACGTTTCGGACGCTTCTGGAATAATCCAGGTGGTCGAAAGTGATTGGTTTTGATATCAATCTCTATAGTTTGTTGGGCTGGACCGTGCGAAGCTCTTTTAGAAAGTGCCGCACTGTTTTCCTTGTCCTCACGCGAAGTGAGTTCTTGCCTTGACCTCTTGTGGGAAAGTCTTTTGTTTTCGGTGCCTCTTTGGGGGTTTATCTTCTTTGCTGGACGCGTCGAGCCCCTTATGTTCGGCGTTTAATTGGCCGGACTGTTTGAAAACCCAACAATCCCTGTGGGTGTGATTTGCGGGCCTTCCGGGGGTATTGTGGATTTGGCATATCCTACCCAGAATTTTATGTAGGTTAGACAGTTCGTCACTGTCATCCTTGAGCGGCTGAGTTTTATGGTGGCGCATGAGCTTTTGAATCCGGCGTTAACTGCCGTGCTCTTTTAGCTTTTTCTTTATTCCGGCTGTTCTTTTCTGCGCCATGATTTTCCGTTCCATCTCTTATCTCGGATGTACTTGGGTGTTGGTGCTGCCATTGCCAGCCAGCTATCCTCTCCGCACAAAAGCGGGTCATGAGGCTTGTTAGTGCGGACATTGTCCTCGGCTTCTCTTGGCGAGGTGCTGTGAAACCATTCGTCCCGGACATTGTGCTTGAAAGCTGCTAAGGCTTGGCGTCCGGACGATCGACTATTTGGTTCTTTTGGTAAGAAACCTGTTCGAATTTCCGCGCTGACTCTCCGGGTTGTTGAGTTATATGACTTAAATAAATGCGCATCCGGAGGACGGACATATGTCCCTTGAAAATTTGTTCTAAATGCTTCCTCGAGCTCTTCCCAACTTCCAACAGTGTTTTCTGGGAGGCTTTTGAGCCAATGACGGGCTGGCCCTTTGAGCTTGAGGGGTAGATATTTTATGGCGTGGAGATCGTCTCCTCTGGCCATGTGTATATGTAGTATATAATCTTCTATCCGGACTGTGAGTGCATTGTTCCATCGTAGGCCTCTATGTTTATAGGTTTAAACCCTGCTGGAAATTCATGGTCTAGCACCTCATCGGTGAAACATAGTGGGTGTGCGGCGCCTCTGTATTTGTGTGCTCCGTTGTCATTGGACACTTGGCGTGTTGTCTTGCTTCTTGGGGCCTTCTCCTTTGGCCCATAAATGGACCTGGCTTGGCCGTCTATCCTTCCGAGTTCATTGGTGGAGTTGTGTGTGGCGCCGCTTTGAATTTGGCTGTCGTCGGCCGTCTATCGGCTTGAGCAGCTTTTTATTTTTAGCGGTGGGGTTTTATGGCCTCCTCGTCAATTCAGTAACAGCTTGTGCTTGGGGTAGCTCTTTGGTGATGGCGATTGCCGTGCTTATCTGCGGTGGTGAGCACTTTGCCCCATCTCATTTTGAGTGTTTCTTCGCTGTTGTGAGCTTCCGTTTCTCCTTCTTGAGCTTCTTGCAATGCTGCCAAGTTTTCTCCGGAGGTTCTTATTCTCCGCGATGTGTCCGACATGTAGTCGCCCGGACTGCTGTCTTCGCCGGGCTTTGATTGATTGTCGATTAAATGCGTGTTGGGGCGGTTGTTTATTTGCATGTTCTTCGTGTGATTGTGAGCCCTGCCGTGTAGCGGGCTCGTTGGGAGCATTGTTGTCGTCGAGGCGAGACTTAGCACGGCGTTTGCGCCGTCGCTTTGGTCGTTTGTCGGCAGTGTGATCTGCCGCGGCCCGTTGGTCATCGTTATCGCTTCCCTTTGGGGTATCCACCATATATATGCCGTGCGACGGGGTGGTCGTATTGTGCTGTATAAGCTCTGTTATGTCTTCGGCATCGTCGTCTATTCCGTCGATGTCTTCAGAGTCGCAATCTAGCATGTCGGTTAGGTCCTCGACAGTGGCTATAAAGTGGGTGGTGGGTGGGATCTGAATTTCTTCGTCGTCCAAGCTCCAACCGTCCTGGCCATAGTCCGGCCAGGATTTTCCTGATAGCGAGAGATGCTTCAGAGAATTCAAGATATCGCCAGAAGGCGAGTGCTGGAAGATGTCCGCAGCGGTGAATTCCATAACCGGCGCCCAATCCGGTATAATTGGCAGGGGCGCGGGAGGCCCGGAGTCCGGCGCCTCGGGATCACGAGTTTCGCAGGGGACAAGATTGGTATTCGGCTCCATCGCCGTGGATGTTGAAGCCCCCGGGGCGGCGTCTATCCACCGACCCTCGACATGGGCAATCGGCTCGGGCTAGTGGCGGAGCGGATCAATCTGACCTCAAAGCAGCTGTCGTCCGTGGCGAGCTAGATCATGCCCATCGTCCGCAGTCTGGCTGCCGGGGAATCTGCCGCCGCGGACACCTATGGGGCGGAGCCCCTTATGCATGCTTGATACGAGGCGGAGGGAGCACGAGAGCAGATCGTGGCGAGCACGCTGGCAGATCTTTACCCAGGTTGAGACGCGGTGGACGCGTAAAACCCTACTCCTGCCTTGGTTTGTATTGAGCTCGGGAGCTTGAAGAGCTACAGTAGTAGCTACACCGAGCGAGAGTTGCAAAGGTTTCGAACCGAACCGAACCGATCGAACCCCCTCCACGTTGTGCATGGACCTCCTTTTATAGTGCAAGGGGTCACCGACAGGTGTCAACGTAGGAGAAAGGGGTAAAAATGTAAAGAGGTGGTAGTTGGAGCAGTCTTGGGAACGGTGGAGCTACGGTCGTGAGCAAAGTGGTTGCTACCTACTTTGTGATGGGGACAAGGGCATTTAATGCCCGTCGCCGTCGACCCAAAAGCTCCGCCCTTGTGTCTCCGTCGCCGCGGCGATGGATCCACCACCGTGAAGTGCCACCGTGCCCCAGGCTGCCACCACCGCCACGCGCGTCCTCGGAAGGCCCAGGCGTGGCGTGGGCTGATGTTGGGGCAGCAGGCGCCTGGCGCAACTCTCCCGGCAAGCACCTTGCCGGGTCTTATTTTGCGGGCCCGGAGCTTGCGGGCTCTGTAACTGTCGCTCCCGGGCCCTTGCCGGACGCATATAGCACCGAGGCGTGTCTTCTATGATGTAATCTTCTAGTCTTCTGGCGAGCTCCTCTTGCGGGGCCTTGCGTGAGTGAGGTAACCTTGAGCTGGGCAGCCTTCCCGGCAAGCTCCGCTTGCCGGGTCTCAATCTTCTGTCTTGTATACTTTGTCTTTGAATGGCTTGACATGGAGCGGGAAGGTCTTGGCGAGCACGTGGTAAACCCTGCAGCGAGGGGCTGCAACTGCCCGTGCACAAGTTGGGAATCTTGAGGTACCCCTACCTTAGCTCTACACCGACAGGAGCCCCGGGCTGGGCCACCTGCAGTGCAGCTGTTGGGCCAGGCCCAAAAGCGTCTGCAGGCACCGCAGCACCCATGGCCAGCGCGCGAATCCACTTCCGCATCTGTCGCATCCCTCCGCAACAAAGCCGCGTCGATTGCGGCGTCGTGGGATGGGGCGTGCCCACGTTCTTTAATGGGAAGGCGGGCGCCCCACTTCCCCATAAAAGCAGAGGAAGCGAGGCGGTTCCCTCTCTTCGCTCTCATTGCATCTTCTTCCTCCTCCAGAAATCCCTTTGCGCTCCGCCTCCGCATCTCCTCCGCCGTCTCTTGTGTCTGCTGGCGCGCGCGAACTCTTCGTCCTCCTTCCCTCGCCGCCTCCGCCATGGCCCGAAGACCGGGGAAGGGGAAGGCGGAGAAGACCAGAAGGAGAAATCTGGCGGCGGCTTCGCCTGCTCTGAGCGGAGCGTCGTCGTCTTCGCCATGGCTCGGCGCCGGGAACTCTGGAACAAATATTACTGTTGCAGGCCAAGAAGACCAAAGCGCATCCTCGGACCAGAGCTCATCCGGCCGCCACCAAGGACAACTACCCTGGCGGGTACTATTTCTTCGCAGCCTTCTTCCATTGCGGCCTTTGTCCCCCTTTTTCTGAATTCTTCTGCGACGTCATGCACACCTACGGCTTCCATCTTCTTGACTTCACCCCCAACGCCATTCTTACCATGGCGGTTTCGCTTTACATGTCTGAAAACTACATAAATTCATCCCAGCGTGGCGCTGTTTAGGCATTTCTTCACTCCTAGGCGAGGCGGCGCCCCCCTCTCGGAGGATTTCTTGGGTTTTTAAATGCACAAGAAGGAGTCTTACTTGCGGGGAGCTCGCGGCAAGTGGGAAGAATGGCGTCTTGTTGGTCTTGGATCGTTGAAGGCGAGGCGCAGCCCTTCACCGCGCGCGCACAACTCCTATCATGCGTGGCAGGGGCTGGAGCGAGCTGGATCCGGACGGACGTCAAGCTCAGCGTCGCCCTCATCCGGATTCTTCGTCTTGAGCAACAAAGCTGTCCGTTCAGAGGTAGGCGCAGACTTCCTCCGCCGCCGCGTGCCCCTCTCCAAGGCAGAAAAAGGCGGCTGGGAGTGCGGCTCGCGGCGGATATAATGAGGCTGCGCCCGGGCTGAACTTCAACTTCACGACGCTGGAGCTGAAGGGATGGTCAGGAACTCTTTAAATATGACCCGGCCCATCGAGTGGTTCGAGACCTCCCGGGAGTGGTGCCCTCTGCTGCAGCACAGCTCGGGATCGTCTTTGCGCCATGATGCCCGCGTGTGATTCGCCTGGCGTGGACGCCGCGTGGATTCCGCCCGATCCATCGGTCATCCTCGGCTTCTTCGACAACCTTGAGGAGGTGGCGAAGAACAAGGATGACATCAAAGAGCATCTGAGGACACCACCGACCAAGAGCTTGCATACATAGCTTCTCGGGCTGAAGAGGCGCCGCAGCCGCCGCGGCGAAGATTTCGGATATACACGATGAAGCAGAGGCTGCGGATGTGTCCTGCCAAGCGGAGGCGGAGATCTGCAGACTGCTGCAACTCCCTCCCGGCGCGCCGAGGTCCCTCTCGAGGCACTCCGGGATCCCGGAATCGCGGCGAGGCAGCGGCAAGAAATGGCGCTGCGGAGGGAGAGCAGGCGCCGCAGAAGCGAATGTGCCGGAGGGCGGAGGCGCCAGAGGAGAAAGGGCGCAGCAGCGCAGGCTGGGCCCAGCGAGCCAGCCCGGCGAGGAGGAGGAGGAGGCGCCGAGGCCGCCGAGGCGCCGCCGGCGGGTCCACGGATCTTCGCCGGCGACCTCTCCTCGTCGTCGGAGACCTCCCGCCCGGGCAAGCCTAGGCGTTCTCCAGCAGCGCCTCCGCAAGCGGCGGCAGGCGGCGCGAGCCCCGGCAACAACCAGCTCGCCGGAGGCGCAAGCTTCCCGGGAAGCCAAGCTGCGCCGAGGACCGCCAAGCGCCGAGGAGTCTTCGCCTCCGCTCCTCGCGCCAGCGCGCCCAGTGGAGTATGACTTCTCCGCCTTGGCGAAAACGGCGAGGAGGAACAGGAGTAAGTATCAGAGATCTTCATCTTCTCAAATTCCGCCCTGATTATTGTTGAAGCTAATCTTGTTTCTTGCTTTGATTTGAGGACCTTGGCCCAGCGAAGAGGCCAAGGTGCCCGTGGTCAATCGCGGACGACTTCGCCCGCTGCGGGCGACCGGGATGTGCGGATCAAGCTTGCGGACCAGCGCTGTTTCGAGCAGCCCAGCGCAGCCCAGCGTAAGTCTGGGTTCTGCACTTCGCTCGTCGGGCGTGTTTGAAGATCTTGGTCTTGTACTAATGCCTTGATGTTTTGTCTTGACTTGTGCAGAGGTGGAGCCACAGCTGCAGGAGGCGTCGAGAGTCGCCCGAGGAGCCATGAGCCCGCCGTCCCGCCAAGGTCGAGCCCCGGCAAGGAGAGCACTCCGCCAGGCGGGTACCTGCCGAGGCGAGCAGCCAGCGAGGGCGGCCACTCCGCCAAGCGAGCTCCCGGCGGGAGTCCGCCCATTGCGGCGTCCGCCAAGGTAGGTTCTGCAATTTTGTCTTCTTGGCGTTGTCTCTTTTGGATATTTGCTTGAACTTCTTTTGCTTTTCTTCTTCTTCTAGATCCTCCTCCCCGAGCGAGATGGAGGCGGAAGTCGTCATTGTTGAGGAGGAGGAGCGCAAGCGGCGGGCGGCGGCGTCCACATTGCCGAGGACACGGCGGGAGCCGCCGAGCCAATCGCCGAGACCGCTCCGCTGCAGACGCAGGCCGGGAGGGGGCGGCGACCGCACCGCCAGCCGGGGCGGCGGGAGCATCAAGTCTGCGCCGGTCGCCGACCCTTCCGCCGGAGAAAAGCAGTCCGGCTACTACTTGAAAGCCCCCAACGGCGTCTTCATCCAGGTGCCATGGGGCTCTTCGTCGCGAGCTCCCGCGGAGGGCGAGGCCTTCGATGGGGAGGTCCTCGCCTCCGCGGGCTTGAAGATCGTCGAGGGGCCCGGCGGGAGCAGCGGGCCTGAGGAGGAAGCTGCTTCACCAGCTCGGCCCTTTACCGGGCCAGGCGGCGGCTTCGCTTCGAGGAAGCCCTCGTCACCAAAGCGCGAAGAGATGGAGAAGCGTCTTGGCGGAGCTCAGCGCCGCCAACCAGGCTGCTCTCCGCGAGGTGGCGGAGGCGCAAGTGACTTCGCCGGGGAGTATGAAGAGTGGTTCTTTGGAGAAGGCCGAGGCAAGAGCAGCAGCGGCTCGCCGGGAGGAGCTGTCCGCGAGAAGGAGAACTCGTCAGCGGAAGGTCAACCTCGACTCCCACGAGGAAGACCTTGCCGCTCGGGAGCAGAGCCCTTGGCGGAGGCTGAAGGAGGCGAAAACCGCCCGCGGCTGCCCGGAGACCGCCAAGGAGGAGCTTGCCGCCAAGGTCGCGCAGCTGGAGGAGTTCTTGAAAGGCGGCGTGGAGAAGGTCGCCGCGCTCAACGGGGAGCGAGAAGGATGCCCACCAACTCGGAACTCCGGTGTGTCTTTTCCAAGAAGGCGGCGAGTTGAAGGCCACCAAGGACTCCATCGAGGATCTTGAGCTGCAAGTTTCTGTTGAGGACTCGCTCGGCGCCGCCGGGATCGGAGACCAAGTTGAAGGAGGAGCTCCGCGAGAGCGAGCTTTGGTGGACAAGCGCCAACAAAGCAGCCGAGCACTTCCGCCGTGCCGTCGAGTTATGGACCGAGGACTTGGTGTCTTGTCGTCCGACATTGACCAGGAGCTGCTGGCGCTGGCTGGAGCATCTCATCTACTCCCGGATCCAAATCTCCTCCCGGCGCCAAGCTCAGCCTCTTCTTGAGGATCGCGCGGCCCTTGCAAATCTGCGGAAGAAGATCCTCGCGCAACTTCGCCGAGGAGACTACGCCGGCTGTGCACGGGAACCATGGGCGTGTCTTGACGAAGATTGTATACCGCAATCCGGCATAAACCTCACCAGCGTTCTTCGCAGCTTGCCGGCCGACGCGAACATGGAGGCTCTGAAGGAGCAGGTCGCCCACATCATTGCTAAAGTGAACAAGATCTCCGGGGTGGAGGCGACCGCGTAGACTAGGCCCCTTTATCTTTATCTCTTTTGTTGCTGCATAGGGTGTTATGAACTCATTAGTCATCGCGACAAGTTATTCCTTATAAGATATTATCTTTATTTTGATCAATAGATGCGGTGTTATCTCCTTGTTACGATCCTCAACTTTGTATGCTTCAACCCTCGCTTCTAGGGAACTAGCGGCAAGGGGCCCTTGCATGGCTGAGTCTTGAACTTCGAAGCAGCCTGCTGGCCAAGATCTTACCGGCAAGCAACCTTGCATGACTAGTCATAAGCACTTAGCTCGCTGGCGGACTCGAAAAGCGAAACAAAGGCGCGACACTTGTCGCAGCTCACTTAAATCGTTGAGCGTGCTCGAAAACAAGATAAGGGTGCGGCTATCCACGGGTAGGTTCCTCCGCGCCTGAGGTTTTCCATACAAAGTGTGGTTGTTCAAGGAAGGCAACTTAAAATTTAAAATTTTGAACTGCTCAAAATCTAATAACTTAGCTTTAAGTGATACATGCGTTCTCGGCAAGCTTCTCTTTCTTGAACAGCACTTGGTTCATTCTCCATTTCCTTCCCCGGCAAACTTGTGCGAGGAGCGTTCCTTACGCTTAGAGGCAAGGAAAGAGAAGAGGCAATCATGTATATGGCCTTTCGGCGTGCTATTTCTTACCGGATATGTGTGTCGCACAAGAGATGCCAAATAACACATGCAAATAGCAAAGAAAAGCATGGGAAAGGCAACTAGCGCAAAACACGAAACTATCTTGATGCACGGAGTGCGCCCGGCTTTGTACAAAGGGTTACATGCAACAGCGGCAAAGCTTGTACAAAAGGTGGTTGCGGGCGGATCACGGCAACCGCGCCTTATGGGTGAAACTTACGAAGATGCTCTATATTCGAGGAGTTGCTCTTTGGTAAGCCTTCTTCGGTCTCGGCGGACAACGCCGGGCCTCGTGACTTGTCTCACCCGATAAGGGCCTTCCCACTTCAGCGTCAACTTGTTGGAATTCTTGGCGGACTGAACACGCCGAAGAACAAGGTCGCCTTCCTCGAGACTCTGGCTTTGACCTTGCGGCTATGGTAGCGGCGCAAGGCTTGCTGGTATCGAGCAGCTCGTCTGACAACTCGAGGCGTCCCTCCTCAAGGAGCAATGCATCATCTTGCCGCAGATTGCTCTTGCTCGAGCTCATCATAGCGAGCACTCGAGGAGATCCGTATACGAGTTCCGTGGGGAGAACTGCCTCTGCTCCATAGACTAGAGCAAAAGGTGTACGTCCGGTGGCTCGATTTGGTGTCGTTCGATCGACCAAAGAGCCGCGGTAGCTCCTCTATCAATTTCTTCCGCACTTGCGCAGCTGTCGAAAGTTCTTGTCTTGAGTCGCGCAGCACTTCAGCGATTGGCCCTCTCCGCTTGACCGTTGCTCTTGGGTGAGCAGCGAAGTTTAAACAGACCTTGGCGCCAAGGTCTTGGGCGTCTTGCATGAAGGTGCGGCTGGTGAATTGTGTACCGTTGTCAGTGATAATCCTGTTAGGGATCCCGAAATGGCACACAATCGATCTGAAGAACTTGACTGCTGATTGTGCTGTCACCTTTCTCACTGGCTCCACTTCGGCCACTTTGTGAACTTGTCGATTACTACGTACAAGTACTCAAAGCCCCGACAACACGGGGAAAGGGCCGAGGATATCGAGCCCCGGACCGAGAAGGGCAGGACAAAGGGATTGTTTGGAGAGCTTGAGTGGTGATGAATCTGCTTTGCATGGGCCTCGCACGCTTCACACTTGGTTACTAGTGCGATTGCATCTTGGAGGCTTCTTGCCAAAGAACCCTTGCCGGAAAGCTTTCGGCAAGCGCCCTTGCGCCAATGTGGTGGCCGCATATGCCTCCGTGTATTTCGCCAGCAGCTTTACATCCATCTTCCACGGAGATGCACTTGATCGACACCATTGAGCCTTCTTACATGCAGCTCGTTATCCATGAACTGGTACATACTTGGTATCTGGTTATCTTCTCTATTTCTTACGGGTCGTCGGGAAGTTCTCCGGTTTGCAAAAAGCAGACGTCTGCTGCGCCCATGCGGAGCTTGGGGCTCAGCGGCAGGACCAAAGGCATGAGGGCGCTGCGGGAACCTCGGCTTCTCGGCAGAACCTCGCTCTGCCGGGCTGAAGGTCCCCAGCAAGCTCGTCGGGCGAGGCTTGTCGGGAACACTTGCTTCAACTATGCAGATCCGAGGATCTGCAGGAGCAAACTGTTCCTCGGCGTTACAGTCGTTGATCTTGGGGACCTTGGCGGCGGCCTCGGGGAGACCAGCCCGGCAAGTAGTCGCGGAGACCAACTTTCTCTTCTTGGACTGTCCAATTGATGGCGTGGACGGATGGTTGAGTCAGCTTGAGCAAGAAGGTCCCGGTTCCTGAGTAACTTCATGAAGCACACTTTGAAAGGCCATCTGCGATTTCATTTCGAGCTCTCGGGGCGTGCTCCATCTGCAAACCTTCAAAGCGCTCCTCAAGCTTCCTCACTTCATCGACATAAGCTTCCATCAAAGGGCTCGATAGCTCTTGTTAACTTGCGGACCACTGGCGAGAATCTCCCGACAATCAACTTCACGATCCCAAGTTGGCCGCAATCCTAAGGCGGCGAGCAAACCTTCATATTCAGCGGTGTTGTTTGTCGCTTGCTCCCTTGGGAAGTGCATCTGGATAACATACTTGAGGTGCTCTCCGATTAGGCGCGATGAGTACCACGCCGGCACGGCGCCTTGCAGCGAGAAGGCACCATCAAAGTACATTACCCATTCACTTGTCGCTTCTTATGCGGGTGTACTTGTTTCTTGGACTTCTTCATCGGGCGTTGGGGTCCACTCTGCTATAAATTCTGCCAAAGCTCGGCTCTGTATGGTTGAAGTACTTTCAAACTTGAGTCCAAAGCTCGACAGCTCAAAGTGCCCACTCAACGATCCTGCTGTTGCTTACGGGTTGTGCAATATCCTCTTGTTGAGCGAGTGACCCTTGTTATCTCGTGTGCACGGAAGTAATGGCGCAGCTTTCTCAAGGCCATGAGGAGGCGAAGCAACTTTTGCACACGGAGTATCTTGATCTAGCCCCACGGAGAAGGAACTTACAAAATACTTTGGCGCTGCACCATCTTCTTCCGCACCTCATCTTGTTCTCTGTTGAGTTGTCCTTGTCGGGGCAGAGCTTGTCGGAGCAGCCCCACCTTGTCATTGGACTCGCTTGCGGTGGTGTAGCCTCCTCGTCGGACTCCTCTCCGCTACTAACGCAGCACTAACCACTGGTTGGTTGCCGCTAGGTACTGACAACTTCTCCTATGGTCTAGGTGCGACAAGTATTGGGGTGGAGGATAGGTACCGTTCAAATCCTGCGGCGCTGCCTCCGCTTCGGAATCCACTTCATGGGACCTGCCTTCTTCAAGATTTTGAAGAAAGGTAGGGGCGTTCTAGACTTTGAAATGAACCTCCGAGGCAGCCACACAACCTGCAAGCCTTGACATCCTTGACTCGCTTCGGGGCTTCGATCTGCTTGATAGCTTTAATCTTGTCGGGGTTGGCTTCAATCCCCCTCTGTGACACAAAGAACCCGGGAAGCTTGCCGGAGGGAACTCCAAAGGCGCACTTCTCGGGGTTCAACTTAAGCTGTATCTTTGCAGGTTCTGAAATGTCTCTTCAAATCTTGAATCAGCGTATCCTTGCTCTTACTCTTCACCACGATATCATCCATGTAAGCCTCTACATTTACGTGGATCTGTGGCTCAAAAGCGATATACACTACCCTTGCAAATGTTGATCCTGCATTCTTCAGTCCAAATGGCATGCGTATGAAGCAATAAGTACCACATGGAGTGATAAATGCAGTCTTCTCTTCATCCTCTTTGGCCATAAAGATCGGTGATAGCTGAGTATGCATCAAGAAAGCAGAGTAGCTCACATCCGGCAGTGGAGTCAACAATCTGGTCAATGCGCGGCAAGGGGAATGGATCCTTGGGACATGCTTTATTCACATCGGTGAAGTCTATACACAGCCTCCATTTCCCGTTGGCCTTGCGCATGACGACTGGGTTTGCTAACCACGTCGGATGGATCACACCTCTAACTAGGCCTGCTGCCTCTAGCTTCTTGATTTCTTCGTTGATGAATTCTTGGCGCTCCACGGCTTGCTTCCTCACTTTTTGCTTGATGGGCGCGATGAGGGCAAACAGCAAGCTTGTGCTCAATCACCTTCACAGGAACACGGGGATGTCGGATGGTTGCCATGCAAACACATCGACGTTCGCCGCGAGGAAAAGCACGAGCGCTTTCCTATTTCTTTGTCAAGTGTGGCGATGGTGAAGGTACCACGGTGCCGTCCTCCATGGCGGACTCCTTCTTGGTTGCGGCGGGCGGCCATCCCCTTTACTCTTGCGGTGGAGCTCGGCGGGGCGTCCTCGGCGGCAGCACAGCACTCGAAGAGGTGCGGTTGCGGAGTGGGCCCTAGAGCACTTGCGGACTTGGTCTTCGTCTTCTTCCCCGGGATCTTCAGCGGCAAGTGTATTCTTATCGGCGCAGCTGCGCATCCGGTAGATCTTGTCGGCGCAGATAAGCGCATCCTTCTTGTCGCCGTGGGCGATAATGGCGCTTATTGGCCCGGCACCTTGAATCGTTGTAAGCATAATGGGAAGCTGCCATGAACTTGGCGAGGGCAGGGCGGCGAGTATTCCATTGTATGGCAGCGGAATATCGGCGACGTCGAAAGTGATGCGTTCGATCCTGAAATTGAGCTCCCGCCAAAGGTCACCGGCGAGTGATCTTTCCTTGGGCTTGCTCCGTCCGGGTTGATTCCTTGGAAAGAACCGGTCTCTTGAGCTCGCCATCTGGAATTTGGAGTTTCTTGATCACAGAGAGGAGATCAAGTTCAGCCCGGCCCCGCCGTCAACCAACATTTTGGTGACCTTGAGGTTGCGGATGGTGGGTGAGACCAGCATCGGCAAGCACCCGACCGCGGTGGTGCGGTCAGGGTGATCCTCAAGATCAAAAATGATGGGCGTGCGGACCATTTGAGGAGCTGCTGGCGACTCCACAGGCGGCTCCGCTGCGTTCACCTCACGCACCCACTGCTTTAGCTGGCGGTGGGAGGTGTGCAGAGAGGCACCACCGTCAACGCACAGGACCTCCGTGGCCTTCTGGAACTCCTGCTCGCTGTCATCCTCATCCTCCATGTCTTCGTCGTCGTCTTCTTCATCCTTGTCGCGGCCCCGGGGAGGTCGATCACCTTGCCGCTGCTTGGCCTTGCCGCGGCGTCCTCCCCGGCCATTGAACGGCCGCTTCTTGCTCGGTTCTCCTCCGCCACCTTGGGCCTTCTCCTTGTCGCGCCTCTCGTACTCAGCTTTTTGCTGCTCGACGAGATACTCGGCGCTTGCGATTGGAGAGATCGTGGCCCTTAGTGCGGTGGATTTTGATATTGCTTGTCGGAGCCGTCTGCTTGTCGGCTGCGCTTCTGAGGCGAGCTCCTTGCGGAGAAGCA
Organism: Aegilops speltoides; assembly: GCA_021437245.1. Classification (NCBI taxonomy): domain Eukaryota; kingdom Viridiplantae; phylum Streptophyta; class Magnoliopsida; order Poales; family Poaceae; genus Aegilops; species Aegilops speltoides. Next base: position 419,270,702 of record CM038143.1, read on the forward strand.
AGCCTGTGTTTGCTTGGCGGGAGCCTCCTTGCGGACTTCTCGGCGGCAAGCACCTCTTTCTTGTTCTTCTTCGGTTGTTCGCGCGGCTCTTCTTTGCCGGGCGGAGTTGTCGCTATCGCTTTCTCCTGCGCGACATCCTCCCGAGAGTCTCCTCCCTCTTCAGCGTCTTGCCTTATCAACCAGGGCATAGAGCTCGTGACATCCGAATCTTGGTCATCGCCATCTCTTCACGCATGCGCGATTCGCGACGTTACGGTGGAACGCAGCGATAACTTGTGGGGGGTGGACATCGAGGATGTTATCTGCACACGGTGAAGCGTTGGATATACTTGCGCGGGGTTTCTCCTTCATACGGGCCAAAATGTGGAGATCGCTCTCTGGCCGTGGGGTTTGTGGCCGCCCGGTGAAGGCGCCAACAAACTGATGGCAAAGTCTGCCCAAGAAGAAATGGAGCCTTCCGGCAAGTGCATAAGCCAGAACGAGCGTTCGGCTTAAGCCTGGCGGAAATGGTCGCCGAATCTTCTCGTCGCGCCCCGACGCTTTGCACGCGATGGTCTGAACAACGAGGAATTCCGAGGGTGCGTCTTGCCGTCGTATTTCTCGATGCGTCGGGCTTGAAATTCTTCATCTGGAGCCTTTGGGCGCGCGCCTTCGCGGGTGAGCGCAGAGCAACCTGCAGCGTCTGACAAGTCGCACAGTTCACCGGGCGCGTACGCGTCGGCAGCGTTCCAGCTCTCTGGTGCGATTATCGCCGAGCTTCTCGGCGGCGCTTCGATGTGGTCGAGTGTCTTCTTATCGCCGGTCGTCGAGGACTGGCGTTGATCAACGAGCGAGCGGATCCGGCGATGCCGTGGAGCCGTCGTCGGCGTTACTCCGCGGGCGGCGTCTTCGCTTCAGCGGCGGGGAGTGCATGGTGGTTGCATCGGCGGTCTGTCGCCGTCGACGCCTTCGTCTTCTCAGCTTGCGCGGCCGCGAGGTCACCGGCTGCTGTGAAGGGTCGTTGTTGGCGGCGTCGGGCTCTGGATGGTAGCCCTCCGGTCTTGGCCTTGTCGCTTGTTGGAGGAAGTCGAGAGCATTGCGCTCTTGCGGCGCTTCTGCGGAGTGGAGGGCGGGGCGGCGGCGAGGCGGGATATGCTCGGACTCTAACAGCGTTAGAAGGAGCGAGGTCCTGCCCGGCGCCTTCGCTTTGCTTGTGTCGGACGGTGGTCGGAGCATCCCGCGAGCCTCGGTGTGTCCTTGTCCCAAAGCGGCGGATACCACCTCCGTGGTGCAACGCTGCTGGGTTGTCGTGTCTTTGAGATGGGCGCGCGCGTCCACGGAGACGGCGCGGCCATCCGTCTTGTCCTTGGATCTGGTGGCGCCGCGAGTGTCTCGCCGGCGACCACCCTTCCGACAGCGTCTCCTCCGCCCACCGTTGGCTCTGGTGGCGGCGGATGAGACGCAGCAGACTCGCAACCTCAAGCCTTCTTCTTGGGGCCATGGCGTAGTTGTTGATGAAGTTCTTGTGAAATTGGAGAAGTTGATGAAGAAGCGCGCCAGCGTGAATGCGGATCAGTCCGCACAGCCTCAGCGCCCCGGGCGCGCCAAAGATGCGGGGAATCGCCCCCGCGGACACCTATGGGGCGGGCCCCTTATGCATAAGCGATGCGAGGCGGAGGGAGCCTGAGAGCAGATCGTAGCGAGCACGCGGGCGATCTTTACCCAGTTAAGACGCGGTGGACGCGTAAACCCTACTCCTGCCTTGGTTTGTATTGAGCTCGGGAGCTTGAAGAGCTCTGATGAGCAGCTACACCGGCGAGAGTTGCAAAGGTTTGAACCGAACCGAACCGATCGAACCCCTCCACGTTGTGCATGGGCCTCCTTTTATAGTGCAAGGGTCACCGGCAGTGTCAGCGTGGGAGAAAGGGTAAAAATGTAAAAGAGGTGGTAGTTGGAGCAGTCGGGAGCAGTGGAGCTACGGTCGTGAGCGATGGTTGCTACCTACTTTGATAGTGGAGGACAAGGGCATTTAATGCCCGTCGCCGTCGACCCCAAAGGCTCCCGCCCTTGTGTCTCCGTCTGCCACGGCGATGGATCCACCACCGTGAAGTGCCACCGTGCCCCCCAGGCTGCACAGCCACCCGCCACACGTCCCTGGAAAGGCCCCACGGCGACGCGTGGGCTGATGAGCTGGAGCGCGGGCGCACAGCACAACTCTCCCGGCAAGCACCTTGCCGGGGTCTTGACTTTGCGGGCCCGGAGCTTGCGGGCTCTGTAACTGTCGCTCCCGGGCCCTTGCCGGGCGCATATAGCGCCGGCGTGTCTTCTATGATGTAATCTTCTAGTCTTCCCGGCGAGCTCCTCTTGCGGGGCCTTGCGTGAGTGAGGTAACCTTGAGCACAGAGCGGCCTTCCCGGCAAGCTCCGCTTGCGGGTCTCAATCTTCTGTCTTGTATACTTTGTCTTTGAATGGCTTGACATGGAGCGGGAAGGTCTTGGCGAGCACGTGGTAAACCTGCGCGGGAGCTGAAGCTGCCGTGCACAAGTTGGGGTCTTGAGGTACCCCTACCTTAAATCTACACCGACAATGGCGGCGCTTGGCTGTGGCTCGAGTCCGTCGAAGATCAAGTCTCCGCGGTCATCGGCCGTGAAGTTCAAGCTTCGAATCGACTGACGGCGGGCGTAGCTTCGATCTGCTCGGATGGCCAAGAGAATTGGCCCATGATGCAAAAGCCGCCGAATCTGGAGATCTGTCCGGGAGAAAAGTCTCACCCTGGACAGCGTTGATGGTTGAAGATGCCATCGAGCCTATCGGTGGCGACAGAGGAACTCTCAATGAAAGCACCAATGTCGGTGTCAAAACCGGCGGATCTCGGGTAGGGGTCCCGAACTGTGCGTCTAGGCGGATGGTAACAGGAGGCGAGGGACACAATGTTTTTCCTGGTTGGGCCCTCTCGATGGAGGTAAAACCCTACGCCCTGCTTGATTAATATTGATGATATGGGTAGTACAAGAGTAGATCTACCACGAGATCAAGGAGGCTAAACCCTAGAAGCTAGCCTATGGTATGATTGTTGAGATGTAATGTTAGTCCCTACGGACTAAGGCCCTCCGGTTTATATAGACACCGGAGAGGCTAGGGTTACAGTCGGTTACAATGGTAGGAGATCTACATATCCGTATTGCCAAGCTTGCCTTCCACGCCAAGGAAAGTACCTTCCAGACACGAGCCGGAGTCTTCAATCTTCTATCTTTGTAGTCTGGGAGTCCGGCGGATATTGATAGTCCAGCTGTCCGGACACCCCCTAGTCCAGGACTCCCTCAACGACCCTTGCGTTTGTGTTGACTGCTAATCCCACTCTTCTCGCGACCCCGCGCCCCGCAGCCATAGTAGGGATTCCCGTGATCCCATAGGTGTCGTTCCCACCGACATCTTTGGCGCGCCAGGTACGGGGGGTTGCGCAGTTGTGAGAATCTAGTCCGAACGTCTGTCCAGCAGTTTCTCTGTTGCTATGGCTTCGAAGGAAGAAGATGACCAAGCGAGCAACATCGTCAGCGGATGCAGCAAGCGTTCGCATGACGACAAGAAAGCTAAGTCATGCAAAAACTCTGAGTAATTCCTTTTTATATAAAGTTTATCCTCCTCGGAGATCTTCCCTTTGTATAAGAAACCTGCACACAGTGGGGCCCTTCCATTATTCGCAACGCCCTTGGTCTGTTTCGAGTCAGCTCAACAGATCGAGCGGTTGCGTCGAGAACAGCAGGGTGGACTTCCACTATTGGCAACGCTCTCGATCTGTCCCGAATCCGCTCGACAGTTTGAGCGGCCACGCTGAGAACAGCAAGGTGGTTCGCACGACAGCAAGCACACCCCACCGGCCGCTAAAGGACCCGTCCTTCAAAGTGCTACGGTTTGGGTTTACACGCCAGCAAGCCTGCCCAATTGGCGTAGAGTGGATATACAAGGGGGGTTGAACAGGGAAATAACATGCATCATTTTAAAATACAGCAGAGTCATATCACATCAATTGTTATTGCGGTTCTAACTAAGGATAAACATTTTCTTGGTCATGAACCTGTAGCGGCGATAAGAAACGGGGTGCCTAATGTTGGGGAACGTAGGAATTTCAAAAAAATTCCTACGCACATGCAAGATCATGGTGATGTATAGCAACGAGAAGGGAGTGTATCTTCATACCCTTGAAGATCGCTGTCGGTGTCAAAACCGGCGGATCTCGGGTAGGGGGTCCCGACTATGCGTCTAGGCGGATGGTAACAGGAGACAAGGGACACGGTGTTTTACCCGGTTGGGCCCTCTCGATGGAGGTAAAACCCTACTCCTGCTTGATTGATATTGATGATATGGGTAGTACAAGAGTGGATCTACCACGAGATCAAGGAGGCTAAACCTAGAAGCTAGCCTATGGTATGATTATTGTCATGGTTGTTAGTCCTCACGGACTAAAACCCTCTGGTTTTATAGACACGGAGAGTGCTAGGGTTACAGTCGGTTACAATGGTAGGAGATCTACATATCCGTATTGCCAAGCTTGCCTTCCACGCCAAGGAAAGTCCCATCCGGACACGGGACAAAGTCTTCAATCTTGTATCTTCATAGTCTTGGAGTCCGGCTGATGATGATAGTCCGGCTATCCGGACACCCCCTAGTCCAGGACTCCCTCAGTAGCCCCTGAACCAGGCTTCAATGACGATGAGTCTGGCGCGCATATTGTTCGGCATTGCAAGGCGGGTTTCTCCTCCGAATTAATTCATAGAAGATTGTGAACACCAGGATAGTGTCCGGCTCTGCAAAATAAATTCCACATACTACCGTAGAGAGAATAATATGTGCACAAGCTCAATCTGCTGACGTACTTTGTGGCGTGACGTCACACCACTGCCAAGCCTTTACTTGAATCGTTTTTACTATGCCACCTCAGCGCGTTTAGCGAAGCGGTTTCCTTGGCACGTCTTGTCGAAACAGAGATCGTGTTCCCCTTGTTCCGGGATTCCCATCAATACGGACGTGGGTAACCCAACCGCGCCGTTGATTGTGGCGCTTGGGAGATAGGCGAGTTTTACCAGGCCGGTGGGGACGCATAGTCTTCGTTCGCCCATATATAAGGGGATAAGGATCCATCCTTTTTACCTACGCCTTCTTCCTCCTTTGCCTATCCATCTCCGCGCACTCGAGCTCCAGCGCCCAAGTCCGCACACCTCGCCTCAACTTTCTCCAGCCATGTCCGGAGCGGGAGGCAAGTGGATGGCCACCTCCGTTACGGAGGGGCACATCAAAAAACTGCGCGGCGCCGGATACTTGTCCACCGACATCGCGCACCGGCTGCCCGACGAGGGGCAGCTCATCCCCACCCCCAGGCCCCATGAGAGGGTCGTATATCTTACCCACTTACTCCGCGGACTGGGCTTCCCACTTCATCCCTTCGTTCGGGGGCTCATGTACTACTATGGCTTGGACTTCCACGATCTGGCGCCAAACTTCATCCTCAACATCTCGGTGTTTATCGTCGTGTGCGAGGCCTTCCTTTGCATCCAGCCCCACTTCGGCTTGTGGCTAAAGACCTTCAATGTCAAGCCGAAGGTGGTGAAGGGCGTCAAGCGAGTCTTGGGCGCCATGGTGGGCAAAATGCCCAGCGTCATCCGCTCAAGGGTGCCTTCGTGGAGTCCATCAAAGGGTGGCAATCGGGGTGGTTCTACATCACCGAGCAGCGTGACCCTAAATGGGCGTGGCTCCGAGTTCAGATCTGGTACCCCATGCAGCTCACCTCACGGATAGAGAAGGGCTTGCTATGGGGCGATTCGAAGGAGCCGACGGACTCGATCTGTCTCCAGACCACAGTGAACAAGAAGCTTAAGCTTGTCAGCGTGATCTAGGTCATGCTCGTCTGCGGATTCTCCCCTGCCACAGAACGGGCTTTCAATTTGTGGGAGTTTGATCGGCACAGCTTTGGACCCTTAACGGGCTCTTGACACTTGTCTGAAGCTGCACGGAGGTCTTTGTTGAAGGGCGGAGAAGCCCGCGTCCATAGCGAAGATCGCGGTTTTGCATGGCGCCCGGCCGTGTGATAGCTATGTTATCCTTTATGGGACATTCATTTCTTTCATAGTTTGACTCTATGTGGGATCTAAAATTCCCCATGCCTTTAACAGGACTGGCAGAGGACGTCCGGACAGGTTAACTGTCCAGCTCCCCTCCTTGAAGACCCAGCGGATACCCGTTTGACGGGGCTGCTAGTCCCGGCACTTTATGTGGTGCCGGAGAAGAAGGCCAAGAAGAAGGCCACGGGAACCCGAAGAAGTTCCCGGCGCCAGGTGGTATCGGACTCGTCGTCCGATGGCTCCGAGGCGGACTCCTCCCCCGAAGACGAGGAGGAGAAAGAGGCCTCTCCCCAAGAGGGGGGAGAGAGGAAGAGGAAGGCTTCCCCAACGGGGGAGGCTGAAGGATCCAAGAAGGGAAGGACCCTTCCTCCGGACTGCTCTGCCAACGCCGGCGATGGCAACGGGGAGTGGCCCCCAAGGGCCAAGCCCCCGGCAAGATCGTAAGTATCTGGATTCCTGAATGATTTATAATTTTCCTTTGTGCCACGTAGTGTCCTTCTAATGCCGCATAATACCTATAGCCCGACCGAGGATGATCTTCCCGCTTCATCGAGCGGGTCCTTGGCTCCGTCAGATGTGGATTCCCTTCCGACCGCCTCAACTCCCTGTGACGTTGACGACGCGGAGGTGGGATTCCAGGAGGGGACCCATCGGGAGGAGGAGGCTCCGGAGGCACCGCAAGGCAGCCTCCCGGACTTTGCATCGGACTCCGCACCGGAACCAGCAGTGGTTCCAGAGTCCGGCAGGCGGCCCCTTCGTAAGAAGGGCAAGACCGTGACACCGGCGGCCTCCGTCCAACCGGAGGCGCCGGACAACTTGTTGGAGGCACTCAACGGCGCTTCCATTGAGGAAGAACACCACACTATAATGAGTGCGGTGATTCAGAAGGTTCAGCTCGCCAAGAGCGGGCTAACCGAAGCCTGCAGCAGCCTTCTAACGGGCTTTGAGGTAAGAAATTTAAAATATGTAATGTAATACCGCATAGACAGTAGCCCCTGATGCTCGGTTCGGTGTTCGGAAAGAAAAGCTGGAGTGAGGATCTAAAAAGATATCTGCAGGAGGTCTAAAAATTATGTCAATATGGGATTGCAGGCTGTCTTCTTGACCTCCGCCCGTCTTGGCTGAGAGTCGATGCTTTGAAGCAGAACCTCGAGCGGTCCGAGAGTAAGCTCGGTCGTGCCAAGAAGCAGCTCGAGGACAGGGAAGGTGAGTAACACCATATTGAATTTGTACCTTATAGAAAAGGATTTTGGTTGCAAGAAAAATAACAAGGATAACGTGGGTACTCCAGGGGCCATGAACGAGGTGGCGACCCTGAAGGAGGCGGTGTCTGCGGCCGAACGCAATGCAGCTGCGGAGCGAGCCGAGCGGGAGAAGCTGGAGGCGAGGGTGGCGGAGGTGCAGCAAGAGCTCCAGGCTCTCGTGGAAAAACATGAGGGTTTGGAGCGCGACTCGAGGACTCGAGAATCCGAGCTTGCATCGGCTCTTGAGGGCGCAAAAGCCGCTAAGGCCGAAGCCCACAAGGCCCTCTAGGAGGTCGAAGATTTGAAGAAAATAGCAGTGGGTAAGGATTTTTTCATGCAAAGCAGGCATGTGAAAGTGAATTACCTGTTACTTACCCGAATTCGGAGCTCTCTAGGAGCGTTTGCAGATCTGCCTCACAGCGTGTCCGATGCTGCCGCATTCTACCGGGCCAAGGAGGGGAGCTCGGCGGAGAAGGTCTTGGTCTCAATATCTTGAGGCGGACATCCGATGCCCCTGCCGAGCGGTGAAGCGGCTGGTCGAGCTCCACAAGGTAGCCGAACAGGCCATGAAGGGCCTCATAGTTCGACTATGGCCCGAGGAGGCCATGCACAGGAGCTACTTGGCCTGGTTGGTGGTGGTGGATGCATGCCCACAGGTGGAAATCATCAAGCGCTCTTCTGCATTGAAGGTGCTGTCGGGCCCTTGCCGTGCAAAAGTGCCTTCGGGCAGGCTGGATCTTGAGAAGCTTCAGACAGACGCGCCGCTGCGGGCAAGGAGTATCATACGCCGAAATGTATTATAAGAGTGTCTGAAGGGTGCCCGCAAGATTGCGGATGAGTGCTCCAAAGATATAATATTTGATTAGACTCGCAATGTGTTATCACATGCGCTGAAAACTTTGTTCATGTGCGCTAAGCAACGCTTATTGATTTAAAATATTACCTTACATGCGGCCGTTTATCAAATCGAGAGATGGCAAGTCGTCGGCTTCAGCCCCCATGCCACAGTGTTGGGGTGTTAGGGATAAACTTGGCGCTCTTGTTCCCATTTTGGGTCCATCTAGGAGGTGCTCAACACAACGAACAAGGCAACGGACTTATAATGCTTGAACACTCTCACTTAGCCATAGAATTCTATAATTTTAAATTTGGTGAAGCCCCTAGTATTCGGAAGACCGAGTTGGGCGCTATCCACGCTGGGCGGACAAAGCCGGTTCCTCGCTCTAAGTGGCATAAGTCTTTAGGGACTCGAAAAGACCTCTCGAGCAGTGACCAGCTCTCGCCTTATCATGACGGTCAGTTTTAGCTTTCTCCTTTGGGCGCTCGCCCAGCTCAACCGGGCGCAATCGCGATGGTTCTCCAGTGCTACCTTAGCCGATAAAAGCGGAACATAAGGTACCAAAACATGGGAGCTGGGCAAACCCAACTATTGACCCAAGACATGATTCGGAGCCGATGCATATAATGCTATAAGTTCGGGGTGCCGCACATGGGAAAGTGTTCGGACTTATCACACCATAATGCGGGGAACTTAAGCCCCTGGTGTATTCGGCCGTACCAAAGTGTACGGATGCAGGATGTCGTAAATGAACATATATATATAAGAAAAAAAGAAATGCGGCTATAAGCAAGAAGCGATGCATTGGTTATTCAGAAATACTGCCATGGATGCAGAGCGATACAAATAGTGTGGTAAGCAAGGGATTGGACTACTTAAACATGTCCCCCTCCAGGGGTAGGCTGCGGAATGCTGTATTAAACAGATTTAATGCTCGTAATGGAGACCACCTTAGTGTTCGTTGTAGCCTTTCTCCTTCCCTGGCTGTTGCATCGTTAGTTCAGCAGTCTGCTTTGCGGACAGGCCTCGGTGAGCGGAGTCTGTGGGTAAGAAAGAAAAAGGAAAAAAGCGACACACTTGGGAGCCCCTGGTGTGGTTGAGCCGCACTCTGGGCTGTCGTGGTCGTGCCCTCCCCTATGCCCATGGTATCTCCGGGCGTGATGATGTCTGCGAAGGACTAATCTTACAATCATGCAAGGGCTGGGGTTGGGGCCGCATTACTCTGGCGATGCTCGGGCGTGCGGTGGTCTTGATGTATGTTACTCCGGGCGCTTGGCCATGTCCGTCGCTTAACAGACGGACTTGAGAATTGCCTTAAGAGGCTGCTCTGTGCCGCGCGAGAGCGTGTATGTTCCTCTGTTCGGAGGGGCGTTCCGTGTTTCCGTTGACCATGATGACTCCTCGAGGGCTGGCATCTTGAGCTTGAGGTATGCATAATGCGGCACGCGTTGAACTTTGTAAGCGCGTTCCGTCCGGCGAGCGATAGCGCTGCGGAGCGGGACTATATCGAAGATTAACTCCTCGCCGGAAGTTATCCGGGATCGAAGACCACTTCGGTGTAACCGAGCACTGTACAATTGGCCTCTACACGGTATGGCGCCTTTGAAGGTCGTCTTTGTAGGTTTAATCCTTGAGGGTCTATGCCCATCTTGCGCCTTGTGTCCCGATAAAGCAGGTTCAGGCTGCTGCCGCCGATCCATCGGGACTACGGTGAGGTGAAATCCATCGACGATTGGGTCTAAAACCAATGTGGCGAATCCGCCATGGCGGATCTTGGTGGGGTGGTCCTTGATCAAAAGTGATCGGGCAAGAGGACCATGGATTGAACTTTGGGGCGACTGGCTCCATCGCATATACATCCCTAAGTGCACGCTTCCGCTCCCTCTTGGGTATATGGGTTGCGTATATCATGTTTACCGTCTGCACTTGTGGGGGGAAACCCTTCTGTCCTCTACTGTTCGGCGGCCGGGTCTCTTCCTCGTCATCGCTATGCAACCCCTTGTCGTTGCTTTTGGCAATTAACTTGCCTGCCTGCTTGAATACCCAACAATCCCTGTTAGCGTGATTAGCTGGCTTTTCAGGGGTTCCATGTATCTGGCAAGAGCGGTCGAGTATTCGGTCCAAATTGGACGGACCCGGAGTGGTTCTTTTGAATGGCTTCTTCCGCTGATCGGGTTCACACTTGACTCCCATTTGGTTCCAATGACATTGTGATTTTCGTCAGGCTTTTCAACCAATGTCCACACTTGATTCTTCTCGAAGTTGTGTAGCTCTTCGTGCATAGCATTCACCCAATCCGGATCCTCAATAGCTTCTTCAATCTTCATAGTTTCAACACTAGAAATGAATGAGTAGTGTTCACAAAAGTTAGCCAAACAAATATTAGAGGGAGTGATTCTCTCGGTTTGAATGTCATTGAAGATTTGTTCGACGGGGTGGTCTCTTGTGACTCTTGCTCTAACTCGTGAGAGCTTTTGTTTGGGTTTGGGTGGAATATACACTTCATTGTATTCTTCTTCTCCTTCTTCATTTTTGTTGGCATTGTTGTTCTCTTGTGGAGGTGGAGAGGGAGGTTGAGGTGGTTCATGTTGTTGTACTTCCTCATTTTCTTTGTCTTGATGTGTTCCACTTGTGGATGCCTCCAAGTTAACTTGTGGTTCCCTTGATGTGAAGTTCAGACTTCCACTTGAACGGAAGAGGTACTCTCCTTCACCTCCATTGGGCGAATCTTGCAATGGACAAATCTTGGATTGCTTCCAAAGGATCTTTATATCCTACTTCAAGTGGAAATTGCTCTACTTGCAAGCCGTTAGATTCATCAAACTTCACATCAACCGTCTCTTCAACCTTTTGGGTGAAATTGTTGTAGACACGATAAGTGTGAGAGTTTGAGACATAACCAAGTAGGAAGCCTTCATGAGACTTAGGAGCAAATTTCGAGCGGCGATGCTTATCAAGAATGTAACACTTTGAGCCAAATACTCGAAAGTATCCAACTTGGGGTTTGTTACTGGTGAGAATCTCGTGTGCTGTCTTGCCCAGAAGCTTGTGAAGATATAGTAGATTCGTAGCATGACAAGCTGTCTCAACTGCTTCTGCCCAAAAGTATCTTGGTGTCTTGTATTCATCAAGTATCATTCTTGTCATCTCTATAAGTGTCCGGTTCTTCGTGTCAAAAACTCCGTTTTGTTGAGGCGTGTACGTAGCAGATAACTCATGTAAGATCCCTTCTTCGTCAAGAAAGGTATCCACATTGGCATTCTTGAACTCCGTTCCGTTGTCACTTTGAACCTTCTTAATCTTCACTTCAAATTGGTTTTGGGCCTTCCTAGCAAAGTTATTGAAGATCTTTTGGACCTGCGATTTATCATTAAGCAAGAACACCCACGTAAATCTTGAAAAATCGTCAACAATGACCAATGTGAATGAGTTACCACCGAGACTCTTGTAGGCGTTGGGATAACAAAGATCCATATGAAGTAGCTCAAGTCGTCTTCTCGTGGTCATAATGTTCTTCACGGGATGACTTCCTCCAACCTGTTTTCCTGCTTGACAAGCACTGCAAAGTCTATCTTTCTCAAATATAACATCTTTAACACCAAGGATATGATCACCTTTAATAAGCTTATCAAGATTTCGCATTCTCACATGACCTAACCTTCTATGCCATAACCAACCTTCAGAAGATTTAGCAGACAAGAAAGTACAAAGTTGAGCTTTCTTAGTGAAATCAACAATGTATAGATCGCCTCTACGAATACTGATAAAGACCATATTTTGATTGTCTCTTCGAAACACTTGGCAATATACTTTAGTAAATAGAACATTGAAACCGAAGTCAGCTAGTCTAGATACGGAAAGTAGATTGTAGCCAAGGGATTCAACGAGCGTAACATTTTGGATAGAGCTATCATTGGAAATCACCACCTTACCAAGTCCAAGTACCTTACCCTTGGAGTTATCTCCAAAAGTGACATATTTGCGTGGACTGTCGTTCTTAGCAAGCTCACGAAACATGTCCTTGTCTCCGGTCATATGATCAGTACATCCACTATCGAGAATCCATTCCTTTTCTCCGGCCATGTAACCATGAAGGTTAGCCATAAGATCAAAGTGTCTCATTGACTCATCAAGGTCAAAGTCACTATCTTCATCATCATCATAATATCCATGCTCAACATCATCATGTAAATGATCATCACCTAGAGAGAGTGATTCATTAGATTTATGACCATGACAATGTGAATGTTTATGAATTCTAATAATTTGTGAGATGATGCTACTAATGACTCCAACATCTCCTTTGGCACGCATAAGATCAGGGAGCTCAAATAGACATTCATCAAACTTAGGATCATTCGGATTCATGTTATGAAAAGCAATAGACTTTTGAAGAATCTCATCTGGATTTTTCAAGGAATAGTTTGGAAAGCGCTCCTCAAGATATTTCCATATAGTATAGGGACATTCAAATGTAGGCAAGCATACAAGCAAATTTCTAGGCAATCCTCTAATGATAAGATCAATAGTTCTAAGATTTCGGTTCATGTCAAGATACTCACGGGGGTAGGATGCAAAGGATCAATGGGGGCGCATACGGGCTTGTAATATACTTGTTCAAGTCATATTCATTGAAAATCTCAAGCATCTCATTCTTCCAAGAATTATAGAACTCTCCATCAAGCATAGGCACTCTAGGTCTAATACTCTTGATCGTAGACTTATCCATCTTCCTCTAATGGTGATTAAAGCAATGAACACCAATGCTCTGATACTAATTAAAAGGATCAAGAAGAAGGGTCTAGAGGGGGGTGATTAGACCCTTCACAAGTAAAAGTGGCAGTTTTTAAGTTCTTCAAGTTAAGGTGGAGTTTTAGCACAAGTTTAAGCATTCCCAATACATTTCAAGCAAGCATGACAAGAGTATATGCAGCAAAAAGAGTAAAGCATGCTAATTGCAAGAAAGTAAAGGCATGGGATTGGGTGTGCAAGCATAATGAAGACATGGAGATTTTTTGGCGTGGTTCGGATAGGTGGTGCTTTCGTACATCCACGTTGATGGAGACTTCAACCCACGAAGGGTAACAGTTGCGCGAGTCCACGAAGGGCTCCACCTACGAAGGTTCCACCAAGAAGCAACCTTGTCTATCCCACCATGGCCATCACCCCACGAATGACATGCCTCACTCGGGTAGATCTTCACGAAGTAGGCTATCTCCTTGCCCTTACAAAATTCTTGGTTCAACCCCACAACTTGACGGAAGCTCCCAAGCGACACCGAACCAATCTAGGAGGCACCACTCTCCAAAAGGTAATAGATGTTGTGTTGTTGATGAACTCCTTGCTCTTGTGCTTCAAATGATAGTCTCCCCAACAATCAACTCTCTCACACAGATTTGGATCTGGTGGAAAGATTATTTGAGTGGAAAGCAACTTGGGGAAGGCTAGAAATCAAGATTCTTGTGGTAGGATTGGTATATCTTTATCTCAACACATGAATAGGTGGTTCTCTCTTAGAAAATGTATGATGGAAGTGTAGGCACGTTCTGATGGCTCTCTCACAAACGGAGATAGGGGTGGAGGGGTATATATAGCCTCCACACAAAATCCAACCATTACACACATTTGACCCAACTCGGTCAGACCGAATAGATGAACTCAGTGAGACCGATTTAGTTCAAAACATGAACGTTAGGAATCTCGGTGGGACCGATTGGAACAACTCGGTGTGACCGATGTGCTAGGGCTTAGGGCAAACATCAACTCGGTGGCGCCGATTGCATCAACTCGGTGACACCGAAGTGAAGCAATAAGGCAACAAAGAAGATGTCAAGCAAACTCAGTTGGACTAATTGCACATTTTGGCCATCTCGGTGATATCGAGATCTGTATCAGTGTGACAGAACTGTTAGGGTTTCCTGCAGTGGCTATGTCATATGAACTCTGTGGCCTTGGGTAGAAAGAATCGGTGGGGCCGAGTTGGAGCTTAGGATTTTGACATATTTGGACTGAGAAAGTGGTTGAGGGATTTGGATCAATATCACTAAGAATTTGAGCAAGCAAGTCATTAAGAAACACATCATCCCCTTCTAATAGTATCTGCCTTTTCCTATGGACTCAATGTGATCTTGGATCACTGAAATAGAAATGAAGAGTCTTGAGCTTTAACCAATGCATGTCATTGACACCTTGAAGGGGTTCCACATCCTCTTGTCCTTTCCACGCCATTGTTGAACTTTTCTGAAATACACTAGATAAAAGCATTAGTCCAACAAAAGATATGTTGACATTAATTGCCAAAATCACCTAGGGAGGACTTGTGCTTTTAGTGGGGCCGATATGCTAGGGCTTAGGGCAAACTTCATCTCGGTGACACCGATTGTATCAACTCGGTGAGACCGAAGAGAAGCAATAAGCACTCAGAGAGTCTGTCAAGCAAACTCGATGAGACTGATAACCCACAAGTATAGGGGATCGCAATAATTTTTGAGGGTAGAGTATTCAACCCAAATTTATAGATTCGACACAAGGGGAGCCAAAGAATATTTGCAAGTATTAGCATCTGAGTTATCAATTCAACCACACCTAGAGGTTAATTATCTGCAACAAAGTGATTAGTAGCAAAGTAGTATGATAGTTTTGATAGTAGTAGCAACAACAATAATGTGATATGATGATAGCAATAATTTTAGCAAGCAATGATAATAGTAGTATTCGAGCCAACTAGGATCAGAAGGTCTTGATAGGGCTAGACTTTCTCTCATGGGCATGACCATATTAAATAAAGGGTCTTCTCATCGCTTTGGCACGGAGCCGAGTAAGTAAGGACTTTGCGGGTTTGAACTCCAAAGTCATTTACGCTAGTAGTAACTTAGCGAGAAGAATATAAGAAATTCATAGGCATTGGATCGGTGAATTCATTGGATGATATTCATCATATAACAGTCATAACCTAGG
Source organism: Aegilops speltoides (assembly GCA_021437245.1). Lineage (NCBI taxonomy): Eukaryota > Viridiplantae > Streptophyta > Magnoliopsida > Poales > Poaceae > Aegilops > Aegilops speltoides. Next base: position 419,285,836 of record CM038143.1, read on the forward strand.
GCGATATGGCACTAGCTCCAGTTCATAAATATAATGTAGGCATGTATTTCGTAAATTGTCATACGTGCTTATGGAAAGAACTTGCATGACACCTTTTTTCCTACCCTCCCGTGGCAACGAGGTCCAATTGGAAACTAAGGGATATTAAGGCCTCCTTTTAATATAGAACCGGAACATAGCATTAACACATAGTGAATACATGAACTCCTCAAACTACGGTCATCATCGGAAAGTATCCCGACTTCTGCCACTTCGGGGTTTACGGATCATAACACATAGTAGGTGAAAATAACTTGCAAGATCGGATCTAGAACATAGATATAATTGTGATAACATAAGCGGTTCAGATCTGAAATCATGGCACCCGGGATTAAGCATGGAAAAGTCATAGCAACATCAATCTCAGAACATAATGGATACTAGGGATCAAGCCCTAACAAAACTAACTCGATACATGATGAATCCCATCCAACTCATCACCTACCAATGAGCCTATGAAGGAATTATCACTCCCGGTGGGGAGCATCATGGAATTGGCGATGGAGAAGGGTTGGTGATGATGAAGATGGAAGATCCCCCTCACTCCAGATCTGGCCTCCCGATGAAGAATAGGAGGTGGCGGTAGCTCCGTCTCGTGAAACGCGATAATTCTCCTCCCTGATTGTTTTCTATGAATATGTAATTTTATAGTATCATGGTTGGAGTCTGCGGGGCCACAAGGTGGTAACAACCTACTCGGGCGTGCCTGAGGGGGGGTGCTGGTGGGTTGTGCCCACCCAGGTGCCCCCCCTTCGGTGGTTCTTGGCTCCAGAAATTATTTTTTATTATATAAAAATTCCTCGCAAAGTTTCCTTCCAATCTGAGAACTTTAATTTCTGCACAAAAACAACACCATGGTAGTTGTGCGCCAGTCTAGGTAAGTTTCATTCAAATCATGCGAATTAGAGTCCCAAACAAGAGGAAAAATGTTAGGAAAGGTAGATACAATGGAGACGTATGAAAGACTGATTGCAACATATCGGTGAGACCGTAATAATTACAACATTACACAGGGAGTTTGCAAGGCCATCTCGGTGAGACCGAGATCCGTATCGGTGTGACCGAACTGTTAGGGTTTCTAGTAGTGGCTATGTCAAATGAACTCGGTGGGTCTGGGTAGAATGAATTGATGAGGCCGAGTTGATATTTGGGTTTTGGACATATTTGGATGGAGAATGTGGCTGAGGGTTTTGGAGCAATATCACTAAGCACTTGAGCAAGTAGACCATTAAGCAACACCTCATCCCCTTATAATAGTATTGGCTTTCCTATGGACTCAATGTCATCTTGGGTCACTAAAATAGAAATGATGAGTCTTGTACTTTTGCAAATCCTTGTCCTTAGCATTTTGAGGGGTCCACATCTCTAGTCCATGCAATGTCAATCATTGAACATCCTGAAATATTTATCTTGAAAGGATATTAGTTCAATGAGCTATATGTTGTTATGAATTACCAAAACCACCTTGTGGCTCCTGTGTGCATAGATGGAGTTGAGATAGGTGCGTCTGCAAATGTCTCTATTGAAGTCTGATGCACTAGTGCAGTGGATACTGGGGTTGGCACTGGAGTAGTGGATGTAGCAGCAAGTGCAGAAAGAGTGGTCCTCGTATCGGCAACTGGCACGGCTGACAATCCGGTTTGCCTAGACACAGACTGGAACCTGTCAGTAGTAGGGTGCTCATCTCCATCCTCAGCATCATCTCTCAGCTTCTCCACAATAGACTGGATCTTTGTGACCTTGACATCTAAGTTGTAGATGTTGTCCTTCTCAATCCACTCTAAGCTCTCCTGGTTATTGGCTAAGTTGGCCAGACTTCTCCCAATATCAGTGTTTCTTCTAGTAGATATGTCATTTGGTCTTGCTTGGATTTGAGATTAGCTATTGGGGCATTTGGTGCAGAAGCTTCCTTTGTTGCCTTTGCTGCGGCTGCTGCCTAAGCCTTCTCTTGCGACTCAACTGATGTAGGGTGTGAAGGGTCCATCACCACTACATTATCCTCGAACTCTGGCAAAAGAGGAAGGTGCTCACTGTCTAGTAGATATGTGCCTGTACCAACCTTGGAGTTGATAAGCATCTGGATGTGTGGGGCATATCCACAAGACCTCTTACAGTCGACAGCAGTCCTCTTGATTGTCTCTAAAATCAAACTCACCACCTTGAACTTCTGTGGAACATCAAACAAATCATCCTCTCATCTCCGGACTTAGGCAACAAAGTGTGCCTCAGAATGGTGTTTGTGGTGGCCAAACCTGCTTGCAAATGATATATCGAACCAAGTTTGTGTCCCTCAAGATCATTTGAAGGACTCTCCTTGTACATATTTGCCATTGTGTTGTGGTCCATCCTGGGCTTGCCGTAAACATCAACATCATTTTCTCCTTCTTCTGGGGCATTAGTGAGAGTAGCCCACTCAGAGATCGATGACTGGTAATGGTGTCCCTCAGCCATCCATGTAATTCCACCATCTGGATAGAAGTGTGTTGTGGAATAGAACTGCATAATCATCTCATCATTCCATTTTGTAAGCTTTTGACCAACAAAAGAATCAACACCTGCACTCTTGAAGTTCTCATGAACATGTGGGGAGTAGTCTTCATTGGCATCGATGTACTTCCAGTCCACCCACTTCATATTTCAGACAATGGGCTTCTTATCAAGCAAAACTGTCTCATAAAAGTCTTTTTGTTCACATGTGTGGAAACGATAATCACAAGATGTCCTTCTCCTGACTGAATATGGATCCTCTTTTCTCCATCCTCTCAGACCTTTGTCCTTCCTGAGCTTCATGTTTTCAGCAACTTGGTGTGCATTGTCATGGTTGGGGATCTTGGGCTTGAGCTTCCTAAGCACTAGTAGCTCCTCATCATCCTGAACCTCGGGCACTAGAGCCTTGTTCTTCTTAGCAGCTGGAATGTTTCTAGTTGACCTCTTGGGTGCAGAAACTTTAGGCTTTGGCTTGGGCTTGGAGGCAGAAGCAGCTGACTTCATGGCATCTATCATCAACTTTTGTGTCTTAGCTGGAGGTGCTTCGGCTTGCTATTCTTCCTCCTCTTCTTCTTCTTCCACATCATCTCTTCTCGTGGAAGGTTCTCCCAGAACTATAGCAGTGGTTGTTCTAGCTCTCTTCTTCTTCTTGCTGACATTATGTTCTTCATCACTTGATGCTTCAAGAGTGAATTGCATAATTTCCTTAGGAGCTGAGGATTTCCTGGGTTTTGACATTGGAACTCTCCTAACAGCTTGCTTTTGCTTTTGCACTGGCTCGATGGCATTGCTGAGGCCATACTCTTTCCTCAGAACTTTCTTCTTGGAAGTGGCCTCATCTGCAACAAAATCCTCATCCTCACCGTTAGAGGTTCTTTTCTTCCTTGTTTTGTTGGCAGCCTTTGGCAAGTTGCTTGGTGTGCTCCTGCTGCCTTCATCATAACTGTCATTAGGACTTGAGCCCTCACTGAGATTAACCTCTTGCTCTGACTGATTCTGACTGTCATTGGCACTAGACATCTTGCAAAGCTAACCCTATGAATAGATAGGTATGGGCAGATTAGATGAGCATCATAAAAAGCAAATAGTTTTTCAAAAACTTTGAATCCAAACTTTAGTCTTAGTTTTCCACAGAAGGCATTTCGGAGCTACCGATATGATCATTTTAGTGACACGAAGCACCACGAGCTGAACACACAGCGGTTGGACCGAGTTGTGGTTCGGTGGATCCGAGTCTCTAGGGTTTCTTTGGGATTTTACTTTTGGTCTCACAGGTCGGTACATTTCGGTGGCACCGAGTTGTACTTTTGCAATGGCGAGCTAAATGGTGGGACCAAAATTTCATTTCGATTGGTCGAGATGAATTCGTGAAACCTAACCCTAAATTTTTTCTTCGAATCTATTCCAAAGAATTCTTTTGATGGATGGATCAATCTCAAATGTGCCAAGATACCAGGCATTCTTCTTGTGCATTGAATCGAAAAGGGAAAGCATGAGGAGATCGAATCATACCCTAACTTGGTGACAATCCTCTATAGTGGCAACGGTGGAGTTTGATTACATTGACGGTGGCGGATTCCTGCGGCGACGATGCACAGGAGACGGAGGCGAAGATCCGGAGACCAAGGGGGCAACAGCAATGGGGCGCAGGCGCGTGACCTTTGAAGGATTTTTCAACCGTGCGGGCCGCTGGATATAAGTACCCATGTGTTGTCGGTGGCACCGAGTGGAACGAATCGGTGGCGCCAAGATGCAAAATTGCATGCAGTTACGACAAATCGTTGGGACCGAGCCAGTCTAATCGGTAGCATCGAGATTGAAAACCTAGATCAGTTTAATGCTTTCGTTGTGGCCGAGTTGGAGTGAATTGGTCTGGCCAAAAAACACTAGAAGGTTTTGGAATGCATCCCTTGACGGATCGGTGGCTCCGAGTGCTCCTCACCTGGAGGGTCCAAAGAGCTTGTTCAACAAATTTGTGATGTAGCATGAATAGAGTTTGAGACAAGAAGATCATAGATAGCTAGAGAAGGTTCTTAGGCATTCTTGTACATCCATTTTCTCAACGAAAACCAAAACAACCAAAACAACAAATGGATGTCCTCGAATGGGGAAATACAAACCAACATGCTCACACAATAAAATGTCAAATGAAACATGTGTCGAACATGCACAAACAATTCTAGCATCTATCAAGCAATTGGCGATGACTAGGTCATCTATATATGAGTATATTGACGTAGAAGTCAAATGAGAACATTTGATCATAGGTCATACTCATCGTTTAAGCACAAGTGGGGTTACCACTTTTACATAAAACATTAATTTGTTCACACCATTAGAGTTGCTTTAGCTCAAATGCTTTAGAGTAAATTTAAAGCCCCCCCTAGATGTGATATCACCCCAAAGAGGGATCAACTAACCTTGGGTTTTATCAATGATGAACTCATGTAGATAGTGAAGATGTGGATGCTCAATGTTGATGTAGATCATTTGGAGCATTCCTTTGGAGTGTTGCACTTTCAGTAACTACATCGGTTAGTCCCACAAGGAACATACAAGAATATCCATAGACATAGAGTGAATTGCACAAATGATGATGTCCATGAAAGCATTTTGTTACCTTGTCCCTTGTCTTACCAACAAGAGGGTTTGTGACTCCTTGAACTAGTGCATGATATGGAACTTGTTTGCACAAGTCCTTGCCAACATGAATATGAGTGAAGTATGTTGGCGGATTCAGCCTCAAGAACACTCTAGTTCTTCTTATTTTGGACCCACATCAAACTTGATGGGAATCCTTGGAGTTGTAGTTGAATTTGATGTAGTAGAACTTGACGTTGTCTTGGGAACCCACTTGACCATGGCCTTCGGAGCTTCTTCAGATGAGTCAATCTCCTCTTGAAACTTGTCATTGCCTTTAAGATTATGGTCTTGTGGTGGAAGATCATCTTGAGCTTGTGTTCCCTCAAAAGAAGTGGGGTCATACTTCTCTCGTTAAGGTACAAACTTCATCTTGGGGTATTTATCTTCGTCCTATTCAACTCCATTGGCATTGAACTTCCTTTCAAACCAACACCATGATTCTTCCGGTGCCTTCCTTGCTTGCGTACAATTTCCTCAAATTGCATACTTCGGCAAGACCCTTGTAAACACCTCTCTATAATTCCCTTCAATAAGCTATTTTCTTGCTCAAGTGTAACTTGGCTCAGAGAATCATTAGTGGAATAAAGAGAACTACTAGAAGCAACAATATTGGATTTAGCATGATTATTGTTACTACTATAAGAAGAATCTTTCTTGCTCTTGTTGCTAGATTTTACTTGTGGCATATAAGTAGACAAGAGGAGATGTTTGGCAATGTAAGAATAACTCTTCCTTCTAAGATCATCATTGATAGCTTTTAGAAACCCATGCACTTGCTCTAAGTTTAGCTTCTTGAAGCGTAGCTTCTCATGAGTTCTTAGGAGCTCTCTATGATCCTCTAGAGTTGTTTCAAGAGCTAACTTAAGAGTGTTTAGTTCTTTCGTTAGACGCGCAATCTCCTTCTTATCATTGTCATTCATTTCATCTTGTTAGCATGATCACTAGCAAGTTCATCATAGTTTTCATCAGTAGTTTTATCAACCACTAAATCATCATCACCTAGCAAATCATCTTCATTACTATTGAAATCAAGATACTCGTGTGTGATACCTTGGGACCTTTAGCCATGAAGCATCTTCCACTTCCTTCATTTGCTGAGTCAAATATGTCATAGGAATTGGATGAGACAAGTGCAAGACCTCCAACACCTTCATCTTGAGTATAGTTGGAGTCAGAGTGATAGCTTCTCTCGGAGTAGTTGTCAGAGTTGGAACTGAAAATCCATTCACCAACATGAGCTTTATGTCTTCATCTTGAGTAGCTCTTTGATGACTTGTCTCTCCTTTCTGAATTCTTGCGTCTTCGAGACGGTCTTCATTCATAACGGTCATCTCTACTCCTTCTTTCTCTTGGAGGTTATTCATCCCTTCTACTTCTCCTATTTGGTGAGTCTTCTCTTCTCTTGTGGGGGTCTATTGAAGGAAATATGCCCTAGAGGCAATAAAAAGTTGTTATTTAATATTTCCTTATTCATGCTAGAATTGTATTAACCGGAAACTTGATACATGTGTGAATACATAGACAAAACATAGTGTCCCTAGTATGCCTCTACTAGACTAGCTCATTGATCAAAGATGGTTAAGTTTCCTAGCCATGGACATGTGTTGTCATTTGATCAACAATGGACAAGACTCGTCCGTTAGCTTAGCATAATGATTGTTCAGTTTTATTGCTACTGCTTTCTTCATGTCAAATACATATTCCTCTGACTATGAGATTATGCAACTCCCGCACACCAGAGGAATACCCTATGTGCTATCAAGTGTAACAACCTAACTGGGTGATTATAAAGAAGCTCTACAGGTATCTCCGAAGGTGTTTGTTGGGTTGGCATAGATCGAGATTAGGATTTTTCACTTCGAGTATCGGAGAGGTATCTCTAGGCCCTCTTGGTAATGCACATCACATGACGCCTTGCAAGCAATGTGTCTAATGAGTAAGTTGCGGGATGATGCATTCCGGAATGAAAAAAGAGTCTTGCCGGTAACGAGATTGAACTAGGTATGAAGATATCGATGATCGAATCTCGGGCAAGTAACATACCGATGACAAAGGGAGTAACGTATGTTGACATAGCGGTTCGACCGATAAAGATGTTTGTAGAATATGTGGGAACCAATATGAGCATCCAAGTTCCTCTATTGGTTATTGACCGGAGAGGTGTCTCGGTCATGTCTACATAGGTCTCGAACCCATAGGGTCCGCACGCTTACCGTTCGATGACGATATGTATTATATGAGTTATGTGTTTTGGTGACCAAAGGTTGTTCGGAGTCCCAGATGAGATCACGGACATGTCGAGGAGTCTCAAAATGTTTGAGAGGTAAAGATTGATATATTGTAAGGTAGTATTCGGACACCGGAAGTTCCGGAATGAATCGGTACATACGAGATCTGGGAGGGTTCGGAACCCCAGGGAAAAATATGGGTCATATGGGCCATAGGAGGGAGGCTAACCAGCCCACAAGGGCTGGCCTTCCCGGGAGGAGTCAAATTGTACAAGGGGTGGGCGCCGCCTATCGTGGGAGTAAGTCGACATTAAGTATAGGGGGTACGTAGGAGGAGGCAAGGTCCTAGCAAAGGTGAGGTTGTACACGCATGTTTACAAGTTCAGGCCCCTCTCGAAGGAGGTAATAGCCCTACGTCTCGGTGCCCTGAGGCTATGTCAGCTGGATTATGCGTGGATGTTACAAGGGGTGTGAACACTTATGCCTGAGGAGGGAGGTGGCTTATATAGAGTGCGCCAGGACCCTCGCAGCCCTCAGTTACAGATGGTTCAATGTGAGTTAAGATAGGGCGTTACTGGTAATGCCAACCATTAATGATCTTTAAGACTACAGAGTGAACGCCTGACTGTTGCCATCCTGTGATGACTTTAGACCTTCTGTACTCCGAATGGTTCTTCATATGGTCGAGTGACCCTGCTATGGTCGAGTGAGATTGGGATATCTGAGTGGAGTCTTTTGTCGAGTGGATTGCACTTCAAGGTGATTCCAGTCGGTACTCTCTGTTGGTCTTTAAATGCCTTTGATTACAGGGCAGTGTCCTTGGGTAGGGTGTCTAGGTCTGGCCTAAGACCCTACCCTAGGTACATGTCCTCGTCATTAGCCCCCAAATGGATTGAGGTCTGACTGAAGAAAGGTTGAAGTTGGTTCTGACTCGATTCAGTGCTTTGGTGGCATTTCATAGAAGTCTGGAAAGCACACTGGTATTTTTAACCCTGCTTCAGTCGCCTCGATCGATTCTCGTAGCTTGAAGTCACCGAGTGAATTAATGTGATAAGTCTTGAGTGGATCGAATCTGAAATCTTTGACGCGATTGCGCCTGCGATCTCGTATTTTGCGAGATTGAAATTTGGGCTTAGCGCGGACGAGGCGTGGCATAATAAGCGGAGCAGAATCGAGCGAGGACTCATCGATTTTCATGCCTCCTTTTTCACCACGTATCGAGCCAGCGCCTGCGACGGGATGTGATTTGATTGCTTGGGCCCACCAGTCAGCCACTCGGAACCAGTCTCATAAAAGGTGTCGAGGTTGATGCAAGGTGCTGTGCCTTCCATTCGATCCCCTTTCTCTCTTCTTCTCCGCCTCTCTTCTCACTACTCTCCACGCCTTCGCTCGGACCTCCCAAGCTCCACCGCAATGGTGAAGGAGAAGACCGCAACCTTGGTGTCGGTGTCAAAACCTACAGATCTCGGGTAGGGGTTCCCGAACTGTGTGTCTAAGGATCAAAGGTAACAGGAGGCAGGGGACACGATGTTTACCCAAGTTTGGGCCCTCTTAATGGAGGTAATACCCTACTTCCTGCTTGATTGACTTTGATGAGTATAGGGGTTACAAGAGTTGATCTACCTTGAGATCGTAATGGCTAAACCCTAGATGTCTAGCCTATATGATTGTGATTTCCCCTAAGGACTAAACCCTCCGGTTTATATAGGCACCGATGGGGAGTAGGGTTGTACAAAGCCGGTTTATAGAGGAAGGAAACTACACATCCGGACGCCAAGCTTGTCGTCCACGCAAAGGAGAGTCCCACCCGGACACGGGAGAAGACCTTCTATCTTGTATCTTCACGTCCCATCGGTCCGACCCATGTCACATAGGCCGGCTCCCCGAGGACCCCACAGTCCAGGACTCCCTCAGTAGCCCTGAATCGGGCTTCATTGACGATGTATTTGGTGCACAGATTGTCTTCAGCATTGCAAGGAAGGTTCTTTCTCTGAATACTCCAATGAAGTCCTCCACACATAACAGCCGTATGCGGCTCTGTTAAATAATTATAGCCTGAAGATGTGAGGGTAAAAATACTCACAACAAAGTAAGTCACGTCCATAGGTGATTTTTCCGGCGAGGCGTGATGTCTTGGCCTTGTTAGTATTCTGAACCGTTTTTGTCGGTGTACTAAAGTAGGGGCACTCCTTTGTACCTCTTATTTGTGCATGGACAGTCGGAGCTGTGCCCACAGCCACGCTTAGCAGGGCAGAGGGGGGAGTCAAAGCCGCTAGATGGTAAAAGCAACGCCAAGACAGAGACACGAAGAGCAAGAGGGCGAGGTGGACTCCCCCGGCAAGACCCTTGCCGTGGCAGCCTTCACAGCCACGGCAAGAACTTTGCCTGGGCGACTTGCCCAATGCCAGCAGAGCGTGCCACCCTTGAGCCCCGGGTTTTCCAACACCACCAACCATGCTAGGACCAAGGCTCGGGAGGTGCCTCCGTGATGGCATGCAGATCTTTGTGAAGACAAGAAACACTCCAAGTCAGATGAGGATTAGAAGACGGCGAACCTCGGCGAGATCCCTGCCGAGAAATCCCACAAGACCTCCAGAAAAGATCCTTGCCGGGGACGACCACAATGCCATGAAAAGACACTTACCGGGGCCCCGGCTAGATCCTTGCCGAGGACATCTACGGGGCCACAGCCAGGCCCGCGCCCACCAAGTTTTTACCGCCACCCCCATGCAGCTGCCAGCCCATCAGCTAGGCAAGCACTTGCGTGTCGACATGAGGCCTCCAAGCCAACTTAGCGCATGCCTACGTGATGAAATGCAAATCTTTGTGAAGGCCCTACCACCGCGCCACCTCGGCAGCCTGCCAGCCTACATGGCACTGACCGCCTCGCTGGATCGGGCGCGTGTCGAAGCAGGGCGAGGCGGCGGTAAAGTGAAGGGGACACCTAGGGGGCGCATTAAATGCGTCTTGTCCCGTAATGGCTAAGCGATAAGATTATCCACAGTACACCGATGCCACCTCCTGTGTGCCACTATGGCGATCCCCTTGACTATAAAAGGAGGCCCGAGGCATCTAGGAGAAGGATTCGGACCCTTGGACAAGTTACGCTCATTGCAGCTAGCTCAAGAACTCCAAGAACACTGATATACACACCAAAGCAGGACTAGGGTATTACGCATCCTCGCGGCCCGAACCTGGGTAAACGACCCTTGTGTTTGTGTTGACTGCTAATCCCACTCTTCTTGCGACCCCGCGCCCCGAGCCTTAGTAGGGATTCCCGTGATCCCATAGGTGTTGTTCCCACCGACATCTTTGGCGCGCCAGGTACGGGGAGTTGCGCAGTTGTGAGAATCTAGTCCGAACGTCTGTCCAGCAGTTTCTTTGTCGCTATGGCTTCGAAGGAAGAAGATGACCAAGCGAGCAACACCGTCAGCGGATGCAGCAAGCGTTCGCATGACGACAAGAAAGCTAAGTCATGCAAAAACTCTGAGTAATTCCTTTTTATATAAAGTTTATCCTCCTCGGAGATCTTCCCTTTGTATAAGAAACCTGCACACAGTGGGGCCCTTCCATTATTGGCAACGCCCTTGGTCTGTTTCGAGTCCGCTAAACAGATCGAGCGGTTGCGTCGAGAACAGCAGAGTGGCCTTCCACTATTGGCAACGCTCTCGCTCTGTCCCGAATCCGCTCGACAGTTCGAGCGGCCACGCTGAGAACAGCAAGGTGGTTCGCACGACAGCAAGCACACCCCACCGGCCGCTAAAGGACCCGTCCTTCAAAGTGCTACGGTTTGGGTTTACGCGCCGGCAAGCCTGCCCAATTGGCGTAGAGTGGATATACAAGGGGGTTGAACAGGGAAATAACATGCATCGTTTTAAAATACAGCAGAGTTATATCACATCAATTGTTATTGCGGTTCTAACTAAGGATAAACATTGTCTTGGTCATGAACCTGTAGCGGCGATAAGAAACGGGGTGCCTAATGTTGGGGAACGTAGTAATTTCAAAAAAATTCCTACGCACACGCAAGATCATGGTGATGTATAGCAACGAGAAGGGGAGTGTATCTTCATACCCTTGAAGATCGCTGTCGGTGTCAAAACCGGCGGATCTCTGGTAGGGGGTCCCGAACTGTGCGTCTAGGCGGATGGTAACAGGAGACAAGGGACACGATGTTTTTACCCAGGTTCGGGCCCTCTCGATGGAGGTAAAACCCTACTCCTGCTTGATTGATATTGATGATATGGGTAGTACAAGAGTGGATCTACCACGAGATCAAGGAGGCTAAACCCTAGAAGCTAGCCTATGGTATGATTGTTGTCATGGTTGTTCGTCCTACGGACTAAAACCCTCCGGTTTATATAGACACCGGAGAGGGCTAGGGTTACACAGAGTCGGTTACAATGGTAGGAGATCTACATATCCGTATTGCCAAGCTTGCCTTCCACGCCAAGGAAAGTCCCATCCGGACACGGGACAAAGTCTTCAATCTTGTATCTTCATAGTCTTAGAGTCCGGCCGATGATGATAGTCCAGCTATCCGGACACCCCCTAGTCCAGGACTCCCTCAATCGCTAAGCGGAAGCGTTTATCAACGCGGTTGATGTAGTCGTATGTCTTCATGATCCAACCGATCCAAGTACCGAGCATACGGCACCTCGAGTTACGCACACGTTCAGCTCGATGGCGTCCTCGCCTTCTCGATCCAGCAAGGCAGGCGAAGTAGTAGATGAGTTCGGCAGCACATAGCGTGGTGCGGTGTTGGTGAAGAACAATCTCGCGAGGGCTTCGCCTAAGCACTACGGAAACTATGATGGAGGATAAACTAGAGGGGCGGGGTTGCGGCTGCGGCTTGGTGTTTCTTGATGTGTCTTTGGTGCTAAGCCTGCCCCTCTATTTATATGTTGAGCCACAGGGTGAAACTTGGAGTAAAAGCCTCCTCAAAGTCGGTTTTGCCGAAGGCAAGAGTCCTACGGACTCGAGCTAGACGCTGGGTTCGGCGTCTACCCCCTAAACGCCGGGGTTCACGGCTTCTAGCCTCTGGTCTCCATAAAACTTCCTTTTGCACTTTCCATAAGCCTTGTGGGCTTTCCCTTTAGCCCAAATAACGTGTTCTCGTACCCAAACATTTGGGAAACATCAGGAACCCCTTCCGGTGAATTCGGAACCCTTCGGAGATCAAACACTATTATCCCATATATCAAACTTTATCTCGGACCATTAGGAGTTCCTTGTCATGTCCATGATCTCATCAGGGACTCGAACAACATTCGGTTACCAACATGCATAACTCATATAATACTATATCATCAGCGAAGCGTTAAGCATGCGGACCCTACGGGTTCGAGAACTATATAGACATGACCGAGACACGTTTCCGGTCAATAACCAATAGCGGGACCTGGATGCCCATATTGGCTCCACATATTCTCTGAAGATCTTTATCGGTCGAACCGCATAACAACATCGTTGTTCCCTTGGTCATCGGTATGTTACTTACGAGATTCGATCGTTGGTATCAATACCTAGTTCAATCTCGTTGCAAGCAAATCTCTTTACTCGTTCGTAATGCATCATTCCGTAACTAACTCATTAGCTACATTGCTTGCAAGGCTTATAGTGATGTGCATTACCGAGAGGGCCCAGAGATACTTCTCGGACAATCGGAGTGACAAAACCTAATCTCGAAATACGCCAACCCAACATTTACCTTTGGAGACACATGTAGTACTCCTTTATAACCACCCAGTTACGTTGTGACGTTTGGTAGCACCCAAAGTGTTCCTCCGTTAACGGGAGTTGCATAATCTCATAGTTACAGGAACATGTATAAGTCATGAAGAAAGCAATAGCAACATACTAAACGATCAAGTGCTAGGCTAACGGAATGGGTCAAGTCAATCACATCATTCTCCTAATGATGTGATACCGTTAATCAAATGACAACTCATGTCTATGGCTAGGAAACTCAACCATCTTTGATTCACGAGCTAGTCAAGTAGAGGCATACTAGTGACACTATGTTTGTCTATGTATTCACACATGTATTATGTTTCCGGTTAATACAATTCTAGCATGAATAATAAACATTTATCATGAAATAAGGAAATAAATAATAACTTTATTATTGCCTCTAGGGCATATTTCCTTCAGTCTCCCACTTGCACTAGAGTCAATAATCTAGTTCACATCGCCATGTGATTTAACACCAATATTCATATCTGTATATGATTAACACCCATAGCTCACATCGTAATGTGACCAACACCCAAAGGGTTTACTAGAGTCAATAATCTAGTTCACATCGCTTATGTGATTAACACCCAAAGAGTACTAAGGTGTGATCATGTTTTGCTCGTGAGAGAAGCTTAGTCAACAGGTCTGTCACATTTAGAGCCGTATGTATTTTGCAAATATACTATGTCTACAATGCTCTGTACGGAGCTACTCTAGCTAATTGCTCCCACTTTTAATATGTATCCAGAGCATTATAGACATTGTAGACCCGCCGAGGAGGCCGCCAAGGGCACTGACGAGACTCCAAGTTTCGACCCCAGGGTTAAACATATAAACCTCCTCCTCGGCAGCGGCCTTGCCGGCCTCCCCGGTAGCAGCCTTGCTAGCCTCCCCGGTAGCGCCCTTGTGAGCTTCCTCGGCAGTGCCCTTGCCGGCCTCCTTGGCGGCAGCCTCGTCAGTCTCTCCGGCAAGCCCCTTGGCGGCATCCTCGGCCATGGTATTGGCGGCCTCCTTGGCGGCGATCTTGTCGGCCTCAACCTCGTCGTCCTTGGCGGCATCCGTGATCATGGTATCGATGTCCCCTTGGTTCGCCAAGGGGGGTTCTGGATGCCAGAAGGGAGGGTGACGCGAGGCCAAGATCAAGGTTCAAAAAAAAAAGAGAAGAAAAGTAAAGAAGATCAGATGACTCACCCGTGCTGGGCTGAGAAGAAGTGGACCCCTCCCCGCCAACATCTGTTGCCGGGACGGAGCCACCAATGCCCAAGTCTACCTCCTCCTCCTCCGTGTGCATGGGATCGGTGTCTAGCGCCCTTGCCGGGGACACCCCTCGAGGCGGTGTGGTCGATCTGGGCTGCGTGGTGGGGGTGGCCCTTGGTGGCTCCTCCTGCTGCTTCCCTCCTCTTGCAGCCACGGCAAGGTCAGTACCAAAAAGTCACATCCCGGCGCACGTTGATAGGGAGTAGGTGGTGAACGCACGCTGGGGGCTGAGCCGGGGGCTGTGCCGCGGGCTGCTGTCCGGGCTGCTCTCTACCACCAGCGGCGCCTTTGAGGTACCCGCCGGGGACTGGCTGCCTGTCGAGGCCTTGGCCCTCTTCATTGCCCGCTGGGCCAGCGTCTCCATTTCCCTGCGAAGACAAAAACGAATCAAGGAAAGCGACACGGTTGGAGAGGACGAAAATGGCAAGGGGCAGAAATGCTTACTCATGCTCCACCTCCTCTTCTACTGCCTTCCTCTTCCTCCTCGGGCTGAGGGACGAAAAGTCGAAGGCAACCTCCATGCCGGCGTTTGTGGGAGGAGGGGAAGGCGATTGAGTCCGGTAGCGTTTGGGTGAAGAAGAGGCAGTCGCCTTCTTCTTCGCCACCGCGGCCTTCTTCTTCGCCACCACAGCCCTCGTCACGCGTGCGGTCTCCCCCTGACCCCCTTGCCGTGGCTCGGCCCTGCCAGACCGAACCGGCTCGCCAGAGATGGCCCGACACAGGACGCGTCTTTCCTTCATAGCCGAGGGGTCTCTGGCCTCGGCCTCCTCCTCGGACAATTCCTTGCCCACACCCTCAACAGGGAGGCCTCGGTGCTGACGCCGCCTGCCTCCCTGGCAGACTTCACCCACTGGGCAAGCTCCTTCTCTTCTGCGGCCGCAGCGGCCTCGTTCTCCACACCGCCAGAGTCACCGACCGCCCTGGCAAGCTCCGCCTCCTCCACTCTGGCAGCAATGTAGTGCAGATCCTCCTAGGTGGTGTCTTGGATGAGCTGCGGCTCGTCATGATCGAGTTCTTCGACCAAGTTGTCAAAGAACTCCTCCACCTCGCGTGCCGGTGGCTCAAACCAGGCTGGGTCAAGACCATGCGCGTTGAAGACCGGCATCATGGCGAGGATGTCGGCCTACCGGGAGTTGTTTCTCAGCAGGACCACTCGCGGCGGCAGCCCGAACAAGGGCCCCTTGATGGCCTTGCCGAACTTCGTGGACTTGCAGGTCCTCTCTACCCTGCCGTCGGCGAATACGTCGAGCTAGAAGAGCCTCCGGCAATACCAGGAGTGCCCCATCACCGTGAGGTTGTGCTTCAGGCCGGTGCGGAGCCTCATGATGTCGGCCGCGTTCCTGAAATCCCAGGCCGGCCTCCCCTTCTTGTGCAGCGGAGCGATTCGGCGGCGGATTTTGCAATCATCTCGAGGGTGAGCCCGGCCTCAGTGAGGTGGCAAATCCTGGTGGTGGCAATCGAAAACTTCTTGTCATCGACATCGAGGTCGCTCTAGTCCGCGCCATGGAGCGGCAGCTCCCGATGAACACCCCGGCAGAACTCCGGTGGGTTCTCCCCCACGATCTAGCACCACCGGCCCCGCCACTCCTCCCACCTCTCCTTCACGGTGCCCCCTGGGCCCTTGGGATTCAGGCGACGCTTCTAGAAAGGGCACCCCCGGGTAGGATGCGGGGGGAGAAGTAGTGGTGGAAAAGCGTCGTGCTGGGAAACACCCCGGCGAAGCCCTCCAAGTATGCCATGACATTTGGCGTGAGATCCAGCAGATGGAAGCCAAAATTGCGCATGACATCATTGAAGAAGTCAGAAAAGGGGGCAGAGGCCGCAGAAGAATAAGTAAAAGAAGAATGGGCGCCGTTTCGAGCCACCCTTGTTGCAATCGGCGGGGATGACGCGCATGGCAGGATGCGCCGCCGTCTCCGTCCCCCACAAAGGCTTGAAGTAGTCCTTGATTTCGAAGATGTCGATTGAAGATGGGATGAAATAGGCGAACTGCGCCCGCCGCGCCATCACCTCACTCTCCGGCGTCTCCTTCTCCTTCGTGTCCTTGGCTACGCCCTTGCCCTTGCCAGATTTGGGCGCCATGGAGGCTGGGAAAAGGGCAAGGGGTCGAAAGCAGTGGGGGGCACAACAGCAGCAGGCAGGAATGAGAGCTTGAGGAGGAAGGAGATGGGGACGGCGATGCCGAGATTGGGGAAAGCATAGAGGGTAAATGAGCCGTGTGCCCACGGTTATTCCTTTTTATGGGGAAGGCGCAGGACGCCTCTTTACCATTTATTGCGACATGACGCATGCCTGCAGCAAACCGCCCCACGCATGCCCCTAACATCACACACACGACTCCCACGTCACGCATTCAACGCCGGTCGTGGAGAAGTGCAGCGGACGAAAAGAGTTACCGCAGTAAAAACCGCCCCGCCTGCCCGCCATCGTTTTTTGGGGATCGTTGCAGAAATTAAAAAAATTCTACGCGTCACCAAGATCAATCTATGGAGTAACTAGCAACGAGAGAGAGGGGAGTTCATCTTCATACCCTTGAAGATCGCCAGTCGGAAGCGTTACAAGAACGCGGATGAAGGAGTCATACTCGTAGCAATTCAGATCGCGGTAGATTCTGATCTAAGTGCCTGAGGGAGTCCTGGACTAGGGGGTGTCCGGACAGCCGGACTATCATTATCCGCCGGACTCCAAGACTACGAAGATAGAAGATTGAAGACTCGGCTCATGTCGGATGGTACTTTCCTTGGCGTGGAAGGCAAGCTTGGCAATCTGGATATGTAGATCTCCTGCCATTTTAACCGACTACTGTGTAACCCTAGCCTCCTCCGGTGTCTATATAAACCGGAGGGCTTTAATCCGTAGGACAACATACATTACAACAATCATACCATAGGCTAGCTTCTAGGGTTTAGCCTCCTTGATCTCGTGGTAGATCTACTCTTGTACTACCCATATCATCAATATTAATCAAGCGGGGCGTGAGGTTTTACCTCCATCGAGAGGGCCGAACCTGGGTAAAACATTGTGTCCCTTGTCTCCTGTTACCATCCGCCTAGGCGCACAGTTCGGGACCCCCTACGAGATCCGCGGTTTGACACCGACATTGGTGCTTTCATTGAGAGTTCCTCGTGTGCGTCACCGATAGAGTGGATGCCTCCACCCGTCTTCAAAGGCGGTGTTTTTACGCCGAAGGGCCTTGGCGCCCGGCCAAACTATTCGGCTCGGTGGTTTTCTTATGACCGCCTGTCTGGCCGCCGCTTCGACAATGACCTCGCAAGTCGTTAGAAGCAATCTTCGCATCAGCCCTAAAGCTGCCGAACAGTTGGACCCAATAGAGCTCTCGTTTGTTAACGAGCTCTTGGATCGCATCGCTGCCACAGGAGTCGCTCACGGACTACAACCAGATTGGGCTTAAAACCGATCGAGAGATTAACTCTCCCGGGCCACCTTTGCATCGCAATGGTGGAAGAGCAACACGGCAACTCTTTGCCTATGTTGAAAACAATTCATGTCGGATTCCCGAACCCTCCCGCGGATTCAGCGGAGGGGCGGACTTTGATCGAGCATTGAACTTAAAATCATGCATCGCTCGGACTTGCTGGATTGTGTCCAGCAAACCAAGCTTCGAATTTGGAAACCCTCGGCCTTTGAGCCCCAAGATGGGCGGGGATCCGGATTTTAGTCCACCCACTGCCCGGACATATGCGATCTATCTCAAATCTGGCAAGAGCCTTACGAAGCAGTACATCATTCTTGGGCGATTCCTCCTGGTTATGGACGGGATAAAGGACTGCGAGAGGAAAACACAATCTCAATCTTACGCAATAAGCGCACGGACAAGGAATCCTAAGCGCCATCGATCGTTGCGAATTACAGCGCTTCACCGATCTGGCGTCCATAATGCGAAAATCTTGTGCGATGGAAAGTTTCGGAAAACGAAAATCAATTTTGGGATAATCCATTTAAACCCAATCCATAGTAAAAAGCGCCTTAGACTTAGGCCCCAGATGCAAAAACGAAAAAACATAAACCCAATAAGGGAAGCATAACCGTCTTTGGAGGGATGGCTCAATGGACCTGTAAACTTCATAGTGTAGAGGGCCGTCCCAACACATAGCCTCGAGCATGTTGGATATTACGGCGGTGGCCAAAAGTGGCGAGGAACTTCTAGCTCAGGAAACCACTCCAACAATACCAGCCGCGGTATCAACAGTCTTGAGACCTTCGCATCAAACAATATGCAAAGCGAACAATCCAGCGGACTCGCGAAGTCTACCAAGTAGCAACAGCAAATCCATGGGTGACACAGCTATTACCTTCAGCGCCCGGCGACAAGCCTAAATTCGAACAACGAGCACCGGTTTGCTGGTACTTAGTCCCATAGTGGGCGACTTCGGTGACAAAAGTCCTCATGGATGGCGGCAGCGGACTAAACCTCATTACGAGAAACTCTGCGAAAAATGGAAATCGATTGGAGCCGTATTGGCGAAGCAGCACAACCTTTAGAGGAATAATCCCTAGCCGGAAGCGTGCTGCCTTTGGAAAAATCACACTCGATGTGGTGTTCGGCTCTCCGGACAATTACAGATCCGAAGAAGTCACGTTCCAGGTGGCCCCGTTCAGCAGCGGGTATCACGCCATATTAGGACGAGAGGCATTCACAATTTTTCAAGAAGTACCTCATTACGGGTACATGAAGCTCAAAATGCCTGGGCCTAGCGGAATAATCACTCTCACTAGTGATCCGGACATAGCACTCCGCGCCGAAAACAAGACAGCCGCACTAGCCCTTGAGGCACTATCCGAAGCCTTAGCGGCAGAAGAACTCACCGCGCTGCGCTCTACGGTGAACAGGGACGATGTGATACTCGATAAAAGATCCAAGTCCACCTCCTTCAAACCAGCAGATGAAATAATAAAATTCCAGGTCCATCCAACGGACCCGACAAAGACGGCCTCCATTGGGGCACAATTGAACCCGAAGTAGGCGCCGCCTTTGCGCGAATTCGCCGGGAAAATTGGGATATCTTCACTTAGCATCCTTGGGCATGCCGAAATCCCCGCAGTTGGCGAACACAGCCTAAACAGCCTAAAAGGTTTAAGCGAGTCAAACAGGCTCTTGGCGATTTTCGAACCCAAAAGACGAGGCAATGGGAGAAGAGCTAGCCAAACTATTGAAAGCGGATTCATTAGAGATATCAAACATCCGGATGGCAAGCAAATCTGGTGATGGTACCAAGAAGGATAAATCTGGCGCCTCGTAGCCGATTTTAAAGACCTCAATAAGGCTTGCCCAAAGGATCCTTTCCTCTCCCTGCATCGATCAAATTATCGATGCCACGGCGAACACGATTCGTTGTGCTTCACGGGCGCATACTCGGCTATCATCAAATCAAGATGGCGGAAGCATATCAAGCATAGCGGCATTCATCACTCCATATGGACCATTCTCGCTTCAACACGATGCCCTTCGGACTTAAAAATGCGGCGCAACATATCGGCGCATGATTCAAACACGTCGCCACCCGGATCGGCAAAAGCGATCGAGGCATACGTAGGCGGCGTAGTCGTCAAAACAAAACTCGTCGAAACTCTAGTAGGCGATTTGAGGCTCACATTCGAAAACCTCGAGCATATGACATCAAGCTGAATCCGGAAAAATGCGTTTTGGGTACCCGGCGGAAAGCTCTTGGGCTTCATTGTATCCGGTAGAGGAATTGAAGCAAATCCGGCCAAAATCCGAGCTCTGTCATAGTTGGATATTCAAGGACCTCAAACAAATACAAAATTAACGGGATCGTGGCAGCCTTAAGCGCTTTATCTCCGTCTAGGACAAAAGGCGTTGCCGCTTTATCGCCTCCTCGGCGCACGAACACTGAGTGGGCGGATCTGCCTTCGCGGACTCGAAGAAATAAAGGCCATCACGGCAACAAATCTGGTCTGGCTGCGCCCACTCTGGGCGAACCAATGTTGTTATACATCGCAGCAACACATCAAGTTATAAGCGCGGTCCTCGTCGTCGAGCGAGCGACGAGAAGGGCATAAATTCCCTCTCCAAAAACCGGTGTATTATGTATCCCTTTGTGTTAACCCCTGCAAATCCGTTACCGCACTATCGAGAAGATAGCATATCACGGTGTTCATGGCGTCTCGGAAGCTCGGCACTACTTTCAAGAGTGTTCGATAACGATGGCCTCTGAAGTACCACTCAATGACATTATAAATAACCATGACATAGCAGGCAGGATCGCAAAATGGGCCATTGAGCTCTTACCATTTGACATAACTTACAAACCTCGGCGAGCTATAAAGTCACAAGTTTTGGCTGACTTAAATGCGCGAATGGACTGAAGCGAACTCCCTAAAAATGCAGGCGCATACTCTAATTGGACTATGCATTTAACGGCTCCAAAATGTTGGCGGATGGGGGCTGGCGTCGTCTTGGCGTCCCCAACCGGAATCTGATCCAGTATGTACTTTAAATAATGTACACGGACTCCAACAATGCAGCGAATCTGAGGCCTGTTACATGGTCTCCGGATGGCGGTCTCCATGGGCATTCAACGCCTAGAGGTGCGAGGATTGAACCTTGCAATATCCCAAATAAGCGGAGACTTTGGCGCCAAGGATCCGAAAATGGCAGCATATCGCAATGCTGTCCTAAAATGTCAGCTCGATTTGAAGGACTTGAATTCCATCACATAGCCGAGACAATAACCAAGCGGCGGCGTCTGCGCGCATCGGTGCGAAAGCGTGATGCTGTCCTCAAATATCTTCTGGAGCGGCTCTTCAAGCCATCCATACTATGGGAAGAGGAGTCGGTAGCGATAAACCGGAAAAACCGCATCAATCGATGATTCAGAGACGACATAACACCCTCATTACGTTATAATGGCGATAATCGCGCGTGGACAGAACCTTTCTATCCTACTTGCTTAGGTAGGAACTTCCCAAACCAAAAGCGAGGCCCATTTGCATAGTCCGCGATCAAAAGCCTACAAGGTCCATGAGGAGAACTTTATAAGAAAAGTACAACGGAGTCATTGAGGTGTATCTCCGAAGAGGAAGGCGAAACCTCTGGCTGAAATTCACGCGGACTAGGCGGACACCACACAACAGCCGGGCCCTTGTAGGAAAGGCATTCCGTCTGAGATTTTATTGGCGGCGGCTCGGGCGGACGCGGGACTTGGTCGGCGATCGTTGGTTGTCGACTCTTTGCTAATCGAGCCATATGCCACCCGCCCTCAAAACCATACCCATTACACGGCCGTTCGCGGATGCAGGGGCTTGACATGGTTGGACCCCTTAAAGGGAACCCACAAGCAAAAGGTACCTATTGGTCATGGTGGATAAATTCACCAAATGGATAGAGGCCAAACCGGTCAAAGCGGCGAGTCCGGACCAGTTATAGACTTTATATCGGGGTGGTACACGTTCTGAGTCCCCCAGCATCATCACCGACAACGGCACGAACTTCACAGCCGGCGAGGTTAAGTCATGGTGCAAAAATATGGGCATCAAGCTCGACTACGCTTCGATCTATCACCCTCAAACCAGCGGTCAAGTGGAAAGAGCAAATGGTCTAATAATGGCGGCATTAAACCCGGACTAGTAAGGTCACTTACTAAATCCAACACACAATGGGTCGAGGAGCTCTACTCCGTACTCTGGGGGCTGCGGACAATGCCTAACCGTACTACCGGATTCACACCATTCTTTATGGTATCTGGTAGAGGCAGTTTTGCCTGTGACATTATTCATGACTCAACCTCGAGTGCGCATGTATGAGGAAAGAAAGCCGAGCTCGATCGGCGGGACAGCTGGACACATTGGAGGAAGAGCGTGGCGTCGCGAAGGCTCGTTCCGCATTCTATCGGCAGCAGGCGAAGATATCAAAGCGAGAAATGCGGGCCAAGACTTACAGCGTTGGTGAACTAGTTCTCGCTGCGGACAAGAAAAGGACAAGCTCAAGCCCAAATGGGAGGGCCCTTCATTATCGATCAAGTCTTGACGGCGGAGCACACCGTCTGAAATGCATCGGATAACCGACTCGAGCGAACCCATGGAGCGCAGCCCGCCTCCGGCGATTCTATGCCTAGCGCGGACTAAGAGTTCGTCCCTTCCCCGTCCAAACTTTTACACTTGGCTGTCTTTTGTTTCTCTTTTTATCCTTTTTATTTGAAAGCCCTTACGGGCCTATTTCCGCATTCTTTGCATCGCATGATGTGCCATCCGCACTCATTATTCACAGGGGCTTCTTTTTTGAAGCTCAATTATCTGAGTTTCATACCCAGCACATGTGTCAAGCTTCCACATGTACCTTTTACTCGCCATTATATGCATCGATATGACTTAAGTTTTGGCCAAGCTGGGTTGCTGGCTCTGTGCTTACCCCTCGTTCCCGATTGTTCGGCTAGGAGGTAAAGGAGCACCTCTGCGATTATTCTTGCCGGGTCACCGGATGTGTACCTCGGTGGGTGAAGCGAAAGCTAAGCGTTCTTAAGGGAATATTGATTCGGTGATTTAAAGATGACTTTTTAACTATTTTATCTATCTGCCCCGGATGTTTCTTGCTTTCTTTGCAGTCAGGACATGCACTTTAGGGCATGCCTCCCAGCGAAAGGAACCCTTAGCGGAACTATTCTCCTGGAAGATGTTTCTTACTAACCATGTAATATAACATAACTAGTTGGGCACTTATGCGATAAAGCACTAATGACCCCTCGCTTTGGTCTCCATGCATACCACGGTTGTGTCTCAACCAAAGAGGTATTCGGACACACTCCGGACTCTAGGGTCCCGAGGTTGAAGCGAAAAAGGTCGGCAAAGACAAGCGATCTACAATCCGGCTAGAAGGCATTTCACATGTCACTTTGAAGGATAACATACATTGTCAAATTCTTGATTGTATTCCTCCTCAATCCCGTCTAACAGGCTGTCTAGTTTGATCCGTTGGGAAAATTT
Organism: Aegilops speltoides; assembly: GCA_021437245.1. NCBI lineage: Eukaryota > Viridiplantae > Streptophyta > Magnoliopsida > Poales > Poaceae > Aegilops > Aegilops speltoides. Next base: position 419,309,187 of record CM038143.1, read on the forward strand.
AGCAGCCAACTCTAATTGGCTGTACACTAAACTCACGAGGATCTCCTTCCCATCGGGCCCCACCGGTCCAACCGGCCATGTGGTTGGGATCCGCCTTCTTGTACAGCGTCTTCACCATGGCCCAAGCCTCCACTGGCACCTTGACGGCAAGCGAAATCTTCCACAAGCAGGCGCTGCCGCACCCTGCAGCTTCTCCATAAGCTCCCGAGGCCCTCGGGTAGGGTGAGGCTGGCCATAAAGCACTGAGCAGCGCCGCTCATTGCTGCCGAACTTCGTTCGAGTAGCTGCAACAGTTCGGAAGTTGATCACCCGTTGATATGGGCATCTCCTCTGCGGGGCGACCCGTGAGTATACCTACAAGACAAATCATGTCAAAATACTTCCTCGCTGAACTCTTCTTTTCAAAGAGTCCGCTCAAGCACTTACTATAAATGCTGGTGGCGAAGCCGCTGATTCTCCTTAACGGGCGGACAGCTCAGCTGAGCGCCTTTCAGCTCTTCTCCTAGCTTGGCGTTGGCATCACTGGAGGTTGTTCCTTTCTGCTGAACCCTATTCACACACTCTCGCCGACCTTTATTTGGCGCAGCAATGCTTACTGTCCGGATCTTGTCGGCGGTACGCAATGTCATTATTAGACTTGCTGCGCGCACGCCGCCTGGCGCTTATGTTTATTAATAAAATGTGTTACCGGGAGGGTCTTTGCATCTCCTCTGCGGCGGCAAAATCTGACCTCAGTTGGGCCTTGCAATCTTGCAGCTCCGAGACAATTGGGAGTTCTTCTCGGTAAGAGCATGCGTTTCAAATGATCCTTAAATCAGTTAGCATAACTACTTTAAGTCTCGGGGCTCTTGGTATGTACAACCATTAAAATTCCCTTACCGTATGTCTTTCACATCTTGCTCCATAGCTCTGGTAAAACCATCTTGGCGGCACGGAGATCTGCGTCCCTGCGTTAAAGGCATCCAATGCCTCCGGGGGAAAGCACGCTTCACGAAATACCATCCGGCGGCGCCTATGGTTCATGGCGCTCTCCACCTCAGACTTGGTGGCGGACAGTCTGTCGGTGTCCTCCGTTGGAGGAGGATCCGGCCAGCGTCTTCGCTTACCTCCCCTCGGGCCGGGCGCTGGAGCACGGCGGTATAGGTTGGATCGGTAACCTGCGCCCTTGATCCGTGGCGCTTTTTCTCCTACAAAGGTTATGAGCACTCAGGCGTTTCCTCGGAACGTTGCTCTGAAAATTTAAATGCGAGCTATACCTTTGCGGTGACGTTTCCGTTTGCCCCGCGCTCCTTTTCCGCCTGCTGGTCCGGACTGGCCTCTGTTGGTCAGCCATCGCGGGCTCGGCTCCCTGCCGTAAAGGCGCTTCCTGCAAAATACCATCGTTCGCGAAGGTTAGAAATGGGCAGGGAAGAGATAATGGTGTCCAGACTTCGGTCGCGGTCACAGGAAGCGAACTTAGTCGGGGTAGTCCGCCATAATGGGGACCAAAGCATTGTCTATGCTGAGCTGGTGAAACACCCCGTCGATCAGCTCCACCTCGATGTCCGGGTCCTCTTCGGAGGCCGGGTCCAGGGATCTTTCTGGATCCTCGGGTTGCGGAGCAGGACTCACCATGTCCTCCACAGTCCGGCGTAGATCCTGCGCCGAAGACATAATGTAAGAAGCTTAAACTTCGAAAGCACGGGTTGAGCCCTTCGAGGTGTTCACTTACCCATCCCCTAGGGTTGATCATGGAAAACCCATTCAAAGGGTTCGTCCGAAGGAAGTCCTCCTTCTCCCCCTTGTACAGGCTGGACAGGATCTCCACGAGATCCTCGGTCGAATCCGGCCCTTTGCGGCCATGCCGGGTGGCATCGTCCTCCCCGTTGAAATCCCACATGGGGTGGCCTCTATATTGCAATGGCTGTACCCCCTGCTTGATGCATGTCGCCATAACTCCGATCATGGTCAAGCCCGAATGGGCCAATAATCTTATTCGGCCCATCAAGTAATGGACGCTCTTGTCTTCCTCAATCGGGGCTCATGGGCGCCAGTGGCGTTCTTCAAGGAGCAGCACTAAACTCCGGAGGCCGATCCGGACTGGGTCTGGTAGCGGAGTGTCTCCTATGTAAAACCACTCCGAGGGCCAGTCTTCGGACGCCTTCTTGGGAGTACCGGATAGGTATTCGGTCCCGGCGATGCGCCATATTTCGGCGCCGCCTACTTGATATATGGACCCCTCGTGAGAACGGGGTACGAGGCAGAACAGCCTCTTCCACAATGCGAAATGGGGCTCGATGCCCAGGAATAGCTCACAAAGAGCTACGTAGCCCGCGATATGCAGGATAGAGGCGGGCGTAAGGTGGTGGAGCTGGAGTCCGTAGAACTCCAGGAGCCCGTGGAGGAACGGATGTATCGGGAATCCGAGTCCCCTTATCAGGTAGGGGACGAAGCATACACGTTCCCCCTTATTGGGGCTTGGAGTGTCCTCCGCCTGCCTCCCACCTTGGTAAGTAACCAGTCCGGCCCGGACTGGGACCATGAAGGCCGGAGGGAGAAATCCCCCCGTTTGGAGCTTCACTAGCTCGTTGTGCGAAACAGAGCACCTCTTCCAATTCCCCGGCGGTGGGCTGGGAGCATGTGAAGAAGAGCCGCATTGACGATCCATGGTGGAATGGATTTTTAGGTCAAAGGCGCTTCGATGGAGTATTCGCGGGAGGAAGATGGTGCAGTTTGGATCTGGATTCTTGCCTCTTTTATAGGCGGACGACTCGCACGACTAGGGGGTGGAATGTAAAAGGCACCCTGGCTTTTCGCATTAAATGCGGCAGCGTGGAAGAGGGCCATTATTTGGCGTAGAAGCCAAGGAGCACGATATTCAAGATGAAGCGGACCTTTGTTCGGTAGGTACATGGAATTTGAAGGAGAACGCGCCTTACAACGCGAAGACTATCGCCTTATTTGGACTTATCGTCATTGAAGCTGGTTAAAGGAGACTCTTGAGGAGTCTGGACTAGGGGTGTCGGACAGCGGACTATCATTATCCGCCGGACTCCAAGACTACGAAGGTAGAAGATTGAAGACTCGGCTCGTGTCAGGATGGTACTTTCCTTGGCGTGGAAGGCAAGCTTGGCAATCTGGATATGTAGATCTCCTACCATTGTAACCGACTCTGCGTAACCCTAGCCTCCTCCGGTGTCTATATAAACCGGAGGGCTTTAGTCCGTAGGACAACATACATTACAACAATCATACCATAGGCTAGCTTCTAGGGTTTAGCCTCCTTGATCTCGTGGTAGATCTACTCTTGTACTACCCATATCATCAATATTACTCAAGCAGGACGTAGGGTTTTACCTCCATCGAGAGGGCCCGAACCTGGGTAAAACATTGTGTCCCTTGTCTTCTGTTACCGTCCGCCTAGACGCACAGTTTGGGACCCCCTGCCCGACATCCGCCGGTTTTGACACCGACAGTGCCGAACAACGGCACCTCCGCGTTCAACACATGTGCAGCCCGGTGATGTATCCCGCACCTTGATCCAACAAGGAGGAGGGAGAGGTTCAGGAAGATGGCTCCAGCAGCAGCATGACAGCGTAGTGGTGATGGAGTGGCAGTTCTTCGGCAGGGCTTCGCCAAGCTCACGCGGAGGAGGAGAGGTGTTGGGGAGGGGAGGAGCTGCACCTTGGATGTGGTGCTGCAGTCCTCCCTCCACCCCTCTATTTATAAGTAGAGGGGGAAGGCGGCCTGCCCCTCTAGATGAGATCTAGAGGGGGGCGGCGGCCAAGAGGAAGGGGGCTTGCTCCCCAAGCAAGGGGGGCGCCCCCTTTAGGGTTCCCCCTAACCCTAGGCGCATGGGCCCTAGGGGGGGATGGCACCCAGCCCACTTAGGGGCTGGTTCCCTTCCACCTACAGCCCATAAGGCCCTCCAGGGCAGGTGGACCCTCCCGGTGGACCCCTAGAACCCCTCCGGTGGTCCCGATACAATACCGGTATACCCCCGAATATTTCCGGTGACCGTATGATGACTTCCCATATATAAATCTTCACCTCCGGACCATTTCGGAACTCCTCGTGACGTCCGGGATCTCATCTGGGACTCCGAACAACATTCGGTAATCACATACAAATCTTCCTTATAACCCTAGCGTCATCAAACCTTAAGTGTGTAGACCCTACGGGTTCGGCAATCATGCAGTCATGACCGAGACAGCTCTCCGGCCAATAACCAACAGCGGGATCTGGATACCCATGTTGGCTCCCACATGTTCCACGATGATCTCATCGGCTGAACCACAATTTCAAGGATTGAAGTAATCCCGTATACAATTCCCTTTGTCAATCGATACGTTACTTGCCCGAGATTCGATCGTCGGTATCCCAATACCTCGTTCAATCTCGTTACCGGCAAGTCACTTTACTCGTTCCGTAATGCATGATCTCGTGACCAACTACTTAGTCACATTGAGCTCATTATGATGATGCATTACCGAGTGGGCCCAGAGATACCTCTCTGTCATATGGAGTGACAAATCCCAGTCTCGATTCGTGGCAACCCAACAGACACTTTCGGAGATACCTGTAGTGCACCTTTATAGCCACCCAGTTACGTTGTGACGTTTGGTACACCCAAAGCATTCCTACGGTATCCAGGAGTTGCACGATCTCATGGTCTAAGGAAATGATACTTGACATGAGAAAAGCCTTGGCAAACGAACTACACGATCTTGTGTTATGCTTAGGATTGTGTCTTGTCCATCACATCATTCTCCTAATGATGTGATCCCGTTATCAATGACATCCAATGTCCATAGTCAGGAAACCATGACCATATGTTGATCAACAAGCTAGTCAACTAGAGGCTCACTAGGGACATGTTGTGGTCTATGTATTCACACATTTATTAAGGTTTCCGGTCAATACAATTATAGCATGAACAATAGACAATTATCATGAACAAGGAATATAATAATAACCATTTTATTATTGCCTCTAGGGCATATATCCAACAGTCTCCCACTTGCACTAGAGTGAATAATCTAGTTACATTGTGATGAATCGAACACCCATAGAGTTCTGGTGTTGATCATGTTTGGCTCGTGGAAGAGGTTTAGTCAACGGATCTGCGAGATTCAGATTCGTATGCACTTTACAATTATATATGTCTCCATCTTGAACATTTTCACAAATGGAGTTGAAGCGACGCTTGATGTGCATGGCCTTCTTGTGAAACCTGGGCTCCTTGGCAAGGGCAATAGCTCCAGTGTTGTCACAGAAGAGAGTCATCGGGCCCGACGCATTGGGAATAACTCCTAAGTCCATAATGAACTCCTTCATCCAGATTGCTTAATGTGCTGCCTCCGAGGCTGCCATGTACTCCGCTTTACATGTAGATCCCGCCACGACGCTTTCCTTGCAATTGCACCAGCTTACTGCCCCACCATTAAAAATATACACGTATCCGGTTTGTGACTTGGAGTCATCTAGATCTGTGTCGAAGCTAGCATCGACGTAACCCTTTATGACGAGCTCTTCGTCACCTCCATAAACGAGAAACATATCCTTAGTCCTTTTCAGGCACTTTAGGATATTCTTGACTGCTGTCCAGTGTTCCATGCCGGGATTACATTGGTATCTTCCTACCAAACTTACGTCAAGGTTTACATCAGATCTGGTACACAGCATGGCATACATAAAGACCCTATGGTTGAGGCATAGGGGATGACACTCATATTTTCTCTATCTTCTGCCGTGGTCGGGCTTTGAGACGAGCTCAATTTCACACCTTGCAATACAGGCAAGAACCCCTTCTTGGACTGATCCATATTGAACTTCTTCAATATCTTATCAAGGTATGTGCTTTATGAAAGACCTATGAGGCGTCTCGATCTATCTCTATAGATCTTGATGCCTAATATGTAAGCAGCTTCTCCAAGGTCCTTCATTGAAAAATATTTATTCAAGTAGGCCTTTATGCTTTCCAAAAGTTCTATATCATTTCCCATCAATCGTATGTCATCCACATATAATATGAGAAATGCTACAGAGCTCCCACTCACTTTCTTGTAAACGCAGGCTTCTCCATAAGTCTGCATAAACCCAAACGCTTTGATCATTTCATCAAAGCAAATGTTCCAACTCCAAGATGCTTTCACTAGCACATAGATGGAGCACTAGAACTTGCATACCTTATTAGCATTCTTAGGATTGACAAAACCTTCCGGCTGCATCATATACAATTCTTCCTTAAGGAAGCCATTAAGTAATGTCGTTTTGACATCCATTTGCCATATCTCATAATCATAAAATGCGGCAATTGCTAACATGATTCGGACGGACTTCGGCTTTGCTACGGGTGAGAATGTCTCATCATAGTCAACCCCTTGAACTTGTCGATAACCCTTAGCGACAAGCCGAGCCTTATAGATGGTAACATTACCATCTGCGTCCGTCTTCTTCTTAAAGATCCATTTATTTTCTATCACTCGCCGATCATTGAGCAAGTCTATCAAAGTCCATACTTTGTATTCATACATGGATCCTATCTCGGATTGCATGGCTTCAAGCCATTTCTTGGAATCTGGGCCCGCCATCGCTTCTTCATAGTTCGAAGGTTCACCGCTGTCTAACAACATGATTTCCAGGACAGGGTTGCCATACCATTCTGGTGTGGAACGTGTCCTTGTGGACCTACGAAGTTCAGTAGCAACTTGATCCAAAGTACCTTGATCATCATCATTAACTTCCTCTCTAGTCGGTGTAGGCACCACAGAAACATCTTCCTGAGCTGCGCTACTTTCCGCTTCAAGAGGCAGTACTTCATCAAGTTCTACTTTCCTCCCACTTACTTCTTTCGAGAGAAACTCTTTCTCCAGAAAGGACCCGTTCTTGGCAACAAAGATCTTGCCTTCGGATCTGAGGTAGAAGGTATACCCAATGGTTTCCTTAGGGTATCCTATGAAGATGCATTTTTCCGACTTGGATTCGAGCTTTTCAGGTTGAAGTTTCTTGACATAATCATCGCATCCCCAAACTTTTAGAAATGATAGCATAGGTTTGTTCCCAAACCATGATTAATACGGTGTCGTCTCAACGGATTTAGACGGTGCCCTATTTAAAGTGAATGTAGCTGTCTCTAGAGCGTATCCCCAAAGTTATAGCGGTAATTGGTAAAAGACATCATAGATCGCACCATATCCAATAGAGTGCGATTACGACGTTCGGACACACCGTTACCCTGAGGTGTTCCAGGCGGCGTGAGTTGTAAAACGATTCCACATTTCCTTAAGTGCGTACCAAATTCGTGACTCAAATATTCTCCTCCCCCCCGATCTGATCGTAAGAACTTTATTTTTCTATCACGTTGATTCTCTACCTCATTCTGAAATTCCTTGAACTTTTCAAAGGTCTTGGACTTGTGTTTCATCAAGTAGACATAACCATACCTACTTAAGTCATTAGTGAGGGTGAGAACATAACGATAGCCTCCGTGAGCCTCAATGCTCATTGAACCGCACATATCAGTATGTATGATTTCCAATAAGTTGGTTGCTCGCTCCATTGTTCCGGAGAACGGAGTCTTGGTCATTTTGCCCATGAGGCATGGTTCGCACGTGTCAAATGATTCGTAATCAAGAGACTCCAAAAGTCCATCTACATGGAGCTTCTTCATGCGTTTGACACCAATGTGACTAAGGCGGCAGTGCCACAAGTATGTGGGACTATCATTATCAACCTTACATCTTTTGGTATTCACACTATGAATATGTGTAACATAACGTTCGAGATTCATCAAGAATAAACCATTGACCAGCGGGGCATGACCAAAACATATCTCTCAAATAAATAGAACAACCATTATTCTCGGATTTAATTGAGTAGCCATCTCGTACTAAACGAGGTCCAGACACAATGTTCATGCTCAAAGCTGGCACTAAATAACAATTATTGAGGTTTTAAACTAATCTCGTAGGTAAATTTAGAGGTAGCATACCAACGGCGATCACATCGACCTTGGAACCATTCCCGACGCGCATCGTCACCTCGTCCTTCACCAGTCTCCGCTTATTCCGCAGCTCCTGTTTTGAGTTACAAATATGAGCAACCGCACCAGTATCAAATACCCAGGAGCTACTACGAGTACTAGTAAGGTACACATCAATAACATGTATATCACATATACTTTTGGTGTTGCCGGCCTTCTTGTCCACTAAGTACTACGGGCAGTTCTGCTTCCAGTGTCCGTTTCCATTGCAATAAAAGCACTCGGTCTCAGGTTTGGGTCCATGCTTTGGCTTCTTCCCGGCAACTGGCTTACTGGGCGCAGAAACTCCCTTGCCGTCTGAGGGAGTCCTGGACTAGGGGGTGTCCGGACAGCCGGACTATCATCGTCCGCCGGACTCCAATACTATGAAGATACAAGATTGAAGACTCCGTCCCGTGTCCAGATGGGACTTTCCTTGGCATGAAGGCAAGCTTGGCAATACGGATATGTAGATCTCCTACCATTGTAACCGACTCTATGTAACCCTAGCCCTCTCCGGTGTCTATATAAACCGGAGGGCTTTAGTCCGTAGGACATAACATCCATTACAACAATCATACCATAGGCTAGCTTCTAGGGTTTAGCCTCCTTGATCTCGTGGTAGATCCACTCTTGTAATACACATCATCAATATTAATCAAGCGGGGCGTGAGGTTTTACCTCCATCAAGAGGCCCGAACACAGGTAAAACATCGTGTCCCTTGTCTCCTGTTACCATCCGCCTAGACACACAGTTCGGGACCCCCTACCCGAGATCCGCCGGTTTTGACACCGACATTGGTGCTTTCATTGAGAGTTCCTCTGTGTCGTCGCCGATAGGCTTGATGGCTTCCCCAATCAACAACGCCTAGGTCGACGATGATAATTACATACCTCCCTCCGGAGACGAGGCAAGCCTCAACGATGACGAATTCGTCGTGCCAGAGGATCCCGTCGAACAAGACGCAGGCTTATTGCCACGGCAAATAGCCTAAAGAAAAAGCAGCAGCAACTTCAAGCTGATCAAAACCTGCTGGCCGACAGATGGACTGAGGTCCTCGCGGCCGAAGAGTATGAACTTGAACGTCCCTCCAAGAGTTACCCAAAATGCAAGTTGCTCCCCCGATTAGAGTAAGAAGCATACATACCTTCATCACCGGCAGCGACAAGACGGTGACCGACCACCCGTGGTCGCGACAGAAGAGCATCGGGCCCTCGACCAAGACCGTACCCGGCATCGCTCAAAAGTCTGAAGCCAAGAGGAGCGCGCGGACTTGCGAGATATATTGGAGGACAAAGCAAGGCAATCCAGATCCATCTACGGATCACGTGGGCCCCCGACCCACGGCGAATACCGTCGCGCGGATACAACAACTCGGCCGGGCGAACACAGCGAGACAATGCTCACTCGAGCTGCATCGTGATATTGCTCAATATAGGCGCCGCACACCGCTATGCTTCAGCGGCGAAGTAATAGATCATCAAATCACGAAGGGTTTAAACCCGTCAACATCGAATCCTACGATGGCACAACAGATCCCAGCGGTTTGGATCGAAGATTATCTCCTTCACATCCATATGGCCCGCGGCGGCAATCTCACGCCATCAAGTACCTCCCACTCAAGCTTAAAGGACCAGCTCGGCATTGGCTTAACAGCTTGCCCGCAGAGTCAATTGGGTGTTGGGAAGACACGGAAGCCGCATTCCTCGACAACTTCGGGGCACATATGTGCGACCGCCCGAGCGCCGATGACCTAAGCCACATAATTCAGCAGCCGGATGAATCGGCGGATAGTTACAGACACGGTTCTTAACAAAGAAAAATCAAATCATCGATTGTCCGGGATCGAGAGGCCCTCGCAGCCTTCAAACATAACATCCGTGACGAATGGCTAGCCCGGCACCTAGGGCGAGGAAAAGCCGAAATCCATGGCAGCCCTTACATCACTAATGACCCGCTTACGTGCGGGAGAGGATAGCTGGCTGGCTCGCAGCAACAACCTCGATAAAAATGCTAGCAGTCCGGATACTAAGGACCACAGCGGCAGGCAGCGTCAAAGCAAAACAAAGCGCGCGTTAACGGCGGCGACAAGGAGGATCTGGCGGTCGGCGCCCGAATTCGAGGCTCTAAACCGGTCGATGGAAGAAGCCATTCAAAGAACCACTCGGGTCCGTCAATTTGGACCAAATACTCGACCGCTCATGCGGATACATGGCACCCGAAAAGCCAGCTAACCACACCACAGAGATTGTTGGGTATTTAGCGAGCAGGCAAGTTAATTGCGAAAACAACGACAAGGGGCTGCAGCGATGGCGAAGAAGAGACCGGCGCGCGAGCGATTAGAAGGACGAAGGGTTTCCCCCACAAGTGCGGACGGTAAACATGATATCGCAACCCATATACCCAAGAGGGGCGAGCGTGCACTAAAGGGGCGTATCTGCGATGGAGCGATCGCCCAGTTCAATCCATGGTCCTCTTGCCCGATTACTTTCGATCGAAGAGACCATCCGACCAACATCCGCCATGGCGGATTCGCGCATTGGTTTTAGACCCAATCATTGATGGATTTCACCTCACGAGAGTCTGATGGATGGCGGCAATAGCTGAACCTGCTTTATCGAGGATACGGTCGCCAAGATGGGCATAGACCCTCAAGGATTAAACCTACAAAGGCGACCTTCAAAGCGTCATACCAGTGTTGAGGCCCATTGTATAGGCTCGATCCTGCTGGAAGTGGTCTTGAGATCCCGGACAATTTCGGGCGAGGAGTTAATCTTGACATAGTCCCGTTCATGGCGGCTATCATGCTCTGCTCGGACGAACGCGTTCATAAAGTTCAACGCGGTGCCGCATTACGCATACCTCAAGCTCAAGATGCCAGGCCCTCGTGGAGTCATCACGGTCAGCGGAAATACGGCGCGCCCCTCGAGCGGAGGAACATCTGGTGACTCTCGCGGCGAAGTACAAAGCAGCCTTTTAAGGCAATTTTGAGTCCGGCCGTTAAGCGGCCGGACACGCCAAACGCGCGCCGAGCAACATCAATCAAGACCACAGCGCGTTCGAGCATGCGTAGCAATGCGGCCCCAACCCCAGCCCTCGCATGATTGTAAGACCAACCCTCGGCGTACATCATTACGCTCTGGAGATACCATGGGCATAGGAAGAGGGGCACGACCACAACAGACCCAGAGTGCGGCTCGACCACACCAGGGGCTCACAAGTGTGTCGCTTTTCTTTTTTCTATTTTCCTTCTTTGTATACACAGGACTCCGTTCACCAGAGGCCCTGTCCGGCGGCGAACCCGCCGAACTCACGATCAACAGCCGCGGGGGGAAAAAGGCTGCGGCGAACACTCGGTGGTCTCCATTACGAGCATTAAATTCGATTATATACACCAGTCCGCAGCCCACCCCTGGAGGGGGACATGTTTAATTAGTCCAATCCCTTGCTTACCGCACTATTTGTATCATTCCGCACTAATAGCAGAATTCCTTGAATAAATAATGTAGCACCTTTTTGCCTGTAATTGCATTACTTTACATATATGGTCACTAATGACAGCTTGCACTCGTATATTTTGGTACGGCCGAATACACGAGGGCTTATGTTCCCGCATTATGGTGTGATAAGTCGAACACTTTCACAAGTCACGGCACCCGAACTTATGACATTATATGAATCGGCTCGAATCATGTCTTGGGTCAATAGTTGGGTTTGCCCGGCTCCCACGTTTTGGTGCCTTACGTTCCGTTCATCGGCTAAGGTGGCTTTGGGAGAACCACTGCGATTGCGCCCGGTTGAGCTAGGTGGCGCCTCGGTGGAAAGCTAAAAGCGGCGGCATGATAAGGCGAGAGCGGTATTTGTTCGAGAGGTCTTTTGGTCCCTAAAGACTTATGCGCTTGAGCGAAATGCGGATAATGTCCGGCGAAGGCGTGGATAAGCGCCCAATTCGGTCTTCGAATACTAGGGCTTCACCAAAATTTAAAATTATAGAATTCTATGGCTAAGTGAGAGTGTTCAAGCATTATAAGTCCGGTTGCCTTGCTCGTTGTGTTGAGCGCCTCCCTAGATGGACCCAAAAATGGGAACAGGAGTGCTCAAGTTTATCCCGAACACCCCAGCACTCGTGGCATGGGGGCTAAAGCCGACGACTTGCAATCTCTCAGATTTTATAAACGGCCGCACAGAAGGTAATATTTTAAATTAAACAAGCGTTGCTTAGCGCATATGAACAAAGTTTTCAGCGCACAGGATAATACATAGCGAGTTTACTCAATAATTACATCTTTGGGGCACTCATCCGCAATCTTGCGGGCACCCTTGAGACAGTCTTATAGTACATCTCGGCGACGATACTCCTTGCCCCGGTGGCGCGTCGGTGATGAGCCTTTTCGCATCGGCTTGCCCAAGTGCACCTTTTGCGGGCAAGGGCCAGCAAGCACCTTCAATACTGGCGGGCGCTTGATGACCTCCACCCGAGGGCACGCATCCACCGGCCGCGCCTGAGGCGAAGTAGCTCCCGGGCATGGCCTCTCCGAGCCCAGCCGGACTATGAGGCCCTTCATGGCCTCCTCGGCCACCTTGTGGAGCTCGACCACTGCCCGGTGGTCGCTAGAAACACCGGATGGCGGCCTCGGCGTCTTGAGACCGAAGACCTTCTCCGTTGAGCTCCCTCCTCACCACGGTAGAATGCAGCGGCATCGGATACACTGCGAGGCAGATCTGCAAACGTCCCTGGAGAGCTCCGAATTCGGGTAAGTGTCAGGTAGTTTACATTAACATGCTTGCTTTGCATGAAAAATGCCTTACCCGCCGCTATTTTCTTCACATCTTCAACCTCCTGAAGGGCCTTACGGGCCTCGGCCTTGGCGGCCTTGGCACTTTCGAGAGCCTAGGCGAGCTCGGACTCTCGAGTCTTTGAGTCGCGCTCCAAACTCTCATGCTTGTCCATGAGAGCCTGGAACTCTTGCCGCACCTCCGCCACCGCGCCTCTGCTTCTCCGCTCTGCCCGTTCAGCGGCCGCGTACGTTCGGCGCGGACCACCTCCTTCGTGGTTGCCACCTTGTTCGTGGCCCTGCGGTACCCATGTTATCCTTGTTGTTTTTATTGCAACCTAAATCCTTTTACGTAAGGTAACTATTCAAAGTGGTGTTACTCACCTTCTTTGTCCTCGAGCTGCTTCTTGCACGGCGAGCTCTTGCTCGGACCGCTCGAGATCTGCTTTAATGCACCGACCTCCGCGATCGGTCTTGGCAGAGGTCGGCAGCGCAGCCTGCAAACCCATATTGACATACTTTTAGCAACCTGCGTATATCTTTTTAGATCCTCAGTCCGGCTTTTCTTTAGAACACCGAACCGAGCATCGAAACTACTCACTACTAGGGAAAAGGCTAGCAACAGCAGCGGGTTTTACATGTATCGATGGCGGTACCGGCGCTACTATCTGATGCTACTGACTAACTCATAGCGAGTAGCGTGCCCACCCAGCTCTTGCTATACAAGTGTAGCAGCAATATTTGTTGCGGAAGCTTCGCTACGCTATTAGCGCTAAGCGCTCTTTTGCTGGACGTGCTCTGCTATAACTTGGCGCTGCTGCTAACTTTTGTACACTCGCTCTTGCTAATTTAAGTAGTTTTTTGGCATATTTGTTTTGTATTTGAACCGGCTTTGTAGAAGAATCTTTAGCACATAGAAATTTCATCATGATACACATACAAATGCCTGCGAGACCACAAATGTAATCATAGCATGTACATACAAATAGTCTCTTCATAATCATCATCCAACACAAAGTGATATCTTGTTATCATCTTGAAAATAGCAATACATGCAAGTCTCGAATACTTGCAACTACAACAACGTCATCCATCTAAACAAAGGCATACGCAAGAAGTGCTATCACTATGAGTGAGGCGGAACCATCTGATACATGAGGTGGCGATTCTGAGTCCTCTCGCGCTAGCGTGAACCTCAAATAACTAGCTTCTCCTTCTTGTGCGCTTTTGAAGCCTTTATGGCTGGCGCCGTGAACCCATTCACTTGCGCTGACACTCATGCCACTCGTTGTACACCCGGAACCTTCCCTTTGTACACGACATAGCATTTCCATCTCGCCATCAAGAAACTAGGTACTGTTAGAGATGCATGTTCATGAAGAGGATGTACAATCATATATATGCAAAAAAATATACTAGAGCAACACCAAAAAGAAAGGTTAGCAACTAGATGCAACATATACAAGATGCGCAAATTAATTAACTAGAGGTGCGCAGGTCATTCGTCGCCAACTAACAAAGTAGCGTTACGCAAGTTCGGCGAGGACCGTGGACATCACAAAGTTTCATCGCTACAAAAGTATACAAGTTCAACCGACACATATCATCATCATCGGCATCATAACTCACTAGAAGTTCCATCCTTCCATATCATCGAGGGCGAACCCTAGCTGCTTGAGCGGCGTGAGGTCTAGGCGTTGCATGCCTATGCGAGTTGGACGTCACTCGCGATATAGGGCCGTGGTGGAACATCCCTTCTCATCGGCGACTTCTTTCATGATGATCGCCGCAATGTCGCTTTGGATGCGAAAGAAGTCATCTCTAAGTTTATAATTAAGCTTCTCCATGAGATTCTAGCCACTTGTGGATATGATCATCATTCTGCTGTTAATCGAAGCTTTGGTGATCCGTGTTGAACTGAATCATGAGATGGACGATGTAGAATCCATCCTTCTTGCTTGGTTTTGGGACATGGATGCAGGAGAAGTTAGTTTTATCTTGTGAAACCCATCTTCTTGTTCCTTTGTTTCTGATATGCGTGGCCACCTCTATAGCTGAAGCCTTGGAGAGCATCATCTAGAATATTCATTATGTGGGTGTAGTCCTTTTCTCGTAGTCTCTCGAAGGGTCAAAATACGGCGTGGGAGACTTGCGGGTAAAAACGATAAAACGGGCGCCCGTTGCTGAGGGAAAAGACACCTCAAATTATTCCCCATATGAGAGAGAAGGAATGATTGAAATGTACAAAAGGGTTGTCCGAACTGACTTACTTTGGATGATAAGGCACGAGGACAATTTCCGGTCCTTATTCTGTACCATGAAGTTTTGGAGGTACTCCCTAGCAGTTTCACGCTCAAAGTCGCGAGACTCAAGAAAGACTTCGTGCATGTAATGCGGATCCGCCACACAAATTTGCGAGACTTCTTCACTCTTCACGACGGAGCTCATATGTAGCGCAAAAAGGCGGACGATAGTAAAATCAAGCCGCCTTGTTAGAAACATCTCAAAGATATGGTCAAACCGCGGAAGAACACCTCCAGCGGGCCGTGTGTCGATGTAGCACTTCCCCTTAGGCACACGAGCGCGTATGTCGGATATCTGGATCCTTTGAGGCTAGTAGGCTTTTCTCGGTCAAAGCACATGGTCGTGCAGTCTCTGAGATCCTCGATAGTGCCTCCAGCGGTTCGGCGGTAGCATCGGCTCGCCCATGAGATGGAACATGACCGCACCTTTCACGGGTACACGCTCTTGAGAATGCATCGTCTGCTGCTGTGTGCTCGCTTGTTTGGAGGCGATTACCTTCCCGATCTCTTCCTCTCCTTTTCTTGGGCACACCTTCCAGACCCTTCCTTAACCCCTGCCCAAGTGTTCCCGGGCTAAATCTTGACGACCCTCGCGCCCGGCTAGTTGAGCTTGTGTTGGCGGCATCTTGAGGCGTGTCTGTGAGGATTTCATGAAGAGACTTTTGCATTCCATGGTACGGCCCTGCCCGTCATATCATCCATATCCTCATTAGCAAGCTGATAGCCCGATTAGTCATATGGTTGACTCATCATATCTATGTCACAGTCATACGCGTTTGTATTGAGGTAATCCATAGGGTCGACCTCCGTCTCATCATCCATTCTTTGTTCTCTGGTACATCAGCCGATACTATTGCACCCCTTCATCATGTAGTCCGCCGCTCTCACCCGGCACTACTACAGGGCTGGTAATTGCGTAGGTGGGGTGGTGGTCTCCGCACATGCTTGTTGATGTGTGGTAGTTATTGGTGTGCTCTCGGCGGCTCGGGCGAATAAGATTCTTGACCATAGCAGCACCCAACCCTTGCATCGTCCAATCATGGCGGGGTCTCGTCGTCCGCTCCCACATCTTTATCTTGGAGGAGGCAAATCCTCGTGCCCGATTTCACTGGTCAAGCTAACCTGAAGTGCCCGGCGAGATCGGGTGGTTGTGGAATGTGCGTTGAGAGGGTCCATTATCATCCCCTTTCCACGTCCACCTTACGGCCTTTGATCAAGTAGAGTATGGTAAATGGGGTTTTTTTACTTTGCAAACACATATGTTTGTGGTGTAAAACAACGAAAGGCAACAAAATGGAATATTATCTATATATATATATGTTGGTGCGACATGTAATTACCGTGTGGCGTCAAGCTCAGCCAAAGCGAAGGCCCACCTAAGCGCTGAGGCCGAGGGCGGGCTGCTATGGCGGGGCGGCTGCGAGGAGGCCCGGTTGCTTGAGCAAGTGATGGTGCGATGGTGTTGTTGTTCATGGAGTTGCTCGCATGTGGCGGGCATCGAAATCATGTACCGTCTTATGCTCGATTTTCCTTCGCCCGATTGATGATAAGCTGGAACCAAGTTAGTAGCGAAATCATTTCGCATGCGATTACATCTGCATTGACTTTTCTGTAGCAACTCATATTTGTCCTCGGCTGCTTTTTCGCGTCCTCGGCTGCTTTTTCTCGACCGCAAGCTTCACCTTTGCGTCGATGTCCGCTGACTAAACTTCTTTTTACGCTTCTTGGCCTCGGGCGTCGTTGTAAACACCTTCCACGTGGCGCCGTCTCGGCGCCGTGCACACGACCATATTGCGGCCGCTGGTCCAGCAGGAGTCCCTTAAGTTCGTTCAAGGCCGGTTGAGAGGGTGTCCCACTTGGGCCTCATCGAGAATAGGGCTTTTCGGCTGCAAGCGGTGTTGCTTCTCGATGAGTCTAATCAATTTCCTCGTGATCTTGTCCGTGTAAAAACCTTTTCTCCTTGTCCCACTTGTAGCGGGCCTTGATGAAGTCATGCTCCAAGGGGTTGGTGAACTTCAGAAGGTGTGCAGGAGACCAGCGGCTTCACGTTCCACGTCCTCCTTATCCCATATGGGCCTTTTACGAGGTAGCCACGGCTTCCGGCGATGCTTCCCGTGTTCGGGCTGAAGGCTTTTGAATTTCGCAGCCTTAGCCTTGGCTGCCTCGGTAGCGCAAGTGTCCTTGAACTTTTGAACTCCTCTTCCGTAAGTGTCGGATTTTCCTCCGAATCTTGGACGGGGTTCATCAGCCTCAATAGCTCGTTTCACCCTCCCTTTCCGGAGGCCAAATCATTGCTGAACATGCCCATGGCGTGATTGTTAATCTTTTTCATCTTCGGATCATCCCACGGTTGTTCTATGTTATCATCCCGGTCGGGAACTTGAATCTCTTGTGCAACCGTTAGGAGCAAGCTGCGTCAAATGTTCTTTACTCCTTAAGTCATCGTCGTTGATGCTCGCGCATTCCATAGGATGCATCCTACTTGGTTCCCATAGCACTTGCGAGGTTCTTCCGGCTCTAACGGCTCAAACTTGCCGGTGCCATCTTTGTGATCACAAGTCGTCCAATCCCTAGTTTGTTAGGTTTTCGTATCCTCTGCTTCTTATGCTTCCTCTTTCGGTATCGGCATCGGGCGGTACCTTCCCGCCGATACCTTCCCCACGGTCTCGGCGCCGCCATCGGTGCCGGCGCCCGTCGGTCGGGCGCCGTCGGTGTCGATGTCGTCGTCGATACCATCATCGAGGCCGACCTGCAAACCTTGCTTAGCAATCAAATAGTCGAGGTACTCTTGTTCACCATCATAATCCATCTAAATCGCATCTTGGTGAGAAGGCCCGGTTTCTTCGTTGTTCGACATGTTTCCTATGATTAAGTGGCCTCATTTATTTCTAAAAGTATGAATAAATGAGAAATGACGTAAAAAGAAATCTATGTGCCAAGACTCGATATGCCAACTATGTAGCACAAATCATGCCTTTATTCACGGAAATTTGGCATGACCTTTGCTAAAAATGGACATATCGGCGCTACCAAATTCACCAAGCGGAAATGAATCAACATTTCGGCATAACATAGGCCACTCGGATCATTTTCCAAACATGACATGTCCAAAACATGACATATGCACATATCACATGTCCAGTTCAAATTTCCATATAAATTCAGCTAATTTTGAAACCTAGCTAAATTCATAACTAAATAGATAACCTAATTAATTAACATGAAGAACCCTAGCAGAGAGGGGGTTCTGAGAGAGTGCAGGGAGGAGGAGGCGAGGGCCGACGGGTCGGGGGCCAGGCGGGTCGAGCGAAGGCCGGAGTGGGGGCGAGCGCGCCGAGTCGGAGTAGAGCGCGAGTCGGGTCGAGGGCAGACGGGGCGGCCGCTGGGCTAAGCGCTGGCGCCATGGAGTCGGGTGGCGAAGCGAGGCGGGTCGGGTGGCGCGGCGGAGCGAGGGCGGAGAGAGTGGGGATTTGGGGAAATGTGGCGGGATGAAGCTGCGAGTGAAAATTTTGGGTTAAGTGGGCGTAGCGAGAAGCGCGTTATGCCAAAGCAGCGCTACTACTATGATCTGTAGCTGCAGCGCTTTATGGTAAACACGCTGCTACTACTGTGCGAAGCGGCAGCGGTTTATAAGAAACGCGCTACTACTATGGTATGTAGCAGCAGCGGTTTTGTGGAAGCGCTGCTACTCGCCGTCGCTCTTGCCAGTTTTCATTTTCTTTTCCTTTATTTTATCCCACTTTTATTTCCGAGGCAGTGAATGAAGGGAGGCGATATATATTGCATCATTTGACGGTTAAATATGTATGCAAAATAGGAACATATATATTACACATCATATGGCTAAGTGTGTATACAAAATAGGAACATATATATATTACACATCATTGGACCCATAACATACGTTTCCTCGGTCTTTGGCGTTTTCGTTTTGAGTCAGCTTCTTTCCCTTCTTGTTCGTCGAAGAATAATTGAGCCCCTCATTGTGACTTTGCCTTTTCCATGGAGTGCGATTTTTCTTAGGTAATGTAGTATTGATTCTTCTTTTGACGTATACTTCATCATCATCGTCATCTTCCCTCATTGGGTTGCCGTCTCGATCATAGTCTTCCTCGTTGGCGACTCCATCCATTCCAATGATGTTCCTTTTGCCTCTCCTCCGACAACACGGCTGGGATTATGCTGGTCGAGTTATGAAGAAGCATTGTGTCACGTGCTTAGCGTGTACCCATGGCTCGTTTTTTGCGATAGCGTTGATGGTGGCGCTCTTGGCGTCGGGTATAGTCATGGTAGTGAACATCCGGCTTTCTCTTTCGACATTCTTAGCCCATCGACACGGAACATCGCCGTGTTATGCAGTCGAGTAGTCAAGCTCCCGATCTCCTCGACCCTTCCATAAAATCGTTTAGTTGTGCCGTTGTCGCTGCGGTCATGCATTCCATCGTCACCCCCGAGTTACGATCATCCTTTGTCCATATCTTTTGCCTCCGTGTAGAACGTGTATCCGTTGATATCATATGCACGATAGGTTACGAGGTTGGGCGAGGGCCATGTGCTAAGGCGTATATGAGCAATCCGTCCTTAGAGCCCTCCTCCGGGATTAGCAATAATATGCTCTTTGAACCAATGCAGGAAAGTGGAGTTGTGCTCTCTAGTAACCGGCGTCCGTCCTGCATACCCCGGTCACGATACTTCTTTGCGATAATTTCTTTGTGCAAGTGCCACGAAAGGATCTACCTCGTCTAGGTGTTGTAGCACTACCAAGTTTGCTCTGTCAAAATCGCTGCGTCGATCTGAGTATGCCACGTGCAGTTCCTGCGACCGTTCTGATGACCATCTCCTTGAGCCTCCCATCGTGCTTGTTAGCGGGCAAACCAACACTAACACCGGCGGCTGGTCTGCACCATATAGAAAATTCTCACGAAAGAGATGCACTCTTGTGCCAAATAGCCTCGGCGATGCTTCCATCCGGACGGGACATATTCTGAACGAATCCTTTGATGATCCCATTCATCCTCTCAAAGCGGCATCATGTTGTGCGGGAATGACGGCCCCGGTCTATTATGTCATCCACAATATGGACACACAGATGCACCATCACGTCGAAGAACGCGGGCGGGAAGTACATCTCAAGCTCATTCAATATCACAACGATCTCTTCCTCGTAGCCTTTGGAGCTGCTTCACACCGATCGACTTTCGAGAGATGGCGTCAAAAAGTTGCAGAGACCAATAAGCGTGTCACGGACGTGCTTGTCCATTATCCTCTAAGGGCAACAGGTAGTATCTGCGTCATCATCACATGACAGTCATGAGACTTCATCCCTTGAACCTTTTCTTGTCCGTGTCTAGATATCGCTTATCTTGCCACGATGAATCGAACTAACTTTCACTCCGTAAGGCACTTAAAGAATTGATTGATCTCAGCCTGACTTAAGGTGAAGCAAGGGGGGGGGCAATAATCTTCTTTCTTTAATTTCTTGCCCTTCTTCTCCCGTGCCTCTGTCTCCATCTCTGTCTCGTCTGACATTTTACGGGGCGGCATGTGCAGATCTTCCCTGATTTTCAAATCTTGCAAGTCTTTTCTTGCCTTCGGCCCATCCTTGGTCTTATCCGGCATGTTCATCAGTGTTGCGAGCAAGCTCTCAAGGACATTCTTACAGATATGCATTTGATCTAGGCAATGAGGTGTATCGAGTTTGTGCGATACTCCAAGTCCCGAACACGACCTCGTCTTCCATACCTTCAAAGCAGCTGCTCTGGCGCCTTTCTCATCGTCTTTCGGCGCGGGGCACTCATTCCAGCTTTTTCAACAGCTCATCGATTTGGCACCGCTCCGCTTACGTGGAGGTCCTCGATGCTCAGCGTGACCATTGAATAGATCTCCACGGTTTCTCCACGGGTCGCGTCTGTTCAAGCCATCTTGATGCCCCATGTACACGATTTTCCCAGACCGCCATCTTTCCTTGGCGTTAGCTGCCGAGACGTTGTATCATCCATGCACCGCGTGCATCCGCAATATCCATGGCACACCGGCCTGCCACATATCCGTAATCGAGATAGTCCTGCCTTTGTCGTGATCAGCTGACTCTCATGTTGAAATACTCACCTTCTTTGGCGTCCCATGTCTTGGCGGTGTTTTCCATAACGTGTCTAACTCCTCTTGAAGTAGCCCCAGATACAAATTAATATTATTTCCTGGTTGTTTTGGCCCTTGAATAAGCATGCTCATGTGAATGTACTTGATTTCATGCACAACTGTGGGGAGGTTGTACATCCATACAAACACGGGCCATGTACTATGGTTGGTGTTACGGTTGCCAAGCAGTTCATGCCATCGGTACACGCGCCGAGCACGATGTTCCTTGCATCACATTCAAAATACCGATAGAAGCTGTTCAACGCTCTCCACGGCTTCCATCCTTCACGTGTCTCAGCTTCGGATCATCTCCATCGTCGGGCTTCTTCCTCTCCGCGTGCGGCGCATTAGCTTTGCTTCCTTGGGATCTACAAAATACCTCGAGACGGGAGTGATCGGTAAGTACCATACAACTTTACGGGGACATTTCTTCCGGCCTTCTTGTATCGAGAAGCATTGCACACCGGACAGCTTGTTTTTTCCGTGCTCCTTCCGATAAATTATGCAATCGTTGATGCATGCATGGTATCTAACGTGTGGCGGATCAAGAGGGCACACGATCTTCTTGGCCTCATCAACACTAGTAGGACATAGATTACCAGCGGGAAGAACATCCTTTAGGTACTTGAGATGCTCATCGAGGCTAGTGTCGGTCCATTTGTTTTAGCCTTCGTCTTCGTGGAGTTGGGCGTGAAACTCAACGGGTCACCTCAGATTGCAACCATCATACAATGGAGTGTTCGAGTCTACCACAGTTGCTCAGCTTAGCCTCCTCTCTAGAAGCAGCTCTCTCGATACTCGTCTCCTTGCGAAGCAATGCTTGAACATGAGGGTCCCGCACAATTGAACTTAGTACCGAGCGAACTCTGCTGCGTGGAGTCCATGTCGTTCTCTCCGCCGCCATGTCGGCCCCTTCTCCTCCGCCATGTCCGCCCCTTCTCCGCCGCCATGTCCGGCCTCTTCCCCCGCCATTATCGATCATCTCTTCGTCTTGCCCGTGTCATCATTTCCTGCCCGTCGGCATCCTCAACATCGTCATCCTCATCTTCAATTATCCACCTAGTATAGCCATCCATGAAACCAGTCATGAGCAGGTGCGCTCGACACGACCATCGTCATGGGGGTCGAGCCAAACTATTCCTTTGCATTTTCGACACGGACATAAAACCTCTGTCCGGTTATTTTCTTTCATGTCTTGCACCGCCGACCGCAACCACCTGTCCACCATCGTTCCATCGACCATCGTCAACTCGCACGGTAATAATAAAAAATTGATTGTAAAAATGCATGCATGCATCAAAGTCATAAAAAAATTTGGCATGACCTTCCCTAAAAATAGGACATATATGGATCTAGAGTTTGCCCGGAATTCGCCGAAACGGAAATAAATCGACATTTCGGCAAAACATAGGCAACTCAAAAGCACAATTTACGGCGTCAACTCATGCCACACACACAATTTCCACAAACATATCACACACACATAAACACATTTCCATTTTGCAAAAGCATGAAAGTTTCATCACCTCTATCTTGATGGCCGAAGATGATGTTGTAGGGAGATCAAAAGTGCACAAATTAAGCTCTTCTTGACAAAGATAGATCTAGTTAGGGGGCAAATAGGTCACTTAACTAAATCCTACATCTACCTAGCTACCTAATTTGGAAGGAGACAACTTCAACTAGTGGAGGGGAAGGAAAAAGAAAGGAGATGCATTAATGGAGGTGGTGTAGTTATGTAGGAGTAATGAGAGAGAGAAGGTGGATAGAGAAGAGAGGGAGTAATGGGGAGAAGTATTGAGAAGAAGAAGAGTGAGAGTGGGAGCATGTGGTGGAGGGAAGAGAGGAGAGGGGAGGTAGGGGAAGGGAAAAAAAGTGAGAGTGGGAGCATGTGGTGGAGGGAAGAGAGGAGAGGGGAGGTAGGGGAAGGGAAAAAAGCAAGGGGAGGAGGGGACGGTTTGGGGTTGGTGGGGTTAGCGATGGCGCTGGTGAGAAACTGCTGCTGCTAAAAACTTTCAGCAACGCGCTTCGAATGGCGCCATCGCTAAGCGGGACAAAAATGGCGGCAATTTGAAACTTACCAAAGCAGCGATCTCGAGGAAACCGCGCTACTACTATGCACTTAGCAAGAGCGCTGTTTACGCCACCGCCATCTTGCTACTTAGAGGTGGGGAACACCGCCGGTCGATATTTGTAGCAGCGTGTTTTCTCGAAAGCCATCTTGCTAAATATTTAGCGGCGAAGTTTACATAAAGGGCGCTACTACTACTTACCAGCAGCGCTCTATTTTGAACCGCGCTGCTAAGATTGTGTATAGGCTTTTCCCTAGTAGTGACTGTCTATGCGGTATTACATTACATATCTTAACTTCTTACCTCAAAGCCTGTTAGAAGGCTACTGCAGGCTTCGGTCAGCCCGCTCTTGGCGAGCTGAACCTTTCGAATCACCGCACTCATTACAAAGGCGGTGTTCTTCCTCAATGGAAGCGCCTTGGGCGCCTCAAAGCAAGTTGTCCGGCGCCCCGGTTGGGACGGAGGTCGCCGGCGCCACGGTCTTGCCCTTCTTGTGAAGGGGCGCTGCGGACTCCGGAACCCCGGCTGGTTCCGTGTGGAGTCCGGCAAGAGTCCGGAGGCTGCCTTGTGGCGCCTCCGAGCCTCCTCCGATGGGTCCTTCCAGGATCCCACTGGCGCCCTCGGCACGAGGGGTGGAGGCAATCGGAATGGAATCCACATCCGACGAGCTAACGACCCGCTTCGATGAAGCGGGAGATCATCATCGGCGGACTGCAGCAGATATGCGGCATTAGAAGGACACTATGTGACACAAAAGAGAAATTATAAATCATTCAGAACCGGATATTTACGATCTCGCCGGAGGCTGGCCCTTGAAGGCCACTCTTCGCGCCAACATTGGTGTTGGCGAGCTGTCCGGGAATAGTTCTTCCCTCTTGGACCCTTGGCCTCCCCTGTTGGGGAAGCCTTCCTCTTCCTCTCTCCCTCCTCTGGGAGAGAGTCTTCTTCCTCCTCCTCATCTTCGGGGGAGGAGTCCGCCTCGGTGTCGTCGGAGACCTGAAAACGGGAACTCTTTCGAGTACCCGTGGCCACCTTCTTGGCTTTCTTCTCCGGCACCACATGCGGTGCCGGAACCAGCAGCCCCACTAGACGGGCGTCTACTGGGTTTTCTGGCATGGGAGCCGGGCAGATGAGCTGCTCCGGCTTCTTCATCCAATCCTGTCAAAGGAAAAGGGGAATTGAAACCCGCTCAGAATCAAACTATTAACAACAAGTGTCCTGTAAAGTGGTAGAATCACTTACCTCGTCAGCTAGACGCCAGAATGAAATCCATGATCTTCCGTCACAGAGCGCGGGGCTTGGCGCGCTTAAACAGCACCCTCCAGCGCCTTTGTACGTCAGGTCAAGAGCCCGCCAACGCCTGGTGCTGTTCGGAACGAACTCCCACAGATTGAATGCCCGTTCTTGGCATGGGAGAATCCGACAGGCGAGCATGACTTGGACCACGTTAACAAGCACGAGCTTCTTGTTCACCAGCTTGGATACGTGCTTGGAGTCCCGCTACCCCGAATTATCCCACAAGAAGCCCTTCTCTTTCCGTGGAGGTGAGCTGCGAGGGATACCAGATCTAAACTCGGGGCCGCCCACATAGGGTCGTCGTGCTCGGTGATATAGAACCACCCCGATCGCCACCCCTTGACGGATTCCACGAAGGCCCTTCAACCAAAGGACATTGGGCATCTCGCCCAACATGGCGCCTCCGACTCCGCTTGCGTGCCCTTCACTACCTTCGGCTT
The DNA here is from genome assembly GCA_021437245.1 of Aegilops speltoides. NCBI lineage: Eukaryota > Viridiplantae > Streptophyta > Magnoliopsida > Poales > Poaceae > Aegilops > Aegilops speltoides. Next base: position 419,334,214 of record CM038143.1, read on the forward strand.
GACATTGAAGGTCTTGAGCCACAAGCCGAAGTGGGGCTGGATGCAGAGGAAGGCCTCGCACACGACGATAAACGCCGAGATGTTGAGGATGAAGTTCGGCGCCAGATCATGGAAATCCAGGCCGTAGTAGAACATGAGCCCCCGGACAAAGGGGTGAAGTGGAAAGCCCAGTCCGCGGAGGAAGTGGGGAAGGAAAACGACCCTCTCATGGGGCCTGGGGGTGGGGATGAGCTGCCCCTCGTCGGGCAGCCCGTGCGCGATGTCGCCGGAAAGGTATCCGGCGCTGCGCAGCTTTATGATGTGCTCCTCCTTAACGGTGGAGGCCAACCACTTGCCTCCCGCTCCGGACATGGTCGGAGAAGGTTGAGATGAGATGCGCGAACTTGGGTGCTGGAGCTCGAGTGCGTGGAGATGGATAAGCAAAGGAGGAAGAAGGCGTAGGTGAAAAGGTGAATCCTTATCCCTTATATATAGGTGGGCGAAGACTATGCGTCCCCACTAGCCTGGTAAAACTCGCTTATCTCCCAAGCGCCACCATCAATGGCGCGGTTGGGTTACCCACGTCCGTATTGATGAGAATCCCGGAATAAGGGGAACACGATCTCTGCTTCGACAAGACGTGCCAAGGAAACCGCTTCGCTAAACGCGCTGAGGTGGTATAATAAAAAACGATTCAAGTAAAGGCTTGGTAGTGGCGTGACGTCATGCCACGGAGTACGTCAGCAGATTGAACTTTTGTACATTTTATTCTCTCTACGGTGGAATGTGGAATTTATTTTGTAGAGTCGGACACTATCTTGGTGTTCACAATCTTCTATGGATTATTTGGAGGAGGAACCCGCCTTGCAATGCCGAACATTATGCGCGCCGGACTCATCGTCATTGAAGCCAGGTTCAGGGCTCTTGAGGAGTCTCGACTAGGGGTGTCCGGACAGCCGGACTATCATCATCCGCCGGACTCCAAGACTATGAAGATACAAGATTGAAGACTCCGTCCCGTGTCCGGATGGGACTTTCCTTGGCGTGGAAGGCAAGCTTGGCAATACGGATATGTAGATCTCCTACCATTGTAACCGACTCTGTGTAACCCTAGCCCTCTCCGGTGTCTATATAAATCGGAGGGCTTTAGTCCGTAGGACATAACATCCATTACAACAATCATACCATATGCTAGCTTCTAGGGTTTAGCCTCCTTGATCTCGTGGTATATCCACTCTTGTAATACACATCATCAATATTAATCAAGCAGGACTTAGGGTTTTACCTCCATCAAGAGGGCCCGAACCTGGGTAAAACATCGTGTCCCTTGTCTCCTGTTACCATCCGCCTAGACGCACAGTTCGGGACCCCCTACCCGAGATCCGCCGGTTTTGACACCAACACCGTCCTTCTTGAAGTTCTTCTTACCCTTGCCTTTCTTGAAACTAGTGGTTTTATTGACCATCAACACTTGATGTTCCTTTTTGATCCCCACTTCCACTGATTTCAGCATTGAATATACCTCAGGAATGGTTTTCACCATCCCCTGCATATTGAAATTCGTCACAAAGCTCTTGTAGCTAGGTGGGAGCGACTGGAGGATTCTGTCGACTACCGCGTCATATGGGAGATTAACTTCCAGCTGAGATAAGCGGTTGTGCAACCCAGACATTTTGAGTATGTGCTCACTGACTGAACCATTCTCCTCCATCTTACAATCAGTAGAACTTGTCGGAGACTTCATATCTCTCGACCGGGCATGAGCTTGGAAAACCAATTTCAGCTCTTGGAACATCTCATATGCTCCGTGCTGCTCAAAACGCTTTTGGAGCCCGGTTCTAAGCTGTAAAGCATGCCGCCTTGAAGCAGGGAGTAATCATCACTACTGATCGCCAAAGCGCTCATAACGCCTTGATTTCTGGGAAAACGGGTGCTTCACCTAGCGGTGCATCTAGGACATATGCTTTCTTGGCAGCTATGAGGATGATCTCAAGTTCGGACCCGATCCGTATAGTTGCTGCCATCGTCTTTCAGCTTGGTTTTCTAGAACGTTGAAGTTGCGGCCAACATTAGCGTGGGCCATTTGATCTACAAGACATATTGCAAAGATTTTAGACTACGTTCATGATAATTAAGTCATCTAATCAAATTATTTAATGAACTCCCACTCAGACATCCCTCTAGTCATCTAAGCGATACATGATCCGAGTCAACTAGGCCGTGTCCGATCATCACGTGAGACGGACTAGTCATCATCGGTGAACATCTTCATGTTGATCGTATCTTCTATACGACTCATGTTCGACCTTTCGGTCTCTTGTGTTCCGAGGCCATGTCTGTACATGCTAGGCTCGTCAAGTCAACCTAAGTGTTTTGCATGTGTAAATCTGGCTTACACCCATTGTATTCAAATGTTAGAATCTATCACACCCAATCATCACGTGGTGCTTCGAAACAACGAACCTTCGCAACGGGGCACAGTTAGGGGGGACACTTTCTTGAAATTTTATGAGGGATCATCTTATTTATGCTACCATCGTTCTAAGCAAATAAGATGTAAAACATGATAAAAATCACATGCAATCAAATAGTGACATGATATGGCCAATATCATTTTGCTCCTTTTGATCTCCATCTTCGGGGTTCCATGATCATCATCGTCACCGGCATGACACCATGATCTCCATCATCATGAGCTCCATCATCGTGTCTTCATGAAGTTGTCTCGCCAACTATTACTTCTACTACTATGGCTAACGGTTTAGAAATAAACTAAAGTAATTACATGGCGTTATTCATTGACACGCAGGTCATACAATAAATTAAGACAACCCCTATGGCTCCTGCCGGTTGTCATACTCATCGACATGCAAGTCGTGATTCCTATTACAAGAACATGATCAATCTCATACATCACATATATTTCATTCATCACATCCTTTTGGCCATATTACATCACACGGCATATGCTGCAAGAATAAGGTAGACGTCCTCTAATTGTTGTTGCAAGTTTTTACGTGGTTGCTATAGGTTTCTAGCAAGAACATTTCTTACCTATGCCAAAACCACAACGTGATATGCCAATTGCTATTTACCCTTCATAAGGACCCTTTTCATCGAATCCGATCCGACTAAAGTAGGAGAGACAGACACCCGCTAGCCACCTTATGCAACTAGTGCATGTCAGTCGGTGGAACCGGTCTCACGTACGCGTACGTGTAAGGTCGGTCCGGGTCGCTTCATCCCACAATGCCGCCGAATCAATATAAGACTAGTAGTGGCAAGTAAATTGACAAAATCGACACCCACAACAACTTGTGCTCTACTCGTGGATAGAAACTACGCATAGACCTAGCTCATGATGCTACTGTTGGGGATCGTTGCAGAAATTTAAAAATTTCTAGGCATCACCAAGATCAATCTATGGGGTAACTAGTAGAGAGAGAGGGGAGTGCATCTTCATACCCTTGAAGATCGCGAGTCGGAAGCATTACAAGAACGCAGATGAAGGAGTCGTACTCGTAGCGATTCAGATCGCGATGGATTCCGATCTAAGCGCTGAACAACGACACCTCCGCGTTCAACACACGTGTAGCCCAGTGATGTCTCCCGCACCTTGATCTAGCAAGGAGGAGGGAGAGGTTGAGGAAGATGGCTCCAGCAGAAGCACGACAGCATGGTGATGATGGAGTGGCAGTTCTCCGGCACGGCTTCGCAAGGCTCACGCGGAGGAGGAGAGGTGTTGGGGAGGGGAGGGGCTGCGCCTTGGATATGGTGCTGCAGCCCTCCCTCCACCCCTCTATTTATAGGGAGAAGGGGGAAGGGGGCCGACCCCTCTATATGAGATCGATAGGGGGGCGGCAGCCAAGGGGGAGGGGGCTTGCCCCCCAAGCAAGGGGGCGCCCCTTTAGGGTCCCCCCCCCAACCCTAGGCACATGGGCCCTAGGGGGGATGGCGCCCAACCCACATAGGGGCTGGTTCCCTTCTACCTACAGCCCATAAGGCCCTCCGGGGCAGGTGGACCCTCCCGGTGGACCCCCGGAACCCCTCCGTGGTCCCCAGACAATACCAGATACCCCGAATATTTCCGGTGACCGTATGATGACTTCCCATATATAAATCTTCACCTCTGGACCATTCCGGAACTCCTCGTGATGTCCAGGATCTCATCCGGGACTCCGAACAACATTTGGTAATCACATACAAATCTTCCTTATAACCCTAGCGTCATCGAACCTTAAGTGTGTAGACCCTACGGGTTCGGGAATCAAGTAGTCATGACCGAGACAGCTCTCCGGCCAATAACCAACAGCGGGATCTGAATACCCATGTTGGCTCCCACATGTTCCATGATGATCTCATCGGATGAACCATGATATCGTGGATTCAAGTAATCCAGTATACAATTCCCTTTGTCAATCGGTACATTACATGCCCGAGATTCGAACGTTAGTATCCCAATACCTCATTGAATCTCGTTACCGGCAAGTCACTTTACTCGTTCCATAATGCATGATCCCATGACCAACGACTTAGTCACATTGAGCTCATTATGATGATGCTTTACCGAGTGGACCCAGAGATACCTCTCCGTCATACGGAGTGACAAATCCCAGTCTCGATTCATGCCAACCCAACAGACACTTTCGGAGATACCAGTAGTGCACCTTTATAGCCACCCGCCACGCTTGTAATGTTTGGTACACCCAAAGCATTCCTACGGTATCCGGGAGTTGCACGATCTCATGGTCTAAGGAAATGAAACTTGACATTAGAAAAGCCTTAGCAAACGAACTACACGATCTTGTGCTATGCTTAGGATTGGGTCTTGTCCATCACATCATTCTCCTAATGATGTGATCCCGTTATCAATGACATCCAATGTCCATAGTCTCGAAACCATGACCATCTGTTGGACAACGAGCTAGTCAACTAGAGGCTCACTAGGGACATGTTGTGGTCTATGTATTCACACATGTATTACGGTTTCCGGTCAATACAATTATAGAATGAACAATAGACAATTATCATGATCAAGGAAATATAATAATAAAATTTTATTATTGCCTCTAGGGCATATTTCCAACAGTTTTGGGCCTAGACCAACAATGCGTTGTGCTTATGTGTGGCCCAGGCCCGGGGGCTCCTGTCGGTGTACTAAAGTAGGGGCACTCCTTTGTACCCCTTATTTGCGCACGGGCAGTCGAAGCCGCGCCCACGGCCACGCTTAGCATGGCAGAGGGGGGGGGTCAAAGCCACAAGATGGTTAAAGCAACGCCAAGACAGAGACACGAAGAGCAAGAGGGATAGGTGGACTCCCTTGGCAAGACCCTTCCCGGGGCAGCCTTCGCAGCCATGGTAAGAACTTTGCCATGGCGACTTGCCCAATGCCAGCAGAGCACGCCACCCTTGATCCTCGGGTTTTCCAACACCACCAACCACGTTGGGACCAAGGCTCGGGAGGCTCCTCTGTGATGGCATGCAGATCTTTGTGAAGACAAGAAACACTCCAAGTCAGATGAGGATTAGAAGATGGCAAACCTCGGCGAGATCCTTGCCGAGAAAACCAACAAGACCTCCGGAAAAGATCCTTGCCGGGGACGACCACAAAGCCACGGCAAGACTCTTGCCGGGGCCCCGGCAAGGTCCTTGCCGAGGACATCCGTGGGGCCACAGCCAGGCCCGCGCCTGCCAAGTTTCCACCGCCGCCCCCACGCAGCTGCCAGCCCATCAGCTAGGCAGGCACTTGCGTGTCGACATGAGGCCTCCAAGCCAACTTAGCGCATGCCTACGTGGTGGCATGCAAATCTTCGTGAAGGCCCTACCACCGTGCCACCTCAGCATCCTGCCAGCCTACATGGCGTTGACCGCCTCACTGGCCCGGGCGTGTGTCGAAGCAGGGCGAGGCGGCGGTAAAGTGAGGGGGACACCTAGGGGGCGCATTGAATGCGTCTTGTCCCGTAATGACTAAGCGATAAGCTTAGCCACAGTACACCGATGCCACCTCCTGTGTGCCACTGTGGCGATCCCCTTGACTATAAAAGGAGGCCCGAGGCATCCAGGAGAAGGATTCGGACCCTTGGACAAGTTACGCTCATCGTAGCTAGCTCAAGAACTCCAAGAACACTGATATACACACCAAAGCAGGACTAGGGTATTACGCATCCTCGCGGCCTGAACCTGGGTAAATAACCCTTGCGTTTGTGCTGACTGGTGATCCTGCTCTTCTCGCAACCCCGTGCCCCACAACCATAGTAGGGATTCCTGTGATCCCATAGGTGTCATTCCCACCGACAGTTTTGCAGCCCTCGCTTCGTGTTTCGAGGCACGGTATTAGGCACGTCTTGTCAAAGCAGGGATCATGTCCCCTTATCACGGGATTCTCATCAATAGGGGTTTGGGTAATCCAACCATGCCGTTCACATGTCTCCTTGGGAATAGGCGAGGTTTAAGGCTTACGAGGGGGCGCTTGATATTCGCTGCCTCTATAAGAGGACAAAGACCCATCTGTTCACCTCACACCTTCTTCTTCCTCTGCCTTTTAGTCCTCCAAGCTCAAGCGCCCAAGTTCTAAAGTTTCCCTTCCCCCCAACTTCTCCCACAATGGCCGGATCTGGCTTTCAGGGCAAGTCGATGGCCTCCACCATAACGGAGAAGAACATCCAGGATCTGCGTGAGGCGATGTACTTGATGGCGGAGATTAAGCACAGGCTTCCAACCCCGGGGCAGGCCATCCCCACCCCGGAGCCCGGTGAGAGGGTGGTTTTTATCCCCCACTTCCTCCGAGGACTAGGGTTCGCCCTTCACCCATTGGTTCGAGGTCTCAAGTACTACTACGGGCTGGATTTCCATGATCTGGCCCTGAATTCCTTCCTCCACATCTCGGCGTTTATCGTCGTGTGTGAAGCATTCCTCTGCATCCATCCACACTTCGGCTTATGGCTCAAGGTTTTTAATGTGAAGCCGAAGGTGGTTGAAGGCTAACACGCCGAGTGTAGCGGCGCCATGGTGAGCAAGCTCAACCATGTTGCCTGGCCCAAAGGGAGATTTGTGGATACTATCAAGGTATGGCAGCAGGAGTGATTCTAGATCACCGAACCCCGCGGCACCAAGTGGGCTGCTGCTCCCGCTTTCAGATATGGACATCTGCTACGGCTTGCATCCTAGACCAACAAGGGTCTAGATTGGGGATCCCCTGACGAGGTGTCAATGCTGTAGAAGCATATCAAGAGTACGCTAAAAAAGGACATCACCCTTGCTGATGTGATTTAGGTGATGCTCATCCGCCGAGCTCTCCCTTGCCAGCGACGACCTCTCAAAATGTGGGAGTATAATCTGGAGGGGCCTCGGACTCTGCAGTGATGCTTTGGCACAACGCACAAAGGGATCTGGAAGCTGCTCTTCAAAAAGCAGAAAACGTGGCTAAGGACGTCTGAAGACACCGGCCTCGACTGCAACAATCCGGCCTCCCCGGTAAGTATCATATTTCCGAACATTACTTAGCTTGTCAATATTAGGGAGGAGTCCTGAAAATTCCATCTCCTAAATAGGACTGGATAAAGAAGGCAGAGCGGATTAAGTGTCCGGCCCTGCTCCCCAAAAACCCAGCCGTGCCTCTATTGATGAAGATGCTGGCCCCAGCGCCCTACCATGCGCCGGCAAACAAGGACAAGAAGAAGAAGAGCAAGGAGGCCGAAGGTGGCCTCCCTCATGAAGAAACTTCGAGCGCCGTGTCCGGAGGAACCGAGGCTCCTTCCTCTCATGAGGGAGATGAAGATGAGGACGAGGAAGAAGTGAAACCTCCTCCCAAAGGGAAAAAGAGGGCGGCCTCCATAGATCAGAAGGAGGGGGCGTCCAAGAGGGGAAAGATATCCCTCTCGGATGATTCGGATTCAGGCACCGAAGCTGTCCACAAGCACCGTCCCTGAGCCAAGCCCCTTGCTGAATTGTAAGTACCTCAAGATGCCATACATACATCTAATATTTTTATAAGAATAATATCAAATTTTGTGTTTCAGTCTGGCCCGTGACATCCCTCAAGAATCATCGTCATCGGGGGATCTCTCTCTCGAGAAGATGGAGAGCGAGACGCCTCCACAAGCTTCCCTGCCTCCTCGAGCGGATGACACCGCGGTGTCGTCCCAAAGGATTTCTCCGGGCTCCGGAGAAGTGCAGGAGGGGACCAAGATGGCGCCAGGGGATAACGTCTTGGCCGCCAAGAACATGAGGGGCGCAACCCTCATGGAGACCCGCGACGGGGGTCCTGAATTATGCGACCTCCGGCCGGATACCGTTCCGGAGACACCAACGGCTCCGGAACCGAATCAGCAGCCCCCTCCATAGGAGGGGGAGACGGCTATTCTAGCGGCGACCTCTATTAATGTGGAGGCGCCGAACATGCTGATGGATGCTCTGCAAAGTGCGTCCGTCTTGGAGGAGCACCGTACCTTAATGGGTATGGTGGTTGAGAAGGTTCAGTCCTCTAAGAGTGGACCGAATGAAGCCTTCACGAGCCTACTAACAGGCTTTGAGGTATGCGATGTAATGTCTTTAGCCTCTTTCCATGTAAAAAATATGCCTGTATGTAGATAGTAGCCCTTGAGACTCTGTTTGGCCAATGAAGGAGGTCGAGCAGAGGGTCTATAGATATCCGCAGGAAATAACATACTTATTTTTTGATAAAAAACAGGCTTCACTGTTGGTGGCGACCGCTCAGGCCGCTGAAGTTTCTGAACTAAAGCGGAAACTGCAGCTAGTCCACAAGGACAATATCCGGATTAACAAGCGGCTCGACGATGTGCAGGGTATGTTTCAAGTACTCCATATATAATGGAATTAGTTGCAAACGTGAAGTTGAAGCTTATGCGCTTGTCGGCATCCTGGATATGGGGGTATCCAGCCCTGCCTGCCTACGGCCCGCCGCGTGGCTCCATCGAGGGCCTGGTACGGCCCAGATTCAGCATCAACAACACAAGACCCTCGCGAGGGACCAAGCTTCACGAGGCGGGCGACGCCAACACCCCCGAGGGGATCAGCCTCCTCAGGCTGGCTCCCAATGGGCGGAGAGTCCCATGCAAGGTTCACCTCACGAGGCTCAGCTGACGTGAGCCATGACTACCAAGACTAGGCTGGCGCCAGGTGGGAGCAGAGCGCAGGTTTCCTCTTTGGTGCAAGGGAGGCAAGCCACAGTCACAGAGTCCCAAGGAATCAGCCAAAGGTTTCCATTCTGGTGCAACGAGACCAAGACCACCAGGACGGCGGGACGGAGGTCATCGACGAGCCCATCGCAGCACCACGACCAGAGGCTTGTCACAGGCAAAGACTACTTTTGTCAGGATAAGCTGTACCACTTGTCCCCTTTCAAATCCGGTCATTGTGGGATCCCTTCCCTCCAACATTTGGGAAGAGGACCAAGGCCACTATAAATAGGACTAGCCACCACCATAGAACACAAGACTAGTCGAACTAGCTCACACCACACCAGCTCAAGAACACCTCACTTCCTGAGGCCAGTTCATCCACTATACTAGTTCATCCTCAGCCCTCCGAGGCAATCCACCAAAACGCTGGAGTGGGGTATTACACCGCAAGTTGGCCCGAACCAGGATAAACTGATGTGTCTCTTTGTCTCTTTGAGCTTGTCGCGCTAGGCTTAGGAGGATCGCGAGTAGGCGGGCTGGGTAGGTTGAGATCTCTGCACGCACCCTAGAGTTCAAACCTCTCAAGGGTTTGTGAATCCCTTAATCCGACTTTTGGCGCGCCAGGTAGGGGTGCGTCGGATCTTCTCTTCCGTCGATGGATCCATCACCACTCCGACACCTCCATGGCCGACGTGCCCCGGGCTCGCGCCGAGCGTCGGGCCGCAGTCGCTGCCTGCATCGCTCAGATGGCTCTGACGGGTGATGGTTGTGCCCGTCGCGCTCCATATCCAGTGGCCAACGCTGCCATGGGCCCTACCAGCCACGAGCAGCAAGCTTCATCACTGCACCCATCGGAGCGCCGTGACGGGTGCACTGCTACTCCGTCACTAGCCCTAGCAGCATCATCATCCCACGCGCGTCGCGGCCAGGCGGATGCACAGGCCGCTTTGCTCATGGCGTAGGAGCTCCTTCGCTACCGCCCGCTTGGTGACTTCTACGAGGAGTGGCTCGAGCGGATTGCTGAGATTGTCAGCATTGTGCACGGGGGCTCCGCCGAGCCAGCTCGCTCGCTGCCTCAGCAGCTACCTACAGCAGGAGACGTGGCACACGGGGCTCCTCCACTGCCTCCGGCCTAGTGCATCATCATCGAGCCAAGGCGTGTGGCGCCGCAGCGTGACACGCCTTGCCCTACACCTGCTCGGGAGGACGTGAGCTGCCAGGTGGTGCAACGTCCCCATGGAGAAGCGCGTGTGCTTCCAGCGCCTCAGCACCAGGCTCATGTACTGCCGCAGGAGGTGGCGGTGCACGTGCACCAAGACCAGTTTCCACCCCATTGAAGACCTCCAGTGGCCACAGCAGGATGCCGCGCGTTCACCCTGGAGCTCCGCAACATCGTCTGGCTGAGCAAGTTCAAGCCTGACCTGCCTCCACGCTATGACGGCACTGCCGACCCTGCCGAGTTCCTACAGCTCTACGAGCTGAGCATCAAGGCGGCCAGCGGCGACGAGAAGATCATGGCAAACTAGTTCTCGATGTCCCTCAAGGATGGTGCACGTTCTTGGCTCCTGAACCTGACCGAGGGGTCGGTTTCTTCCTGGGAGGAGATGTGCAGCCGCTTCATCGCCAACTTCCAGGGCACTCGCGACCGTCTGCCGGCCGCGGGTGACCTACGTCGCATCAAGCAGCAACCTGGAGAGACTCTATAGAAGTATATCCATCGCTTCAACAACGTTCGCCTCAAGATCCCCAAGGTGTCGGACGAGGCCATCATTTCAGCATTCACTGATGGTGTCCGCAACGTCAAGATGAAGGAGGAGCTCGCCATCCATGAGGATCTCTGCACCGCTCTGGAGATGTTCAACATGGCGAACAAGTGCACAAGGGCTGAAGAGGGACACCATTCCCTCCTTGAGCTACCCGATGCTGATCCAGAAGACAAGAAGACCAAGACCAAGGACGTGAAGCGCAAGGAGCCGGCCGTGCTTGCGGCCGAACCAGAGACGAAGCGCGGCTGCAACCACCCTGAGTCATCCAAGAGAAACCGGCCGTTCTGCGTCTTCCACAATGTTCAAAGCCACAACACCAACGACTGCCAGGAGGTCAGGGCCCTCCGCGACAGGCCCCTCGGATGACGCCTTGAGCGCAACGATCGAGGCTACGGTCATGGAGGTGGTCGAGGCGGAGGACGCTGGGACAGACGTGACCATCATCAAGAGTGGCGCGACCAGCCTCGTGAGGATCGCTGGCAGGGCCAGCCTCGCGAGGGCGCCTGGAGGGAGTAGCCTCGTAAGGAGGACCCTCAGGGCAATGCAGCTCTGCCTCCTCTGCTTCCACCGCCAAGAAGGAACGAGGATCACCACCAAGACGAGGGGGCTGGGGGCTTCCAGGAGCCTCGAGCCATTGCCTGCATCTTGGGCGGCTCACAAGCCCCAGCTTCCCACCGCATCTTCAAGCAGTTTGTGCACGAGGTGAACGCGTCGCTCCCTAAGCCCGAAGCAACTCGCCCTCTCAAGTAGTCCAAGTGCGCCATCACCTTCAGCTCCACAGACCAGCTCAAGTGCGCAGCCACTGCTGGCATGCTCCCCATGCTCTGCTCCCCCGTCATCGGCAACGTGGTCATCACCAAGACTCTCATTGATGGCAGAGCAGGGCTCAATGTTCTGTCCATTCAGACGTTTGATAGGCTCCAAGTGCCATACAACCAGCTTCACCCGACCAAGCCATTTTTAGGAGTGACCGACGATTCTACACACCCGATAGGGCAGGTTTGCCTCCCTGTCACCTTCGGCGAGCGCAACAACTACCACACTGAGCTCATCGACTTCTACGTCACCGACATCCGCCTGCCCTACAATGCCATCCTAGGGTACCCAGTACTAGCCAAGTTCATGGCAGCTACACACCATGGCTACAATGTCCTCAAGATGCCAGGAAGCGGCGGCGTCATCACGGTCGCGTGCCAAGAAAACAATGCAGTGTGCTCCCTCGAGCGCGCCTTCCAGGCTGCAGCGGTCGAGAATCCTGAAGATGAAGACGGTACCCTCCCTCCTGAGGTCGCCCCCAAGACGAAGAAGCTACAGCTGGGATAGGGGTCTCGTGAAGGAGCATCGCTCGAGGACGCTGCGCTGAGCCTCGCGTCCCCGGACGCGGCACCGTCACCCATCGCATAGGAAGGCGCGCCCAGCACCCCTCTAAGGCTGGGCTCGGGGGCTCTCCTCAGGAGGGCCTCAGACCTAGCCAAGGTCACGAGGGAGGTGCTCGCGCATCATGTGGAGGCGCTCTTTAGAGCACGCTTCCTAGGAGAAGGAAGTAGGCGTGAGGCACCAGGCGTTCAGGAGTTCATTAGCTAGGCAATCGAGGAGATTCAAGAAGCAAGGGTCCTGCAAGGCGATCGTCGCCTACTGCGCGGCGCAGCTCACTGTCCTGGCGAGGGTAAGGAGTTCCGCATCTGCATCGACATCCCCGGGCTCAATAGGGCCACGTCTCGACAGCTCATGTGGCCGTCTCGTGTCGGTCGATGCGAGGGTCCACCTCACAGCTACGTTTGCATGCCTTTCAGCCTGCCGAGCGCAGCTGAGGTGTTCCAGCGCTGCATGAGGGACGTCCAGATGGCTTGTGAGGCCAGGCATCAGGTGATCCTGGCGGAGATGGAGGAGCATCTTCAGGAGCCTCCCGGGTCCCCTGAGCCTCCCGAGGCTCGACAGCAGAGCGGCTCATGAGGAACGACTCCAGCGGCACGCGTTTTTTGGCTACTTCAACACCTCTTCAGCAATGGTACCAGGTGATACCTCTCTAGTTCGTTCAGTCTGGGGGCGCCCCTCGGGCTGCATCATCCCCAGGCCATGTCGGTTTGGCCCTGCGGCATGTATCATTTTGCATTCACCGGGACTATCTAATCATTTCTATGAGTTACCTATGATCGTCACCTTACGGCCGCGAGTCTCATCCGCCTTGCGGCCCCCCATGTGTTCACTGACTCGCACCGCTGCATAACAACTTATGATGGCATGGCGCTTGTGCTCGGGTCCGTCCCTGCAATGCTGATAAACCCGGGGATCGAGCTCTGGTTCGCGACCCGCCTCGGGCACACCACCTCACCAGGTCCTCGCTGCCTCTGTCATATGCCCTGGGCTGCGGGCCCCCTCCGTGGGGGTCCCCGGTCTTTCCTGTCGTCTAACCTGCAGGTTCATTTGGCAGTGGGCCACGGGTTGGCCTGGACGACCGCCATCTGGCCTCGCGAGTCGCTTGCGCGTTAAAGGGGGGCCTCCCGAGCATCGCGTCTCGGGAGTTCCTATTGGCTCTCCAGCCCTCACCCACTGGCCTTGACCACAGCATCACAGCCTGGCATACCAGCGGCGTCTGAGCTTGCTTGAGGGCCGGGTCCCGAGAACGTAGAGCATCCAGGCAAGCGGGAAAGGAAGGTGGTTGCTGCAGGCCAAGCCCAATGGTACCACCACAGGCGCAAGAGCAAGCACCTTCTCCTTGATGGACCAAGACACCAAGAGATAAGTCCCGATTCACTACGGCACCGGCTACGCTCACCACACGCCCTGTTTTGCAGTTCCATTTTGGCAGCTCTGCTCTCCTTTTCGATTCTCTGGGTAGCTGCTTGCACGCCAAAGGGGACCTCATGAGCATCGTGTCTCATGAGCTCTTACCGGACCTCGGGCCGCTCACCTCCTAGCCTTGACCACGGCCTCGATGCGGCTATATCTCCCACGTGTCGGGCACGACTTAGAGGCATAACCGCATTGAAAGCAATGTCGCAAGTGAGGTAATCCTCACACAACCCATGTATAATACATAAGGGAAAGAGATACATAGTTGGCTTACAATCGCCACTTCACACAATACATGAATAAAGCATTACATCATCCAGATACAATCAAGGTCCGACTACGGAACCAAAATAAAAGAAGAACCCCAAATGCGACAAAGGTCCCCGATCGACCCCAACTGGGCTCCACTACTGATCAACTAGAACGAAACAACACAAAGGGCAAGATCTTCATCGAGCTCCTCCTTGAGCTTGGTTGCGTCACTTGCAAACTGGTTTTGGAAGTATCTGGTGAGCCACAAGGACTCAGCAATCCCATTACCATGGGTATCAAGACTAGCAAAGCTTAATGGGAAAGGAAAGGGTAAAGTGGTGAGGTTGCAGCAGCGACTAAGCATGATATGGTGGCTAACATACGCAAATGAGAGCGAGAAGAGAAACAAGCGGAACGGTCGTCAACTAGCAATGATCAAGAGGTGATCCTGAACACCTACTTACGTCAATCATAACCCGTAAACCGTGTTCACTTCCGGACTCACGAGAAGAGACCATCACGCTACACACTCGGTTGATGTGTTTTAATTCGGATCAAGTGTCAAGTTGTCTACAACCGACATTAACAAATTCACATCCGCCACATAACCGCGACACGGCTCTCGAAAGTTTAAACCCCGCAGGGTGTCCCAACTTAGCCCATGACAAGCTCTCGCGATCATCGGCGAATAGACCTTCACCCGAGACACTCCGATCGACTCGGTATCCCGGACATCAAGACATTTCAACAATGGTAAAACAAGACCAGCAAAGCCTCCCCGGCGCGCCGACATCCCGATAGTAGCCGCACAGATCTCGCCTCGTGCCACGACCGGATGAGCACTACGCATAACTAGAACCAGCCCTCAAGTTTCCCGAGGTGGCGCCGCAAGTGGTTTCTAGTTTGGACCAACGCTAGACAAGCATCGCCCGGGGGGCTATAATAAAGATGACCCTTGGGTTAATTACTCCCAAGGAAAAGTAGGTGGTGGTGAGGCAAATGGTAAAAGGCAATGTTGGGCCTTGCCGACAAGTTTTATTCAAAGCGAACCGTCAAGGGGTCCCATAAATCACCCGACCGCGTAAGGGACGCAAAATCCGGGAACATAACACCGTATGACGGAAACTAGGGCGGCAAGAGTGGAACAAAACACCGCATAAGGCCGAGCCTTCCACCCTTTACCAAGTATATAGATGCATTAATAATATAAGAGATATTGTGATATCCCAACATAAACCCTGCCCACCATGAAGAAATCTTCAACTTCACCGCAACTAGCAACGCTATAAGAGGGCTGAGCAAAGCGGTCACATAGCCAAACAACGGTTTGCTAGGAATGGTGTCAAAGGTTAGGGGTTCATGGCAATATGGGATGGCTGGACAAACAGTAATAGGTATCGCAAAGATAGCGAAAGAACGAGGCAACTAGCATAGCAATGATAGTAGTGAGATCCAGTGGTAGCGGTCATCTTGCCCGAAATCCCGCAAGGAAGAAGAACGAGTCCATGAAGAAGACAAACGGACGAAGTCGAACGAATCCTCGCAACTCCGAACTAAACCGGCTAACGAGAGAAGCAAACCGGAAAGAAGCAAACAACATAGTAAACAACCATCGCATAACCATGGCATGATGCACAACCAGTATGATGCATGTCCGGTTTAATGAGGCATGGCATGGCATGGCAAAGTGCAACAAACAACACTACAAATTAAGTGGAGCTCAATATGCAACGAGTTGCATATTGACAAAACACCACGTCAATTATTTAGTTCTCTCTCGGTTATGCTACTCATCAATATTAAATGATGTTAAACATGGCAAGGGGTGAAGCATAATTAAACTAACTATTTAGACAAGTTTAAATGAGGCCGGGAACACAAACAACAATTCCGGAAAATCCTCATGAGCAATATTCAAGTTTGGTACTGTTCTGCCCTAAACACAATTTTAATGTTGTTAAACAGGAAAATAAAGTGGACCATGTTAATCTAGGCATTTTTCCACCCCATTTACATATAAAGTTTATTAAATTCCGAGTTACGGTTAATTAGTTATGAAATAAAACATTTTAACATGGCATTTTAGCAAATTTAATCAAACAGCACTTTAAACATTTTAAACATGGATGAAAGTGGCATATTATGAAAGTACATGAAAAACTGAGCAAGTTCCATATATGACATGTTTAAATCCGATGCACGGTTATTTAGTTATTAAATGCATGAAGTTTAGGGGTTTTCTGCAAAACTGGCAGTTCTCTGGATAATTAGCAAAATCGCAGGTCAGGAAAAAAAATGCTACCGGGCCGAAACTTCAGCCTGGCCCAACAGGAGAAAAAAACAGGGGCGCTGGGGGCTTCTCACCAGGCCTCAAGGGCCGGTCGGTGGAGGAGTAGGCTGGGCCGGATCTAGCGAAGGGGAGGTGGCTCAGGCTCGTGCGATTGGTCGTGGGACTTGGCGCGGGTCAACGCGAGTGAGGACCGGGACGAGGCGCTGGTTCGACGAGCGAAGTAGAGGCCGGCGACGCCGTGGACTTGCGAAGGCGAAGCCTCTCCGGCAAGGCGAGGATGGGGCGAAGGCGACCTGTTCCGGCGGCGGGGACGCGGCGCCTCGCCGGATCTGGCGGAGACGGTGACGAACAGATCAGGGCGGTGGCAGGAGCTGCAAAGACATGGCAGGGGAAACACATTCAGAGAAGTAGCGGTGCGGGAGAAAGGGGATACGAGAAGGAGAGGGACGGGCAGAGGGATCCGGTCGCAGGAGGTCGCCGGTGGAGCTGCTGCCGCTTAGGCGACGATGAGGAGGAGGCCCGAGGAGGCGGTGACGTGAATTGCTCGCTCGCCGAACGGCGTAGACATGTTCGCCGATGCGGGCGCCGCAGCTACAAGTTTTGGCGAGGACGCAGGCAGCAGGAACTCCGCAGCGCATTTACACGGCTAACAGTGATGCAAGCGGCGACAAGGAGGAAGCGATGGGGTGCCTGGATCCGGGGCCGGGAAGACCGAAGGCACGCATGGGACAGCGGTGGCGGAGCTTGGCGCTATGGCGCAGGTCAGGCGCGGCCATGGCGGGGCTTCCGCTGTTCCCCGCACTGGCGAGAGAGAGGCCGGGCACGAGAGAGGTTAAGGAAGGGGACGGATGGAGAGTACAAGGAGCAGGAACGCAGCAACGGCGACTGAACTCCGCGGCTGGCCACGGGTGAAGACGACGGTGAGGCAGAGGACGCGCGGGTGTGGGGAGACTTGCCGGTGGTCTCGATCCAGACTAGAGTGGGGGCCTGGTGCCCGGCGGGTGTTGCAGGCCAGGCAGCAGCAGAGCAAGGAAGGGAGACTTGTAGTGGCGAGGAGACGAGGTCGAGCGCGCCCCGCCGGGCCTCGGGAAGAGAGGAGGCGGCGGCCGTGGTTGGTCGGGCGCAAAACCGTGGAGGTGGTCGGAGGCGAGAGAGGATCTGGATCGGGTGCGCTCTGGTTGGTCTGATTTTGAAAATGAAGGAGGAAGAGAGGCTAGCTGGTTGGCTGGCGATGGATCCCGAGGGGAATTTGGTGGAGTGGCGGCGACGGCGGAGGATTTGATGGATGGGACAGCTAGGGCTAGGGTTTGTCCAGATATATATAGTAGATGGTTAAAGTGAGACTATTTGGTCCCTCCGATCATAATTGGATGGTCCGAGGAAAATAGACTAGGAGAGTCCAAACAATAAAACGGATATGTTTTGTAGATGTTTGGGGATGATCCGGACCCAACGGTAATGACAGACCGGTTCGGTTCGGGCAAGTTTTGACGCCGCGAGGGACCCGAGAGAGGTCGACGAAGACAAGGGGGTTTTGTGGTCTCGAGAAAGAGAGAAGAGAGGGGTTCAAACGGTCCGAGGGAAGGTCAATAAGGGCAAGCGGTCCGACAACATGTCAACGAGGACAAGGGCCCGACAAAATGCCAACGCAGTAAAGAAAGAAAGGGCAACTGCGAACGGTTACGAAGTTTTATGAAAACGATGCCGATGTAATGCGATGATGCATGAGATGAAATGCATGACAAGAATAAAATGCAAAACCAAAAGACAAAACCCAACCACGAAGGAAGTATCATATAGCATCTCCGGAAAAGGCAAGAGTTGGAGTTACGAATATGGAAAGCTACATCCGGGGCGTTACAACACTCCACCACTACGAGAGGATCTCGTCCCGAGATCTAGGATGGCCCCGGAGGAAACGGAAGAGAAAGAGAAGAGGTAAAACTAAGTTGCTTCTTTGACCAATGAGTGAAAACCAAAGAACCTTGAGAAGTTGAGCAATTTAAAAGAAAGAGTACAACAGAGATGAACGAGATTGCAAACAATTCGGTAGAAAAGAGGAACAATGAGAATTACGAGAATTTGAAGGTTGAAAGACATGAATCAAGAGTTTAATGGACAAGATAGAATTCAAAACCACTGCGGTTAAAACAAGATGGGAGAGGAAGAATTCGGGCAGCACTCCGGATGAAAGAAGAAGGAAAACTTGATAAGATGAAAAGCACTTGAAGAGATGGCACAACACTCCGGTTAAATGGATAAGCAAGAAAAGAACACGATCCTCACAATTCGAGATGATGAGAGAAAAGAGCAACATCACAATGCCTTCGGAAGAAAGAATAGAAGATAAATCATTGGAATAAAAGAATGGAGAAGAAAATGCCAACTTCTACCACAATTGAATTTGGAAAGCATCCTTGCAAAGAAGAATCGAACGGAGTTGTTGGAAAATCAACAACGAGAAGCACAAGCTTGTAGTGGGCTTATGGAAAACATCTCAACACTTGAGGTGAAATTCTGCCACTAACAAAAAAACAATTGCTTGTTTGAGATCAAAGAAGAGATGAAAACTTCTTCCACCAAGAGGATAAAGAGCAAGCTTGGGTCATGCGTAATCACCACAAATAGCAACAACCCTTAGGGAAAGCTTTAGGTGAAATATGACACAAGATAACTCCAACGAAGAAGTTGATTGGTCGAAAAGATCTCTTGAACGAAGAGAAAATGATGGATTTAAAATACCTCATTCTTGACAACAATATGAATCATGAAACATGAAGGAAATTGTCAAGAGTGTCATAACACCATCTCAAAAGATAAGATAGAAGGAATTGCACTCCGGATTACCATATGAAGAAAGCTTGAGCTCCTTAGGAAAGAATCTGGATGAAAACTTTGAGAAGGAATTAAATCCTTGATGAACCACCATGTAGAGCCTCCATGAAAAAATCCGGTAATAAAAGGATGATGAAAGAAAGAGAAGTTGAAAACACAAGGTGAATCCTTGCAATGATTTAGATGGAGCTTCAGGACGAGACATCCAAGAGAAACTTGGAACTCCGAAAAAGAAAAGATGAAACACTAGAACCGAGAATGTGATATGATGACTAACTCCGGAAAGAAAGATGAATCACTTGTATACAAGAATTTATTCATCATGAATAATCTCCGGAAGAAAAGAATTAAACACTTGGATGGAACAAAAACAAGAATTATGTTATGCTTATCCTTCACCAATTAAATTGATGACAACCAACGGATTTGGCATACTACTTATTCTCGTAGAAAGGATTAAAAGAGATATCTCAAAACTTGAGAAGGTCTTCAACGAACCACAGGTAGGATTGGAATCAACAAATGAATTAAATGATAACGAAAGAGGTGAAATCTTGAACGAACCACCGTAAGAACTGAGAATGGATGTAGCAAAGGCATGATTCACCGGGAAGAATTGAAAAACGAATGAAGATATTTGAAGGGATTTAGATACATGAGAACAAAGAGATCATGAACTGGTTAGAGGATATTTGAACGATTCACCGATAAGATTTGGAGAACGATAGCTACACGCTGAGAATGAAGAATTATGACATGATGGCCTTCGGAAGAAAGAAATGGAAACAACTCATGAAATGCTCCGGATGGGTGAAAAGAATTCTCACAATCGAAAACAATTATGAGAGGATGGCAATAAGCTAGCACCATGAATCTTGAAGAGAATAGAGCAAGATTAAAGAGAAACTCTTCTTCGGTCTTCAAATGATGAGAATGACAACGAGAAATACCACCAAGAATTATTGAGGCACACCGGAAGAATCAAAAGCGAAGAGGTTGAGCCAACTATGAAAAGAATTTGGAAGAGATCTTGGAGAAGGCAGGATCGATGAAATTCATTCTTACGCCAAACTTGGAGAAGAATTTAGGTTAGCTCGGGAAAATAGAAGAGTCGTAAGATCCTCGAAAAGACCTGTGGGTTAGGGCCCACTCAAAAGAAAACAACGTTGAAAAAAAATTTAAAAGAGATGTTGCACCGGTTGAATTAAATGACTTGAATGAGATACCAATCTCGAAAGAGCTTGAACGAATGCAGAGTGGAAACACGAATCTTCGAGATATCTTGAGCACTCCGGAATAACAAATAGCGAGAAGTAGAATGATAATGAGGTGCACCGGTATGAGAAGACATTAGAAACGAGGAAAGGAATATGATGAATATCGAAAGCTAGAATAGGATCCACCGGAGAAGAGACAACAATGAAGGATGATGAACTTGAAGCTGTTGAGCATCTTCATGGGAAATCACCGGATAAGAACATTGATTGAAAAGAATGAAGAGACTTCACATGAATAAATGGATACTTGATTAAAATAAATGAGTCCTTGAAGAAAAAGGGTGGGAGGGCGGGAAAACAAAGACAACTTGGGATGGATGGAACAAACACCGTTGAGAACACTTAGAATTGATCCTGCAAATGGGGAGAATGATCGGATCCACTTGAAGAGAAGCACGCCGGTAGGAAAAGAATTAACAGGACAACCTCAATGATCAAGAAGGATTAACACTCACATAGAAATATGAGAACACCATTTAGGAAAGGTATGGATTCAACATTTGACTTCGAAGCAACTCGAATACCACGAATAAAACAAAACAAAGGATTTGGCTTGCAGAATAAGCCGGAACAAACATATGATAGAGATTTCGTCCGAAGTTTTCGTGGTGGGGCCTACACGGCTCAATCAGACAAAGCACCATCATGTACAAGGCAAGGCACATGACATACGGAAGCGCCCCAGTCGGCATAGCCAAGGACTCTTTAAGACACAACGAGACCATCAGAAACCAACCGTGAATAGGCGGACCACTAGACGCCGAACCCCAATTTCATATCATACATCCGCCGGAAAGATATCCTAAGAGCTACTTGAATTCCCACCTATAAACTCCCGAAATTTTCTGGTTATGCAATCTGGTGTTGGGGATACAGGGAGCAATATATCTCACCCAAACTAACAATCCCTACATCCATTGTATCCATCCGTCAACACATAACCAAGAAACCTTCGAAATCGTCTACCTCAACCTTCAAAAGCATCCGTTATACGAAGTCATGGCAATACTCCGCACTCACCTCAAGATTGGGTTAGCGGGGTTATCTCACCAACAACTGCATAAAAGAGATTTTCGATGTCGGCGATTAAACTCGTATTCCGAATCGCAACGATAAAATTATGACGACAACACCTCGGAGCTCAACTCCCCGACACCGCCACAACCCCTAAATGACAGGAGGCACCAAGAACAATGTTGTCATCATAAAACCATCGAACGATTCCAAGATACCCGCATGATCCTAAAAAAATTTTTAGTGAAATTTGAGAAGAGAAGAGTCAAAACTCTACGCCAGATACCTCACCGAAGGTCAAGGACCGGGAGTAAAAAGAATCCTACTCCGATATATAATTCCTAAATGACTCAAAACATTTTTCTAGACACAACTCGGCCGCTAAAAACGATCAAGCAGTGGGGCTCCTAAGGTCGGGGAAGGCTCTGATTACCAACTTGTAACGCCCTCGATGCGGCTATATCTCCCACGTGTCGAAGCACGACTTAGAGGCATAACCGCATTGAAAGCAATGTCGCAAGTGAGGTAATCTTCACACAACCCATGTATAATACATAAGGGAAAGAGATACATAGTTGGCTTACAATCGCCACTTCACACAATACATGAATAAAGCATTACATCATCCAGATACAATCAAGGTCCGACTACGGAACCAAAATAAAAGAAGAACCCCAAATGCGACAAAGGTCCCCGATCGACCCCAACCGGGCTCCACTATCGATCAACTAGAACGAAACAACACAAAGGGCAAGATCTTCATCGAGCTCCTCCTTGAGCTTGGTTGCGCCACCGCAAACTGGTTTTGAAGTATCCGTGAGCCACAAGGACTCAGCAATCCCATTACCATGGGTATCAAGACTAGAAAAGCTTAATGGGAAAGGAAAGGGTAAAGTGGTGAGGTTGCAGCAGCGACTAAGCATGATATGGTGGCTAACATACGCAAATGAGAGCGAGAAGAGAAACAAGCGGAACGGTCGTCAACTAGCAATGATCAAGAGGTGATCCTGAACACCTACTTACGTCAATCATAAACCAGAAACCGTGTTCACTTCCCGGACTCCGCCGAGAAGAGACCATCACGGCTACACACTCGGTTGATGTGTTTTAATTCGGATCTGGTGTCAAGTTGTCTACAACCGGACATTAACAAATTCCCATCTGCCACATAACCGCGGACACGGCTCTCGAAAGTTTAAACCCTGCAGGGGTGTCCCAACTTAGCCCATGACAAGCTCTCGCGATCATCGGCGAATAGACCTTCACCCGAGACACTCCGATCGACTCGGTATCCCAGACATCAAGACATTTCAACAATGGTAAAACAAGACCAGCAAAGCCTCCCGGCGTGCCGACATCCCGATAGTAGCCGCACAGATCTCGCTCTCCACGCCACGACCGGATGAGCACTACGCATAACTAGAACCAGCCTCAAGTTTCCGAGGTGGCGCCGCAAGTGGTTTCTAGTTTGGACCAACGCTAGACAAGCAATCGCCCGGGGCTATAATAAAGATGACCCTTGGGTTAATTACTCCCAAGGAAAAGTAGGTGGTGGTGAGGCAAATGGTAAAAGGCAATGTTGGGCCTTTGGACAAGTTTTATTCAAAGCGAACCGTCGGGGGTCCCATAAATCACCCGACCGCGTAAGGGACGCAAAATCCGGGAACATAACACCGTATGACGGAAACTAGGCGGCAAGAGTGGAACAAAACACCCGCATAAGGCCGAGCCTTCCACCCTTTACCAAGTATATAGATGCATTAATAATATAAGAGATATTGTGATATCCCAACATAAACCCTGTCCACCATGGAGAAATCTTCAACTTCACCGCAACTAGCAACGCTATAAGAGGGCTGAGCAAAGCGGTCACATAGCCAAACAACGGTTTGCTAGGAATGGTGTCAAAGGTTAGAGGTTCATGGCAATATGGGATGGCTGGACAAACAGTAATAGGTATCGCAAAGATAGCGAAAGAACGAGGCAACTAGCATAGCAATGATAGTAGTGAGATCCGTGGTAGCGGTCATCTTGCCTCGAAATCCCGCAAGGAAGAAGAACGAGTCCATGAAGAAGACAAACGGACGAAGTCGAACGAATCCTCGCAACTCCGAACGAAACCGGCTAACGAGAGAAGCAACCCGAAAGAAGCAAACAACATAGTAAACAACCATCGTGATAACCATGGCATGATGCACAACCAAGTATGATGCATGTCCGGTTTAATGAGGCATGGCATGGCATGGCAAAGTGCAACAAACAACACTACAAATTAAGTGGAGCTCAATATGCAACGAGTTGCATATTGACAAAACACCACGTCAATTATTTAGTTCTCTCTCGGTTATGCTACTCATCAATATTAAATGATGTTAAACATGGCAAGGGGTGAAGCATAATTAAACTAACTATTTAGACAAGTTTAAATGAGGCCGGGAACACAAACAACAATTCCGGAAAATCCTCATGAGCAATATTCAAGTTTGGTACTGTTCTGCCCTAAACACAATTTTAATGTTGTTAAACAGGAAAATAAAGTGGACCATGTTAATCTAGGCATTTTTCCACCCCATTTACATATAAAGTTTATTAAATTCCGAGTTACGGTTAATTAGTTATGAAATAAAACATTTTAACATGGCATTTTAGCAAATTTAATCAAACAGCACTTTAAACATTTTAAACATGGATGAAAGTGGCATATTACGAAAGTACATGAAAAACTGAGCAAGTTCCATATATGACATGTTTAAATCCGATGCACGGTTATTTAGTTATTAAATGCATGAAGTTTAGGGGGTTTCGCAAAACCAGAATTTTCTAGATAATTAGCAAAATCGCAGTCGAAAAAAATGCTACCGGGCCAAATCGCAGCTCGCCCAACAGAGAAAAAAACAGGGCGCTGGGGCTTTCACCGTGCCTCAAGGGCCGGTCGGTGGAGGAGTAGGCTGGGCCGGATCTAGCGAAGGGGAGGTGGCTCAGGCTCGTGCGATCGGTCGTGGGACTTGGCGCGGTCAACGCGAGTGAGGACCGGGACGAGGCGCTGGTTCGACGAAAGCGAAGCAGAGGCCGGGCGACGCTGTGGACTTGCGAAGGCGAAGCTTCTCCGCAAGGCGAGGATGGGGCGAAGGCGACCTGCCCCGGCGGGGACGCGGCGCCTCGCCGGATCTGGCGGAGACGGTGACGAACAGAGCAGGGCGGTGGCAGGAGCTGCAAAGACATGGCAGGGGAAACACATTCAGAGAAGTAGCAGTGCGGGAGAAAGGGGATACGAGAAGGAGAGGGACGGGCCGAGGGATCCGGTCGCAGGAGGTCGCCGGTGGAGCTGCTGCTCGCCTAGGCGACGATGAGGAGGAGGCCGCCGAGGCGCGGTGACGTTCGTTCGCTCTGCTCGCCGAACGGGCGAGATGTGTTCGGCCGATGCGGGCGCTGCAGCTACAAGTTTTGGCGAGGACGCAGCGGCAGAACTCCGCAGCGCATTTACACGGCTAACAAAGTGATGCGAAGCGGCGATAAGGAGGAAGCGATGGGGTGCTCGGATCCGGGCGGGAAGACCAAGGCACGACGGGACAGCGGTGGCGGAGCTTGGCGCTATGGCGCAGTCGCGCGCCATGGCGGGCTTCCGCTGCCCCGCACTGGCGAGAGAGAGGCCGGGCACGAGAGAGGTTAGGAAGGGGACGGATGGAGAGTACAAGGGAGCAGGGAACGCAAAGCAACGGCGACCTGGAACTCCGGCGGCTGGCCACGGGTGAAGACGACGGTGAGGCAGAGGACGCGCGGGTGTGGGGAGACTTGCCGGTGGTCTCGATCCAGACTAGAGTGGGGGCCTGGTGCCCGGGCGGCTGTTGCGCTCGTGCAGCTCGCGTAGCAAGGAAGGGAGACTTCAGGCAGTGGCGAGGAGACGAGGTCGAGCGCTCCTGCTCGGGCCTCGGGAAGAGAGGAGGCGGCGGTTGTGGTTGGTCGGCGGCGCAAAACCAGGGAGGTGGTCGGAGGCGAGAGAGGATCTGGATCGGGTGCGCTCTGGTTGGTCTGATTTTGAAAACGAAGGAGGAAGAGAGGCTAGCTGGTTGGCTGGCGATGGATCCCGAGGGGAATTTGGTGGAGTGGCGGCGGCGGTGGAGGATTTGATGGATGGGACAGCTAGGGCTAGGGTTTGTCCAGATATATATAGTAGATGGTTAAAGTGAGACTATTTGGTCCCTCCGATCATAATTGGATGGTCCGAGGAAAATAGACTAGGAGAGTCCAAACAATAAAACGGAGATGTTTTGTAGATGTTTGGGGATGATCCGGACCCAACGGTAATGACAGACCGGTTCGGGTTCGGGCAAGTTTCGGACGCCTGCGAGGGACCTGAGAGAGATCGACGAAGACAAGGGGGGTTTTGTGGTCTCGGAGAAAGAGAGAAGAGAGGGGTTCAAACGGTCTGAGGGAAGGTCAACAAGGGCAAGCGGTCTGACAACATGTCAACGAGGACAAGGGCCCGACAAAATGCCAACACAGGCAAAGAAAGAAAGGGCAACTGCGAACGGTTACGAGTTTTATGAAAACGATGCCGATGCAATGCGCATGATGCATGAGATGAAATGCATGACAAGAATAAAATGCAAAACCAAAAGACAAAACCCAACCACGAAGGAAGTATCATATAGCATCTCCGGAAAAGGCAAGAGTTGGAGTTACGAATATGGAAAGCTACATCCGGGGCGTTACATCACCCTCCTCATTGAAGACCTTGAAGAACAGAGTGGCCGCGTCGTCATACTCGAAGTGGATAGCCTGGGCTCCCTCTGCGTGGCAAACACGGGCGACCTCGCCCCATCCTCGCGTCGGGAAGACGTCTCCAGGGGCATCACCTCAACTTTATCTCTGATGGCCAAGCTGCAACACCCGGCGTGCTGCAGCCACAGCTCGACTAGCCCCCTCAGAGGCAGCTCGCTGGCGAAGAACCATGGAAGCCGGATCCGGGTGTCGGGAGGCATTGCCGCCCACACCACGAACTCGCGCGAGCTGCCCTCGGCATGGGTCCATGGTGCGGTCGGCGGGGCAATGGCGGCCCTGCCACCATTGACAGACACCACTCGACGACGCGCACCTTCATCCTGAGCACAGGCGTATATGGGGAGGGGGAAGCCAGGCGGAGGCCTCAATTGCCAAGGCCTGGTCACCTCTTGCTCCGCACCGGCATCGTGAGGGAGGCAGAGCCGTTTCTTTGGCGGGAGAGGGTCGGGCCCCTCCCTAGGAGCTTTCCCCTCTTGGCCGCAGAATACCTCCTGATCGGTGCAATGGGAACAAGATGGAGAAGAGCAGAAGCAGTCGGAAGCAAGACGAAAGAGAGATGGGCAGGGGCTCCGCCCGCTTGCACATTTATAGCCAAGAGAAGGTAAATTGTCGGCCTCCCATGTTCTCCAGTAATGATGATTCTCTCTACATGCAGCATGCAGTTGTCAAGTCGAACAGTTGCCGAGGCAGCGTGGGGAAGCGGAGTAGCCCACGTCACATCAATCGCCATGCGTCATCAAGACCGCAGGCGGTTAGGGCCTGCGGCGCTCCGCACTTGCCCTTTGGCTTCGCCTGGAAGCCAAGTCCGAGTGTGCCTTGGGCCCGGGGGCAACTGTCGGCATCCTGGATATGGGGGTATCCAGCCATGCCTGCCTGCGGCCCGCCGCGTGGCTCCATCAACGGCCTGGTACGACCCAGCTTCAGCATCAACAACACAAGACCCTCGTGAGGGGCCAAGCCTTGCGAGGCGGGCGACGCCAAGACCCTCGAGGGGATCGGCCTCCTCAGGCTGGCTCCCAAGGGGCAGAGAGTTCCATGCAAGGTTCACCTCACAAGGCTCAGCTGACGTGAGGCATGACGACAACTAAGGCCAGCAGCGCCAAAGGGAGCAGAGCGCAGTTTCTCTTTGGTGCAAGAGGAGGCAGCAGCCGCATGAGTCCCGAGAAATCAGCCAAAGGTTTCCATTCTGGTGCAACGAGACCAAGACCGCCAAGACGGCAGGACGGAGGTCATCAACGAGCCCACCGCAGCGTCACGACCAGAGGCTTTTCGCAGGCAAAGACTACTTTTGTTAGGATAAGTTGTACCACTTGTCCCCTTTCAAATCCGGCCGTTGTGGGATCCCTTCCCGCCAACATTTGGGAAGTGGACCAAGGCCACTATAAATTGGACTAGCCACCACCATAGAACACAAGACAAGTCGAACTAGCTCACACCACACCAGCTCAAGAACACCTCACCTCCTGAGGCCAGTTCATCCACTATACTAGTTCATCCTCAACCCTCCGAGGCAATCCACCAAAATGCTAGAGTAGGGTATTACACCGCAAGGTGGCCCGAACCAGGATAAACTGATGTGTCTCTTTGTCTCTTTGAGCTTGTTACGCTAGGCTTAGGAGGATCGCGAGTAGGCAGGCTGTGTAGGTTGAGATCTCCACACGCACCCTAGAGTTCGAACCTCTCAAGGATTTGCGGATCCCTTAATCTGACAGCGCTGCTATATGCATAATTGCAGATGGCGCTGCTGAGGTCGAGACCCTCAGGTGTGACCTTGCCCGCGCGAAGGAGCACGCAAGGGTGAGCGATGCGGCCGCTGAGAAAGCGACTTATTATTTGAAGGCCGAACAGGTCTCCCGGTGCTAGTTCGAGGAGCGGGTGTCCAAAGTTGAGCAAGATCTCAAGGACGCCACTCGCAAGTGCGAGCTCCTCGAGGAGGAGAATAAATCTAAGGCGGCCGAACTCGCCAAGGCCCTTCAAGAAGCCCAAGAGTCGAGGTTCAAATCTCGAGCAGCTCTCGAGGAGATCCGACAGGCCAGATAGATAGCGGCTGTAAGCCCTTTCTTTTACAGTCTAAGTTTGGCGATCAGAGGTATGCCTTACTTAATCGACTATGGAGTTCTCCAGACGCTATTGCAGATCTTCCGAAGATTGCCTACGACGTTGTGCAATTCTAGCAAGCCTAGGAGGGGCAATGCGATGGAGAAGCTGTTCTGATCGCAGTCCGTGGTGCAGGAGCGCTCGACGCTGCTGAACGACCAAATGGCGCAGTAGGACGAGTTGCACAAGATGTCCGGAGCGGCCACGAAGGAGGTCATACTCCGGCTGTGGCCGGCCGAACCCGTTCTGAGCAGCTATTTTGGCCTAGTGCGGCGACTCATCGATGTCGTGCCCCGAATTGTTGCAGTCAAATGGTCAGTGTGCATAGAACGTGCACAGAGGGCCTTCGCCCGCGTCAAGGTGCATTGGGCAAAGATGAAGGCCGCCGTTATCGCGGTGGAGGGTCCTCCCGAAGGTAAGGACCACCGCACGCCGGAGCGTTATTTAGACGTCGTCCTAGAGGGTGCTCGCTTGATAGAGGGTCAGTGCTCAAAGGACATTATATTAGAATGAATGTATCCGAATGACCCAGACGTGTTTATTATATATATTAAGGCCTTGTAACATATTTGTGCCATTATCCAAAGTTCTTTCATCCTGTGCGGTTGTTTTTGTATTCCTGAGAGTTTTCTAGTTGTCGGCTTCGGCCCCCACGTAGATGCTACGGGGGTGTCCGGAATAGCACATGAGTACTCTTGCTGTAACCTGTTGGTCCGTGACGAAGGTGTCAGTGCGATGAACCAGGCAATCAGACTTTGTGGCATTACCACTCTCACTTAGCCATAGGAGTCTGACGATGGGCTATGAAACAGCCCTTGGTATGTATGCGGTTATCCGAATGCGGATGCGTTACGTATATGACTGGAAAAATAGTCCTTCCTTTAATACGGAAAAATGTTAAAGATTTAGTAAGTCACCGAGCGGCTGTCCAGCTCTCGCCGCGTCATGACAGTCAGTTTTCGGCTTTCTCTACTGAGGTGCTTGACCGGACAAACTAGAAACACAATCGCAGTAGTTCTCCCTTTACTACCCTAGTCGAACAAACGAAACGTAAGGTAGCAAACACAGGAGCCGGGCAACCCAACTATTGACTAGAGACATGATTCGGAGCTGATGCATCTAATGCCAAGTTCGGGACGCTGAAGTGTGCTACAAAGTTGTCCGGGCTTTTGTTTAGCGGCACATATGTGGCAGTATAGAGCCCGTGGCAATGGGTGTCGAGGTATGTGAATGTGACAACTAGAGAGACGGAGTACAGTTTTATGAATAAAGTTGATACCGAAAAATTGTCCCTTACTAGGATGTGATTGATACGTCGAAACATGATCTTGCAGAGTGTACCATAAGCACCAAAGTCATTTTACATGCCAGGGGTCTAATAATAAGGAGAAAAGCTTAGTACAGGTCGTTTCAATAAAGTTTTGTCCAAAGAGTCGTTTGGATATCCTGCTGCACGTCTGCACCGCTTTCGCCTTGTAGAGAGGGGTTCCTTAAAGGGAACGATCTTTGGTTACCCGCACAAAACCGGGCTCGAAGAGAATCCTTGTAAGTTCGTAGGATATATGAGTTCGAATGCACCTGTGGTAGGAGAGAAAAGTAATAAAAGAAAGGTGGAAAGTCATACAGGGTCGAACCATACTACAGACCTGTCCGTATTGTACCTCCGTTGATGCCCAAGGTATTTTGAGTGTGCAGTGATGCATGCGTGGTACAAATTCTGCGGGTGTGTGCGGCGATCGACGGAGGCGAAACTACTAGTCTAGCTCCAGAGGTACCGAGCCGTCAGCTTGCGAGATTGGTCGGACTCTTTTAACGAAGTCCGGTGGCTTGATGGCCGATGAGTTGTGCGGCTTGAGGGGGGCGCTCTGTACTTTGGCTGCGAGAGCCGCGGTGTGCTCCTCCATGCGGAGGGAGCGTTCCATGTTTCCATTGACTGTTATGATGCCGCATGGACCGGGCATTTTGAGCTTTAAATAAGCATAGTGCGGGACAACGTTGAATCGAGCAAAAGCGGTTCATCCGAGCAGTGCGTGATAGCCACTTCGAAAGGGTACGATATTGAAGATCAAGTCTTCACTATGGAAGTTGTCGGGCGAGCCGAAGACAACTTCCAATGTTATTGAGCCCGAGCAACGGGCCTCTACGCTAGGTATTACTCCTTTAAAGGTAGTTTTAGTGGGCTAGATTCTTGACAGATCAATACCCATTTTGTGGACGGTGTCCTGGTAAAGTAGGTTAAGGCTACTGCCACCGTCCATGAGGACTTGCGTGAGGTGGAATCCGTCGATGATTGGGTCAAGGACCAAAGCTGCCGAACCTCCATGACGGATACTGGTCGGGTGGTCCTTTCGATCGAAGGTGATCGGACAAGTCGACCATGGGTTGAATTTTGGGGCGACTGGCTCTACGGTGTAGATGTCCCTTAATGCACACTTGCTCTCCCATTTGGGGATGTGGGTGACATAGATCATGTTCACTGTTTTGACCTCAGGGGGAAATTGCTTCTGCGCCCCTGTGTTCGGTGGGCGAGGCTCTTCGTTGTCGTCCTCGCTGGGTGGCCTTTTCCCCTTGTGTTCGGCCTTGATCTTGCCGGCCTGTTTAAAGACCCAACTGTTTCTGTTGGTGTGATTGGCAGGTTTATTGGGGGTGCCATGAATCTGGCAGGGCCGATCAAGGATTCTGTCCAAACTGGATGGACCATCTTTGTTTCCTTTGAATGGCTTCTTCCGCTGTACGGCTTTGGAGCCACTGAATCTGGTATTGACCGCCGTGTCTTAGTTATTGTTTCGACGCTTGTGCTTATCACATCGTGGCTTGCCATTGTCGTCCCTGGCTTCGGAGGTGCCTGGGTCGCTGCTGCTATTGCTTCGACGAGCTAGCCAGCTATCTTCTCCCGCGCAAAAGCGGTTCATAAGTGCGGTGAGAGATGCCATGGACTTTGGCTTCTCTCGGCCGAGGTGTCGGGCGAGCCACTCATCTCGGGTGCTATGTTTGAAGGCCGCGAGGGCTTCGGCGTCTGGACAATCTACAATCTGGTTCTTTTTAATTAAGAACCTGGTCCAGAGCTTCCGGGCTGATTCGTCGGTTTTCTAGATTATGTGACTAAGGTCATCGGCGTCCGGGGGCCGAACCTAGGTACCTTGGAAGTTGTCTCTGAAGGCGTCGTCCAAGTCTTCCCAGCTACCAATAGAGTTTTTTGGGAGGCTATTCAGCCTATGCCGTGCTGGTCCCTTAAGTTTTAGGGGGAGATACTTGATGGCATGTAAGTCATCACCGCGGGCCATGTGGATATGGAGAAGAAAGTCTTCGATCCATACTGTGGGATCTGTTGTGCCATCGTATGATTCAATGTTCACGGGTTTAAACCCTTCTGGGAACTGGTGCTCCATTACCTCATCGGTGAAGCATAGGGGGTGTGCGGCTCCTCTGTATCGGGCGACGTCACAACGTAGTTCAGATGGAGTCCGTATGCGGTTTTCGGCCCAAGTGAGGTTGTGCTTATCGCGCTAGGCCTGATGGCTACCTTCTCGCGCTACTGCATGCCCCCTTGTTCCATAAATTGATCTGTTATGACCGGCTCTATTGTCCAGGTCATGTCGTAGGTCGTGCGTGTACCCTGCAGGTCATGTTTCTCTTGTTGGGGATTGTCAGGGGTTGGGTGCGACATATGCCAAAGGATGGCTTATCATGGTGGGGGCGAGTAGAACGTCGCCGGTGCCAGGAAACGAGATAAGGCGTAGACATGCACGTAGGCGAATCTTACCCAGCTTCGGGGCTCTCCGGGGAGATAACACCCCTACTGCTGCTCTGCGGGGTCTCCGCATGGTCACTATAGCAAGGTGACTACAATGGTGCTCCTAGAGTCAGTGTCGGGAGGCGGAGAGAGCAAGGCTAGTTCTCTCCTCCACAGGCTATGTGTCTATCTCTATCAAGGTCCGAACCCTTTGCATGGGTGCCCCAAGGGGTTTATATAGGCCTACCCCCCGGGGATACAATGGTAATCAGGCTGGGTGCGGGTCCCAGCCGTCTGTCTCTCATGTCGCCGTCCTTCCCGCCGGCCAGGGCCCGCCGACCGGTGGGTCTCATGACAGGCCGGACATCGGCGGCACTCGATGACTTGAGCTTGGTCATTGGGTCGTGGCAACAAGATCGCCGCCTATCAGCGATCGCCGCCACTCCCCATCCCATCTGGTTTATGGCTTGTGGGGCCCTGGAGGGGAGACGGCCGACTCATGGGAGTCCGACTCCCACAGGGCCGTCTTCGGGCGCTCTGGCCGCCTTCGATTCACCCACTGACAGGCGGCCCCGCTGTCTTCGGGCCGACAGGTGGCGTCGTGGGCACAATCGTCACAGATGTGGTCGAGGTCAGAGCATGGCTCTGATGCGCGCCTCGCCGGAGATCTCCCAAATGACACGGCTCATCAGAGCCATGCCATCCCTCGAGGCAGGGAGGGACGGCCACGTCGGACTGCACCCGATCGGGCTTCGTGAAGTGTCATGGGCCACTCCATAGTCGGCACTCTCGAGGTCGCCACTTGAGTCGGCTTTCTTCAAGTCGTCATCCGGGACTCGGCTTCTCGGGAGATCGCCACCGACTCGCCTCTGGAGGTCGCCACCGACTGGGACTTCGAGGGGCGTGGCCTTCCCGATGTCTTGAAAGATCCTCGGTCCCGGTCAGCCTACCCGTGGCCCATTACTCCGACAGTAGTCCCCGAAGCTGGTGAAGCCCTACGGACGCCGCCTCGTGGGGCTTCAACAGTTTCAAGCTTCCCAGCGCCGACTCTGAGACTCCGCCGTTGTCCTCTTTGGGCGACTCGCCGAAGTCGGATTTGTTCAGCGAGGGGCCACTGTTTGTAAGTCGCGGCGGGAGATCGGGCGGCGTATCGGATACGCTTCCCTGCTGCCATCAAGGCGGTCCTATCGCGCAGCGCCACGTGGGGAGGATAGTCTGCTCACCCACGCGATGGGACGGGCCGTCAGGCGGGGCCCGTCACTACCGCGCCTCGGCTTCCGAACGGATCCGCCGCGGTCTCGAACGGTTGGCTTCCCCACGTTGTTACTGCACGCAGTAACTTCGTGGGGTAAATCATGGGGCGGCGTGGGGCTTCGCGCGCAGTTAATCCCACGCCCGCCCCCTCGGCTCCTCAGCCCGTAGGGCTATAAATAGGAAGAGAGGAGCGGGGCGGTATCGTACGCGCATCCTCTCCCCCGCTCTCCTGCCTTCTCTTCTTCCTCCACCGCGAGCAAGAGCACCTCTCACCGCGGCGATGAGTTCCTCCTCCGCCACGCCCCCTGCCTCGCGCTCCGGTGTGTGGGACGGTTCAGATGTGGAGGCGGAACATATCGAGTTCCTCCGCCGGACCCACCGTCTCCCCAGCGCGGACCTTGTGCACGCCCGTCCCGCGCCGGCGGGAGAGATCCGGCCTGCGCCGGAGGAGGGCGAGTGGGTCGTCTTCCGCTCGCACCTCATGTGCGCGCTGGGGCTGCCGGCGAGCGGTTTCTTCCGCTCATTCCTGGAGTTCCACAAGCTTCATCCGCACCACCTCACCCCAAATGTGGTGGTGTTGCTCTCTCCCGCCACTCATGCGCGGTTTCCTCGCGTTCTCCCCACCCTCGAGTTGTGGGGAGAATTTTTCTTCGGCTCGGCACGCAGGCCACCGCACGCCGCTCGGCGGCACCTACATCACGGCGGCGCCGACGGCCGACAACCCCTTTCCTCCCATCTCGCCGATAAAGTCGGTGAAGATGTGGCAGCGCCCTACTCTATGTGAAGAACCTCTCCACCGACGGCGAGTGGGTCAACCTGCCGCCTTCAACCCGCTCCTTTAATCGGGAGGCTTCCAGTTGGTCTCACCGTCCAAGTCGCTGATTTCCTCCGGAGCCGCCGCCGCCAGCGCGACTCGAAGTTCTCTGCAGCCGGAGGGCCTCGCCGGATCCGACCTTCCGCCGCCGCCAGGCGCGCCGAGTCCTCCCACTCCAAGGCCGGCCTCACCTCATCTGCCGATGAGCGGCCGCCACGACCCGAGCCGGGGTGTGCACTAAGGAGATGCCCGCAGGAGGTGGCGAACAGTGAACCACATTGCACATCGCGAGTTCACGGAGGATCGCAGTTCGGCAAGGAGTCAGACGCGACAACCCCCTCCAGGTGGTAAGTCGATCTTTATGTAGTTTGGTCCTTTTGCAGCCGACCGCTTCTAATCTTTGTTGGTTCCTTCGGCGTAACCCCTCATGGAGCCTGCAGCCGCGGCGCCGAGAAAGCCCCGCGACTACGCCCCTGCATCCGCGAGGATAGCGACGCCGACGACCCGACTTTGGGGCGGCGGCGCGAGGCCGGCGTCAAGGGCGGAGAAGGGGCAGACGGCAGCCAGCCCTCGGCCACCTTCGCCGACCGGGTTCAAGACGACGCCGACGTGGAAGTCGCCCCGCCACCGCCGAGGGCCGCCACTCCGCCAAGGCGGGCGAAGCGTCTCGCCGGGCTGAGCGCCCGGTGGCAAGCCGAAGAAGTTCAAGGGGGCGGCCGCCGCGACCAAACGGGAGGAGGCGGCCGCGAAGGCCAACCGCTTCCGAAGGGAAGTGAGAAGGCCGCCGTTAGTTTCCGCGTAAGTCTTTACGCTCTTTTATTTTCTTTGTTGGATCTTGTCCGAGTCTTCTTTGATTTTCCCTCCATTCTTCTCCAGAGCCCCCCTCTCCCTTGAGAGAGTCGCCGTCCCCTCTGTCATGGGGTCGGTAGAGACGTCCGCCAACACCCGGCGGGTCGATCCCGCCGCCGACCTTCGGGAGGCGACGGAGTGGAACACGCGGGAGAAGCGCGACGAGGAGGACGCCGACCGCCTGGAAAAGGCGCAAGCCGAGAAGGCGGCTGCCAACGCCCAGAAGAAGCTGGAGGAGGCCGAAACCGCCGCCGCGATGAAGCGGCGTGCTGAGGAGGTCGCGCGTCACTGATCGGCGATGCTCGTCCCTCCGTTGTATTCGGCACCGCCGGCTCCGGAGTTCACGGGGCAGACCGGAGAGGTCGGCACCGAGAACTCCCTCATGGAGGAGGGAGGTGAGGCTTCGGGCTCGGACGCCCTCGCGCCGCCTCCGCCACCGTCTGGGAGGCCGCACGGCAAACAGCCGGTGCGCCCGTTGGATCCGCCAATCACGGACGAGGCCGAGGCGCGGCTGCTTCTTCAAGTCGCCATGCCGGTGCGCCGCCGGCTTGAGAGGACGACCTCGGTGCCGCGAAGCTCGAGACGGCGCCGCCACCGGGCGAAGTTCGACGCCGAGGCCTCCAGTGCCGCGCCCACCGGGTGGTTGCGCGGAGGCGGCACCGTCCCGCTGAACCAAGCCCTCCCGGACGTCCAGGTGAAACTGCACGCGGAAAGCAACGCCCTCCAAGTCTGCACCAGAGCACATCTGGCCGTGCGGACATCCGTCCGAGTATGTTTCCTTCTTCTTTTTTGATTCCTGTCTTTCTCTGTGGGGGCGCGCCAGTGCACCCATTGGGTGTAGTCCCCGAGTTCCTTGCCGGCTGCTGAGCAGGCGGTTCGGAACTCCCTCTGGCGAGCTCCGAATACTAACTTTTGCCTTTGTCGACTTTTCGTAGGAGTATCATAACCTCCGCGCCACTGCCTTCAACCGCAATGTCGAGGAGCCGAACAAGCCGACCGCCGACTTGGTGGAAAACCGGGGTGAGCTCTTTTCTTCCTTCTTCGCGGGGGCACGCTGGCGCACCCGCGGGCTGTAGTCCCCGAGATTCGGGCCGACTGCTAAGCAGTCGGGCCGGATCTCCCCGGCGATCTAATTTACTGATGACTTTCTTGTCTCTTTCTTCGTTTTTCAGGTGCCAACGCCGCCCTCCAGGAGCAGCTGGGCGAGGCCAACTCTGCTCGGTGTGCCAAGGAAGAGGAGTGCGGCAGGCTCGCCAAAGAGCGTGATCCGCTGGCGACGCAGCTGGCCGAGCAGATGGAGCTGCTCCAGAAGGCGCAGGACAAGGCCAAGACGCGGAAGGCCGCCCTCATGGCCGAGTTCGAGATCGAGCGCTCCGCCTGGACTGATAGGGAGGCGATGCTGACTTCTGGCTACCACGAGCTCGAGGACATCGTTGATGGTAAGTCTCTTTTTTTTCTTTGGGCTTCCGACTATGTGTCAGGCCGACTTCTGATTTTCCGACTTTTCTTCTTCTTCATTTTTCTTGGCAGACTTCTTTCCTGGTCATTCACAGGCAGTCCCTCTGGCCATCGAGGCTGCTCGGGAGGCACGAAGGGCGAAGGGTGAGGTGATCACCGCCAATGCCCCCCGAACCATCGACGAGCAGCTCCTGAGCATTGGAGCCCGTCTTCGTCCGGCTCACCGGCTACTGCGCCGGCTTTAGCGTGCCGGTGCCCAGGCGGTTGCCGCCCTCGGGCCGGACATGCCGGCTCAAGACCGCCAGTCGGACCGCCGACCGGCCGGAAGTCGTCGCCGCCGCCTTGAGGCTTGAAGGGCTCGCCCGGCGGGCGAGCATGCCGGGCCTTGAGTTAAATCAAGGTGTGGTATCGGGCTGACCTGACCGTCTAGCCGCGCTCGGCCGAAGCCCAGCCGAGTGGAGGCTGAGAAGGCGCCTTGTCGAGCGCGCGGCAGCCATCGCCGAGTACACGGATACCAGCGTCTTCGTGCCCGAGCCGACTGAAGGCGGCGAGGAAGTGCCTCCGGACTGGTTCGGGATGAACCCAGAGTATGACGAAGACTCGGCGGAGGTGATCGACTCCAGCGCCGAGGAGGAGGACAAGGCGCAGGACGGAGGTGAGGAGGAGGTGCCAGAAGACGAAGCAGGCGGCCAGCCTCAGCCCGATCGCGCCTCCAGCAATGAGCCGCGCGGAGACAAGGCAACTGCCGCCGGAGGCGACCAAGCTGATACCGCCCAGCCGATCGCCTCACAGACCACACCGCCACCTCCGATCCTCCGCCCCGAGGCCGCCTCCTAGACTGCTTTTCGCTTCATTTATCATCTTTATTAATCTTTTGAACGACTTGTTAGGTTCGAACAATTCCACCCGCGGGGTGTATCCTGAATTTCTATTCGAAGATTCGGCCGAGGGCCTATGTAAATATTTATCTGATTTCCGCCTTTCCTTGCTTGTTGCTCCTTAGACTTTTTCCTTTGTCGCCTTCCCTTAGTTGCCGCCTTGCCGGCTGGACAGCCGCTCTGCGGACTGTCACTAGGTCAACTGCTTGGCTACTTCGGGAAGGCAAGTACTTAGCCATTTAGAGTTTCTTTAGCAAGTCGGCTAGAAAGCGACAGGCCGACTATCCGAGAGTCGGTTGTCTTTGATAAAAGCTAAGACACCGAGCCGACTGCTCATGAGTCGGCTCTGTGGGGGGAGGCTGGTAGCCAGCTTGAGCTATGCATAAGCTTTTAGGTCCTTAGCCATTTTTCATGTCTTGCTTTCGCTCTTGCTTGTTCTCTCGCCGCGGCGATCGCTCATGAGCTGTGGCTTTCGACAGAGACGGCTTGAGCGCAACACATTACTTTTTCCGATCAGTAGGAAGCATTTCATAGCAAGAAGCGGCAAGTCCCCGGCCGACTAGCCGGACCCGTGCCGCATAAAGATGATAAAAAGAGTAGCATATTCGGAAGCGTAATTTTATCATACGAGATAACAAAGGCAGTCCCGAGCTCGTCTCTGGGGCCTAAGGTCTTAGTACTTTAATACAAAGGGGTAGTGCGATACATAACGATCAATCGTAAAATCTTCAAGAAGATTTATGCTCCACGGTGCTCTGCTTTTGCCGGAGTCGCCCTCTTGCGCGCCGAGGCTTCGAAAGGCCAATCGATAGTAGGCGCTGCTCCCCAGCACCTTGCTGATGATGAAGGGACCCTCCCAAAGTGCCAACAACTTGTGTTGGCCGGCTGTTCTCTGAATCAGCCGGAGCACAAGGTCGCCCTCTTGGAATGATCTCGGTTTGACCTTGCGGTTGTAATATCGGCGCAGACTCTGCTGGTAGATGCTGGACCGACTGATTGCCAACAGTCGGCCCTCTTCCAGCAGATCAACGCCGTCTTGGCGGCGATGTACAAGAGCATGGGCTCTTTGGGAGTTGGAGCCGCCAACACGGGGGCAGTAGTCAACATCTTCTTCAGCTGGAGAAATGCCTCATCCGCCTTGTGGTTCCACTCAAAAAAGGTGGTCTTCTTCATCAATTGATACAAGGGCGAGCTTTCGCCCACCGATCGATAATCGGCCGATGGATGCCGCAGCCGTGAACTTCAGACATCCAACAATCGGCTGGGTACCTCCATTCTCTCGATGGCCTTGATCTTCACGGGTTGCACTCTATGCCGCGTTCGAGACCAGAAGCCAAGGAGTTGGCGGCTGGTAATTCAAAACGCACTTCGTGGTTGAGCTTGATCCGAATCGGCGCAGATTTTCAAAGGTCTCCTTGAGGTCTTCCAGCAGCGTCCCACACTTCTCCGTCTTCACCACCACATCATCCACATAGACGTGGGGGTTCCTGCCGAGTTGCTTGAGGAGGCACTTCTGCATGCAACACTGAAAGGTGGCGCCGGCATTCCTCAAGCCGAACGTCATTGTCATGTAGCAGAAGGCTCCAAATGGTGTGATGAATGCGGTCTTCAGTCTGTCCGCTGGGTTCAGCTTGATCTGGTGGTATCCTGAGTATGCGTCTAGGAAACTCAGCAGCTCGCATCCGGCTGTGGACTCTATCACTTGATCAATTCTTGGCAGAGAAAACGGGTCCTTTGGGTAGGCTTTGTTTAGGCTTGTGTAGTCGACGCACATCCGCCACTACTTGTTCTTCTTCAATACCAAAACCGGGTTTGCCAGCCACTCTAGAAGAAACACTTCCATGATGAAACCGGCTGCCAAGAGCCGGGCTATCTCTTCTCCAACAACTCTTCTTTTCTCTTCTGACAGGCGGCACAAGGGTTGCCTGACGGGCTTCATATCTGGCCTGACGTGCAGTTTGTGCTTGGCGAATTCCGTCGGTACACCCGGCATGTCTTTGGGGGACCATGCAAAGATATATCGATTCTCACGGAGGAAATCGACGAGCTCGCCTTCCTATTTGCTGTCAAGGCCCGTGCCCATGACAGCGTACCTTTCTGGGTGCTCCAGGTCCAAGGGTATCTTCTTGGTCTCTTTAGCCGGCTTGAATGATCCTTCTGCCTCCGACTCCTTGGGGTCGGGCGACATCTCTGGCTGCTTTCCGGCCATCGCCATGACTCGGTCAAGGAGCCGCTTCTCGGCCGCGATCACCAGGGACTCGGCCAGCCGACTGCTCTCGGCCGCGCAGGCGGACGACTTCTTGTAGTCGCCGACTACGGTCAGAATCCCCTTGGAACTCGGCATCTTCATCTTGAGGTAGGCGTAGTGGGGAACCGCCATGAACTTGGCCAAGGCAGGTCGGCCGAGCAGAGCGTGGTACGGGCTCTCCAAGTCCACCACCTCGAACCAGACCGGCTCTCGGTGGAAGTGATTTTGTCTCCGAAGAGGACGTCTATCAGGATCTTGCCGATCGGTGAACAGGAGAGGCCGGGTACAATTCCATGGAACACGGTGCGGCTGCTCTGCAGCTGTCTTTGCTTGATTCCTAGCTTCTCCATGGTGTCCTTGTACAGGATGTTTATGCTGCTGCCCCCATCTATCAGGACCCCCAAAAAACGGGCGGCCCGCCTATCAGTGGCCAAGGTCACACCTAGGACCAGGGCATAAGAGCCCGGACTCGGCATCACCTCTGGGTGATCCGCCCGACTCCAGCTGATAGGCCTCTCAGACAAATGCATGAATTCTCGAGCATCTGTTGCTCTGATTTACTTCTTGTTCTTTGTTGGCGCCGCTGCTTGGTCATCCGCCACACCAGTGAACACTACGTAGGCTCCATGCTCTTACAGGAACTCGTCTTGTCGGCCGACTGGCCGAGCCGCCGGCTGCTGGGGCGGCGGCGGAGGCGGCGGCCCAGTAGGCGGCGGAGGAGTGAGGCCGTCTCCCTTGGCGATCCTGGTGAGCCAGTGGCACTTTCTGGTGGTGTGGTTTGAGGGCTTCGCGCCGCTGTGGAACTTGCAAGGACCATCCAAAGTCTACTCATAGGAGAAGGCTGGCAACCAATTGGATTTTCCGCCCTTCTGCCGCTTGGCCGGAGGCTGCCCTTTTGGCTGCTGATCTTCAACTGCCGCGACCTGCCGACTGTTGGAAGTCGGCTGCTGGGCCTTGCATTTGTTGTCGTTCTGTTGCTGTCGCCGACTGGTGTCTCCAGCCGGAGTTCGAGAGCTCGGGAGTCACCTTGCCAGTCGCGTTGACTTGAATCTCCGTCTTCATGGAAGAGTCGGCCGTGGCGTACTTGTCTGCTATGACTAGCAGTTCGTCGAGGGTTTCTGGCTCATCGCAGAGGAGTTTGTGCTTGAGGAGGTGCCCTCTCGGCACCCGCATGAAGTACTCGATAGCTCGCAACTCGTGCGCCCTCGCAGGAGTTTTGAAGCTTCGCCCGGTAGCGTGAGGTAGTCGCGTGTTGATTCTTCAGGGCCTTGCACGCACAAGGAGAGCTGGCGCGGCTTGGGAGGTCGCTTGTACGTGCTTGTGAAGTTGCGGATGAAGGCTTCGGTGAAGTCGACCCAGCTATTGATGCTGCGGGGCTTCAGGCTGTTCAGCCATGTCCGGGCCGTGCCCTGGAGCATGAGAGGAACGTACTTCACGGCAACTCGCTTGTTGCCGTTTGCTATGTTGACGACGGTGGAGTAGTCTATCAGCCAGTGTTCCGGCTTCACGGAGCCGGTGTACTTGGGTGTGTCTCGGGGGACCGTGAACCCTTTAGGGAAGGGCTCGTCTCTGATGCGGGGCCCGAAGCAAGGTGGACCCAGCTCGTCTTCTTCTTCCAGCGCCAGGGATCGGTGGAGTCGCTCGATCCGATGACGGGCGTCATTCTCTCCGACTCCCTCTCGGCGACCAAGGCGACCTCCGAGAGTCGGATGCTCAACATGCGGCGGGGAAACTCGCCGCTCTCTTCTGGGCGGGGGAGGCAGGTAGTCCTCCCGCCGCTCTACTGCTCTCGATCGGCCGTCTTGGTCGCGCTCGATGGTGATATGAGTCCGACTGTGACTGACAGCCGGCTCCTTCTCTTTCCTTCCGCGGACTCCGCGGCCGATGTCCGGAGGTCGCGTCTTGATCTCGGCGGGGAGGCAAGTCGTCGTTCGGTTCTTCTTGCTGATTGCTCTGCCGCCGCCTGCGCGTTTTACCGCAAACCGCGTCAAGGAGCTGCTGGACTCGCTCCGTCATCGCACGGCGCTCTTCGCCCTCGAAGTTCTTCAGCTCGTCAGTCGCCGCTTGGGCGGCGCGGATGTTCTCTGCTGGGGTGGCGTACACGGGGCATTTTGCTCCGAGCAAGTCGGCAATGGCTGCGCCGTGCTGCCGGACCGCACCTAGACGGCTCGGCCCAGTTGGAGCCGGCGAGCCGCCTACGGCACAATCCATCTCGCACTGGTATGCCTCTGACAAGCGCCTCATGCTTGCCAGCTTCTTGGCGCCTTCGATGATTTGAAGGCGGCGCATCTCCAGCGTCTCGGCGTCTGCGTCCTCTGGAATGGGCGCGGTTAGGTCTTGCAGGGCCGCAGCTAGCAGGTCATGGGCTTCTTCGTCGGAGTCCTCGCCGTGGCTGATGACGAGCACCTCCATGACGGCGCTTCCGCCGCTCTCCTCGTACGGAAGCGGCTCGTCGTAGACCACCATGTTGGTGGGGAAAACGTTAAGCGACACGGCGTCGAAGTCGACCAGCATCGGGTCGGAGGAGCCTACGGACTCCAAGTCTACGGCAGGCTCGCCGGCGACGTGGAGTTGGTCGAGGAGGCCCGCGAGAAGGCCCTCGGGGCCACCCGTGCCTGCGTCAGATGCAGGTTCGTCGGAGAGGCGCACCTCGCCGATAAGATCGGCGAGGCCGCTCGCGGTGCAGGCGGCCTCAGCGCCGCGCAGCGTATCGATGCAGACTCCATCAGGCGAGCCTGGCTAGCTGCGCTCGCCTGGGAGGAAGAGGGTTCCCGTCCAGAACAGATCTCCAGACGACGGTGCACCTCATCAGCCACGGTGGGCGCCAAATGTCGGGGGTTGGGTGCGACATATGCCAAAGGATGGCTTATCATGGTGGGGGCGAGTAGAACGTCGCCGGTGCCTGGAAACAGGATAAGGCATAGACATGCACGCCGGCGAATCTTACCCAGCTTCGGGGCTCTCCGGGGAGATAACACCCCTACTGCTGCTCTGCGGGGTCTCCGCATGGTCACTATAGCAAGGTGACTACAATGGTGCTCCTAGAGCTGTGTCGGGAGGCAGGAGAGAGCAAGGCTAGTTCTCTCCTCCCTGGGCTATGTGTCTATCTCTATCAAGGTCCGAACCCTTTGCATGGGTGCCCCAAGGGGTTTATATAGGCCTACCCCCCGGGGATACAATGGTAATCCGGCCGGGTGCGGGTCCCAGCCGTCTGTCTCTCATGTCGCCGTCCTTCCCATGGCTCACAGGGCCGCCGTTGGTGGGTCTCATGGACAGGCCGGACAATCAGGCGGCACTCCTGATGACGCAGGCTTGGTCATTGGGTCGTGGCAACAGTACCGCCGTCTATCAGGCGATCACGGTCGCCACTCCCATCCCATCTGGTTTATGGCTTGTGGGGCCCTAGAGGGGAGACGGCCGACTCAGGGGAGGCCGACTCCTGAGGCCGTCTTCAGCGCCTGCCGCCTTGATTCACCCACCGACAGCGGCCCGTGGTCTTCAGCCGTCTGAGCCGGCGTCGTGGGCACAGTGCGTCGCGCACTGTGGCTGAGGTCAGGGCAGGCATGGCTACAATGCCGCGCCTCGCCGGAGATCTCCCAGTGATACGGCTCACTGTAGCCATGCCAGTCCCTCGTAGGCAGGGAGGGACGGCCACGTCGTGACCGTACCCCGCATCGGGCTTCGTGAAGTGTCATGGGCCGACTCCCATAGTCGACACTCCTGGAGGTCGTCAGCTTGGAGTCGGCTTGCTTCGAAGTCGTCATCTGGTACTCGGCTTCTCGGGAGATCGCCAGATGGGACTCGGCCTCTCTGGAGGTCGCCAGCTGGGACTTGGCTGGAGGGGCGTGGCCTGCCCCGATGTCTTGAAAGATCCTGGGTCCCGGGTCAGCCTACCCGTGGCCCATTATTCAGACAGGGATCGTTGTAGAAATTAAAAAAATTCTACGCATCACCAAGATCAATCTATGGAGTAACTAGAAACAAGAGAGAGGGGAGTGCATCTTCATACCCTTGAAGATCGCAAGATGGAAGCATTACAAGAACGCGGATGAAGGAGTCGTACTCGTAGCGATTCAGATCACGGTGGATTCCGATCTAAGCGCCGAACAACGGCACCTCCGCGTTCAACACACGTGCAGCCCGGTGACGTCTCCCGCGCCTTGGTCCAGCAAGGAGGACGGAGAGGTTGAGGAAGAAGGCTCCAGCAGCAGCACGACGGCGTGGCGGTGATGGAATGGCAGTTTTCCGGTAGGCCTTCGCCAAGCTCACGCGGAGGAGGAGAGGTGTTGAGGAGGGGAGGGGCTGCGCCTTGGATGTGGTCCTGCAGCCCTCCCTCCACCCCTCTATTTATAGGGAGAAGGGGGAAGGGGGCCGGCCCCTCTAGATGAGATCTAGATGGGGCGGCGGCCAAGGGGGAGGGGGCTTGCCCCCCAAGCAAGGGGGCGCCCCCTTTAGGGTTCCCCCCAACCCTAGGCGCATGGG
The DNA here is from genome assembly GCA_021437245.1 of Aegilops speltoides. Classification (NCBI taxonomy): domain Eukaryota; kingdom Viridiplantae; phylum Streptophyta; class Magnoliopsida; order Poales; family Poaceae; genus Aegilops; species Aegilops speltoides. The sequence continues at coordinate 419,378,155 of CM038143.1, forward strand.
CCCTAGGGGGGAATGGCACCCAACCCACTTAGGGGCTGGTTCCCTTCCATCTACAGCCCATAAGGCCCTCCGGGGCAGGTGGACCCTCCCGGTGGACCCCCCGGATCCCCTCCGGTAGTCCCGGTACAATACCGGTATACCCCCGAATATTCTCGATGACCGTATGATGACTTCCCATATATAAATCTTCACCTCCGGACAATTCCAGAACTCCTCGTGACGTCCAGGATCTCATCCGGGACTCCGAACAACATTCGGTAATCACATACAAATCTTCCTTATAACCCTAGCGTCATCAAACCTTAAGTGTGTAGACCCTACGGGTTCGGTAATCATGCAGACATGACCGAGACAGCTCTCTGGCCAATAACCAGCAACGGGATCTGGATACCCATGTTGGCTCCCACATGTTACGCGATGATCTCATTGGATGAACCACGATTTTGAGGATTCAAGTAATCCCATATACAATTCCCTTTGTCAACCGGTATGTTACTTGCCTGAGATTCGATCGCCGGTATCCCAATACCTCGTTCAATCTCGTTACCGGCAAGTCACTTTACTCGTTCAGTAATGCATGATCCCGTGACCAAATACTTAGTCACATTGAGCTCATTATGATGATGTATTACCGAGTGGGCCTAGAGATACCTCTCCATCATACGGAGTGACAAATCCCAGTCTCGATTCGTGCCAACCCAACAGACACTTTCGGAGATACTTGTAGTGCACCTTTATAGCCACCCAGTTACGTTGTGACGTTTGGTACACCCAAAGCATTCCTACAGTATCCGGGAGTTGCACGATCTCATGGTCTAAGGAAATGATACTTGACATTATAAAAGCTTTAGCAAACGAAGTACACGATCTTGTGCTACGCTTAGGATTGGGTCTTGTCCATCACATCTTTGTCCTAATGATGTGATCCCGTTATACATGACATCCAATGTCCATAGTCAGGAAACCATGACCATGTGTTGATCAACGAGCTAGTCAACTATAGGCTCACTAGGGACATGTTGGGGTCTATGTATTCACACATGTATTACGGTTTCCGGTCAATACAATTATAGCATGAATGATGGACAATTATCATGAACAAGGAAATATAATAATAACCATTTTATTATTGCCTCTAGGGCATATTTCCAAAAGTCTCCCACTTGCACTAGAGTCAATAATCTAGTTTCATTGTGATGAATCGAACACCCATAGAGTTGTGGTGTTGATCATGTTTTGCTCGTGGAAGAGGTTTAGTCAACGGATCTGCGACATTCAGATCCGTATGCACTTTACAAATATCTATGTCTCCATCTTGAACATTTTCACGAATGGAGTTGAAGCGACGCTTGATGTGTCTGGTCTTCTTGTGAAACCTGGGCTCCTTGGCAAGGGCAATAGCTCCAGTGTTGTCACAGAAGAAAGTCATAGGGCCCGACGCGTTGGGAATAACTCCTAGATCGGTAATGAACTACTTCATCCAGATTGCTTCATGTGCTGCCTCCGAGGCTGCCATGTACTCCGCTTCACATGTAGATCCCGCCACGACGCTTTGCATGCAACTGCACCAGCTTACTGCCCCACCATTCAAAATATATACGTATCCGGTTTGTGACTTGGAGTCATCTAGATCTATGTCGAAGCTAGCATCGACGTAACCTTTTACAATGAGCTCTTTGTCACCTCCATCAACGAGAAACATATCCTTAGTCCTTTTCAGGTACTTCAGGATATTCTTGACTGTTGTCTAGTGTTCCTTGCCGGGATTACTTTGGTACCTTCCTACCAAACTTACGGCAAAGTTACATCAGGTCTGGTACACAGCATGGCATACATAATAGATCCTATGGCCGAGGCATAGGGGATGACACTCATCTTTTCTCTATCTTCTGCCGTGGTCGGACTTTGAGCCGAGCTCAATTTCACACCTTGCAGTACAGGCAAGAGCCCCTTCTTGGACTGATCCATATTGAACTTCTTCAATATCTTATCAAGGTATGTGCTTTGCGAAAGACTTATGAGGCGTCTCGATCTATCTCTATAGATCTTGATGCCTAATATGTAAGCAGCTTCTCCAAGGTCCTTCTTTGAAAAACACTTATTCAAGTAGGCCTTTATGCTTTCCAAAAGTTCTATATCATTTTCCATCAATAGTATGTGATCCACATAAAGTATGAGAAATGCTACAGAGCTCCCACTCACTTTCTTGTAACCGCCGGCTTCTCCATAAGTCTGCATAAACCCAAATGCTTTGATCATTTCATCAAAGCGAATGTTTTTCCAATTCTGAGATGCTTGCACCGGCCCATAGATGGAGCGCTGGAGCTTGCATACCTTGTTAGCATTCTTAGGATCGACAAAACCTTCTGGCTGCATCATATACAATTCTTCCTTAAGGAAGACGTTAAGGAATACCGTTTTGACATCCATTTGCCATATCTCATAATCATAGAATGCAGCAATTGCTAACATGATTCGCATGGACTTCAGCTTCACTACGGGTGAGAAGGTCTCATCGTAGTCAACCCCTTGAAGTTGTCGATAACCTTTAGCGACAAGCCGAGCCTTATAGATGGTAACATTACCATCCGCGTCCGTCTTCTTCTTAAAGATCCATTTATTTTCTATCGCTCGCCGATCATCGGGCAAGTCTGTCAAAGTCCATACTTTGTTTTCATACATGGATCCTATCTCGGATTGCATGGCTTCAAGCCATTTGTTGGAATCTGGGCCCGCAATCGCTTCTTCATACTTTGAAGGTTCACCTTTGTCTAACAACATGATTTCCAGGACAGGGTTGCCATACCATTCTGGTGTTGAACGTGTCCTTGTGGACCTACGAAGTTCAGTAGCAACTTGATCTGAAGTACCTTGATCATCATCATTAACTTCCTCTCTAGTCAGTGCAGGTGAAAGCACAAGTGCTCCCTAGGTGATTTTGGTAATTAATGCCAACATATCTCTTGTTGGACTAACACCTTTATCTAGTATGTTTCAGATAAGTTCAACAATGGAGTGGAATGGACTAAAGGATGTGGGAACTCCTTCAAGATGCTAAGGACAAAGGATTGGCTCAAGCTTCAAGCTCAAGACTCTTCTTTTTACATTTTAGTGATCCAAGATCACATTGAGTCTATAGGAAAAGCCAATACTATCAAGAAGGGATGAGGTGTTGCTTAATGAGTTTCTTGCTCCACAGTGCTTAGTGATATGCTCCAAAACCCTCAACTACTTTCCCACTTCCACACATATGACCTTAAACCCAAATTCAAACTCGGCCCCACTAATTCTTTCTATCCGGCGCCACCGAGTTCAGATGTCATAGCCACTGCCACAAACCCTAGGCAAATCGGTCTCACCGATAGGGATCTCTGTCTCACCGAGATAGGATTGTAATCTCTCTGTGTATGTCCATTACCAAAATCGATCTCATCGAGTTTGAGCAATCGGTACTACCGAGATTACAATGCAAGCTTCCTAGTTGACTCATTACCAAAATCGGTCCTACCGAGTTTGTGTAATCGGTCCAACCGAGTTTGCCTGACCAACTCTCTAGAAAGCTTATTACCAAAATCAGTCCAACCGAGTTTGCGTGATCGGTCTTACCGAGATTACGTTATGCCCTAACCCTAACCAAATCGGTCCTACCGAATTGCATGTCAGTCCCACCGAAAATCCTAACGGTCACTAGGTTTACTGAATCGGTCCGACCGAGTTTGGTAAATTGTGTGTAATGGTTAGATTTTGTGTGGAGGCTATATATACCCATCCACCTCCTCTTCATTCGTGGAGAGGGCCATCATACTGAACCTACACTTCCAGCATACATTTTCTAAGAGAGAACTACCTACTCATGTGTTGAGGCCAAGATATTCCATTCCTACCATATGAATCTTGATCTCTAGCCTTCCCCAAGTTGCTTTCCACTCAAATCTTCTTTCCACCAGATCCAGATCCTATGAGAGAGAGTTGAGTGTTGGGGAGACTATCATTTGACGCACAAGAGCAAGGAGTTCATCATCAACGCACCATTTGTTACTTCTTGGAGAGTGGTGTCTCCTAAATTGGCTAGGTGTCACTTGGGAGCCTCCGACAAGATTGTGGAGTTGAACCAAGGAGTTTTTAAGGGCAACGAAATTGCCTACTTCGTGAAGGTCTACCGCTAGTGAGGCAAGTCCTTCGTGGGCGACGCCCATGGTGGGATAGACAAGGTTGCTTCTTCGTGGACCCTTCGTGGGTGGAGCGCTCCGTGGACTCGCGCAACCATTACCCTTCGTGGGTTGAAGTCTCCATCAACGTGGATGTACGATAACACCACCTATCGGAACCACGCCAAAAACATCTATGTCTCCAATTGTGTTTGAATCCTCCAAAACCCTTCCCTTTACATTCTTGCAGGTTGCATGCTTTACTTTCCGCTGCTCATATACTCTTTGCATGCTTGCTTGATATGTATTGTAAATGTTGAACTTGTGCCTAAACTGCACTTAAACTTAAAGATCTTAAAAATTGCAACTTTGGTACTTAGTGCTTAATCACCTCCCCTCTAGACACCTCTTCTCAAGGTCCTACAAGTGGTATCAGAGCATTGGTCTCCATTGCCTTGGTTTAATCACCATTGGAGGAAGATGGATGAGTCTACTTTGGGGAGTCTTAGACATAGAGTGCCTATTCTTGATGGAGAGTATTTTCATGAGTGGAAAAATGAGATGCTTGTAATTTTCAATCAATATCATTTGAACCAGTACATTGCTAGCCCTTGTGCACCTCATGTTGACCCTATGCATCCTACCCATGATGAGTCAATTGACATGATTAGGAATCTTAGAACTGCCGAACTTATCATTAGAGGATTGCCTAGAAACTTGATTGGATGTTTGCCCACTCTTAAGTGTGCCTACACCATATGGAAATTTCTTGAGGAACGCTTTCCAAATTATTCCTTGAAAAATCTTGATGAAATTCTCCATAAGTCCATTGCTTTGAGTAAGATGAATACTAGTGATCCTATGTTTGGTGATCGTCTATTTGAGCTTACAAACCTTATGCGTGCCAAAGGAGATGTTGGAATTATTAGTGATATTATTTTCGAAGCTATAAAAATTCATAAGCAAGATCATTGTCAAACTCACTCTAACAAATCACCCTCTCTAGGATTTGATCCACTACATGACGATGTTGAACATGGATACTATGATGAGGATGATGATAGTGACTTCGATCTTGATGATGCAATGAGACACTTTGGTCTTATGGCAAATCTTCGGGGATATATGTCAGGAGGAAAGGAATGGGTTCTTGATAGTGGATGTACCGATCACATGACCGGAGATAAAGACATGTTTCGGGAGCTTGCTGAAAATAATAGTCCTCGAAAGTATGTCACTTTCGGTGACAACTCAAAGAGTAAGGTGGTTGGCCTCTGTAAGGTGGCCATATCACATGATAGCTCCATACAAAATGTCATGCTCGTTGAATCTCTTGGATACAACTTACTTTTAGTATCTAGACTTGCTGATTTCGGTTTCAGTGTCCTATTTACTGAAGTAGATTGCCAAGTGTTCCATCGAGACAATCATAAAATGGTCTTTACCGGTGTGCGTAGAGGTGATCTATACATTGTTGATTTCACTAAAAAGGCCCAACCTAGGTCATGTTGGTATGCGAAACCTTGACAAGCTTATTAAAGGGAATCATATCCTTGGTGTTAACGATGTCATATTTGATAAGGATAGACTTTGCAGTGCTTGTCAAGCAGGTAAACAGGTTGGAGGAAGGCATCCCGTGAAGAACATAATGACCACAAGGAGGCCACTCGAGCTACTTCACATGGATCTCTTTGGTCCCAACTCCTACAAGAGTCTCGGTGGAAATTCTTTTGGTCTAGTTATAGTTGATGATTTTTCAAGATTTACGTGGGTGTTCTTTCTCGATGATAAATCGCAGGTCCAAAAGATCTTCAAAAACTTTGCTAGGAAGGCCCAAAATCAATTTGAAGTGAAGATCAAGAAGGTTCGCAGTAGCAACGAAACGGAGTTCAAGAACGCAAATGTGGACACCTTTCTTGACGAAGAAGGGATTTCACATGAGTTCTCAGCTACGTACACACCTCAACAAAACGGAGTTGTTGAGAGGAAGAACCGGATGCTCATCGAAATGGCGAGAACGATGCTTGATGAGTACAAGACACCGAAGCACTTTTGGGAAAAAGCGGTTGAGACAGCTTGTCATGCAACAAATCGCTTGTATCTTCACAAGCTACTCGGCAAGACGCCATACGAGCTCCTCACCGGTAACAAACCCCAAGTTGGATACTTTCGAGTATTCGGCTCAAAGTGCTACATTCTTGATAAGCATCATCGTTCAAAATTTGCTCCTAAGTCTCATGAAGGTTTCCTACTAGGTTATGGCTCAAACTCTCACACTTACCGTGTCTACAACAATTTCACCCGAAAGGTTGAAGAGACGGTAGATGTGAAGTTTGATGAATCTAACGGCTCGCAAGTAGAGAAATTGCCAATTGATGTAGGAGACAAAGATCCTTCGGAAGCAATCCAAGACTTGTCTATTGTCAAGGTCCGTCCAACGGAGGTGAAGGAGAGTACCTCATCCGTCCAAGTGGAAGCTTCTACTTCACGACAAGGTGAACCAAGAGTTGATACGGAAGCATCCACAAGTGGGACGCACCAAGATGAAGAAAATGAGGAAGTGCATCAAGATGAACGTCAACAACCTCCTTCTCCACCATGACAAGAGAACGAAAACGCCAACACTGAAGAAGGCCAAGAAGAAGAACAAGATGAAGAAGAAGTTCAACCAAGAAACAAGCAAAAGCTTTCACGAATTCGAGCAAGAATTGCTATATACCATCCCGTTGAGCAAATCTACAATGATATTCAAACCGGGAGAATCACTCGCTCTAAAACTCGTTTAGCTAACTTTTGTGAAAATTATTCTTTCATCTCTAGCATTGAACCTATGAAGGTTGAAGAAGCATTGGAAGTTCCGGATTGGATAAATGCTATGCATGAAGAGCTACACAACTTTGAGAGGAACCAAGTTTGGACATTAGTTGAGAAGCCCGACAACAACCACAACATGATCGGTACCAAATGGGTGTTTCACAACAAGCAAGATGAAGATGGACAAGTAGTTCGCAACAAAGCATGTCTCGTCGCCCAAGGCTACACACAAGTCGAAGGTATGGACTATGGTGAGACTTACGCTCCCGTTGCTAGACTTGAGTCCATTCACATCTTACTTGCCTATGCTAATCATTATGATATCACCTTGTACCAAATGGACATTAAAAGTGCTTTCCTAAATGGTGAAATAGAGGAGGAAGTTTATGTTAAACAACCTCCCAGCTTTGTCAATCCTAAGAAACCAAATCATGTTTACAAACTTCACAAAGCTCTTTATGGTCTTAAACAAGCTCCTAGAGCGTGGTATAAATGCTTGACCAAGTTCCTTATTGAAAAAGGCTTTGAAATTGGGAAAATTGATTCTACTCTTTTTACTAAAAGGGTTAATGGATAACTATTTGTGTGCCAAATCTATGTTGATGATATTATATTTGGTTCAACTAACCCTCATTTTAGTGAAAAGTTTGGGAAGCTAATGTCGGAGAAGTTTGAGATGTCTATGATGAGTGAACTCAAATTCTTTCTTGGGTTGCAAATCAACCAAACTAAGGAAGGTACCTTTGTTTCTCAAATGAAGTACACCAAGGACTTATTCAAGAAGTTAAATATGCAAGAATGCAAAGGTATGTCTACACCCATGCCTACTAGTGGACACCTTGATTTGACCAAAGATGGTGAACCGGTCAATCAAAAGGTTTATCGCTCTATGATTGGTTCATTGTTATATCTATGTGCTTCATGTCCTGATATCATGCTAAGTGTGTGCATGTGTGCACGATATCAAGCTGCTCCTAAAGAATGTCATCTTAAGGCCATGAAAAGGATAGTGAGATACTTAATCCATACACCAAATTTTGGCATTTGGTATCCTAAGAGGGCATCTTTCGATCTTGTTGGCTATTCCGACTCGGACTATGCTGGAGACAAGGTTGATAGAAAGTCCACTCCGGGTACTTGTCAATTTTTTGGTAGATCTCTTGTGTCAGTATCCTTATCTACCGCCGAAGCGGAATACATTGCCGCTGGTTCATGTTGTGCTCAATTACTTTGGATGACCCAAACTCTTGAAGATTACGGGATACATGTGAAACACGTTCCATTGCTTTGTGACAATGGAAGTGCTATCAAAGTTGGTCATAATCCTGTACAACATTCTCGAACAAAGCATATTGAAGTTCGTCATCATTTCATTTGAGATCATGTTGCTAAGGGTGACATTGATCTTAAGCATGTTCGCACCGAAAAGCAATTAGTGGATATATTCACTAAACCTCTTGATGAGAAAGTGTTTTGCAGGTTAAGAGGATAATTGAACATCATTGATGCTTCAAACTTGGAGTAGAAACTCCATTGGATACATGCAAGACATGAGCTTATGACTAATCCTTGATATCTCTCTTATGATGAAAATCCTATGTCCTGGATATATTTGTATCTTGCATGTTATCTAACCCATGTAGGTACTTGGATGAATCTAATTCCATGAGGTTGTAACCTACTCATATCTTGAGCAATCTCTACATCACCAAGTCTCTACACTATAGTGGTTGAAGACAAGGAAGCACGAAACCATTCAAGCATATCCTTTGACAAATTCTATGTTGAGCTTCATGATTGTCATTTTTGGATACACAAGTGCTCTTCCTTGCAAGAACTAATCCATGTAGGTAGATGGACTCAAATTCCAAGTGGTGCTCCAAATTCTTGATGAGCTACATCAACCTTGAGCAACCCACACAAGTTCAACTACATGTTCAACACCACTAACCAAGGTATGTTACTCCATCTTAGAGAAGCTTTACTCCAAGTCATGAGCTAAAGCAACTCGACAAGATGTGAATACATCAAGATGCTTAAACGAAAAATGGCAACCCCATTTTGAGCTTAAACGATGAGTATGACCTATGATCAAGTGATCTCACTTGACTCCTAAGTCAATATACTCTAACATAGGTGACTTTGTCGCCGACCATCTCTAGATGAAGTTCTCTTGTGATCTTTTCTGTGTTTTTGCATTTGTCTCATGCATATTTGTTTCCCTTTCAAAAAAAACTTCATCTAGATTTCTTTCTATTTGCTCTGCATTTTCTGCATCCAATTCATTGCATATCTTTCAGTAAATTCCTTGCAAATCTTTGTGAGATCTTACTAGTCTAGTGAGCTGAGGTGACAAGTGTTTTCTCTGCGACGAACTTGGTTTTACCGATTTGTTGTTTTCGGTCGAACCGAATTCTTTCGGTACAACCAAAGCATACCACTCGGTGACACCGATTTCACAATAGGAAAAACAGTTTGCCACATACTCTGTGTTTCTTCTGATCCAGCTCCACTCAATGAATCTTGTCCTCTACAAGCATCACATTTTTATCATTGCTTTGTGCTGTGACTCAAGGACCAAACCCATTCGACAGATTCCAGAAAACCCTTCTTGGAAATTGATGTCAAAGGGGGAGAGAGATATCACATCAAAGCTTATCATTTAGAGAAAGATCACATCAGAAAAAGAGTATATCACCTCCTCAGGGGGAGAGAGATCCTCATGGGGAGAGAGAGATCTCCAGGGGGAGAGAATACTTAAGTAGAAAGTATTTCTCAAGGATCCCAGATGCTTGGTGTTCAAGAGGAGAGATGCCACATGTCTTCTTGAGGGGAAAGACATGTCCATATGTGCTTATTTGCATTAACTTGCATTAGCCCCGTTCATTTATATCTTTCAGCTCTGATTTTCTGTTCCCTATCTTCTCCTAGTATACCATGCTAGATTCAGGGGGACCAAGATATCTAAGGGAAAGAAATCAGTTAAATTCATTGCATATCTTTACTCTTGGGGACATGTCTAATCCAATGTGGTACTTAGTACTCACTCTCTACATGTCATCCCAGTCTTGGTATTCTTGTAGTTTCTTTCGTTTGCTCTGGCTAGTAGGTGCATCTATGTTATCTAACCCTGTTTACGCAGGTTCATTCTATCCTAAGCCAACTCAAGACTACAAGGTAAGTATATGCATCACAATCATGTGTATGAGGAATTCTTGCTGATGTACATACTGTTTGCAAGAAGGACTCATGAGCATGAAGGTATTTTCTCTAATATTCTTTGCTCTGATGCATATGGCCAAGATACATGTAACACATTGCCTGCTCTATCATGGTTATGCTCTCACATGCTTCTATATTTCATATTCACATGATTGCATACATGTAGGGGCAGCCTATGCTTGTTACATGTCTTTCCAAAGCTTTACTTGCTATTCTTTATATCTTTATCTAAAGCTTTGATGTATGTTGTCATCAATTACCAAAAAGGGGGAGATTGAAAGCACAAGTGATCCCTAGGTGGTTTTGGTAATTAATGCCAACATATCTCTTATTGGACTAACACCTTTATCTAGTATGTTTCAGATAAGTTCAACAATGGAGTGGCATGGACTAAAGGATGTGGGAACTCCTTCAAGATGCTAAGGACAAAGGATTGGCTCAAGCTTCAAGCTCAAGACTCATCATTTTACATTTTAGTGATCCAAGATCACATTGAGTCTATAGGAAAAGCCAATACTATCAAGAAGGGATGAGGTGTTGCTTAATGAGTTTCTTGCTCCACAGTGCTCAGTGATATGCTCCAAAACCCTCGACTACTTTCCCACTTCCACACATATGACCTTAAACCCAAAGTCAAACTCGGCCCCACTGATTCTTTCTATCCGGCGCCACCAAGTTCAGATGTCATAGCCACTGCCACAAACCCTAGGCAAATCGGTCTCACCGATAGGGATCTCTGTCTCACCGAGATGGGATTGTAATCTCTCTGTGTATGTCCATTACCAAAATCGGTCTCACCGAGTTTGAGCAATCGGTACTACCGAGATTACAATGCAAGCTTCCAGGTTGACTCATTAACAAAATCGGTCCTACCGAGTTTGTGTAATCGGTCCAACCGAGTTTGCCTGACCAACTCTCTGGAAAGCTTATTACCAAAATCGGTCCAACCGAGTTTGCGTGATCGGTCTTACCGAGATTACGTTATGCCCCCTAACCAAATCAGTCCTACCGAGTTGCATGTCAGTCCCACCGAAAATCCTAATGGTCACTAGGTTTACTGAATCGGTCCGACCAAGTATGTTGAATCGGTCCCACCGAGTTTGGTAAATTGTGTGTAACGGTTAGATTTTGTGTGGAGGCTATATATACCCCTCCACCTCCTCTTCATTCGTGGAGAGAGCCATCAGACTGAACCTACACTTCCAACATACATTTTCTGAGAGAGAACTACCTACTCATGTGTTGAGGCCAAGATATTCCATTCCTACCATATGAATCTTGATCTCTAGCCTTCCCCAAGTTGCTTTCCACTCAAATCTTCTTTCCACCAGATCCAAATCCTATGAGAGAGAGTTGAGTGTTGGGGAGACTATCATTTGAAGCACAAGAGCAAGGAGTTCATCATCAACGCACCATTTGTTACTTCTTGGAGAGTGGTGTCTCCTAGATTGGCTAGGTGTCACTTGGGAGCCTCCGACAAGATTGTGGAGTTGAACCAAGGAGTTTGTAAGGGCAAGGAGATCGCCTACTTCGTGAAGATGTACCGCTAGTGAGGCAAGTCCTTCGTGGGCAACGGCCATGGTGGGATAGACAAGGTTGCTTCTTCGTGGACCCTTCGTGAGTGGAGCCCTCTGTGGACTCGTGCAACCGTTACCCTTCATGAGTGAAGTCTCCATCAACGTGGATGTACGATAACACCACCTATCGGAACCATGCCAAAGACATCTGTGTCTCCAATTGCGTTTGAATCCTCCAAAACCCTTCCCTTTACATTCTTGCAGGTTGCATGCTTTACTTTCCGCTGCTCATATACTCTTTGCATGCTTGCTTGATTTGTATTGTAAATGTTGAACTTGTGCCTAAACTCCACTTAAACTTAAAGATCTTAAAAATTGCAACTTTGGTACTTAGTGTCTAATACCCCCCCTCTAGACACCTCTTCTCAAGGTCCTACAGCAGGCACCACAGAAACATCTTCCTGAGCTACGCTACTTTTCGCTTCAAGAGGCAGTACTTCATCAAGTTCTACTTTCCTCCCACTTACTTCTTTCGAGAGAAACTCGTTCTCCAGAAAGGACCCGTTCTTGGCAACAAAGATCTTGCCTCCAGATCTGAGGTAGAAGGTATACCCGATGGTTTCCTTAGGGTATCCTATTAAGACGCAGTTTTCCGACTTGGGTTCGAGCTTTTCAGGTTGAAGTTTCTTGACAGAAGCATCGCATCCCCAAACTTTTAGAAACGACGGCTTAGGTTTCTTCCCAAGCCATAATTCGTACGGTGTCGTCTCAACGGATTTAGACGATGCCCTATTTAAAGTGAATGTAGCTGTCTCTAGAGCGTATCCCCAAAATGATAGCGGTAAATCAGTAAGAGACATCATAGATCGCACCATATCCAATAGAGTGTGATTACGACGTTCGGAGACACTGTTACGCTGAGGTGTTCCAGGCGGCGTGTGTTGTGAAACAATTCCACATTTCCTTAAGTGCGTACCAAATTCGTGACTCAAATATTCTCCCCCACGATCTGATCGTGAGAACTTTATTTTTCTGTCACGTTGATTCTCTACCTCATTCCGAAATTCCTTGAACTTTTCAAAGGTCTCAGACTTGTGTTTCATCAAGTAGACATACCCATATCTACTTAAGTTATCAGTGAGGGTGAGAACATAATGATAGCCTCCGCGAGCCCCAAAGCTCATTGGACCGCACACATCAGTATGTATGATTTCCAATAGGTTGGTTGCTCACTCCATTGTTCCGGAGAACGGAGTCTTGGTCATTTTGCCCATGCACTACAAAAAAAGACACATCCATGAGATTTTGGGCCGAATGAATTTTTTTTCTGTCATACATATGACACTTCTATGACGATAATTGTCACAAAACCCGGTATCATCATAGATGTGGTGGGCTCCTACTTCTATGACAAAAAATCATGACAGAAAATGGGCTTTTCATCCTGGGCGGGCCGGAGACGCAGCTGCATGACATTCTTTGGGCCGTCCATGAAGGAAAAACCGTGGTAGAAGCAAGGGGGAGGAAAATTTCGAGGAGTTGCCGGTTACGGTGGGAGGTCGGGGGCCGAGCGATGCGTGTTTCTCTCGTACGTATGCGCGTGTGTGTGCGAGGCGTTGGCTCTAACTGAAGCCGAGCGAGGTGTTGGGCTCTAACTAAACCCGAGCAATTGCACTACAGGCTACGCATTACTGAACCCGAGCGATCGATCGATGGCTGTTAACTGAACCCGATGGAGCGATTCCTTCGCTACTGCTGCTAACTGAAGCCGGTCGATTGGATGAACAGTGAGCGTTGCGGGGGGGTGGATGAATAGTGAGTGGTGGCATTGCCTCTGGATGAACAGGAACCCGTGGTGTGGAGGGCTGGATGAACAGTAGATGGTGGAGGGGTGGCCGTGGACGGGTGGTTGAACAGGACCCCGTGGTGTGGAGGGCTGGATGAACAGTAGACGGTGGAGGGGTGCCCGTGGAGGGGTGGTTGAACAGTAGCCGATGGAGTAGCGCGCGGTGGAGGCTGGATGAACAGGAGCTCGTGGAGGCTGGAGGAGGTCGACGATAGCCCATGGAGGCTGGAGGAGGTCGACGGTGGAGATGAACAGTATCCCGTGGAGTCCCGTTTTGCGGTACGCCACACCCCTCCCCCCCCTTTTGACCGTAGCGCTCCAACACAAGTCCGTTTCGTCCGTTTTGCGGTACGCCACACACCTCCCGATCAACAGGACCCCCGTTTCGACCAGGTCCGTTTCGTCCGTTTTGCGGTACGCCACACCCCTCCTGATCAACAGGACCCCCGTTTCGACCGTAGGAGGCCCGTTTCGTCCGTTTTGCGGTACGCCACACCCCTCCCGATCAACAGGACCCCCGTTTCGACCGTAGGAGGTCTGTTTCCTCTGTTTTGCGGTATGCCAAGCCCCTCCCGATCAACAGGACCCCGTTTTGAACGTGGCTGATCAAACACAAGGCCGTTTCCTCCATTGTGCGGTACGCCAGGCCTTGTTTCCATCGCCTAATCCGTCCAAGCCCTCCCGATGAACACGACCATGCATTCCGTTCTGACCTAGCCGGTTGGCTCCCACGCGTTCCGTTGCCTCCCAACGAACATGACGCATTCCGTTGCCTCCCCATGAACACGACGACGATGCTATTTCTCCGTTCCGACCCAGCCATGTACGTATGCACGAGTAGGCGTTCGAGACCCTGCCCGTATGTACGTACGTGGCCGTATATTCTTTCTTGCACCCTCGCCGATGTACGTATGTGTACGTGCACGCCTCTACTATGACCAGTATGTACGTACACGTTCGCGACCAGAATGACAACGCTACGTACGCTTCGACCAGGTGGGTCCCGATTGCACGCACTTCCTTGCGTGCGAAGATGTAGCTAGTGGGTCCCAGCAGTCGGGGGGCGAATCGTTTTGGTTTTTTTTGGCCGAACGCAGTTCCTTGCGTGCGAAGATGTAGCTGGTGGGTCCCAGCAGTCAGGGGGGCGAATCTTTTCTTTTGCCCGGACACACTTCCTTGTGTGCGAAGGTGTGGCTGGTGGGTCCCAGCGCTTAGGGGGGTGAATCGTTTTGTTTTTTTGCCTGGATGCACTTCCTTGCGTGCGAAGATGTAGCTGGTGGGTCCCAGCAGTCAGGGGGAACTTTTTTTTCGCGAAATACAGTGGCCCGTCCGGTGGGTCCCAGCTGTCAGGTAGAGGAATCATTATTTTCCGCGTAATAAGGAGGCACTTCCTTCTTTCATGTCGTGGACCCACTGTCGACCTCTCCACGTCATACCCACGTCGATGGAAGTCGTTCCTTGACCATTTTGACACGCTGCGCCGAGAGCACCAGGGTGGTGGACGAAGGCGAGGCCTAGGAAGGGGACGACGGGGAGCCGGGGAAGACGCGACAGTGGAAGCCCGTGCGGAGAGGAGTACGAGGGTTCACTGGTTCGGCTGCGGTGTGAGACTGCCGTCGCTGCAGGGCCTGGCTAATGGTGGGAATAGTAGGGGCGGTGAGGCCTCCGCGGCAGCATAGTCGGCCATGGGAGGCATGAGCATGCGGCACGACCGGCGCTGCTTTGGGCGGCTGGAGCAAGAAGACCAGAGGGTTGAAGAAGCACTACGGCCGTTGGATGGACATCGTGCGGTCACTGGAGCTAGAATCATTCATATTGACTAAAGTTGACAAAGGCCCCCATCCCAGTCAACTTAGTAGGCCCACAAGTCAGCCTCCCACCATGGTGGGTCCCAGCTAGCAAGGGTAGTATTCATTTTTTGTGCGTAATAAGGAGGCACTTCCGGTGGGTCCGAGCTGACAGCGCGGAGAACGTTTTTTTTCACGAAATACGCTGGCCCGTCCGGTGGGTCCCAGCTGTCAGGGGGGAAAAGTTTTTTCGCGAAATAAGGTGGCCCGTCCGGTGGGTCCCTGCTGTCAGGTGGGGGAATAATTATTTTCCGCGTAATAAGGAGGCATTTCCTTGCGGCCGCCTGGACCCAGTTGTCAGCCTCTCCATGTACAGTACTCTTCCGATGGAAGTCGGTCGTTGACCACGTTGACCACGCCGCGCAGAGAGCACCAGGGCGGTGGTCTGGATGACGGCGAGGCCTAGGAAGGGGACGAGACGGAGCCGGGGAAGACGCAGCAGTGGTAGCCCGCGCGAAGAGGAGTACGAGGGTTCACCGGTTCGGCCGCGGCGTGAGGCTGCCGTCGCCACAGAATAACAGGGGGTGTGGGTGAGTAGAGGGATACCCTGGGCCGGCGGTGGGAGTAGTAGGGGGCGGTGAGGCCTCCGCGGCATCACAGTCGGCCACGAGAGGCAGGAGCACGCGTCACGACCGGCACTGCTTTGGGAGGCTGCAGCAAGAAGACCAGAGGTTGAAGAAGCACTATGGTCATTGGATGGACATCGTACGGTCACTGGAGCTAGAATCGTTCATATTGACTAAGTTGACAAATCCCTCCGTCCTCGTCAACTTAGTTGGCCCACAAATCATCCTCCCACTATGGTGGGTCCCATCTAGCAGGGTGGGTATTCATTTTTTTTGTGCGTAATAAGGAGGCACTTCCTTGCGTGCGAAGATATAGCTAGTGGGTCCGACATGTCAGCGGGGGGAACGTTTTTTTCACGAAATACAGAGGCCCTTCCGGTGGGTCCCAGTTGACCACGTTGACCAGGCCGCGCCGAGAGCACCATGGCGGTGGACGACGGCGAGGCCTAGGAAGGGAACGACACAGAGCCGGGGAAGACTCGGCAATGGTTGCCCACGTGGTGGGGAGTACGAGGGTTTACTGGTCTGGCTGCCGTTGCCGGAAAATAACAGGAGGTGTGGGTGAGTAGAGGAATGGCCTGGCCAGCAATGAAGTAGGGTGGGGCGGTGCGGCCTGTGCGGCAAAAGACAGCCCGGCCCAGAGGCGGGAGCAGGCAGTCCCACCGGAGCTGGTTTGGGCGGCTGGAGCAAGAAGATCAGATATTGAAGAAGCAGCACGGCCGTTGGATTAACATCCAACGGTCACTGCTACTAGAATTGTTTCTGGACTAAGTTGACAAAGCCAAAGTACACGTCAACCTAGTAGACCCACAAGTCAGCCTCCAAATCTGTCCCAAACAGCATACATCCCGAAAGTTCTAGCCAGATTCAAATTAATTTTAAATCTAAATATACCTTAATTTAAATTCAATGAAATTTTACCCGCACAAAAACAATGAAATTTAAAATATCAAAATCCGAAAGAAAACAGTATTTGGGAACTAATTGCATGTTTGCTGTATTGTTTTCATTTTACAGCCCATTTATTATTACTTATAGCCCATTTATTATTACTTATAGCCCATTTATTATTACTTATAGCCCATTTCTTATAACTTATAGCCCATTTTCTGGGCAAAATGCATCCCTCCTCGTCTTGAAAGATTTCCGGCCCAACAGGGCGTAGAAAAGCAAGTAGGCCTATGTTGGTTATTCTGCAAAAGAAAAATAGCTGGCTAGCCATTTTTCAGAAAGGAAAAAAACAAACTGGGGTGGTCATGTGCTAAACATATGAAATAAAAGCCTGGGCTAGACGGGCCACGGGTCCCGCACAACCCAGCTTGATACCCTTCTCCATCCCGAAAAACAAAATTATGCTTGCGCTTCTTTGGTCCCTACCGCTCATCCTCACCATGTACAGTCATCTCCTTATTCCTCTCGGTTGTTGACCATGTTGACAACACCGGGGGGCGGCGCCGTGGCGAGCGCGGAGGACGATGGTGAGGCCTCGGACGGGAACGAACAGGAGCCGGGGAAGATCACAGCCAGCCGTGGGAGGCGGGAGCAGGCGGTCCTGCCGATGCTGGTTTGGCTTTGGCGGCTTGAGGAAGAAGAGACTGAAGAAACGCGACAGGCGTTGAATGTCAATCGAATGGTCAAGGTTGGCACAATCGTTTTTTGACTAAGCGGACACCAAGTAGCATACTTTTTTATATATAGGAAGAAAACTGCGAGGAAAATGTGTTCGTCTCATAGAGAACGTTCGCCACATAAGTGACTAGCACCCTTGGTTTTCAACCGAGAGGTCTTGGGTTCGAGTCCGAGGAACTCTCAATTTTGTCCTCCTTCCTTCCTTGCAAAAAAAGGGAAACAAAATCAAAGACTTGGGAAGGCGTACAGAACAAGCTAGTGTACCAGTAAAGAGATGTTGCCGAGTTTTAGAAAAAAGAAAGACGTCCTCTTGTAGCTGGTTCGAATCCAAACCTAGACTATGACTATATATGGTGCTATGCTACTCGGGCTAAACTTGACGAGCCTAGCATATACAGACATGGCCTCGAAACACTGGATACCGAAAGGTTGAACGTGAATCATATAGTGGATATGATCAACATAGAGATGTTCACCATTGATGACTACTCCATCTCACGTGATGATAGGACATGGTTTAGTTGATTTGGATCATGTATCATTTCGATGACTTGAGGCATGTCTATCTAAGTGGGAGTTCTTAAGTAATATGATTAATTGAACTTAATTTATCATGAACTTAGTCCTGATAGTTTTTACATATCTATGTTGTAGATCAATGGCCCGTGCTACCGTTCCCTTGAATTTTAATGCGTTCCTAGAGAAAGCTAAGTTGAAATATGATGGTAGCAACTACAGGGAATGGGTCCATAACTTGAGGATTATCCTCATTGCTGCACAAAAAAATTATATCCATTATGCACAGCTGGTAGAAAGGCCTGCTGCAGGAGCAGAAGCTGACGTTATGAACATCTGGCAAGCTTGATCTGATGACTACTCGTTAGTTCAGTGCGCCATGCTTTACAGCTTAGAATCGGGACTTCAAAGACATTTTGAACGTCATGGACCATATGAGATGTTCCAGGAGTTGAAGTTAATATTTCAAGCAAATGCCCGAGTTGAGAGATATGAAGTCTCCAACAAGTTCTATAGCTGCAAGATGGAGGAGAACAGTTCTGTTAGTGAGCACATACTTAGAATGTATGGGTACCATAATCACTTGACTTAGCTGGGAGTTAATCTTCCAGATGATTGTGTCATTGACAGAGTTCTTTAATCGCTGCCACCAAGCTACAAAGGCTTCATGATGAACTACAATATGCAAGGGATGGAAAAGACTATTCCCGATCTCTTCGCAATGCTAAAGGCTGCGGAGGTAGAAATCAAGAAGCAGCATCAAGTGTTGATGGTTAACAAGACCACTAGTTTCAAGAAGAAGGGCAAGGGAAAGAAGGGGAACTTCAAGAAGAATGGCAAGCAAGTTGTCACTCTCGGGAAGAAACCCAAAGCTGGACCCAAGCTTGAAACTGAGTGCTTCTGCTACAAAGGGACTGGTAACTGGAAGCAGAACTGACCCAAGTATTTGGCGGATAAGAAGGATGGCAAAGTGAACAAAGGTATATTTGCTATACATGTTATTGATGTGTACCTTACTAATTATTGTAGTAGTGACTGGGTATTTGATACCGGTTCGGTTGCTGAAACGTCCATTTTGCATCATGCTTTTATATCAATATTTGTTGCATTATGGGCTGTTATTACACATTATATCTCAATACTTATGGCTATTCTCTCTTATTTTACAAGGTTTACCATGAAGAGGGGAATGCCTGCGGTGGAATTTCGCTCGAAAAGGAGAAAACGTTGAAACCTATTCGCTGAGCTCCAAAAGTCCCGAAACTCCACGAAACAACTTTTGGAATTAATAAAATTTCGAGCGAAAGAAATAGGCCAGGGGCCCACACCTATCCAGAGCAGGCCGCCCCCTATAGGGCATACTGCCGGTTGTACTAAGGTAGGGGTACCAAGTACCCCAACTTGTGCACGGCGATCGCAGCCTTCCGTAGCTGGATCCGCCAAATGCTTGCCGGAGACCATTCCGCTCCATACCAAGCCATTCAAAAACAAAGTGTACAAGACGAAGGTTAAGACCCGGCAAGAGGAGCTTGCCGGGAAGGCCGCTCTGTGCTCGAGACTACATCGCTCATGCAAGTCCTGGCGAGAGGAGCTGCCGGGAGGCTAGAAGATCGCATCACGGAAAACACGCCTCGGCGCTATACTCGCGTCGGCGAGGGCCCGGGAGCGACAAGACTACAAGCCCGACAAGCTCCGGGCCCGCAAGATCAAGACCCCGGCAAGGTACTTGCCGGGCGAAGCACGCTGCGTTCGCACTCCAGCTCATCCGCCTTGCGCGCCGCCTTGACCTTCTCCGAGACGCGTGGCGGGTGGTCTGTGCTGCATGAGGGTGCGGTGGCACTCCACGGTGGTGGCTCCATCGCCGTGGCAAGCGGAGACGCAGGGCGGAGCTTTGGGGCGACGGCGACGGGCATTTAATGCTCTTGTCCCCTCTGTCAAAAGTAGGTAGAATCCACTGTTCAAGCCTTTGTAGCTGCACCGTTCCCGACCGCTCCAACTACCACCTCTTTTACGTTTTACCCTCTACCTTACGTTGACACCTGTCGGTGACCCCTTGCCCTATAAAAGGAGGCCCATGCACAACGTAGAGGGGGTTCCGATCATTCTCTACTCTCGCGGGGGTTCCGATCATTCGCTACTCTCGCGGGGTTCGACTCTTTCGCAACTCTCACGCTCGGTGTAGCTGCTCTCCGGGCTCCGGCGCAATACAACACAAAGCAGCAAGTAGGGTTTACGCGACCATCGGCCAAGCTGGGTAAAATCCGCCGCCAAGCATCGCCTCGATCCGCTCTCCGTGCATCCTCCGCCTCGCATCAACACACGAAGGGCCGTCCCCCGGCCCCATAGGTGTCGCGCCCCATCGCGCCCGACATCTTTGGCGCGCCAGGTAGGGGGCGTCGAGGTTGTGCGGACCTGATCCGGCGTTCGCGCGGCCGCGTTCTTCATCAACCTCTCCAGTTTCGTCAGCGGCTTCATCGACAACTGCGCCATGGCCCCGAAGACGAGAGCTTCGAGGGTCGCAGACCCATCTCCGTCTTCCCCACCGCCACCGGAGCCAACGGTGGGCGGAGGAGACGCCGGTGGAAGGGTGGACGCGGCGAGGCACTCGCGCGCGCCACGGATCTAGGGACAGACGGAGGACGCGCGCGGCCTCCATAGATCCGCGCCCATCTCGGCGCCACGGCGACCAGCAGCGCCATACCACGGGAGGTGGTATCCGTCTGCTGGAACAGGGACACGCCGGGGGGTCGCGGGATGTTCGAACCCCCGCCCGGACACGGGCAAAGCGAAGGTGCCGGGCAGGACCCGCTCCTTCTAACACTGTTAGAAGCCCGAGCGCGTCCGCTCGCACCGCCGCTTCTCCGCTTCCCTCCACTTCTGCGAAGCGCCACAAGAGCGCAAATGCTCTCGACTTCCCTCGCGGCGGACAAGGTCGAGGACTGGAGGGCTACCATCCAGAGCCTGGTCGCCTTCGCCAACAACGACCGTCAACAGCAGCCTGCGGCCTCACGGCCGCGGCAAGCCGAGAGGACGAAGGCCGGTGGCGACAAGACCGCCGGGGGCGCAACTACCATGCACTCCCCGCCGCGGAAGCGAAAGACGCCGCCCCGCCGGAACAACGCCGACGACGGCTCCACGGCATCGTCGGACCCGCGGGCTCGTCGGGATCAACGCCAGGTCCTCGACGAGCGGCGACGAGAAGACGCCCGAACCACGATCGAGCGCCGCCGAGAGACTCGGCGACAGTCAGACCAGAGGGCTGGGAGCACTGTCGACGCACGTGCGCCCGGCGAGCCAGGCGACTTGCCGTACGCGGCAGGCTGCCCTGCGTTCACTCGTGAGTTGCGGCGCGTCCAGTGGCCCAGCATGAAGAACTTCAAGCCCGACGTGCCGGAGAAGTACGACGGCAAGACGCACCCCTCGGAATTCCTCAGTGTCTACACCATCGCCAGACTGGCTGTCGGGCGCGACGAGAAGATTCGGCAAACTACTTCCCGCTCGTGCTTAGGCGAACGTTCGTTTTGGCTTATGCACTTGCCGGAGGGCTCCATTTCTTCTGGGCGGACCTTTGCCATCAGTTTGTTGGCGCTTTCTTTGGCGACCACAAACCCCACGGCCAGAGAGTGATCTCCACATTTTGGCCCGAAGGAAGGAGAATCCTGCGCAAGTACATCCAACGCTTCAGCCGTGTGCAGCACAACATCTCGACGTCCACCCGCGGTTATCGGCGCGTTCCACCAGAACGTGCGTAACCGCCGCATGCGTGAAGAGATGGCGATGACCAAGATATGGGATGTCAGCGAGCTTTATGCTCTGGCTGATAAATGCGCACGCGCGGAAGAGGGGAGGAGGCTCCCCGGGGAGGACGCTGGCGCAGGAGGAAGCGACTCCGACGACGCCGCCCCGGCAAAGAAGCGCCGGCGGCAGAACTTTCAGAAGAAAAGCAAGGAACAGGTGCTTGCCGTCGAAAAGTCCGGCAAGGAAGCTCCCGCCAAGCAAACTCAGGCTGGCAACTCCGGCAAGGAGTTTGCCCCTGTGGCGGCAGCCGACAAGCAGGGCGGCCCCGGCAAGCAATACTGCAAAATCCACCGCACCAAGGGCCACGACCTCTACAACTGCAAGCGCGTCGACTACCTCGTCGAGCAGCAAAAAGCTGAGTACGAGAGGCGCGACAAGGAAAGGGCCCAAGGTGGCGGGGGAGAACCGAGCAAGAAGCGGCCGTTCGTTGGTCGGGGAGGACCCCCCGGCAAGGCCAAGCGGCGACAAGGTGATCGACCTTCTCGGAGCCGCGACAAGGATGAAGAAGACGGCGACGAGGACGTGGAGGATGAGGATGACAGTGAACAGGAGTTCCAGAAGGCCACGGAGGTCCTGTGCGTCGACGGTGGCGCCTCGTTACACACCTCCCACCGCCAACTAAAGCAGTGGGCACGTGAGGTGAATGCAGCAGAGCCGCCCATGGAGTCGCGCAGGCTCCTCAAATGGTCCAGCACGCCCGTCATTTTTGATCTTGAGGATCACCCCGACCGCACCACCGCGGTCGGGTGTTTGCCGATGCTGGTCTCACCCACCATCCGCAACCTCAAGGTCACCAAGATGTTGGTTGACGGCGGGGCCGGGCTGAACTTGATCTCCTCTGCTGTGATCAAGAAACTCCAAATCCGGATGGCGAAGCTCGAAGAGACCGGTTCTTCCAAGGAATCAACCCGGAAGGAGCAAGCCCAAGGAAAGATCACCTTGCGGTGACCTTTGGCGGGAGCTCAACCGGGACCGAAGCGTCACTTTCGACGTCGCCGATATTCCGTTGCCATACAACGGGATACTCGGCCGTCCTGCTCTCGCCAAATTCATGGCAGCTTCCCATTACGCTTACAACGTGCTCAAGATGCCGGGGCCGATAAGCGTCATCACTGTCCACAGCGACAAGAAAGACGCGCTTATCTGTACCGACAAGATCTACCGAGATGCGGCAGCAGCGGCCGACAAGGATGCACTTGCCGCTGAAGCTCCCGGGGAGAAGAAGACAAAGATCAAGTCCGGCAAGCGCTCCGGGGCCCACTCCGGCAACTGCACCTCTTCGGAGTATTGCGCTGCTGTCGAGGACGCCCCGTCGAGTTCCACTGCCAAGGGAAAAAAGGGAATGGCTGCTCCGCCAGCAACCAAGAAGGTGTCCGCCAAGGAGGACGGCACGGTGGTACCTTCACCATCGCTGCCACGCTGACGACAAATAGGAAAGCGAGCTCGTTGCTTTCTGCGGGCGAATGTCGATGTGTTTGCATGGCAACCATCGACATCCCCGTGTTCCTGTGAAGGTAATTGAGCACAAGCTTGCCGTTTGCCCTCATCGCGCGCCCGTCAAGCAAAAAAGTAAGGAAGCAAGCCGTGGAGCGCCAAGAATTCATCGTGAAGAAATCAAGAAGCTAGAGGCAGCAGGCCTAGTTAGAGGTGTGATCCATCCGACGTGGTTAGCAAACCCAGTCGTCGTGCGCAAGGCCAACGGGAAATGGAGGCTGTGTATAGACTTCACCGATGTGAATAAAGCATGCCCCAAGGATCCATTCCCCTTGCCGCGCATTGACCAGATTGTTGACTCCACAGCCGGGTGTGAGCTACTCTGCTTTCTTGATGCATACTCAGGCTATCACCAGATCTTCATGGCCAAAGAAGATGAAGAGAAGACTGCGTTTATCACTCCATGTGGCACCTATTGCTTCATACGCATGCCGTTTGGACTGAAGAATGCAGGATCAACATTCGCAAGGGTAGTGTATACTGCTTTTGAGCCACAGATCCACAGAAATGTAGAAGCTTACATGGATGACATCGTGGTGAAAAGCAAAAGCAAGGATACACTGATTCAAGATTTGGAAGAGACATTCCGGAACCTGCGCAAGATACAACTAAAGTTGAACCCTGAGAAATGCGTCTTTGGGGTTCCCTCCGGCAAGCTTCTCGGGTTCTTTGTGTCACAGAGAGGGATCGAAGCCAACCCCGACAAGATTAAAGCCATTGAGCAGATCCAAGCCCCAAAGCGGGTCAAGGATGTCAGAAGGCTCGCAGGTTGTGTGGCTGCCCTCAGTAGATTCATTTCAAAGTCTGCCGAGCGCGCCCTGCCCTTCTTCAAAATCTTGAAGAAGCGGGGCCCATGAAGTGGACTCGAAGCGGAGACAGCTGCAAGACTTGAAACGTTACGTCCTCCGCTCCAATACTTGTCGCACCTAAACCACGGGAGAAGTTGCTGCTGTACCTAGCGGCAACCAACCAAGTGGTTAGCGCCATACTGTAGCAGAGAGGAGTCCGACGAGGAGGCTGCATCTCCGCAAGTGAGTCCAGCGACAAGCGAGAGTGCGCCCGGCAGCTCCGCCCCGACAAGGACAAGTCTGCTTGCAGGAGCAGGATGAGGTGCGGAAAAAAGATGGTGCAGCGCCCGGTGTATTTTGTAAGCTCCTTCTCCGGGAGCTAGATCAAGATACTCTGGTGTGCAAAGTTGCTTCGGCCTCCTCATGGCCTCGAGAAAGCTGCGCCATTACTTCCAGGCACACGAGATAACAGTGGTCACTCGCTTCCCGCTGAAAAGAATATTGCACAACCCAGAGGCAACAGGCAGGATCGTCGAGTGGGCACTAGAGTTGTCGAGCTTTGGACTCAAGTTTGAAAGTACTTCAACCATACAGAGCCGGGCTTTGGCAGAATTTATAGCAGAATGGACCCCAACACCTGACGACGAAGTTCAAGAAACGAGCACACCCGTACAAGAAGCAACGAGTGAATGGGTAATGTACTTTGATGGTGCCTTCTCGCTGCAAGGCGCCGGCGCCGGCGTCGTACTCATCGCACCCACCGGAGAGCACCTCAAGATTGCGGCCGAACTTGGGATCAAGAAGTTGATTGTGCGGGGAGATTCTCAGTTGGTGGTCCGGCAAGTTAACAAGAGTTATCAGAGCCCTTTGATGGAAGCTTATGTAGATGAAGTGAGGAAGCTTGAGGAGCGCTTTGAAGGTTTGCAGATGGAGCATGTCCCGAGAGCTCAAAATGAAATCGCAGATGGCCTTTCAAAGTGTGCTTCTATGAAGTTACCTGTGGAACCAGGGACCTTCTTGCTCAAGCTGACTCAGCCATCCGTCACACCATCAATTGGGCAGTCCAAGAAAAGAAAGTTGGTCTCCGTGATCGCTGCGGCGGATCTCCCTGAGACCGCCGCCAAAGTCCCCAAGGTCAACGGTCAGAACGCTGAGGAACAGTTTGCTCCTGCCGATCCTCAGATTTGTGCGATCGAAGCAAGTGTTCCCGACAAGCTTTGCCCCGACAAGCTTGCCGGGGGACCTTCAGCTCCGGCAGAGCCAGGGATCTTTGCCGTAGAAGCCGAGGTTCTTGCAGCGGCCCTCATGCCTTTAGTCCTTGCCATCGAGCCCCAAGCTCCGGCATGGGCGCAGCCGATCGTCCGTTTCCTGCAAACTGGAGAACTTCCCGACGACCCTGAAGAAATAGAAAGGGTAACCAGACAGTCAAGTATGTACCAGTTCGTGGACAACAAACTGTACAGAAGAAGGCTCAATGGTGTCAGATTGAAGTGCATCTCCAGGGAAGACGGACAAAAGCTGTTGGCAGAGAAACATGGAGGCATCTGCGGCCATCACATTGGCGCAAGGGCGCTTGCCGGGAAAGCTTTCCGGCAAGGGTTCTTTTGGCAAGAAGCCTCCAAGATGCAAGCGCACTAGTAACCAAGTGTGAGCGTGCAGGCCCATGCAAAGCAAATTCATCACCAGCTCAAGCTCTCCAAACGATCCCTTTATCCTCGCCCTTCTCGGTCTGGGGCTCAATATTCTCGGCCCCTTCCCCGTGTTGTCGGGGCTTTGAGTACTTGTACGAGTAATCGACAAGTTCACAAAGTGGCCGAAGTGGAGCAGTGAGAAAGGTGACAAGACGGTCGGTCAAGTTCTTCGTCGATTGTGTGCCGTTTCGATCCCTAACCGGATTATCACCGACAACGGTACACAATTCACTAGCCGCACCTTCATGCACACGCCCAAGACCTTGGCGCCAAGGTTCTGTTTTCGCTCATTGCTCACCCAAGGAGCAACGGTCAAGCAGAAAGGGCCAATGCTGAAGTGTTGCGCGGACTCAAGACAAGAACTTTCGACAGGCTGCGCAAGTGCGGAAGAAATTGGATAGAGGAGCTGCCGGCGGTTCTTTGGTCAATCAGAACGACACCAAATCGAGCCACCGGACAGACACCCTTTGCTCTAGTCTATGGAGCAGAAGCAGTTCTCCCCACGGAACTCGTATACGGATCTCCTCGAGTGCTCGCTTATGATGAGCTTGAGCAAGAGCAACTGCGACAAGATAACGCATTGCTCCTCGAGGAGGGACGTCTCCAGGCTGCTGTACGAGCTGCTCGATACCAGCAAGCCTTGCGCCGCTACCATAGCCGCAAGGTCAAAGCCAGGAGTCTCGAGGAAGGCGACCTTGTTCTTCGGCGTGTTCAGTCCGCCAAGAATTCCAACAAGTTGACACCGAAGTGGGAAGGCCCTTATCGGGTGAGACAAGTCACGAGGCCCGGCGCTGTCCGCTCGAGACCGAAGAAGGCTTGCCGATGAGTAACTCTGGAACATAGAGCATCTTCGCAAGTTTTACCAGTAAGGCGCGGTTGCCGTGATCCGCCCGCAACCACCTTTTGTACAAAAGCTTTGCGCAGCTTGCATGTAACCCTTTGTACAAAGCCGGGCAGAATTCTGCAGCAATAAAGTTTCCGTGTTTTGTGTTATTTGCCTTTTCCCATGCTCTTCTTTGCTATTTGCATGAGTTATTTGGCATCTTTCAGACAAAGACGCATGTCCGCAAGCAATAGCACGCCGAAGGCCACATGCTTTTTCCTCCTTTTCTTTCCTTGTCTCTTAAGCTTAAAGAAACATTCCTCGTGCACAAGTTTGCCGGGGGGGAAGGAAGTGGAGGATGAGTTCAAGAAAGAGAAGCTTGCCGGAGAAAGGCTCAAAGTTTTAAATTTTTAAGTTGCCTTCCTTGAACAACCACACTTCGTATGGAAAACTTGTGCTCGGAGGAACCTACCCGTGGATAGCCGCACCCTCATCTTGTTTTCGAGCGTGCTCAACGATTTAAGTGAGCCGCGACAAAGTGTTGCACCCTTGTTTCGTTTCGAGCCCGCTCGGCAAGCTAGGTGCGTTGCGGCAAGCCATGGCAAGGTTGCTTGCCGGTAAGTCCTGGGCTAGCAGGCTGCTTCGAGTTTGACACTCAAGACTTTCGCGCAAGGGCTCCTTGCCGCAAAACTCCTAGAAGCATAAAGTTAAAAGCGCGAGTTGAGGATCAAGGCAAGGGAGATGACATCGCATCCGCTGATCGTAATAAAGGTAATATCTTACAAGGAGTAACTTGTCGCGATGACTAATGAGTTCATAGCGACCTGTGCAGCAACAAAAGGAAATAAAGATAAAAGAGGCCTAGTCTACGCGGTCGCCCTCCATCCTCGGGATCTTGTTCACTTTGGCGATGATGTGGGCGACCTGCTCCTTCAGGCCTCCATGTCGCGTCGGCGGCAAGCTACGAAGGACGTTGGAAAGGTTTATACCGGGGTTGCGGTATACGATCTTCGTCAGCACGCGCTCCATGGTTCCCGCGCACAGCTGGCGCGCCTCCTCGGCGAGCTGCGCGGGGATCTTCTTCCGCAGATTTGCAAGAGCTGGCGCGACTTCAAGAAGAGGAGGTGAGCTTGGCCTGGAGCGAGGTTTGGGTCCGGGGAGTAGATGAGATGCTCCAGCTTGGCCAAAGAGCTCTGGTCAATGGCGGACGCAGAAGACACCAAGTCTTCGGTCCATATCTCAACAATGCGACGGAAATCCTCGGCTGCTTTGTTGGCGCCCGGCCACTAAGGATCGCCTCGCGGAGCTCCTCCTTCAGCTTGGTTTCTGGTCCCGGCAGCGCCGAGCGAGTCCTTCAACAGAGAAATTTTTCGCTCAAGATCCTCGACGGAATCCTTGGCGGCCTTCACTCGTCGCCCTTCTCAAAGAAGACGCGCTGGAGCTCGAGTTGGTCTCGACGTATTTCTCGCGCTCCGTGGTGAGCGCGCGATCTTCTCCGAGTCCACCTTCAACAGCTCCTCCAGATTCTTGCGACCTTGGCGGCAAGATCTTCCTTGGCGGTCTCCAGCCGCCGCGGCATCTTCGCTTCCTTCAATTCCCGCCAAGGGCTTGCTCCCGAACGGCAAGGTCTTCCTCGTGGGCGTCAGGGCAACCTTTCGCTGGTTGAGCTCTCCTTCTCGCGGGACAGCTCCACTCCGGCGAGCCGCTGCTGCTCTTTGGCCTCGGCCTTCTCCGGCCAGCCACTCTTCATCTTGCCCGCGAGCTGCTCGCGCTTCTCCGCCACCTCGCGGAGAGCAGCCTGATTGGCGGCGCGGAGCTCCCTTGCCGCTTCTCCATCTCCTCGGCGGCCTTGGCGGCGAGGGCCTCGGAAGCGAAGCTTCACTGTCAGCCCGGTAAAGGGCCAAGAGCTGGTGAAGCAGCTTCTCCTCATCAGCCCGCCGCTCCGCCGGCCTCGACGACCTTCAAACCTGCTGGAGGCGAGGATCTCCCGTCAAGGCCTCGCCGCCCGCTGGAGCTCAAGGATGAGAACCCCACGGCATCTGGATGAAGATGCCGCTGGGGGCTTCAAGTAGTAGCCGGGCCGTTCTTCTCCGGCGGAGGGGTCGGCGATCAAGAAGACTTGACGCCCCGCAGCCTCCGGGCGGTGGTGCGGTCGCCGTCCCCTCCACCGGCCAGATCCGCAGCCGAGGCGATCTCTGGCGTGTGTGGCTCGGCGGCCTCCGCCGCGTCCTCGACGACAGGGGCGTCGTCGCCGCCACCCTGCACGTCCTCCTCCTCCTCAGTGACGACCTCCGTCTCCATCCGCTCGGGGGGAGGAGGAGGATCTTGAAGAAGAAAGAAAAAGCAAAAGCAGTTCAAGCAAACATCCGAAAAGAGGCAACGCCAAGGAGACGAAGTTGCAGAACTTACCTTGGCGGACATCTTCGACGGCGGGCTCTCTTGCCGGGGAACCATCCCTTGCCGGAGTAGCCGCCCTCGTCGGGCTGCTCGCCCTTGGCGGAGTACCCGCCCTTGGCGGAACGCTCTCCCTTGCCGGAGAGTCCAGCCTCGGCGGGGATGGAGGGACTGCCTGCTCCTCGAGGGCGATCTCCGGATGCTCCTGTCGCTGCGGCTCCATCTCTGCGCAAGTCGAGACAAACACATCAAGATATTGGGACAAGATGAAGCTTTCAGATATGCCCGGCAAGCGAAGGTGCGGGACCCAGACTTACGCTGGGGGCTGCACTGGGGGCTGCTCCTCGGGACAGCGCTCGGGTCCGGCAAGCTTGGATCCGGCGCATCCCCAATCACCTCGGCCCAGTCGAGTCGTCGCGACCTCGACCACGGGCGCCTTTGCTCTCTTCGCCGCCCGCTCGGTCAAGGTCTGAAATCAACCTGAAACAAGATCAGCCTCAACAATAATCCAGGCGAAATTTAAGAAGATGAAGATTTCGGGTACTCACTCCTGTTCTTCCTCGTCATCTTCGCTCAAGGCGGAGAAATCATACTGCACCTGGGTTGCGTCGGTGCGAGGAGCAGGAGGCGAAGGCCCTCTTGGGCGCTTGGCGGTCCTCGGGGCTGGGGGCTGCGAAGACCCGGCCCCTGTAGCGGCCGGGACCCGAGAAGGGGGCGGAGCCGCCGCTCCGCTCCGAGAAGACCCCTGTCCACTCGGCGCCGACCTGCGAGGCGCCCTTGCTGTGGCCTGCGCGCGGGTCGCTTCCGCCATGTCCGGCGCGCCGGTCGCCCTCGGCGCGACTTGGCTCCCCCGGGAAGCTTGCGCTGCCCGGCGAGCCGGTAGTTGCCGGGCTTCGCGCTTGACTGCTTCTCGCCGCCTATGGAGGCGCTTCACTGGGAACGCTTGGGGCTCGCCTGGGCGGGATGTTTCCACGACGAGGAGAGGTCGTCGCCATAAAGGTCCGTGGACCCGCCGGCATCTTCGGGCGGCGCGCGTCCTCCACCTCCTCCTCGCCGGCTGGCTCGCCAGATCCAGCGCCTCTGCTGCGCCTTTTTCCTCTGGCGTCTCCGCTCCCTCCGGCGACTCCGCCTCGAGACGCGCCTCGGCTCCCTCGGCAAGACCACCACTTGCCGCGGCCTCAGCCGCGATTCCGGGGATCCCAGAGTGCCTCAGAGAGGGGACCCCGGCGAGCGTGCCAGGAGGAAGTTGCAGCAATCTGCAGATCTCCGCCGCCTCCGTTTGGTAGGATTCCTCCGCAGCCTCTGCCTCCTCGGGGGTACAACCGAACTTCCCTGCCGCTGCGGCTGCAGCGGCCTCTTCGGCCCGAGAAGCTATGTACGCAAGCTCCTGGTCCGTGGTGTCCCGTGTCAGCCCCCGGATCTCGTCCTTGTTCTTCGCCACCTCCTCAAGGGTGTCGAAGAAGTCGAGGATGTCTGATGGCTCGGGCGGAATCCATGAACGCTCCACGCCGTGTGAGTCACACGCGGGCATCATGGCGAGGAGGCGATCCCGAGCTGCGTTGTTGCAAAGGGGCACCACTCCCCGGGGAAGCCTGAACCACTCTGGATGGGCCGGGTCGTATTTGAAGAGCTCCCGGACCATCCCCCTCAGCTCCAGCGTCGTGAAGTTGAAGTTCAGCCCGGTGCGCAGCCTCATTATATCCCCTGCGCCGCCGTACTCCCAGGCCGGCCTTTTCCTGTCTTGGAGAGGGGCGATGCGGCGGCGGAGGAAGTCTGCGCCTACCGCTGCAATGGACAGCCCCGCTTGTCGGAGACGAAGGATCCGGATGAGGGCAACATCGAGCTTGATGTCATCCGAATCCAGCTCACTCCAATCTCTGCCACGCGCAACGGGCGTTGTGCGCGGCGCAGTGAAGGACTGCGGCTCGTCTTCGACGATCCAGCACCAATCTGCGCGCCACTCTTCCCACTTGATGCGGAGTTCCCCCGGCAAGTACGACCTCTTCAAGTTCAGACGGAAAACCCAAGAAATCCCTCCGGAGAGGGGGGAGCCGGGCTCTGCTCTCGGAGTGAAGAAATGCCTGAACAGAGCTACGTTTGGGTATATCCCTATGAAGTTTTCGCACATATGTGCGAAAACCGCCATTGTGAGGACGGCGTTGGGGGTGAAATCAAGAAGGTGGAAGCCATATGTGTTCATAATGTCGCAGAAAAATTCAGAGAAAGGAGGACAAAGGCCGCAGTGGAAGAAGGCTGCGAAAAAATAATACCCGCCGGGATAGTTGTCCATGGTGGCGGCCGGATGAGCTCTGGTCCGAGGATGCGCCGATGTCCTCTTGGCCCAGAACAAGAAATACTTGCCCCAGAGTTCTTGCACGCCGAGCCGCGGCGGAAAGACGACGCTCTCCCTCCGCATCTGGGCGAGCTCTTCCGCCTGCTCGGATTTCTCCTTCTTGGTGTTCTCCGCTTTCTCCTTCCCCTTCCTGGTTTTCGGGGCCATGGCGGAGGCGGCGAGGGAAGGAGGACGAAGAATCCGACGGCGCCGCGAACGATGCAACGGAGGAGATGCGGAGGCGGAGCGCAAAGAGGGTTTCCTGGAGGAAGAAGAAGAAGCAATGAAAGCGATGGAGGGGAACCGCGCCTGCTTCCTCTGTTTTTATGGGGAAGTGGGGGGGCGTTCCGCTCTCCTCATTGAAGGACGTGGGCACGTCCTATCCCACGACGCCGCAATCGACGCGTGCTGTTGCACGGGAGGGCGGTAGAGGCGGAAGTGGAGTCGGCACGCCGTGGGCCGCACATGCCCATGCACTGTTTTGGGCTGGCCCAACAGCGCTCGGCACCGTGTATGGCCCAGGCCCGGGGGCTCCTGTCGGTGTACTAAGGTAGGGGTACCTCAGTACCCCAACTTGTGCACGGGCAGTCGCAGCTTCCCGTAGCTGGATCCACCAAATGCTTGCCGGAGACCATTCCCGCTCCATACCAAGCCATTCAAAAACAAAGTGTACAAGACAGAAGGTTAAGACCCCGGCAAGAGGAGCTTGCCGGGAAGGCCGTTCCAGGCTCGAGACTACATCGCTCATGCAAGTCCCTGGCGAGAGGAGCTCGCCGGGGAGGCTAGAAGATCGCATCACAGAAAACACGCCTCGGCGCTATACGCGTCCCGGCGAGGGCCCGGGGAGCGACAAGACTACAAGCCCGACAAGCTCCCGGGCCCGGCAAGATCAAGACCCGGCAAGGTACTTGCCGGACTAACATCTTGAAATTTGATCCTAAATGATCTGTTGATAATTTCAATATTTAGATGTTAATGAAAAAGAGTTTATGAACTAAGAAGAAAAGATGAATTTCTAAAGAACCTACTTTGATACTTAACACTTCTTGATCTATGGGTTCCTTAGAACGAAAATCCTAGTTGAATGTAGATATAGACTGAGATAATTAGAGATTAGTAACCTTGCAAGTGATTTTATGATGTGAACTAATGGAGTATCCATTCATGTCACACAATGTATTCAAATTCGTATAGATGAAATGTTGATCCAAAGAATTAAACTAATGAAGGATGGTAAAAGTACTATCTCCTTATTCATATGAGATATTCCATCTCTATGTATGTATAGCATTGACAAATTCAGATTAGTTCTGTAAAGTAATTGATCTGCAAATTAACAAGTTATAGGATTAAAATATTTAGTTATAAGTATTTTTAAGACATACCTTTAGTTTTATGATCAAATGCAACTACCACAAATTTTTTTAAAGATGGTTATCGGTTTTCTGTTCTGTAGGAAATCTATTTATGACTTTTGGCCTTGATGACTTTAGAATCTGTTATATGTACGCACCTTTCAAAGATCGACTATTTGATTATGAAATGATTGTTGAAGATTTGGGATATTCTTAAACTCCAGTATGATCTTTGAATAGATGTTGATCAAGCGCTTATGAAAGATGATTAGCTATGAAAAGTAATTATTGTATGCCGAGTTTTATGAGTCATTAGGATTAAATTTAGGGACCTAATATTGAAAGTGATTCAGCTTTTACTTGTTAGATTGTTTAGCAGTTTACATTTTAGATTTAATACTTGAAATTATTGCAAGTATGTTATATGTTAGCTAGTTTAGAAGTTCGATGAATATTTGACTATGCAAATGATAGAATATGTAGCCAGAGAATTGCTTAAAGATGTCTAGAGACTCTTGATAAGTTCTCAGAAATGCTATATAATCTCTTAGAGTTTTTGCGGTAAGGAGTTAGGTATGACACCTAAGTTCGATTGTGTTAAATCTTTTATGGATACCGATGCTTTTCGTGGATTTAGCTCTAAGTATGGACTTTACTCTGAGATAGTAGCTACTTTCTTTGAATCTTTTGCTACTCACATTGATCTCCCTAAAGAGAAGTGGTTTAAATATAATCCTCTTGTTGAAGTGAAAGTAGCTACACCTATTATAGTCGAATAAAAGACTATTACCTATAGTGATCCTATTGTTCCTACTGCTTATGTTGAAAAACCTCCTTTTCCTGTTAGGATAAAGGATCATGCTAAAGCTTCAACTGTTGTTCGTAAGAGTAATACTAGGACTTATACACCCCCTGAGCAAATTAATGTTGAACCTAGTATTGCTATGGTTAAAGATCTCTTCGATGAGGACTTAGATGGGCATGTTATTTCTTTCTTGGGTGAGACTGCTAATATTGCTAGACCTGGTACTAAGACACGTAGACCTGTCGTAGGCATGCCTGTTATTTCCGTTAAAATAGGAGATCATTGTTATCATGGCTTATGTGATATGGGTGCTAGTGCTAGTGCGATACCTTATGATCTATATAAAGAAATTATTGTCACACCCTGATTTTCATGGCACAGCACTTAAGCTCTTAATCATGCTAAAATGTGGTTTGACAAAAACTTTTGAGTGTTTTGTCTTTGCTTGATTGATTTTTGTCTGCTGGTTGCAAGTGCTCTAAAAAATAAAATAAATCCTCCAACTCCTATACTTCATCTCCTTGCTCCAAACCCTTGAGCCAATGATCATGCCATGTGTATAGGACATAAAAATATTTTTCTTACAAAAATAATTTGGCCAAATAGTATTTTCAAAAATTAGTTTTTCAAAAACCCCTGAATTGAGGTTTGCCTTTGCAAGTACTTAATTAAGGGCAGTAAAAATCTTTCTAAAAATATATTTGACTCCTATTAGATATAGTATTCCCGAAACCACAAAAATATAATTTTAAAGGTTATTTTCCTATTTTATTTATAAGCTTTTTCTTAAGTCCAGAAATGGTCTTTAATAGGGAAAAATTATTTTATTGCTTCAGAAATATTTGCCAAAATTTAGGGAGACTCATAGGACATATATAGTCCAAATATAAGAGTTTCAACACATGGTTATGATCAAAATATTGGTCAAACCCTCATAGACCCTTCTCGATATTTCAAGCTTTTGAAATATTTACAAAGGAAATATTCTCAAAATATTCCAACAAAATTCTACCATGTCACATATGACATATTTGGTGATCTTGCCAAGTCTCATGACTTGGAGAACAAGATAGCATCATCAAAACCTCTCAAAACCATTTCTGCCCATTTTGAAGTTTGAGCAACTTTACATTGCCAAACATGTCCAAATGATCTCAAACCTTGTGAACCTGCTCAAATGGTCTAATAATTCATCTAGACCAAATGGCACAAGTTGGAGAGCAAGTTAACTTGATCAAAGTGCCCCAAAACCCTTTCTGTCCGAGAACCATATTTGAACAACTTTGCATTACCAACTTTCTCTCCTTGACACCAACTTTTGTGAGCATGATCACATGACCAAATGAGGCCACCACACCAAGTGGTGCATCAAGGAGAAGTGAATTGCTCAACTAAATCTACACAAGTTCATTTCTGCTAATTTCTAGGGTTTACCAAAGTTGCATTGTCCACTTTCTTCAAATGATCTCCAAATTGGTGGAAGGCCCTAAATATATGTGTCATATCACCCTATGGAGTCTCATGGCTTATGGAGATCATCTACTTTCCCAAACCAACATCAAACACCTTCGGCATTTTGCAAAAACCACTATTTGGACCTCTTCCACTAATCTCCATGACTTCTCCTTTTACCACAGCCCTCCTAGTTCCCTCTACCTCGGTGTGCTTCCCTGCCCGAGAAGCAATGATTAAGGGGAAGGGCTCCATTTTCTTCTCTGGACATCCACTTTTCCTCCCTTTGTCATCTCTCTCTCACCCCGACATGTTGCAGAGCATCCAAAGCTTCTTTCACCTTTGTTTATCCCCCAGTGCTACCAGACACAAGTGGGCGCTGGTGCGCAAAAAAGCTGGGTGCCGCCATTCAGCTCTGAGCACGTCAACGTGCTCCCGACCGCTGACACGGCACACCGACCACCTCGAGCCTCCCCTCGCGCCGTCGATGCTCCTCGGCGTCCGCAACACGACACCGAGCCGGCCCCTCCTCCTTCTCCCTCCTGCTGCCTCCTTTCAGACGCCCGCCGCCCGAGAGCTCCAATGGGCATGCTCACACGCCTTGGCGCCCGACACTCCCGCTCCTTCTCTTCCCTCCTCCGCCCTGGACCAACCCCACGAACACCCCGGACATACTCACACGAGCCCCGTGGCCTCTAGCAATGGCTACAGCCTCGCCCAAGACGGTCCCGTGGTGCACCTCGCCTCCTATTTAATCCAGCCCCGAGCTCTCTATAGCCTCCTTTCGCCTCTCTCACTCCCAAAGAACCTCCCGGACAAGCTCTCTATTCCCTCGTGCTCTCCTTGCCTCTCCATCGCCGCCATGGTCGCCGTCGGCCTCCTCTCGCTCCGCAAACCAGGCCTCCCGCCTCCTTTGGCCACCAGTGGAGCTGCAGATGATCGTCGGAGCTTCCCCGCTCCTCTCTGCCTCGTCCCGTGCCTCGTTGTGCCGGTGCCGCCACTGCCTGATGGGGCCGTCCGCCATGACTGTCGCCAGATGCGCTCCGGCCATCCCCTGCCATCTCCGAGGGATTCCCCTGACGCGAATCTCCCCGGCGACCCCTCCGGTGGTCGCGGCTTGGCCAGAGGCAGCCTGTGTCGTCGGGGGAAGGCGCCGGCCGGCGCGCAGACGGGGCTCGATCCCCTCCTGTCGCGAGCGCGGGAGGAGGAAGAAGACCCTGCGGCTGGGCCCGCAGGTCAGTGACCCCGCCGGCCGGCCACGTCATTTAAGTGGAGACGGCCAGCTGGTTTCTTGCTTTCCTTGCAAAGCGTAACCCGGGAATACGCCTTCGGCGTGGCCTCCCATCAGGTGTCCGCGAGGAGCTGGGCCA
Source organism: Aegilops speltoides (assembly GCA_021437245.1). Taxonomy (NCBI): domain Eukaryota; kingdom Viridiplantae; phylum Streptophyta; class Magnoliopsida; order Poales; family Poaceae; genus Aegilops; species Aegilops speltoides. The sequence goes on from CM038143.1 coordinate 419,414,562, forward strand.
GGCCCAGTGTGCTGGCCGTCTAAATTACGCTCAGCCCGTGAGATTAGGTATAAAACCCGTTTTCTCATTTTCCTTATCCAAATGAACTTCAAAATCTCTAAACAACTCAAATAGTGTCCAAATTTGATGATTCAAATTTCTAGTGACTCCATAAATCATGCTCTACCTGTTGGTGCAACATGCACATTTTTCCAGAGAATTCTATTCACAAATATTCATCAAAATCTCATTTTTCCATTTCTGTAGTGAACTTTAGAAAATCACAGAGAGCCCATTTTGATCCAAATTCCATGATTCAAATTCCTAGATGTTTATAAGTTCAAAACTTAGTTTTTGAACATTTTAATAATACTTTCTATACCACACAAATTATTGAGCCATTTCTTCATATTTATCAGCTTTGCAAATTCTTAGGAAATTCATTTGAACTCCGAATCCAAAGTGAAACCAATTCCTAGATGCTTCTAAAATCATCCTTTGTTAAATGGGTGCCTTTGCTCATTTTTCAAAATAATATTTCTGTACACTTCTAGCAAATCCATAAACCCTTGAATCCATCATATTGAAATGTTCGGGATGTCCATTGATCCACTCCCAATGAAACCACTTTGGTCATCCCTCATATGACCAGAGGTATCCCGAAAAGTCCAACTCACATTTTAGAGCACTTTTATTTCCTGCCTTGTTGTATTGCTTATTATGCTTGCTTTCGGCGATAGTTGACGAAGTAGACGGATGCTCGGAGTTGGACCAGGATATTTGAAGACCTCAAGACTTTGTTACAACAGCAAGCAGCCCTTTGACCATGTCTATGGAACCCTTTCTATGCATGTCATTTAGCTCTTTATTATTGTTGCATCGGAATCATGATGAGATGGTGAACCACGTGGGTTGGTTGCCTTGTTACTTCCTCGTTGATACTTGCATTGTGCATGGCCCTACCTTCTTATGAGGGTTATGCGGTGGGAGTAGATAGGATGCTAAAGTAGATGCTATGCAAAAGGGATGGGAATATGCATGGTGAAGGAGGCAAAGTGATTTCAAAAGTCTTTTGAAAACCCGTCGGGTGCCACTTATGCCCGAGGGAGATGATGAGATGGGTAACCACTTGATGACGAAGTGGTGTACCGAGGCAAATGTGTGTGTTGTTTTCAAAACGGATTGGTCGGAGTTGCGACCGTTATTCCAACCTTACATGCGCGACCACTCTACCCTTATATGGGAAAGGGCATTATCGAGTACCTAGACCGATACTAGCTTGGAGCCGCAGACATTAGTGACGGGGAGAGTTGGTGCTCTCTCTTGGGACGGGTCGTGCTGTAGGGCGGCCATGACCATCTTTATGGGGCACCGGACACACCGCTGGTACCCGTGCGGTGGTATGTGATGAATATGGGAGCAAGGCTCCACGAAAATGTTATGTGAAATGTTGGGCACGGGGTTACCGCCAATCGAGTGGACTCCATGTTAGTGTCGACTAGGGAAAGGTAGTGATCGGTGCTTACCCCGGTACTTGAGGTACCGCTGGTCGTGGATGACACGGAAGTTCCCGGATCTAGTGGGTAAAGTGTGCAACCTCTGCAGAGTGTAAAACTATTGAATAGCCGTGTCCACGGTCAAGGACAGTTGGGTAACCGCTCTTGGGCTACGCCCACTTGTTTACAAACCCGGTGTGTGTGATGATGGAATGACTTGGGTCAAGTCAAAGGACTTGATACGATCGAGATGGGTTGGTGCCCACTGCTTATAATAAATGGGTTGGTGCCCACTGCTTATAATAAATGGGTTGGTGCCCACTGTTTCTAATAAATGGGTTGGTGCCCACTCTACTTATGATGATATCTCGTAACCTGTCCTCATGGTTACTTGAATTCTCTTGATGCATGCTTTATAGGATGTTGAACATGTCATTGCACTCAAAACTAGCTTTATGCAAAAATTGCCCATGTCATGCATTGTTGTACCTTGAACCAAAACATGGGTTGCTTAAGTAGTACATTCAAAGTACTCATTGGCTTGCCTTGGTTATTTTATTGACCGGGCATGAAAGAACAGGATGTGATGAAGAACTCTTGATGTGATTTAACACGCGAGCTAGGACGCTTCCAATGTAATGCCCGTAGGGTTAAGGCAGATGGCATGGGTCCAAGTTATCGCATTTAAGATTTCCGCTGCGATGTTATACTCAAGACTCGACCATAATGGTCCTACTTGTAATACGGTATGTATGGATGTAAGACTCTTGTTATTCAGCTTCGTGTGTTCGGTGAGCATTGATCTCGGGATCATCAGACGTCGCATTCGGTGACCACGACTTATGAGTCGGGTCCCCACAGAGCTGGTATCAGAGCCATCCTGACTGTAGGAAGCCTTAGTTAGCATGGTCGTTAGTTAGGGTAAAAATATTTCCAAAACTACTACTAGTTTTCAAAACAATCTATACTTCTCTTCTCTTCTCAGTTTTTCAAAAACTAAGATATACTTTCCTTATTGGTCTCTTCCCCTTCAAAACCTTTGGTCGCTAGAACCCTTATGCCCCTGACCACCGGATTCCTTGTAATCCTCGTGGATAATCTGGAAGGATGATGCCTTGCCCGACATTCACCCACATGTCCTGAACACAAGATTGGCGACATCACAACAAGACGATACCAACAGAAGATACATCCTCGAGGAATGATGACCTGAAGACCCAGGAGATGATGACAACCTTGACACTGCCCCAAGATGATGCAACCTTAGCCTACGATGATCAGGGCATAGGATATGCAAGATCATGATATACATCGCTAATAGAGTAACCATGTCACTACCGTTGTTGTATCGGCAACCACCGATGGATGAGAACCTAGCCATTTGGTCCGCCTCACCATAGTGAGCAGGAAAACGGTTCTCCTCATCCCCCGCTCTTGGTGTCGAAGTTTTCATCAACGTAACCGACATGATGGACCTCTATTACGCCTTGATAATGTCATTGCATAAAGGATTACCTACCTGGTACCATCGACAGCTTAGAAGACAAAAAGGGATCGTCATGATTAAGAAGACAATAGAAGACCAAGTCAATGCCGCTATGAGGAGCCACCTTCACCCCATCACTTCAACAGCAAGAAGTTGTTGAAGAATCTTGAGCTCAACCCGGATTGTTTCATCGAACAACTACAAGAGACGAGCAACACCGAGGGAAACCCGTAAGATCGCATGAGGCACAAGGCACGCATCGCTAAGTCCGAGAACCCCTAGGGTAGGATGAGTCGTGTACCCCTATGCGCAGTCGAGACCGTATGATAGTTCGAATAGAACCATGATTGTGTGTTGCTTGTTTTATTTGTTTGTGTTTTGATATAGGTCGCACTTTTGCCCTAGGCGACAAGCATGCGACTATATCCCCTTCCTCACCTTGTTTCTTTTGCTTGGCCCTCTCTGCACCTGTTTGTTTGCACTAGCACTATAGAACCCCCTTTTAGGCATTCCCTTTCTCTATGCTACTTTTCCCTCTCGTCTCTCTCTCCTCAACTGAAGACCAGCAAGACAAGATGCACCAAGGAATCTGCTTCGGCAACCAACTAGCAATGAAGACTTTTGTTGCAGCCTCCTTGACCAAGTGAAACCCCGTAGAATTATGTTTAACCCTCAAGACTAGAAACCCATTCCTAGGCCCTTCGAGACTTCACGAGATACCCCAGCTTGAAACCTTAACCCTGAGCTTAACCTACGGAATTGCAAGAGAACCTGTTAAGCCTCCGTAACCTTGCACAACACTGGGTTCATTATGGAACTAGTGGACATGGTGAACGAGCACATTATCATCCTAATATAGCACCGTAATCCAGCGATGCCATAGGAAGACCAGTTTGAGGATATAGGATTTGAGGACGAGATGACTTGGTGAGTTTATGTCAATAACTTTGAAGGATCGTCGAGACTATTTGGTGGATTATGAGGCTACCATGTTGGTGATGAACTTGGTGGGATCATGATTATAGAGTAGCATAGCTTCGTTACCCTGAGTAAATTGGATTTATATGACAATCATGATCGCAGTGGAATTCTTGGAAGTATTTGGATTTAACTTAGCCATGGGATATTGTTAGGAGACAGTTGATATTACGTAAATGACTTGGGGGAACATGTAGGAATTCTCGTTGGACAAAGATTTGGATTTAAGTAGGTGGTTCTAGTTGAATATAGATGCTGAGTATGTCTACATGGTTCGGAGTAAATTGGATTTAGACTGATGATCTTGATCGTGATACCACGCTTCTCGCGGACAATAAATTAGGAGATTGGATTAATTGTCGGAGTTTATTTAGGCATCCTTGTGAACTTGACCTTGGAGGTTACTTGACCATGATAATGAAAATTGGTGGACTGACTATAGTAGAGATAGCCTTTTCAAGTGTTGGGGATTATAAGGACTTTAGGAGATCATATGGAACACCAAAGATAGGCGTTGGATTGGTAGAAATAAATGGATTATGTAATGATTAATGGAAGTTAATGGGCTGTTGGAGTTGATTCATAGGAAGGAAACAAGATCTTGGAGTAGCTTACGACGTGTTTCCTTAGGATAGAGATGCACTACCTTGGACCTTGGAAGAATGGGCTGAGCACTTGGATCATCATGTTTAATTGAGGCTTAGTAGCTTGTATGTTCTACCCATGGATTTTTAGGGGTAGACACACATATGAGTTTGGGGATTGTAGACATATATGATTTTGTTAGACCTCCTCTTGGGAGTCATGAGGATATGAATAGCATGAGTGATGATTGGAGTTGGCCTATACGAAATGATGCTATCAGTGATATGATGTGATTTGTTTAAAGGACTAGATAGACTATTGGCATCTCAGAAACCGTGCTTAAAGGTAGGATGATAAATGTCCATTCGCACGCTAGAATCCTTGAAACCCTTATGCCCTACCAAGCCACAACACGGTTGGATCATGACCACGTGCTTTGGTCCTAGATCATAAGATCTTGACCAATGCTCAACAGGACCCTCACCAATGCCTCAGCCCACTCTACTTACCCCAAATACTTCATAGAGTACTTGGGCAGGTAGATTATCATCCTTACTTGAGGACATGAATGTCCACATGAAGACGGAAGAAGAGTTGATCACTGGTTAGGGAACATCCAAGACCGCCATGTCAAGGAGGAGAACTATACCAACCACCGTCGTCAAGGAGTGAGCTTCGCGTTGAAGACCGTGCATATCGCAAGCCACTCCTCTCAAAGGCGATTACGGCCTCATGAAGAGAACTATGCTACTCATGACCTTGAGCTAACAAAGAGTGGTTCATGCCACAAGACATGGCGACATTACCTCTTCATCAAGGGATGTGAGATATACACGAACACAAAGGTCTCAAGTATATTTTCACTCAAAGGGATGGAACACGAGGCAAAGAAGATGACTAGACTTGATCTAGATTATGACCTCGGTGTTCAATACCACCACAGGAAGGCTAATGTGGTAGCAGATGCATTAAGCGTAAAGGCTTGTTCCTTGGATGCTATGCTTAAGGACAAGCGCCCGCCTTGTATGAAGAACTTGAAAGCTTCGGGGAGGAACTGGTTGCACCAGATTCTTAGCTAACCTCAAGTCAAGCCTTGGTGGCACCATTTGAAGTGTTATACTGGAAGTGCCGCGACACCCTCAATTGGTCGAGACCGGAGAAGGACTTGTCTTTGGGCCCGACATCCCCGTGAAGTCAAGAGCAAGTCCAGCTTGTCGGAGAGCGTTTGAAGACTGCCAAGCCAAGACCAAAGAGCTACGCCGACCCACATCGTCAAGACATGACCTTCCGGTTGGAAACCATGTTTATCTCCGGTCACCCTCTCAAAGGAACCCAGCACTTCCATGTCAAAGGAAGGCTCGCCCCAAGATTCATCGGCCTTCTTGAGATCACTCCAAGATTTAACAACCCTCCGAGGTCGCCACGAGATGAAGAGAAGCAGTTACCATTTGGAGTCGCAACTCGACTCACCATTGTGCACAATGTTTTTCCACACGGCACAACCCCGGAAGTGTTTCCAACTTCCTAACTTGCCCGATCTCTATAAGGGCGTTGACCACCGAGCCACCGCCCCCTAGACCAACCCGACCTAACGCAAAAGACCCCTCAGCAACCTGGATCAACCGAGAGCGTCATACACGAAGCCACACCATCAAGTACTTCAATCTCAAGGGAGCACTACACGGAAGGTATAACATGAAGACTTGAAGACTACCCCAGATACAAGTTTCTGTATCCCTTTCCGCGCCTAGTCTAGGAATCTCGGGGACGAGATTCTTGTAAGGGGGGTACGTCTGTCACACCCTGATTTTCATGGCACAGCACTTAAGCTCTTAATCATGCTAAATGTGGTTTGACAAAACTTTTGAGTGTTTTGTCTTTGCTTGATTGATTTTTGTCTGCTGGTTGCAAGTGCTCTAAAAATAAAATAAATCCTCCAACTCCTATACTTCATCTCCTTGCTCCAAACCCTTGAGCCAATGATCATGCCATGTGTATAGGACATAAAAATATTTTCTTACAAAAATAATTTGGCCAAATAGTATTTTCAAAAATTAGTTTTTCAAAAACCCCTGAATTGAGGTTTGCACTGCAAGTGCTTAATTAAGGGCAGTAAAAATCTTTCTAAAATATATTTGACTCCTATTAGATATAGTATTCCCGAAACCACAAAAATATAATTTTAAAGGTTATTTTCCTATTTTATTTATAAGCTTTTTCTTAAGTCCAGAAATGGTCTTTAATAGGAAAAATTATTTTATTGCTTCGAAATATTTGCCAAAATTTAGGGAGACTCATAGGACATATATAGTCCAAATATAAGAGTTTCAACACATGGTTATGATCAAAATATTGGTCAAACCCTCATAGACCCTTTCTCGGATATTTCAAGCTTTTGAAATATTTACAAAGGAAATATTCTCAAAATATTCCAACAAAATTCTACCATGTCACATATGACATATTTGGTGATCTTGCCAAGTCTCATGACTTGGAGAACAAGATAGCATCATCAAAACCTCTCAAAACCATTTCTGCCCATTTTGAAGTTTGAGCAACTTTACATTGCCAAACATGTCCAAATGATCTCAAACCTTGTGAACCTGCTCAAATGGTCTAATAATTCATCTAGACCAAATGGCACAAGTTGGAGAGCAAGTTAACTTGATCAAAGTGCCCCAAAACCCTTTCTGTCCGTAACCATATTTGAACAACTTTGCATTACCAACTTTCTCTCCTTGACACCAACTTTTGTGAGCATGATCACATGACCAAATGAGGCCACCACACCAAGTGGTGCATCAAGGAGAAGTGAATTGCTCAACTAAATCTACACAAGTTCATTTCTGCTAATTTCTAGGGTTTACCAAAGTTGCATTGTCCACTTTCTTCAAATGATCTCCAAATTGGTGGAAGGCCCTAAATATATGTGTCATATCACCCTATGGAGTCTCATGGCTTATGGAGATCATCTACTTTCCCAAACCAACATCAAACACCTTCGGCATTTTGCAAAAACCACTATTTGGACCTCTTCCACTAATCTCCATGACTTCTCCTTTTACCACAGCCCTCCTAGTTCCCTCTACCTCTGGTGTGCTTCCCTGCCCGAGAAGCAATGATTAAGGGGAAGGGCTCCATTTTCTTCTCTGGACATCCACTTTTCCTCCCTTTGTCATCTCTCTCTCACCCCGACATGTTGCAGAGCATCCAAAGCTTCTTTCACCTTTGTTTATCCCCAGCTACAGACACAAGTGGACGCTGGTGTGCGCAAAAAAGCTGGTGCCGGCCATTCGAAGGCCTGGAGCACGCTAACGTGCTCCCGACCGCTGACACGGCACACTGACCACCTCGAGCCTCCCCTCGCGCCGGTCGATGCTCCTCGACGTCCGCAACACGACACCGAGCCGGCCCCTCCTCCTTCTCCCTCCTGCTGCCTCCTTCAGACGCTGCCTTGCCGCCCGAGAGCTCCAATGGGCATGCTCACGCCTGGCGCCCGACACTCCCGCCTCCTTCTCTTCCCTCCTCCGCCTGGACCAACCCCACGAACACCCGGACATACTCACACGAGCCCCGTGGCCTCTAGCACGGCTCTGACCTCGCCGGCGCAAGACGGTCCCGTGGTGCACCTCGCCTCCTATTTAATCCAGCCCCGAGCTCTCTATAGCCTCCTTTCGCCTCTCTCACTCCCAAAGAACCTCCCGGACAAGCTCTCTATTCCCTCGTGCTCTCCTTGCCTCTCCATCGCCGCCATGGTCGCCGTCGGCCTCCTCTCGCTCCGCAAACCAGGCCTCCCCGCCTCCTTTGGCCACCGGTGGAACTGCAGATGATCGTCGGAGCTTCCCGCTCCTCTCTGCCTCGTCCGTGCCTCGTTGTGCGGTGCCGCCATTTGCTGATGGGGCCGCCCGCCATGATTTGCCGCCAGATGCGCTCCGCCATCCTGCCGTCTCGAGGGATTCCCGACGCGAATCTCCCGGCGACCCTCCGGTGGTCGCGGCTTGGGCAGAGGCAGCTGTGTCGTCGGGGAAGGCGCCGCCGCAGCCAGACGGGCTCGATCCTCTCTGTCGCGGCGGGAGGAGGAAGAAGACCATGCGGGTGGGCCCTTGGTCGCTGACCCGCCCGCCGCCACGCCATTTAAGTGGAGACGGGCCACTGGTTTTGCTTTCTTCGCGAAAGCGTAACCCGAATACGCCTTGGCGTGGCCTCCCATCAGTGTCCGCGAGGAGCTGGGCCAGGCCAGTGTCTTTGGCTGTCTAAATTACGCCAGCCCGTGAGATTAGGTATAAAACCCTTTTCTCATTTTCCTTATCCAAAGGAACTTCAAAAATCTCTAAACAACTCAAATAGTGTCCAAATTTGATGATTCAAATTTCTAGTGACTCCATAAATCATGCTCTACCTGTTGGTGCAACATGCACATTTTTCCAGAGAATTCTATTCACAAATATTCATCAAAATCTCATTTTTCCATTTTCAGTAGTGAACTTTAGAAAATCACAGAGAGCCCATTTTGATCCAAATTCCATGATTCAAATTCCTAGATGTTTATAAGTTCAAAACTTAGTTTTTGAACATTTTTAATAATACTTTCTATACCACACAAATTATTGAGCCATTTCTTCATATTTATCAGCTTTGCAAATTCTTAGGAAATTCATTTGAACTCCGAATCCAAAGTGAAACCAATTCCTAGATGCTTCTAAAATCATCCTTTGTTAAATGGGTGCCTTTGCTCATTTTTCAAAATAATATTTCTGTACACTTCTAGCAAATCCATAAACCCCTTGAATCCATCATATTGAAATGTTCGGGGATGTCCATTGATCCACTCCCAATGAAACCACTTTGGTCATCCCTCATATGACCAGAGGTATCCCGAAAAGTCCAACTCACATTTTAGAGCACTTTTATTTCCTGCCTTGTTGTATTGCTTATTATGCTTGCTTTCGGCGATAGTTGACGAAGTAGACGGATGCTCGGAGTTGGACCAGGATATTTGAAGACCTCAAGACTTTGTTACAACAGCAAGCAGCCCTTTGACCATGTCTATGGAACCCTTTCTATGCATGTCATTTAGCTCTTTATTATTGTTGCATCGGAATCATGATGAGATGGTGAACCACGTGGGTTGGTTGCCACTGTTACTTCCTCGTTGATACTTGCATTGTGCATGGCCCTACCTTCTTATGAGGGTTATGCCGGTGGGAGTAGATAGGATGCTAAAGTAGATGCTATGCAAAAGGGATGGGAATATGCATGGTGAAGGAGGCAAAGTGATTTCAAAAGTCTTTTCGAAAACCCCGTCGGGTGCCACTTATGCCCGAGGGAGATGATGAGATGGGTAACCACTTGATGACGAAGTGGTGTACCGAGGCAAATGTGTGTGTTGTTTTCGAAAACGGATTGGTCGGAGTTGCACCGTTATTCCAACCTTACATGCGCGACCACTCTACCCTTATATGGGAAAGGGCATTATCGAGTACCTAGACCGATACTAGCTTGGAGCCGCATTACTAGTGACGGGGAGAGTTGGTGCTCTCTCTTGGGACGGGTCGTGCTGTAGGGCGGCCATGACCATCTTTATGGGGCACCGGACACACCGCTGGTACCCGTGCGGTGGTATGTGATGAATATGGGAGCAAGGCTCCACGAAAATGTTATGTGAAATGTTGGGCACGGGGTTACCGCCAATCGAGTGGACTCCATGTTAGTGTCGACTAGGGAAAGGTAGTGATCGGTGCTTACCCGGTACTTGAGGTACCGCTGGTCGTGGATGACACGGAAGTTCCCGGATCTAGTGGGTAAAGTGTGCAACCTCCGCAGAGTGTAAAACTATTCAATAGCCGTGTCCACGGTCAAGGACAGTTGGGTAACCGCTCTTGGGCTACGCCCACTTGTTTACAAACCGGTGTGTGTGATGATGGAATGACTTGGGTCAAGTCAAAGGACTTGATACGATCGAGATGGGTTGGTGCCCACTCTGTTTATAATAAATGGGTTGGTGCCCACTCTGTTTATAATAAATGGGTTGGTGCCCACTCTGTTTCTAATAAATGGGTTGGTGCCCACTCTACTTATGATGATATCTGTAACCTGTCCTCATGGTTACTTGAATTCTCTTGATGCATGCTTTATAGGATGTTGAACATGTCATTGCACTCAAAACTAGCTTTATGCAAAAATTGCCCATGTCATGCATTGTTGTACCTTGAACCAAAACATGGGTTGCTTGTAGTACATTCAAAGTACTCATTGGCTTGCCTTGGTTATTTTATTGACCGGGCATGAAAGAACAGGATGTGATGAAGAACTCTTGGTGATTTAACACGCGAGCTAGGACGCTTCCCGGTGTAATGCCCGTAGGGTTAAGGCAGATGGCATGGGTCCAAGTTATCGATTTAAGATTTCCGCTGCGATGTTATACTCAAGACTCGACCATAATGGTCCTACTTGTGTAATATGGTATGTATGGATGTAAGACTCTTGTTATTCAGCTTCTGTGTGTTCAGTGAGCATTGATCTCTGGGATCACTGTACACGTGCATTCGGTGACCACGACTTATGAGTCGGGGTCCCCACAATTATGCACGACATTGCACCCATTGAATTAGAAGACATTGATGTTACTATTAAGATTTCTAATAGGGATACCATTAAACCAATTGGGATTGTTAGAGATGTTGAAGTTTTGTGTGGGAAGGTTAAATACCGTGCTGATTTTCTTGTTCTTGGTTCCCCACAAGATAATTTTTGTCCCATAATTTTTGGTAGACCCTTCTTGAATAATGCTAGTGCTAAGATTAATTGTGAAAGAATATTGTCACTGTTGGCATAGATGGTATGTCTCATGAGTTTAATTTCGCTAAGTTTAGTAGACAACCTCGTGAAAGGGAACCACCTAGTATGGATGAGATTATTGGTCTTGCTTCCATTGCTGTTCCTACAACTGATTCATTAGAACAATATTTGCTAGACCATGAAAACGATATGTTTATGAAGGAAAGGGAAGAAATAGATGAAGTGTTCCTTAAATAGGAACCTATGTTGAAACATAACCTTCCCTTTGAAATTCTTGGGGATCCCCCTCCACCCAAGGGTGATCCCGTGTTTGAACTCAAACCATTACCTGATAATCTTAAGTATGCTTATCTTGATGAAAAAGAAATATATCATGTTATTATTAGTGCTAACCTTTCAGAGAAAGAAGAAGAAAGATTATTGAAAACTCTGAAGAAGCACCGAGCAGCTATTGGATATACTCTGGATGATCTTAAGGGCATTAGTCCCACATTATGTCAACACAAAATTACAGTGGAGAAAGATGCCAAACTAGTTAGAGATCCTCAAAGACGATTAAATCCCAAGATGAAGGAAGTGGTAAGAAAGGAGATACTAAAGCTCCTTGAGGCAGGTATTATTTATCCCGTTGCTGATAGTGAATGGGTAAGTCATGTCCATTGTATCCCTAAAAAGGGAGGTATTACCGTTGTTCCTATGATAAAGATGAATTGATCCTGCAAAGAATTATTACAGGTTATAGGATGGTAAAAATTGATTTCCGTAAATTAAATAAAGCTACTAAGAAAGATCATTACCCTCTACCTTTTATTGATCAAATGCTAGAAAGACTATCCAAACAAACACATTTTTGTTTTCTAGATGGTTATTCTGGTTTCTCTCAGATACCTGTGTCAGCGAAGGATCAATCTAAAACTACTTTTACTTGCCCTTTTGGTACTTTTGCTTATAGACATATGCCTTTTGGTTTATGTAATGCACCTGCTACCTTTCAAAGATGTATGATGGCTATATTTTCTGATTTTTGTGAAAAGATTTGTGAGGTATTCATGGACGACTTCTCCGTCTATGGATCCTCTTTTGATGATTGTTTGAGCAACCTTGATCGAGTTTTGCAGAGATGCGAAGACACTAGTCTCATCTTGAATTGGGAAAAGTGTCACTTTATGGTTAATGAAGGCATTGTCTTGGGGCACAAGATCTCCGAGAGAGATATTGAAGTTGATAAAGCCAAAGTTGATGCTATTGAAAAGATGCCATGTCCCAAGGACATAAAAGGTATAAGAAGTTTCCTTGGTCACGCCGGTTTTTATAGGAGGTTCATTAAGGACTTCTCTAAAATCTCTAGGCCTCTGACTAATTTATTGCAAAAAGATATTCCTTTTGTCTTTGATGATGATTGTGTAGAAGCGTTTGAAGTACTTAAGAAAGTTTTCATCACTGCACCTATTGTTTAGCCACCTAATTGGAATTTACCTTTTGAAATTATGTGCAATGCTAGTGATTATGATGTAGGTGATGTTCTAGGGTAAAGAGTCGATAAGAAATTGAATGTTATCCAGTATGCTAGTAAGACTCTTGATACTGCCCAGAGAAATTATGCTACTACTGAAAAAGAGTTCTTAGCAGTTGTGTTTGCATGTGATAAGTTTAGACCTTATATTGTTGATTCCAAAGTTACTATTCACACTGATCATGCTGCTATTAAATATCTTATGGAAAATAAAGATGCTAAGCCTAGACTCATTAGATGGGTTCTCTTGCTCCAAGAATTTGACTTGCATATTATTGATAGAAAGGGAGCTGAGAACCCCGTTGTAGATAACTTGTCTAGGTTAGATAATGTTCTGATGACCCACTGCCTATTAATGATAGCTTTCCTGATGAACAATTAGCGGTCGTCAATGCTTCTCGTACTGCTCCTTGGTATGCTGATTATGCTAATTACATTGTTGCTAAATATATACCGCCTAGTTTCACATACCAGCAAAAGAAAAAGTTCTTTTATGATTTAAGACATTACTTCTGGGATGATCCACACCTTTATAAAGGAGTAGATGGTGTTATTAGAGGTTGTGTGCCTGAGCATGAACAGGAACAGATCCTACGTAAGTGTCATTCTGAATCTTATGGAGGACACCACGCTGGAGATAGAACTGCACACAAGGTACTACAATCTGGTTTTTATTGGCCTACTCTCTTCAAGGATGCTCGTAAGTTTGTCTTATCTTGTGATGAATGTCAAAGAATACGTAACATTAGTAGACGTCAAGAAATGCCTATGAATTATTCTCTTGTTATTGAACCATTTGATGTTTGGGGCTTTGATTATATGGGACCTTTTCCTGCCTCTAATGGTTATACACATATTTTAGTTGTTGTTGATTACGTTACTAAGTGGGTAGAAGCTATTCCAACTAGTAGTGCTGATCATAACACTTCTATTAAAATGCTTAAAGAAGTTATTTTTCCGAGGTTTGGAGTCCCTAGATATCTTATGACTGATGGTGGTTCACATTTTATTCATGGTGCTTTCCGTAAGATGCTTGCTAAGTATGATGTCAATCATAGAATAGCATCTCCTTATCATCCGCAGTCTAGTGGTCAAGTAGATTTGAGCAATAGAGAGCTCGAATTAATTTTGCAAAAGACTGTGAATAGATCTAGAAAGAATTGGTCCAAAAAACTTGATGATGCATTATGGGACTATAGAACTGCATACAAAAATCCTATGGGTATGTCTCCTTATAAGATGGTTTATGGAAAAGCGTGTCATTTACCTCTTGAACTTGAACATAAAGCATATTGGGCTATTAAAGAGCTCAGTTATGACTTCAAAATTGCCGGTGAGAAGAAGTTGTTTGATATTAGCTCACTTGATGAATGGAGAACCCAAGCCTATGAGAATGCCAAGCTTTTCAAAGAAAAAGTCAAACGCTGGCATGATAAGAGGATACAAAAGCGTGAGTTTAACGTAGGAGATTATGTGTTATTATTCAACTCTCGTTTAAGATTTTTTGCAGGAAAACTTCTCTCAAAATGGGAAGGTCCCTACGTTATCGAGGAGGTCTATCGTTCTGGTGCTATAAAAATCAACAACTTCGAAGGCACAAATCCGAGGGTGGTAAACGGTCAAATAGTTAAACATTATATTTCAGGTAATCCCATCAATGTTGAAACTAATATTATTAACCCCTGAGGAATACATAAGGGACACTTTCTAGAACGTTCCAGACCCCGAAAAGGTATAGGTATGTGGTACGATAAGTAAACCGACTCCAAAACAACTCCAATGGCAATTTTTATCAGTTTTGGAATATTTAAGAATTTTAGGAAGAAAGAAGTAGTCCGAAAGGGACACGAGGATCCCACGAGAGTGGAGGGCGCCCCCTCATGTAGGGTGCGCCCCCTGTCTCGTGGGAACCTCGTGTGCCTCCCGGACTCTGTTTTATTGCACGTTACGTATTTTGATAGGTAAAAATTCATTATATACACTCCCGAAGGTTTTGACCATCGTATCACGCAAATATCCTCTGTTTTCGTTTCGAGTTGTTCCTGTAGCAGATTTGGAGCAAGATGTCGTCCCAAGATTCGGAGGGAGAGAGCTATATGGTTGACTATATCGCAAACCCAAAAGTATATGTGGATGTGGAACATTGTGGCTGGACCACGGAGGAAGAAGAAGATTATGATCCAAAGGGGAAGGAGGAGACAAGCTCCGACGAAGAGGATGATCCAGTACCTCAACCTGGCGATATGCATGTGGAGTTCAAGAAGTCAAGCCTCCCTAAGGTCCAATCTATCCCACCATGTTTTTTGTAGGACTGCAAGGCAGCACTATGCAAAAAGATAATGAAACTTGAGCTCGAGAATGAGGATCTGAGGGAGGAAAACTTTAGCCTCAGACGCAAGCTAGAGAAGAAAAATGCAACGAATCCACCATCATCACCTCCGAGGACATAATCACATGGGTATGGGCACTCCCCTTTGAAACTGCCAAGCTTGGGGGAGGTACCCCGGTATCGTATCACCATCACACTCCTATCTTTACCGCTTTATTTAGTTCGATCCTTTTAGTAGTTTCTTGATCTAGTAGTTTGAAGTTTTGATATCAAGTAGTTTTGAGTTTTGCATTGTGATATCTTTATGTAATCGAGTTCGTGTGCTATCTATAATAAAGATTAGTGTGGAGTCAAGGGCTTTGCTATGTTTCTATGATCTTGAGAAAGTAGAAAGAATAAAAGAGTTCATATTGATCTTATGGATAGTGATAACTTCACACATAGAAAGTATGAGGCATAAAAATTGTTAAGAGTTGATAAACGTAGCCTTGGTCATCGTTGCAATTAATAGGAAGTGATAAGGAAAGAGGGGTTCACATATAAATATATTATCTTGGACATATTTTATGATTGTGAAGCACTCATTTAGTATGACATGCTAAAAGAGTTGATGTTGGACAAGGAAGACAACGTAATGATTTATGTTTTCCGACATCTCAGTTAAAGTATATTGTCATTGACCTTCCAAACATGTTGAGCTTGCCTTTCCCCCTCATGCTAGCCAAATTCCTTGCACCAAGTAGAGATACTACTTGTGCTTCCAATTACCCTTAAACCCAGTTTTGCCATGAGATTCCACCATACCTACCTATGGATTGAGTAAGATCCTTCAACTAAGTTGTCATCGGTGCAAGCAATAAAAATTGCTCTCTAAATATGTATGACTTATTAGTGTAGAGAAAATAAGCTTTGTACGAACTTGTTGTGGAAGTAATAAAAGCGACGGACTGCATAATAAAGGTCCACATACAAGGGGCAATATAAAGTGATGTTCTTTTGTATTAAGATTTTATGCATCAACCCTCAACGCGCATGACAACCTCTGCTTCCCTCTGTGAAGGGCATATCTTTTACTTTATGTTTTTACTTTATGCTTGAGTCAAGGTGATCCTCACCTTTCCCTTTTTCATTTTATCCTTTGGCAAGCTCCTCGTGTTTGAAAGATCATGATGCATATATCCAATTGGATGTAAGTTAGCATGGGCCACTATTGTTGACATCACCTAAAGGTGAATATGTTGGGAGGTAACACAATAAGCCCCTATCTTTCTCAGTGTCCGGCTGAAACTCTATAACCACAAGTACTGCATGAGTGTAAGCAATTGTAGGAGACTACGAGATAGTTGAGTATGTGAGCTTGCTGAAAAGCTCTATTATTGACTATTTCTGATGTTACGATAAATTGCAATTGCTTCAATGACTGAGATTATAGTTTGTTAGTTCCCAATGAAGTTTTTGAACCATACTTGACATTGTGGATTGCTTGTTACTTGAGCATAGGAAATCATATGACAAAATCTATATATGTTGCTGTTATTAGAATGATCATGATGCCCTCATGTCTGTATTTTATTTTTATCGACACATCTATCTCTAAACATGTGGACATATTTTTCGATTTCGGCTTCCGCTTGAGGACAAGCGAGGTCTAAGCTTGGGGGAGTTGATACGTACATTTTGCATCATGCTTTTATATCAATATTTATTTCATTATGGGTTGTTATTACACATTATATCTCAATACTTATGGCTATTCTCTCTTATTTTACAAGGTTTACCATGCAGAGGGGGAATGCCTAAGAATGGAATTTGGCCGAAAAGGAGCAAACGTTGGAAACCTATTCTGCACAGCTCCAAAAGTCATGAATCTGCACGAAACAACTTTTTGGAATTAATAAGAATTTCTGAGCGAAAGAAATAGGCCAGGGGGCCCACACCCTGTCCAGGAGACAGGGGGCGCCACCCCTATAGGGCGCGCCCCCTATCTCCTAGCCCCCTGGTGGGCCTCCGCGTCCATCTTCGCTATATCATCACTTTTACCCGGAAAAATCGTGGGCAAGCTTACGGGACGAAACTCCGCCGCCACGAGGCGGAACCTTGGCGGAATCAATCTAGGGCTCTGGCGGAGCTGTTCTGCCGGGGACACTTCCCTCCGGGAGGGGGAAATCATCACCAACATCATCACCAACGATCCTCTCATCGGGAGGGGGTCAATCTCCATCAACATCTTCACCAGCACCATCTCCTCTCAAAACCCTAGTTCATCTCTTGTATCCAATCTTGTATCAAAACCACAAATTGGTACCCGTGGGTTGCTAGTAGTGTTGATTACTCCTTGTACTTGATGCTAATTGGTTTACTTGGTGGAAGATCATATGTTCACATCCTTTATGCATATTATTACTCCTCTGATTATGAACATGAATATGCTTTGTGAGTAGTTATGTTTGTTCCTGAGGACATGGGTGAAGTCTTGCTATTAGTAGTCATGTGAATTTGGTATTCGTTTGATATTTTGATGAGATGTATATTGTCTTTTCCTCTAGTGGTGTTATGTGAACGTTGACTACATGACACTTCACCATTATTTGGGCCTAGAGGATGGCATGGGGAAGTAATAAGTAGATGATGGGTTGCTAGAGTGACAGAAGCTTAAACCCTAGTTTATGCGTTGCTTCGTTAGGGGCTGATATGGATCCATATGTTTAATGTTGTGGTTAGGTTTACCTTAATACTTATTTTGTAGTTGCGGATGCTTGCAATAGGGGTTAATCATAAGTGGGATGCTTGTCCAAGTTAGGGCAGTACCCAAGTACCGGTCCACCCACATATCAAATTATCAAAGTACCGAACGCGAATCATATGAACGTGATGAAAACTAGCTTGACGATAATTCCCAATGTGTCCTCGGGAGCTCCTTCCTCATTATTAGAAATTGTCCAGGATTATCCTTTGCTACATAAAGGATTGGGCCACCTTGCTGCACTTTGTTTACTTTATTTACTTGTTACTCGTTACTATTTATTTTATCACAAAACTATCTATTACCTACAATTTCAGTGCTTGCAGAGAAAACCTTACTGAAAACCGCTTATCATTTCTTCTGCTCCTCGTTGGGTTCGACACTCTTACTTATCGAAAGGACTATGATAGATCCCCTACACTTGTGGGTCATCAGTTTCTCATATTTGTAACTCGAAACAGGGACTACGGATTAAACGAAGATTGGCTAAGGACAAGGTGATGATGCGCGTCAGGAATGGTTCCAAGGTCGATGTGATCGTCGTCGGCACGCTACCTCTACATCTACCGTTGGGATTAGTTTTAGACCTGAATAATTGTTATTTGGTGCCAGCGTTGAGCATGAACATTATATCTAGATCTTGTTTAGTGTGAGACGGTTATTCATTTAAATCAGAGAATAATGGTTGTTCTATTTATATGAGTAATATCTTTTATGGTCATGCACCCTTGAAGAGTGGTCTATTTCTGTTGAGTCTCAATTGGGGTGATACACATATTCATAATATTGATGCCAAAAGACACAAAGTTGATAATGATAGTGCAACTTATTTTTGGCACTTCCATTTAGGTCATAACGGTGTAAAGCGCATGAAGAAACTCCATGCAGATGGACTTTTGGAATCACTTGATTATAAATCATTTGATACTTGTGAACCGTGCCTTATAGGCAAGATGACTAAAACTCCATTCTCTGGAACAATGAAATGAGCTAATGACTTATTGGAAATAATACATACCGATGTATGCGATCCGATGAGTGTTGAGGCTCGTGGCGGGTATCGTTATTTTCTGACCTTCACACATGATTTGAGCAGATATGGGTATATCTACTTAATAAAACACAAGTTTGAAACATTTGAAAAGTTCAAAGAATTTCATAATGAAGTGGAGAATCATCGTAACAAGGAAATAAAGTTTCTGCGATCTGATCATGTAGGTGAATATTTGAGTTACGAGTTTGGCCTTCATTTAAAACAATGTGGAATAGTTTCACAGCTCACGCCACCTAGAACACCACATCGTAATGGTGTGTCCGTACGTCGTAACCGCACTTTATTAGATGCGATCTATGATGTCTCTTACCAATTTACCACTATCGTTTTGGGGTTATGCATTAGAGATAGTTGCATTCACGATAAATAGGGCACCGTCAAAATCCGTTGAGACGACACCGTATGAACTGTGGTTTGGCAAAAAAACCTAAGTTGTCGTTTCTAAAAGTTTGGGGATGCGATGCTTATGTCAAAAGGCTTCAGCCTGATAAGCTTGAACCCAAATCGAAGAAGTGCGTCTTCATAGGATACCCTAATGAAACAATTGGGTACACCTTCTACCACAGATTCAAAGGCAAGATCTTTGTTGCCAAGAACGGAACCTTTCTAGAGAAGGAGTTTCTCTCGAAAGAAGTGAGTGGGAGGAAAGTAGAACTTGATGAGGTAATTGTACCTTCTCTCAATTTGGAAGGTAGCTCATCCGAGAAATCCGTTCCCGTGATGCCTACACCAACTGGAGAGGAAGCTAATGATAATGATCATGAAACTTCAGATCAAGTTGCTACAGAACCTCGTAGGTCAACCAGAGCATGATCGGCACCAGAGTGGTATGGTAATCCTGTTCTAGAAGTCATGTTACTTGACCATGACGAACCTACAAACTATGAAGAAGCTATGATGAGCCCAGATTCCGATAAATGGCTTGAGGCCATGAAATCTGAGATAGGATCCATGTATGAGAACAAAGTGTGGACTTTGGTGGATTTGCCCGGTGATCGGTGATCGATAGAGAATAAATGGATCTTATAGAAGAAGACTGATGCTGATGGTAATGTTACTGTCTATAAAGCTCAACTTGTCGCAAACGGTTTTTGATAAGTTCAAGGATTTGACTACAATGAGACTTTCACACCCGTAGCGATGCTTAAGTCTGTCTGAATCATGTTAGCAATTGCCGCATTTTATGATTATGAAATCTGGCAAATGGATGTCAAAACTGCATTCCTTAATGGATTTCTTAAAGAAGAGTTGTATACGATGCAACCAGAAGGTTTTGTCGATCCTAAAGGTGCTAACAAAGTGTGCAAGCTCCAGCGATCCATTTATGGACTGGTGCAAGCATCTCGGAGTTGGAATATATGCTTTGATGAGGTGATCAAGGCATATGGTTTTATACAGACTTTTGGAGAAGTCTGTATTTACAAGAAAGTGAGTGGGAGCTCTATAGCATTTCTAATATTATATGTGGATGACATATTGTTGATTGGAAATGATGTAGAATTTCTGGATAGCATAAAAGGATACTTAAATAAGAATTTTTCAATGAAAGACCTCGGTGAAGCTGCTTATATATTGGGCATCAAGATCTATAGAGATAGATCAAGATGCTTGATAGGACTTTCACAAAGCACATACCTTGATAATGTTTTGAAGAAGTTCAAAATGGATCAATCAAAGAAAGGGTTCTTGCCTGTATTACAAGGTGTGAAGTTGAGTCTGACTCAATGCCCGACCACTATAGAAGATAGAGAGAAAATGAAAGTCATTCCCTATGCCTCGGACATAGGTTCTATCATGTATGCTATGATGTGTACCAGACCTGATGTGTGCCTTGATATAAGTTTAGTAGGGAGGTACCAAAGTAATCCAGGAGTGGATCACTAGACAGCGGTTAAGAACATCCTGAAGTACCTGAAAAGGACAAGGGATATGTTTCTCATTTATGGAGGTGACAAAGAGCTTGTCGTAAGTGGTTACATTGACGCTAGCTTTGACACTGATCCGGATGACTCTAAGTCACAAACCGGATACGTATTTTTATTGAATGGTGGAGCTGTCAGTTAGTGCAGTTCCAAGCAGAGCGTCGTGGTAGGATCTACATGTGAAGCTAAGTACATAGCTGCTTCGGAAGCAGCAAATGAAGGAGTCGGGATGAAGGAGTTCATATCCGATCTAGGTGTAATACCTAGTGCATCGGGTCCAATGAAAATCTTTTGTGACAATACAGGAGCAATTGCCTCGGTGAAGGAATCCAGATTCCAAAAAACGACCAAACACATCAAGAGATGCTTCAACTCCATCCGAGATTTGGTCAAGGAGGGAGACATAAAGATTTGCAAAATACATACGGATTTGAATGTGGCAGACCCATTGACTAAACCTCTTCCACAAGCAAAACATGATCAGCACCAAGACTCCATGGGTGTTAGATTCATTACAATGTAATCTAGATTATTGAGTCTAGTGCAAGTGGGAGACTGATGGTGATATGCCCTAGAGGCAATAATAAAGTTGTTATTTTATATTTCCTTATTCATGATAAATGTTTATTATTCATGCTAGAATTGTATTAACCGAAAACTTGATACATGTCTGAATACATAGACAAAACATAATTTCGCTAGTATGCCTCAACTAGACTAGCTCATTGATCAAAGATGGTTAAGTTTCCTAGCCATGGACATCTGTTGTAATTTGATCAACGGGATCACATCATTACGAGAATGATGTGATGGCAAGACCTATCCGTTAGCTTAGCATAGTGATTGTTCGGTTTTGTTGCTACTGCTTTCTTCATGTCAAATACATATTCCTCCGACTATGAGATTATGAAACTCCCGAACACCGGAGGAATACCTTATGTGCTATCAAACGTCACAACATAACTGGTTGATTATAAAGATGCTCTACAGGTATCTCCGAAGGTGTTTGTTGGGTTGGCATAGATCGAGATTAGGATTTGTCACTCCGAGTATCGGAGAGGTATCTCTGCACCCTCTCGGTAATGCACATTATATGAAGCCTTGCAAGAAATGTGATTAATGAGTTAGTTGCAGGATGATGCATTACGGAACGAGTAAAGAGACTTGCCAGTAACTAGATTAAACTAGGTATGAAGATACCGACTATCGAATCTCGGGGAAGTAACATACCGATGACAAAGGGAATAACGTATGTTGACATAGCGGTTCGACCGATAAAGATCTTCGTAGAATATGTAGGAACCAATATGAGCATCCAGTTTCCGCTATTGGTTATTGACCGAAGAGGTGTCTCGGTCATGTCTACATAGTTCTCGAACTCGTAGGGTCCGCACGCTTAACATTCGATGACGATATGTATTATATGAGTTATGTGTTTTGGTGACCGAAGGTTGTTCGGAGTCCCAGGTGAGATCACGGACATGACGAGGAGTCTTGAAATGTTCGAGAGGTAAAGATTGACATATTGGAAGGTAGTATTCGGACACCGGAAGGGTTCCGGGATGAATCAAGTACATACCGGAGTACCGGAGGGGTTACCGCAACCCCCCGGGGGGAAATATGGGCCATAGTAGGGAGGCTAACCAGCCCACAAGGGGTTGGCGCGCCCCCTACCAGGGAGGAGTCCGAATTGGACAAGGGGTGGGGGCGCCCCCCCTTTACTTCTCCTACTCCCTTTCCTTCCCCATTTCCCCCTCCAGTAAAAGGAAAGGGGGGGTGAATCCAACTAGGAATCCAAGTGGGACTCCTCCCACTTGGGGCGCGCCTAGGGCCGTCCTCCTCTGGATCCCTCCTTTATATACGGGGGTGCCCCTAGAGCACACCAATTGCTCCAAGCCATGTGCGGTGCCCCCCCCCCCTCCACAGTTTAAGCCTCCGGTCATATTCTCGCGGTGCTTAGGCGAAGCCATGCGCGGGTGACATCATCATCACCATCACCACGCCGTCGTGCTGACGGAACTCATCTACTCCTTCGACCCTCTGCTCGATCAAGAGCTCGAGGGACGTCATCGCACTGAATGTGTGCAGAACTCTGAGGTGTCGTACGTTTAGTACTCGATCGGTCGGAACGAGAAGACATTTGACTACATCAACTGCGTTAACTAAACTCTTTCGCTTTCGGTCTATGAGGGTACATGGAGACACTCTCCCCCTATCGTTGCTATGCATCTCCTAGATAGATCTTGCGTGAGTGTAGGAAATGTTTTGAAATTTCATGCTACGTTTCCCAACGGCCATACACTCATTGGAGTAGTGTGTGGGTCTTCCACAATTTTAGCAATTATGATCACAACTAGAAGATGTTTTGTCATTGTTGGACCTTGACTTGGAACTTCTCTCTTTGCTTCTATTCTTGTAGAATTTGTTGAAGTTCTTCACCATTAAGCTCAATTCTTCATTGGAGACTAGCTTGTCACTTGATGTTGTAGGACCATCACTTGTAGCTTTGTAAGCACTAGTTGACTTGCTGTGGAGCTCATCCTTATCCTTGAGTGACATCTCATGAGCACCAATTCTACCAATGACCTCCGTTGGCTTGAGATCATTGTAGTTGGGCATCTTTTGGATCAATATGCGCATGGTATCATATTTTCCATCCAAGGCTCTAAGGATCTTCTTGATGATGAATTTGTCGGTCATCTCTTCACTTCCTAAGCCGGCAATCTCATTTGTGATGTGACCAAGACTAGAGTACATTTTGACGACTCCTTCACCATCCTTCATCTTGAACTTGTCAAGTTGACTTTGAAGCACATCCAACTTGGATTCCTTGACGGACTCGGTCGTGCATATCAACCAAAGTATCCCAAATTTCCTTTGCATTCTCAAGGCGGCTGATTTTGTTGAATTCTTTGGGGCATAATCCATTGAAGAGAATATCACAAGCTTGAGCATTGTATTGCAACATCATCAATTCATTCGCGGTCGCTTCACGATCCGGTTCTCTACCATCTTCAAAGTATTCACCTTGCAAGCTAATACGGACAATAGCTCAAACGACGGGGTTATGACCAAGAATGTGCATTTTCATCTTATGCTTCCAACTAGCAAAATTTGTGCCATCAAAGTAAGGACCTCTATGGTGGTAACTTCCCTCGCTAGACTCCATACTCTCCTAGGTCGTGAAACCAAGGCTATGATCACCAAAGCTATGGAAATCAAGGCTAATGGAGACCAAAGCTCGGGTATTACTTGTAGGATCAAAAGTATGTCTAGAGGGGGTGATTAGACTACTTGACCAAATAAAAATCTATCATTTTCCCAATTTTAGTTGTGGGCAAATTTATCTATTAGCACAAGTCAAGCAATCGACCTACACATGAAATTCTAAGAGTATAGTAGCAGAAAGTAAAATATTGCATATGAAGGTAAAGGGAGGGGTTTGGAGAAGGCAAACGCAATGGAGACACGAAGATTTTTGGCGTGGTCCCGATAGGTGGTGCTATTGTCGTCCACGTTGATGGAGACTTCAACCCACGAAGGGTAACGGCTGCGCGAGTCCACGGAGGGCTCCACCCACGAAGGGTCCATGAAGAAGCAATGTTGTCTATCCCACCATGGCCATCACCCACGGACTTGCCTCACTCGGGTAGATCATCACAAAGTAGGCGATCTCCTTGCCCATTGTCGGAGTAATGGGCCACGGGTAGCCTAACCCGAGTCCATGAGCCTTTCAAGACTTTGGGCCAGCTGCGCCCCACGAGACTCTAGAATAAAGCGCCGCCTTCCAATGGCTGGCTGGCTCAACGGCCGGCTGCCAGAAGACGGCCGGGCACCAGCAGACGGCACCAAGACGGGCCGACTCCTAGCAGGCGGCCTCCGCAGAGGCCGGCTCCTAGCAGGCGGCCCCCGGCGCCCTAAGAGTCTGCGCCCCTCATCAAGAGGACGAGACAGGGTGGGGCTACAGTGTAGCCCATCACCCCCGAATCCCGGGCCTGGCGTGGCCATAGTGCCCCGTACACACGGAGATCTCTGCACGACACGGCATTGTTGCCGCGCCACCCTTGACATCACCCCTGTTAGGCGGGGCCTGCTCCCACGACGACCTGTCGGTACGGCTCGCAGGCGGCGGACCCTACCAGGCAGCGAGGGCCCGGAGGGCGGCCTAGCCTGGCCAGTCAAATCCAAGGGGATCCGGCTCCTGGCGGGCAGCCGGATCCTTCCTCGAGGCTTGTGCACCATTAACCAGACTAGACATGGCGAGGCTACAATGGTCTCCCACCAGGCGGCGAAACTGTAGCCATGCCCTTCCCGACCAAGCGTGCGTCGGTAACGTTACGTCTACAGTGATTAGCCACCAACCAGACCCGCCAGCGGCGGGGGCGGCCTGTCGGCTCCATACCAGACTAGGCGGTGGGCCCCAGCAGACGGCGGAGAAGCCGGCGACCAGAGACGCTGACAGCCAGGTCCTACACCCGACCAAGTTACCATTGTACCCCTGGGGGGTAGGCCTATATAAACCCCCCAGGGCGGCCATGCAAAGGGTTCCCAACCGGTTAGAACTAGACTCACACCTAGAGGAAGAAGAGAGCTAGCCCTGCCTCCTTCTACCTCTAGCATACAGCTCAAGGAGCACGATTGTACTCACTAGTTCCTTAGTGATCATGCGGAGACCCGGCAGAGCAGGACTAGGGGTGTTATCTCCTAGGAGAGCCCCGAACCTGGGTAAAGTGCGTCGGCATCCGTGTCTACGCCTGATCCCACTTCCAGGCACCGGTGACGTTCTACTCGCTCCCACCATGATAAGCCATCCTTTGGCATATGTCGCACCCAACCCCCGACATTTGGCGCCCACCTTGGGGCGAGGTGCACCGTCATCCGGAGACCTGTTCTGGACGGGAACCTTGTTCCTTCCTGGCGAGCGCAGCCAGCCCAGCATGTCCGACGGTGTCAGCACTTGCTACCTCTTGAGCACTGCGTTGTATTTCCCTGAAGAGGAGAGGATGATGCAACAAAGTAGCGTAAGTATTTCCCTTAGTTTTTGAGAACCAAGGTATCAATCCAGTAGGAGGCCACGCACAAGCCCCTTGTACCTACACAAAACGATAGCTCCTCGCAACCAACGTGATTAGGGGTTGTCAATCCCTTCACGGTCACTTACGAGAGTGAGATCTGATAGAGATGATAAATAATATTTTTGGTATTTTTGGTATATAGATGCAAAGTGAAAAGTAAAAGGCAAAGTAAAAAAATAAAGCAAGTAATAAAGTAATGGAGATTGATATGATGAGAATAGACCCAGGGGCCATAGGTTTCACTAGTGGCTTCTCCCAAGAGCATAGATATTCTACGGTGGGTGAACAAATTACTGTTGAGCAATTGATAGAATTGAGCATAGTTATGAGTATATCTAGGTATTGATCATGTATATAGGCATCACGTCCAAGACAAGTAGACCAAAACGATTCTGCATCTACTACTATTACTCCACTCATCGACCGCTATCCAGCATGCATCTAGAGTATTAAGTTAAAAACAGAGTAACGCCTTAAGCAAGATGACATGATGTAGAGGGATAAATTCATGCAATATGATAAAAAAAACCATCTTGTTATCCTCAATGGAAAAAATACAATACGTGCCTTGCTGCCCTTCTGTCACTGGGAAAGGACACCACAAGATTGAACCCAAAGCTAAGCACTTCTCCCATTGCAAGAACTACCAATCTAGTTGGCCAAACCAAACTGATAATTCAAAGAGACTTGCAAAGATAACTCAATCATACATAAAAGAATTCAGAGAAGATTCAAATATTATTCATAGATAAGCTGGATCATAAACCCACAATTCATCGGTCTCAACAAACGGACCGCAAAAAGAAGATTACATCGAATAGATCTCCACGAGAGAGGGGGAGAACATTGTATTAAGATCCAAAAAGAGAGAAGAAGCCATCTAGCTACTAGCTATGGACCCGAAGGTCTGAAGTAAACTACTCACACTTCATCAGAGGGGCTATGGTGTTGATGTAGAAGCCCTCCATGGTGGATGCCCCCTCCGTGAGCTCCTAACAGGCCCAAAGATGGGATCTCGTGGATACGTAAGGTTGCGGCGGTGGAATTAGGTTTTGGCCTCTTCCGATCGCTCGGGGCAATGAGGTATATATAGGAGGAAGGAGTATGTCGGTGGAGCAACAGGGGCCCACGAGGCAGGGGCGCGCCTAGGGGGCCCCACCCTTGTGATCGCTCTTTTGTTCCTTGGAGCAGGTCCAAGTCTCCGGATCACGCTCGTGAGAAAATCACGCTCCCGAAGGTTTCATTCTGTTTGGACTCCGTTTGATATTCCGTTTCTTCAAACACCAAATAGGCAAAAAAGAGCAATGCAGGCTGGGCCTTTGGTTAATAGTTTAGTCCCAAAAATAATATAAAAGTGGAAAATAAAGCCCAATATAGTCCAAAAAAGAGATAAAGTAGCATGGAGCAATCAAAATTATAGATACGTTGGAGACGATCGTATTTACTGCACGGCGCGAGATCGCTTCTTGCCACGAGCTGCCTCGCCGACCTTGTTGGCGAGATCCGCCTCTCCGATGAACCTGCATCCGACGCGGGCACCGACTGCCCCGAGAGCCGCCTCGTCAGCCTCCTCGACCAGCTCCACATCACCAGCGAGCCTGCTGTGGACTTGGAGTCTGTTGGCTCCACCGACCCAATGATCATCGACTTTGACACGGCATTGCTTGACGTGTTCCCCACCAACGTGGTGGTCTACGATGAGCTGCCTCCTCGTGAGCACAGCGGCGGGAGCACCATCACGGAGGTTCTTGTCATCAACAGTGGCGAGCACTCGGACGGAGGCGTTCGAGACCCACTCGATGCGGCGCTGCACGACTTGTCAGTGCCCATCCCGGAAGACGCAGATGTTGACGCTAGAAGCATGCCACGTCCGGCTCATCGAAAGCGCCAACCAATTGGCCAGCATGCGACGCCTCTCGGAAGCCTACCGGCGCGAGATGGACCGAGCAGTCAGCGGCATGTCGGCTCCTGAGGGGCCTAGCCGCATCGGCTCGATCCAGCAGCATGGCGCGACCATCGCCAGCATGTTTGGGATGGATCGTCCTGTCTACGCCACACCAGCAGAGAACATATGAGCTGCACAAGCAGTAGCAGATGAGCTAGACAAGTACGAGGGCGATGATCGTCGCCACATGACGGAGCGCATCTAGTAGGTCCTTCACACGGCCGCCGAGCAGCAAGAAGCCGGCTGCCGCACCAAAGCGCCCATCCGGCGGAATGATGAACCGCCCCTTCGCCAGGATCACGGCGCGACATCTCGGACGCCGACTGGTGGCATCCGTGGTAGAAGAGGCAATGAGTTGGCTGCCAGCCGCAGTCGGACTCACCTCTCCATCAAGCACGACGCAGAAGGCCACCCCCGAGCTGTGGAGCGGCAAGGCGACCTGCCTCCTCCTCAGCCTCGTGGAGAAATGCATCCCACTCCGCCGCCTGTCACGCACCCGACACTCAGCGACCGCCTTGGCCACCGGGAAGGAGTCGGGGAGAACGACGCTCGCCATCAAATCGACCGCCTCAATCGTTCCTTGGCGCTAGAAGAAGAAGATGCGTTGGGCCCGCCCTATTTTGGCCCTCGAATCCAAGAGGAGCCTTTCCCTCGAGGGTTCACGCTCCCACGAGATATGCCCAAGTACACCGGCTCCATGAAGCCGGAGGACGGGCTGGTCGACTACTCCACGGCCGTCAGCATAGCGAATGGCAAGAAGTGCGTTGGTGTGACGTACGTCCCACTCATGCTCGAGGGCACAACCCGGACGTGTCTTAATAGCCTGAAGCCCCGCAGCATCAACAGTTGGGTTGATTTCACTGAAGCCTTCATCCGCAACTTCACCAGCACGTCAAGGTCAAAAAAACCTTCACCAGCACGTACAAGCGGCCTCCCAAGCCCCGCCAGCTCTCCTTGTGCATCCAAGGGCCCACCGAATCAACTCGCGACTATCTCACGCGCTGGGTCGAGCTGCGCAACTCCTGCGAAGGCGTGCACGAGGTGCATGCCATTGAATACTTCACCGCCGGGTGCCGAGAGGGCACCCTCCTCAAGCACCAACTTCTATGCGACGAGCCGATGACTCTCGATGAACTGCTGATCATCACCGACAAATACACCACGGCCGACTCCTCCATGAAGGCGAAGATCCAAGTCAACGCATCCGGCAAGGTAGCTCCTCAGGCTCCTCGGACTCCGGCTGGTGACACCAGTAGCTGACAGCAACCAGGCGACAACAAGCGCAAGGCCACGCAGCTGGCTTCCACCAGCCGGCAGGTGGCGACAGTTGAGGACCAGCAGCCAGAAGGGCAGCCTCCACCCAAGCGTCAGAAGGGCGGCAAGCCCAATTGGTTGCCCGCTTTCTTGTACGAGCAGACTCTTGATGCGCCCTGCAAGTTCCCTAGCGGCGCGAAGCCCTCCAACCATACCACTCGGAAGTGCCATTGGCTCACCCGAATCACCAAGGGAGATGGACTCCTGCCTCCTCCGCCTGCCGACCCGCCGCCTCCTTTGCCCCAGCAGCCGGCGGTTCGGCCAGTCGGCGCCAAGATGAGTATCCTGAGGAGCATGAAGCCTATGTCGTGTTCACCAGCGTGGCCGACGACAGGCACAGCAGACGACAACAGCAGCGAGAAGTACATGCGGTGGCTTCAGAGACCCCAGAATTCATGCACTGGTCTGAGAAGCCTATCAGTTGGAGCAGGGCTGACCACCCGGAGGTGATGCCCTCTCCTAGTTCTTATGCCCTGGTCTTAGATACCACCTTCGCAACAGAGAGGCGGGCAGCCCGTTTCTCCCGAGTCTTGATAGATGGCGGCAGCAGTATCAACATCTTCTATCCTGACATGATGAAGAAGTTGGGAATCAAGCAGAAGTAGTTTTACCCCAGTCGGACTGTATTCCATGGCATAGTTCCTGGCCTTTCCTGCTCACCAATCAGCAAGACCGAGACTGACGTTCTCTTCGGAGACAAAGATCACTTTCGCCGAGAACCAGTCTGGTTTGAGGTGGTGGACCTTGAGAGCCCCTACCATGCGCTACTTGGCCGGCCTGCTCTGGCCAAGTTCATGGCGGTCTTCCACTATGCTTACCACAAGATGAAGATGCCGAGTACCAAGGGAATCCTGACCATAGTCGGAAACTACAAGAAGTCGTCTGCCTACGCTGCAGATAGCAGCCAGCTGGCCGAGTCCCTTGTGATAGCAGCTGAAAAGCGGCTCCTTGACCGGGTTGTGGCGATGACAGGCAAGCAACCAAAAATGTCACCCACCCCCAAGGAGTCGGAAGTTGAGGGATCATTCAAGCCAACGAAGGAAACAAAGAAGATACCCCTGGACCCGGAGAGGCACGCAGTCATAGGTGCAAACCTTGACAGCAAATAGGAAAGCAAGCTCGTCGATTTCCTCCATGAGAATCGGGACATCTTTGCATGGTCTCCCAAAGACATGCCGGGTGTTCCGACGGATTTCGCCAAGCACAAGCTACATGTCCGACCTAACACTAAGCCGGTCAGGCAGCCCTTGCCCCGCCTGTCAGAAGAAAAGAGAAGAGTTGCTGGGGAAGAGATAGCCCGGCTTCTAGCAGCCGGCTTTATCATGGAAGTGCTCTTCCCAGAATGGTTGGCCAACCCAGTTCTTGTGATGAAGAAGAATAAGCAGTGGTGCATGTGTATTGATTATACCAGCCTCAACAAAGCTTGCCCCAAAGATCCCTTTGCTTTGCCAAGAATCGACCAAGTGATAGACTCCACAGCCAGATGCGAGCTGTTGAGTTTTTGGATGCGTACTCAGGGTACCATCAGATCAAGTTGAACCCGGCCGATAGGCTGAAGACCGCCTTCATCACGCCATTCGGAGCCTTCTGCTACCTGACCATGACGTTCGGCTTGAGAAATGCCGGCGCCACGTTTCAGCGCTGCATGCAGAAGTGTCTCCTCGAGCAACTCAACAGAAACGCCCACGTTTACGTGGACGATGTGGTGGTGAAGACGGAAAAGCATGGCACGTTGCTAGAAGACCTCAAGGAGACATTTGAGAACTTGCGCCAATTTCAGATCAAGCTCAACCCGGAGAAATGCGTCTTCGGAGTACCAGCCAGCCAACTTCTCGTTTCGGTCTCGAGCTGCATAGAGTGCAACAACTAGTTGAGAATTTAATGTATATATGTAGAGAGTAAAGCTTTTAATAAGAATTATTGAGCTAAAGGTGAGGATTCTAGAGACATTAGCATCTAATAGTAAGGATAGAACATATGAATATATTACAAATGAAGGAAAATAATGTTTATGTTCAAAACTTTATGAAATCAATGTGGTTTTTCCTAAAATTATTACCAAATTTTTGCCCTTCCTTAAAATTTCCTAATTTGCTTATAGAAACCTAATTTTCGGGCACAATATTTTATATTTCCATTATGTTGATCTTTATCTTCTAAAGTATTAAAGTAGGAAAATATGTACAAGGTTTAAAGTATTTTAGATTAATCACCAATAAAAGTCCTTTCACTTTGCATTAAGATAAATTGTTCTCAATGCTATTTTTATTTATTTTTTAAATTTTGAATAACCTTTCCTATTTAGCCCAACATGAATAATAAAGTATTTTGTAATTAAAAATTTTTCAATGGAATATTTGGAAAGAGCACACAAAAGAGACGACTCGGGCAAGGAGACAGAGAGGCCATGGAACGCAAACTTCCTCCGAAGATTTTACAGTTAAAGCAGTATGTACCATGCTACCTTTTGTATTAAGTACGAAGACTCCGAGTCCCCCGAGAAGAGCTCGGGGACTACCCTCTTTTATCTATATGATAAGTATTATGCCTATGAATGTGTTGTTTCATTATTCCGCCTGGCACCGGGTTCGACTAGTCCGCCCAGGAGCTCGCCGCCTTCTACTATGTGCCATCTCCTGCAGTTGGACAAGTAGTGTGTCGGCACCAGAAAACTTCTCCTGTCAGAAGCCGCAGCTCGCAGAGCGACTGTACGGCGGACAGGGGTTGCCAAAATGGTGCCCATACCAAAAACAGCTAAGGAAAAAGGCGCACACATTCGAGGCTGGAGCAGCCGGCCGACCGGCTTCTACTTACCTTGCCGACGCTCTGATCGGCTAAGTACTTGTCCTCCCGTAAATAGCTAAGTACTCAACCCAGCCGTAGTCTGCAGAGCGGCTATTTAGCTGGCAAGAGGGTAGCAAAGGGAGGGCGGCAAAGAAAAAAAGCAAGGAGCAGAAATCAAGAAAAGTCTGAACTCGGCAAATAAAGCACAATTAGCGACGAAGAATATTTACATAGCAAAAAGCCCATTGGCTAGCATTCAACAGAGTTTGAAATACACCCGCGGGTGGAATTGTGCAAATTTAACAAAAGTTTGTCGAGACCGATAAGCAGGGAAATTAAAGGCAACCGCCTAAGGAGCAACAGAGGGTACCGGCTGGACGGCGGAGTCGGCAGCGCTGGTTGGTGCAGCAAACGGCTGGATGGCAGAATCGGCATCATCGGTTGGTGGAGCAGACAGCTGGACGATAGAGTTGGCAGTGCCGGTTGGGGGAGCGGATGGCTGGTCGGTCTCCGCCTGGTCGCCTCCAGCAGTAGTCGGCGCGCTTGAGCGTGGATCGTTGCTTGAGGCACAGTCAGGTGAGGCTGGCTGTCCGCTCCGACCTCCGGCACGTCCTCCTCGCTTTCCTCATGCTCCGTGTCCTCCCCTTCATCGCCGGAATCAATCACCTTGACCGAGTCCTCACTGTCCTCCGGATTCAGCCCAAACCACTCCAGTGGCGCCGCCGTCATCAGCCAGCTCCAGGACAAAGACGCTGGTGTCGGTGTAGTCGGCGATCGCCGCTACCCGCCTGACAAGGTCGTCCTCCACTGCCACCAGCTCCTCCTACACCTCCAGCCAAAACATGGTCAGCTGGGATAGATCCAGCCCAGGTTACCATGCCTTGACAAGTTCTAGAGCCCGGCGCCCTCCAGCCCGGGCCGAGGAGCCCTTCCAGGCCTCTAGGCGACCAACCGCAACCTCCAGCCAGTCAGCAGTCCGACTGGGAGTGCGCAGAGCCGGCATGCCTGGCCAGAGGGCGGAGATCGCATGGGCTCCGACGCGTTAAAGATGGCGCAGCATCCGGTGAGCCGGCCGAAGATGGTCCTGGATGCTGAGAAGCTGCTCGCTAAGGGTCCGGGGAGCGTCGGCGGCAATCTGCACGCCTTCTGCCTGCCGCTCCTGGCGATAAGCCTCAATGGCCTGGTTTGCGGCAACAGAATGGCCTAGGAAGAAGTCTGCTTGGGTGGAAAGCAAGAAAGACAGAAGTTAGAAGCAAACAGTCGGCCTGAGCAGAGGCCGGCAGCTCAAAGAAAGAAAAAGAGGAAGCTTACCGTCGATCATGTCCTCAATGTTACGGAAGTTAGCAGTCAGCTGCGCCTCCTTGTCGGCCCAGGCGGAGCGCTCAGTCTCAAACTCAGCAAGGAGGTCGGTCTCTTTCGTCTCCGCCTCCTTCTGAGCCGTCTGGAGATGCTCCGTCTGCTCCACCAGCTGCGTGACCAGTCGGTCATGCTCCTCGGCTAGTTTGTTGCACTCTGCATCCTTGGCACGCAACGCTATGTTGGCTTCGCCCAGCTGTTGCTGCAAGGCAGCGTTGGCCTCTACAAAGAGAGAAGAAGAAAGGACGTCAACATTCAACAAGGAAGGGATGCAATTGGCGGGGAGATCCGGCCCGACTGCTCAACAGTCGGCCTGAATCTCGGGGACCACAGCCCGCGGGTGCGCTATCACGCCCCCGCAGAGAAAGAAGTTATCAATGATCAACCAAAGAAATACACTGGCTGGGGAGATCCGGCCCGACTGCCCGGCAGTCGGCCCGAATCTCGGGGACTACAGCCCGCGGGTGCGCCAGCGTGCCCCCACAGAGAAAGAAAGCCAAGACTTACTCCGGCTCTCTGACAAGTTGGTGGTCTGCCTCTCTAGCTCCCGGACGCCGGAGTTGAAGGTGGTCGCACGAAGGTTGTGGTAATCCTGCAATAGGGATGCTAGACGGAGTTAGCACTTAGTGCTCGCAAATTAAAGTTCCGGACCGCCTGCTCAGCAGCCGGCCCGGAACATGGGGCTACACCCAGTGGGTGCGCTGGCGCGCCCCCACCAAGAAATAAAGGATCAAAAATAAAGGAGTGAGAAGCATACCCGGATGGCTGCTCGCGAGTCCAGGAACGCCTCATTACACCGCTTGAGGGCATCGGTGTCAGCCCAGAGCTTGGCCTGGATGTCAAGGGCCGCCTGGTACAAGGCTCCCGTCCCGCCTCCACGCACCCAGCTGGAGGGCGCGGCGCTGGTCGCCTCGGTGTCCGGATCGAGCGAGCTCATGGCGCCCGGCCTCCAGCTGCCGTGGTGCGAGACCGCCAAGAAGACGGCAGCGCTGCGGGTGTGCGGGCCTCAGGAGTTGGGCCAGTCACCACCTCGTTCCCGGCTGGTGGCGCCGGCGGGGCCGCCGGCTGCCTGTCTTGCGCTCCGCCAGTCTGCGGTGGCGGAGGCACGACAACGTCCGGCATGGTGACGTTACCGCCCTTCCTCTCCATGGCCGGCTGCTCGTCGCCGGCTCCCCCAGTCGACGCCACGAACTCTGGTAGAGGCGGCGCAAAATTCAGGGGAGCAACAAGCACCGGCTCCTGGCGGCGTGCGGCCTCCGCGAGCCGCTCCTTCGCCGCTGCATCGGTCTCCGCCTCCGCCAGCTTCTTCAGCGCGGACGCCTCCGCCTTGTCAGCCTCCACCTTCTCCAGGCGAGCGGCTTCCTACTCCATGCGCACCTCCCGCGCATTTCGCTCCTGCGCCTCCAGGAGGTCGGTGGCCGGATCAATTTGCCGGGTGGTGGTGGAGGTCTCCGCCGACCTGATGACAGAGGCGGCGGCCGACTTGTTGAGGGAGAGCGGGGCCTTGAGATAAGAAAGCGAGGCAAAGAAATTTTTAGGCCGGATCGGCAAGAAAGGGAAAGCGTAAGAGAAAATACTTACGCCGACACCATGGGCGGCGCCTTCGGCAGCTTCTGGAACTTGGCCACCTTCTCCGCGGCCTCCTTCTGCCTTGTCGCGGCGGCTAGGTTCTTGGGCTTCTTTAGCATGCTGCCGAATAGGGCGGCGCCTTGCTTCCGTTTGCGCTTGCCGCCTCGGGCGGACGGCTCGGCGAAGGGCCCGGCACCTGTGTTAACAGTGCCCCAGGCGGGGCGCGGCTCGTCTTCCTCGTCGTCATCATCGGGCCAAGTCTCCACGCCGCCCCCTTCTTCGGAGCCGCCTGCTCTGTCGCCACCGCCTACGGCATCGTCCTCCAAGGTGGCCGCCCCCAAGTCAGGGTCGTCCACATCGCTCACCTCCCGGTCCGGCTGGTAGTTACCACCCGGCCCCACGATGGCGGCCGTCGCCGGAGACATGTAGATTTGTGTTCCAAAGAAGCACCATGTGACGCCCGGATAATCAAGCTACAGTAACCTCTGCTAATGACGCCATGTCACTTCTGTTACTGTCGCTAATCTCGCGTTAGTTCAAAACGATTCGAATTCAAATTTGAATTTTTGGCAAACAAACAAAGTTTTCAAACTTTAAAACAAAAATGTTCGGAACGTGTCAAATATTGCATAGATAACTATGGTGAAGTAAACACATTTTTAGAAAATGCATAAATATTTTAAATTGAATAAAACAGGAAGGAAAATAAATAAAAAGAAACAAATGAAAGGAAACCAAAACAAAACAAAAACAACAGACCCCCATTTGGGCCAAGTGGCCCAGTGGCCTCCGCCCCGAGCAGGCCGCCCAACCGCCCCCACCCCCACTCCCTATAACCCGTGGCGGCAAACCCTAACCCACTCGCTCCCGCTCCCTCCCACATCGCCACTCCCTCTCCCCCTCCCGATCCGATCGGGATCGATGAAACCCCACCCCTCTCGCTCCCCATCCCCATGATCAGGCTGGATCGGGCGAATTCCCCCGACGCTGAAGCACTGCTCATGGGCCCCGCCCTCGTCATCGCCCCCCCTCTCTCTCTCCCTCGGCGCCCTCGCCAACAAGGCGACCATGACCCGCCGCTGGATCGACCGCTTCGCGGCGCCGCCTCAAGACCACCACGCCGCCCACGGATTTCCCCACCGCCCGCCTCCTCCTCGTCGGCGTCGCCCCTGTCCTCCTCCCAGCGGACCTCCCGACCTTCGTCGAGCCAGCGCCATTCCCCACGGCCCCAGTGAGCCCATCCTCGCTCCCTCCCTCTCCCTCGCCTCGCGCTTTCGTCCACCATGATCGCTGCCCGATCTCGCCCATGATTGGCCCTTTCATTGCGTCGATCGCGCTCACCGCCCCCAGGCGCCGTCCCCAGCGCGCTGCGTCCGCCTCTACTCCCGACCGCACTCCCTGTGCAGCCCCTATCGCCGCCCGACCACCACCGCCTCCATCCCGTGGCGCCTTGCCGCGCCCGCCAGGGCCGTCGCCGTCCGGGGCCTCCTCTGTTCCCGCCTCTGCCATTTGTCGGCGAGGTGCCTGAGCCTTGTGGACCTCGCGCCCTCATTTGCGGTGGCCTCGAACACAGGCGCCCATCGCCCGAAAACCGCCACGCCTTGCTTTTGGCGCCCAGCGCCCACTAGCGCCCGAACCCACCAAGGCCCCTGGGGCCTATGAGAGATGGGCCCCACGCCTAGAACGTTTTTTTATTAAAAGAAATAATTAAAATAAATAAATAAATAAATAGATAATAAATAAATAATTAGTAATAAAAATAATCAATTGTTTATTAATTAACTAAATTAATTAAGTTAATTAATCCTAATTAATTAATCTAATTAACCTTTTAGCTTAATTAAATAGTAATTAGTTTAACTAAACCCTAATTAACCGGTATGACAGGTGGGTCCCACTGGGCCCACACGTCGGGTTGACCAGTCAACCCTGTTGACTGCTGACATCAGCATGACATCATGCTGATGTCATAAATACATTTTCGAATTAAATTAATTAATTAATTAAATTCCAGAAATTATTAAAATCTTTAGAAAATCATATCTTTTAATCCGTAACTCGGATTAAATTATTTTCAACATGAAAGTTGCTCAGAACGACGAGACGAATCCGGATACGCAGCCCGTTTGTCCGCCACACATCCCTAGCATAGCGAACACGCAACTTGCCCCCTCCGGATCACCTGTCCGAAAACGCAAAACGCCGGGGATACTTTCCCAGATGTTTCCCCCCTTCACCGGTATCACCTACTACCGCGTTAGGGCACACCGAACACCGCGTATTGTCTTGTTACGCTTTGTGATGCTTTGATTGCTCTGTTATTTATTATGTTCCCTCTCCGTTACTTCTTTCCGATAGACCCCGAGACTGCCGGCGACCCCCAGTTCGACTATGGTGTTGGTGACTCGTCCTTCTTGCCAGAGCAACCAGGCAAGCCCCCTTGATCACCAGATATCGCCTATTCTCCTCTATACTGCTTGCATTAGAGTAGTGTAGCATGTTACTGCTTTCCGTTGATCCTATTCTGATGCATAGCCTGACATTGTTGCTACATCTGTTGATACCTTACCTGCAATCCTAAATGCTTAGTATAGGATGCTAGTTTATCTTCATTGGCCCTACATTCTTGTCGATCGCCTTGCTATACTATCGGGCCGTGATCACTTGGGAGGTGATCACGGTATATACTATACATACATACATACTATCTGAGATGGTGACTAAAGTCGGGTTGACTCGAGGAGTACCCGCAAGTGATTACGATGAAATTTGAAAGGACGGTGGCTCCATCCCGGTAGAGGTGGGCTTGGGTTCCCGACGGCCCTCGATCGTTACTTTGTGGCGGAGGCGGCAGGCAGGTTGAGACCACCTAGGAGGCAGGTGGGCTTGGCCCTGTTCGGCGTTCACGGATACTTAACATGCTTAACGAGATCTGGGTATTTGATCTGAGTCTGGCCATTTGGTCTATACGCACTAACCATCTACGCGGGAGTAGTTATGGGTATCCCGGCGTCGTGGTATCAGCCGAAGCCTTCTTGACGTCAGCGACGGAGCGGCGCGCGCCGGATTGGACTGCGTTAACATGACTTCCTTTGTAATGGAGGTTGCTAGGTATGTTTCCGGCCGCCCTCGCAACATGCAGGTGTGCAATGGGTGATGGGCCCAGACCCCTGCGCGCATAGGATTTAGACCGGCGGGCTGACCTCTCTGTTGTGCCTCGTGGGGCTGCGGCGTGTTGATCTTCCGAGGCGGGCATGACCCAGAAAGTGTGTCCGCCAAATGGGATCGGCGTGTTGGGTTATGTGGTGCACCCTGCAGGAAGTTAATCTATTGAATAGCCGTGTCCCTTGGTAAAGGATGACCGGAGTTGTACCTTGACCTTATGACAACTAGAACCGGATACTTAATAAAACACACCCTTCCAAGTTCCACGAGACAACCCGGTGATCGCTTTTCCACAGGAGACGAGGGAGGATTGCGGGTAGGATTATGCTATGCGATGCTCTGGAGATGCTACTTGGAGATGCTACTTGGAGATGCTACTTGGAGGACTTCAATCTACTCTCTTCTACATCTTTGCAAGGCGGAGGCTGCGAGCGTAGTCTTCGATAGGACTAGCTATCCCCTCTTATTACGGCATTCTGCAGTTCAGTCCACCGATATTGCCTCCTTACACATATACCCATGCATATGTAGTGTAGATCCTTGCTTGCGAGTACTTTGGATGAGTACTCACGGTTGCTTTCTCCCCCTTTTCCCCCTTTTCTTTCTTTACGGTTGTCGCAACCAGATCTTTGGAATCTAGGGCAGACGCCACCGTCGGCGATGACCCCTACTACTTGGAGGTGCCTACTACTACATGCAGCCCGCCGGCGTCGACGAGGAGTAGTTTAGGAGGATCCCGAGCAGGAGGCATGCGCCTCTTCGATCTATATCCGGTTTGTGCTAGCCATCTTATGGCAACTTGTTTAACTTATATGCACTTTTCGAGATATTGTTGCTTCGCTTAACTTCGTCTATGATCGAGCACTTGTATTCAAGCCCTCGAGGCCCCGGCTTGTATTATGATGCTTGTATGACTTATTTATGTTTTTAGAGTTGTGTTGTGATATCTTCCCGTGAGTCCCTGATCTTGATCATACACGTTTGCGTGCATGATTAGTGTACGATTGAATCGGGGGCGTCACAAGTTGGTATCAGAGCCGACTGCCTGTAGGAATCCCCCTTCCACACTCCTTGGCCGAAGTCGAGTCTAGACATTATAAAACTTTTACTAACATGGCTGTGTGCCTTACGGGCCCACGTCGCCATCGGGTGGTATTAGGATCTTTTATTCCTCATCCATGCTCTGGGAATCTGATCTCTCTTCTATTCGGGTTAAACGATTTTTACTAAAATCTAACTTTAGGTTCTCGAAAATACTTTTTCCCGGAGAGCCCCTTCAGTCCAGATGATCGCCGGCTGCACCAGAAGATTTCGAAGATACTCTCTGATTTTCTCTCGAGACCTTGTGCCTGTTGCTTTTGCAATTCCCTTCCACCGAAATATCCCTATGGATAAATACTTACACCTGTCGTGCTTACTTTTATTCCCAGTCGATCTTGTTATTACAAGATACCCTGAGAATATTTTGTGCCTACTAGCTTGCAGTTCTTTGCCACCTGAATACCCCTAAGAATAAATTTCTCGCACCTTTCGAGTATCCGCTCATCCCAGTTGTTCAGGTGTTTCACAAAAGTCTTTGAAATACTATTCAATCCTGCGAAAATCCTTAGCAGCTTTATTGCTCTGCAAATACTTGTCTACTAGCATTATGGATGTGTAGGATCGAAAGTATGTCTAGAGGGGGGGGTGATTAGACTACTTGACAATATAAAAATTCTGCCTTTTGACAAAGAACAGTTTTTGGCAGATTCACGATTATGATCAAGTCAAGCATCACCCTACACATGCAATTCTAGAGTATAGGCAGCGGAAAGTAAATTGCACATGTAGTAAAGAGAGGTGGAGAATAGCAAACGCAATTTTGGAGACGCGGTGATTTTTCTCGTGGTTCCAATAGGTGGTGCTATCGTACTTCCACGTTGATGGAGACTTCAACCCACGGAGGGTAACGGCTGCGAGAGTCCACGGAGGGCTCCACCCACGAAGGGTTCACGAAGAAGCAACCTTGTCTATTCCATCATGGCCTATGCCCACGGAGGGCTAGCCTTACTCGGGGTAGATCTTCACGAAGTAGGCGATCTCCTTGCCCTTACAAACTTCTTGGTTCAACTCCACATCTCGATGACGGAGGCTCCCAAGCGACACCTAACCAATCTAGGAGGCACCACCCTCCAAAAGGTAATAGATGTTGTAGATGATGATGAACTCCTTGCTCTTGTGCTTCAAATGATAATCTCCCCAACACTTAACTCTCCTCACCGATTTGGCTGTGGTGGAAGAAAGGATTGAGTGGAAAGCAACTTGGGAAGGCTAGAGATCAAGCTTCATATGGTGGGAGTGGAGCAACTTGATCTCAACACAAGGGTAGGTAGTTCTCTTCTCGAAATGTAAGGTAGGAGTGGTAGTTCTTTCGATGGCTCTCTCCACGAATGAAGAGGGGTGGAGGGTATTTATAGCCTCCACACAAAATCCAACCGTTACACACATTTGAGCAATCTCGGTGGGACCGAAGTTAACAACTCGGTGAGACCGAAAGTTCAAATAATGTGAGCGTTGGGATTTTCAGTGGGACCGAAAATACAATCTCGGTTAGTCCGATTAGTGCAATGACAAGAGCATGCCAATTTCGGTGGGACCGACTTCATCATCTCGGTGACACCGATTTGATGATGAAGATTCTGAAGCTTGGCAACTCAAGTTTCGTGAGACCGAGTTTAGAATTGGAAAATCCGAGTTTGCTAGGGTTTGGCTTATGGCTGAGGTGGTTCATCTCGGTGTGGTGAGTTTGGAAAATCGGTGGGACCGAGACTACTTATGAGTGTATATGGCGGTGAAAGTTCTTGATAGTTTAGGAGATGTATCACTAAGCACTTGAGCAACGGATCATCATCATAACCTCATCCCTTTTAATAGTATTGGCTTTTCCTATGGACTCAATGTGATCTTGGATCACTAAACCAAAAAT
This sequence comes from Aegilops speltoides, assembly GCA_021437245.1. Classification (NCBI taxonomy): domain Eukaryota; kingdom Viridiplantae; phylum Streptophyta; class Magnoliopsida; order Poales; family Poaceae; genus Aegilops; species Aegilops speltoides. The sequence goes on from CM038143.1 coordinate 419,455,618, forward strand.
GGAGTCTTGAGCTTTTGCCAATGCTTGCCTTAGCATTTTGAGGGTCCACTTCTTGAGTCCTTGCCATACCCATATCCTTGAACTCTCTGAAATGATTCTCAAGTAACTATTAGTTCAATGATATATATATGTTGTTATTAATTACCAAAACCACCCGGGATTAGTTGCACTTTCAATCTCCCCTTTTGGTAATTGATGACAACATATAGATCAAAGCTTCGACAAAGGATATAATCAATGAATAATATAAATCGCTTTGAGAAGTATGTGATAAGCAAGAGCTCCCCTAAATTTGTGCATTATTTAAGATTTGCGTTTGAATGCAAATGCACAATCGATTAGGATCATGGGTCACTCTTCCATGTCACATACATCTTGGTGGAGCGCACAAAATGATAAGAATGAACAGCATGCACCCAATCACCAAGACATGAGTAAATGGTCATACAAGATAGGAATAGCATATGATAAGCATTAAGCACACATTAAAGCATAGTACGACCAAGCACTCATTAAGGTAGAATCAAACGTAGTATCAAACACCTGAATGTTTGAAAACCAAAAGTATCTCAAAGAAACCGCAAAAGAACGAAAGAGCAAAAGCGCAAAGACAACAACACTCTCTCTCTCGAAGTCCTATGATCTATACAATTTCTCCCCCTTTGGCAACAAGTTACCAAAAAGTTCGAAAAAGCATAGAGCTAAGCGTCCTTTGGGGACTCTGTTGGCGGCTCCGTGCAGGTTGATGTCGGAGTGGATATGACGACATCGGCGAAGACTTGGTGATGTCTATCTTTGGAGGAGTGGTCCTTTGGAGCTGGAGTTGGATAGCTTCTTTGAACTGTGGAGGTGTCTTTGAAGCTGTAGTCTGGTGTCGATCCTTTGGAATAGCGGTGATCGGGTCTGTGGGAGCTGGAGCGATCTGTTCTTGAAAATCTGGACTAAGTCATCCTGCATCTCACGCATAAGCTCTTCCTTCTCGCTTTGCTTCCTCAATATCGCCTCAAGCTTGTTGACGGTCACTTGTACTTCAGTCAGCTTCACGTCCAGAGCGTGGATCTTGTCCTCAACAATCCTCTCTAAGCTCTCCTGAGACTGTACAATGCTGGCCAGGCGTTGTTCAATCCTTTGAGTAGCTTCAAGTATTTGCTCTCCGAAGCTCTTTGGTTTAGCTGCTGCTGCTGCTTCCTTGTCAGCTTTGGCTTTCTTAGCAGCTTCGATCTTGGCTTGACCTTCAACAGATGTCGGATCCTCCTCATCCATCACAACAACATTGTCTTCATGCTCGCTGCAATGGTAAATGTGCTCTATCCAACAAGAATGTGCCCGTGCCAAACTTGGCATTGATAAGCATCTGAATCATGGGCAAATCCACATGACCTTTTACGGTCATTGCAGTCCTCTTAATGGTCTCTACCATCAAGTCCATCACCTTGAAAGGTGCCTTCTCATCAAGTATGTGCAGCATGTTGATAGAGTATCCTCGATCATGCGATAATCTCCGATTTGGGCATCAAGGTATGCCTCAAAATGGTATTTGTGGTAGGTAAGCCTGCACGGAGATAGTAGGTGAGCGAGCTTCCAGATTCCCAAATCCTTTCTTTGGAATCTCTTTGTACATGTTCTTCATGGATTCATGATTCTTCTTTGGAATCCCATATACATCTATATCATCTTCTCGTTGCCTTTGGAGCATTGAATTTCTGCCCATTCTTCAACAGAAGAAGAGAATCTTTGACCTTGATCATCCATATAATCTTCCCATCGGGGTAGAAGTGAGTGTGGCATAGAATTGCATTATCATCTCATCGTTCCAACTGGTCAATTTCGACCTACAAAGTCTGCAACTTCACATGCGGTGAAGCTTTCATGCACATGTGGAAAGAAATCTCTGTGCTCTTATTTGTCAATGTACTTCCAAATCAACATATCGAGTGTCTGCGACTATGGGCTTCTTGTCCATCAAGACGGTCTCATAGAAGTCCTGCTGCTCTCGGTGTGAAATCTGGGATCTCAGCAGTTCTTCTCCTCACGGCATATGGGTCAGTTTGTCTCCATAGCACGAGACCTTTATCTTTCCTTGCCTTCATATCCTCGGCTTGAGGATGAGCATCATTATGTAGTGGCAGTTTTGGGCGAAGTTTACGCAAAACTGGTCCTTCATCATCGACACTGTTGGTGGCACATCATCCTTGTTCTTTTTAGAATATTTGGAATGTTTCGACGGTCTTCTTGGGCTTGGCAGCAGGCTTTCTTTGGAGTTGCCTTAGCTGGAGCAGATTGCTTGGGCTTTGATGTGGCTCCGGCCTTAATGGCATCACCCATGAACTTAGGCTTCGAGGAGGAGGCTGGGGTGCTTCCTCATCCTCATCTTCTTCTGCTGCATCATGCACTATCCTCTTTCTCTTGGAGGTTTTCTTTACTTTGCTTGCAGTTGCCTCTCCCAAATTCAGCTTCTTGGCAACAGTTGATTGCTTGACTTTCTTTGGTGCCCTTCTTAGTTTGTTGGCCTTGTGGCTCTTTGGCAACAACCTTTCTTTTGGGCTTTGAGGTCACCTCTTCCTCAAAAACAAAATCTGAATCCTCATCATCTGAGTTTCTCTTCTTTCTAGCTCTGGTGGCTGCAGGAGGCAAACCACTTGGTGTACTCCTCTCACCATCATCGGATGAGCTGCTAGGATCGGGACTAGTGCCCTGCCTCGAAATCTCGCAATGGGTGTCTCGACTGTTACGATCATCACGGCATCGACATGGTGACAACTTTGTGAATAGATAAGGTGTAGGCAGAGAAGAAGAGTCATCACAAAATGTAGAAGTTTTGCAAAAAAATGAGTTCAAATTCTAGTATTAGGTTTTCACGAAGACATTTCGTCGAGACCGAGTTTAAGATTCGTGAATCCGAAGTGTTAAGCAGAGCTTGGCACACCACTTTCGGTTTGACGAAGTGGGTTTCGATCTGCCGAAAACACTAGGGTTTCACAGAATCCTCATTTCGGTCACACCGATTTTGCACAACTTCGGTTGGACGAAGGGTGCGGTCTGCAATGGCCATAGGCCAAATCGGTCATACCGAAAATATAAAATCGGTCTCACCGAGATGTGTTCGTGAAACCTAACCCTAAAACTTTTACTCGAATCTAGTTCAAGCGAACTAATCGATGTCAGGAGGATTTCAATCGTGGCAAGATTCTAGGCAATCAAGCGTGCATTGAATCGGAGATGGGAGCACGAGTGGGATCAAAACTCACCCTAACTTGGTGGAGTTTTTCTCGGCGGCAACGGCTCGGAGGAGATGTCCGTTGACGGCGACGGAGACTGCGGCGGCGCCTGAGCGGCAACGGCGACGATCCGGAGACCAAGGCGGCGGCAGCAAGGGGTGGGGCGAAAGCGTTTGAAGGAGAAATCAACGCGCGGCCCTCGAGTATATATACCCCTTCTTTGTTGGTGGGACGAGTTGTAAAACTTCGGTGGCACCGAGATGGATAATCGCTAGGCGTTATGCACTTCGATCACGCCGAAAATCACAACTCGGTTTCACCGAGGTGAGAACCTAGATCGATCTAAATGCTTTCGGTTCGACCGAGTTTGAGTGAGTTGGTCGACCGAAATCAATTAGAAGGTTTTGGAAATTAGCCCTTGACGGATCGGTGGCTCGAGTGCTCCTCACCGGAGGGTCCAAAATGACTTGTTCAAAATTTGTGATGTAAGCATGAATAGAATTTGAGACAAGAAAGCATAGATAGCTAGGGAGGTACTTAGGCATTCTTGTCCATCCATTTGGTCAGAAAACTCAAAACGACCAAAACAACAAATGGATGTCCTCGAATGGATAAAATCATGCATCCAACATGCTCACACAATAAGATAGCAAATGAAATATGTGTCAAACATGCACAACAAAACTCTAGCAACTAACACACAATTTGTCGATGACTAGGTCATCTTTATATGAGTATATTGACTTAGGAGCCAAATGAGAACATTTGATCATAGGTCATACTCATCGTTTAAGCACAAGTGGGGTTACCACTTTTACATAAAGCATTGATGTGTTCACATCATTTGAAGATGCTTTAGCTCAATTTTTAGAGCAAAGCTCCCCCTAGATGTGAGAACCCTTTTAAAGGGTCAAACTAACCTTGGGTTGTCGTAGAAGACTTCATGTAGATGTTGAAGATGTGGATGCTCAATGTTGATGGAGATCATCAAGAGTTGGGAGCTATCCTTTGGATTCGGGCACTTTCAATACCTACATGGGTTAGTCCCACAAGGAACAAACAAGGATATCCATGGACATAGATTGAAGTACACAATAGATGATGTCCATGAAAGCAATGATTACCATGTCCCTTGACTTACCAACAAGAGGGTTTGTGACTCCATGAACTAATGCACGATGTGGAAGTTGATTGCACAAGTTTTGCCAAAATGAATGTGAGTGAAGTATGTTGGCGGAGTCACCCTCAAGAACTTTCTAGTTCTTCTTCTTCGGGATCCACATCATCTTGATGGGAATCCTTGGGGTTGTAGTTGAGCTTGACGAAGTAGAACTTGACGTTTCCTTGGGAACCCACTTGACCATGGCTTGAGGTGCTTCAACAAATGCATCAATCTCCTCTTGAAGCTTGTCCTTGCCTTTTAGCTTGTGGTCTTGTGGTGGAAGGTCATCTTGAGCTTGTTCCACCTTGGAAGAAGTAGGATCATACTTCTCCTTTTGAGGAACAAACGTGGAGTAGGATATTGACCTTCTTCCCATTCAACACCTTCGCATTGAACTTTCGCTCAAAACCAATTCCTTGATTCTTCGGTGCCTTCCTTGCTTGCGAATAATTTCCTCAAAGTTCTTGCTTCGGCAAGGCTCTTGTAGTCACCTTTCTCTATGATCCCTTTCAATAAACTATTTTCTTGCTCAAGTGTAACTTGGCTTGAAACATTGTTAGTGGAATCAAGAGAACTACTAGAAGCAACAACATTGGATTTAGCATGGTTATTGTTACTACTAGAAGAAGAATTTTTCTTATGCTTGTCATGCTTAGACTTAATGGGTGGCAAGAAATTAGACAAGAGAAGTCGTTTGGCAAGATATGAAGAACTCTTCTTTCGAAGATCGTCATTGATTGCTTTTAGAAACTCATGTTCTTGCTCTAGAGTGAGCTTCTCGAGCGTAGCTTCTCATGAGATCTTAGGAGCTCTCTATGATCTTCTTGAGTTGTTTCATGAGCTAACTTAAGAGTGTTTAGTTCTTTAGTTAGACGCTCAATCTCCTTCATAGCATTGTCATTCGACTCTTCTCGACTATAAAGACTACTAGCATGTTCATCGTTACTAGGTTCATTGGATTTATCATGTAAGAGCTCATCTTCACCAAGCAAGTCATCCTCATCACTATCAAAGTCAATGAATTCAGGGTGTGATACCTTGGGGCCTTTAGCCATGAAGCATCTTCCAATTCCCTCATTTGGTGAATCAAATAAGTCGTAGGAGTTGGAGTTGGAGGATATGAGAGCAAGACCGGCAACACCTTCATCTTGATCTGTAGTCGAGTTGGAGTGATAGCTTCCTTGGATTGATTGTCGAGTCGGGCGGAGACCCTTTCACCTACATGAGCTTGATGTTTTCTTCTTGTGTAGCTCCTTGATGACTTGTCTTTCCTCTCCGAATCCTTGCTTCTCCGAGAGGGTCTTCGTTCATAATGATCATCTCTGCTCCTTCTCTCTTTCCGAGGTGACTCATCTCTTGAGCTTCTTCTTCTTGGAGATTCTTCTCTTCTCTTGTGGGGAGCCGTACACTCATTTGAGTAGTGTCCGGGTCTTCCACAATTGTAGCAGTTTCGATCACGACTAGAAGATCTCTTTTCATCATATGATCTAGACTTTGAGCTTCTCTCTTTGCCTCTATTCTTGTAGAATGTGTTGAAGTTCTTGACCATTAAGCTTATCTCTTCATTGGAAACTAACTTGTCACTTGAGGTTGTGGGAGCATCACTTGTAGCTTTGTAAGCACCACTTGACTTGTTGTGAAGCTCTTCCTTATCCTTAAGTGTCATCTCATGAGCAACAATTCTTCCAATGACTTGGTTGGCTTGAGATTCTTGTAGTTTGGCATCATTTGGATCAAAGTGCACACGGTGTCATACTTTCCATCCAAAGCTCTGAGAATCTTCTTGATGATGAATCGGTCGGTCATTTCTTCGCTTCCTAAGCCGGCAATCTCATTTGTGATGAGAGCAAGCCTAGAGTACATTTCAGCGACTCCTTCACCATCCTTCATCTTGAACTTGTCAAGTTGACCTTGAAGAATATCTAGCTTTGACTCCTTCACGGACTCGGTACCTTCGTGCATTTCAACCAAAGTATCCCAAATCTCTTTTGCATTCTCAAGACGGCTGATTTTGTTGAACTCCTCAGGACACAAGGCATTGAAGAGAATGTCACAAGCTTGAGCATTGTTTTGCAACATCCTCAATTCTTCCGTTGTAGCTTCACAATCCGGAACTTTTCCTTCCTCGAAGAATTCACCTTGCATACCAACACAAATAATGCCCCATGCGGCTGGGTTATGACCAAGAATATGCATTTTCATTTTATGCTTCCAACTAGCAAAATTTGTACCATCAAAGTAAGGACCTCTCGAAAATTACCCTCACTAGGCGCCATACTCTCCTAGGTTGTGAAACCAAGCTTATGGAGTCAATGCAATGGAAACCAATACAATGGAGACCAAAGCTCGATACCACTTGTAGGATCGAAAGTATGTCTAGAGGGGGTGATTAGACTACTTGACAATATAAAATTCTGCCTTTTGACAAAGAACATTTTTGGCAGATTCACGATTATGATCAAGTCAAGCATCACCCTACACATGCAATTCTAGAGTATAGGCAGCGGAAAGTAAATTGCACATGTAGTAAAGAGAGGTGGAGAAGAGCAAGCGCAATTTTGGAGACGCGGTGATTCTTCTCGTGGTTCCGATAGGTGGTGCTATCGTACTTCCACGTTGATGGAGACTTCAACCCACGGAGGGTAGCGGCTGCGAGAGTCCACGGAGGGCTCCACCCACGAAGGGTCCACGAAGAAGCAACCTTGTCTATTCCATCATGGCCTCACGCCCACGGAGGGCTAGCCTTACTCGGGGTAGATCTTCACGAAGTAGGCGATCTCCTTGCCCTTACAAACTTCTTGGTTCAACTCCACATCTCGATGACGGAGGCTCCCAAGCGACACCTAACCAATCTAGGAGGCACCACCCTCCAAAAGGTAATAGATGTTGTAGATGATGATGAACTCCTTGCTCTTGTGCTTCAAATGATAATCTCCCCAACACTCAACTCTCCTCACCGATTTGGCTGTGGTGGAAGAAAGGATTGAGTGGAAAGCAACTTGGGAAGGCTAGAGATCAAGCTTCATATGGTGGGAGTGGAGCAACTTGATCTCAACACAAGGGTAGGTAGTTCTCTTCTCGAAATGTAAGGTAGGAGTGGTAGTTCTTTCGATGGCTCTCTCCACGAATGAAGAGGGGTGGAGGGTATTTATAGCCTCCACACAAAATCCAACCGTTACACACATTTGAGCAATCTCGGTGGGACCGAAGTTGACAACTCGGTGAGACCGAAAGTTCAAATAATGTGAGCGTTGGGATTTTCAGTGGGACCGAAAATACAATCTCGGTTAGTCCGATTCGTGCAATGACAAGGGCATGCCAATTTCGGTGGGACCGACTTCATCATCTCGGTGACACCGATTTGATGACGAAGATTCTGAAGCTTGGCAACTCAAGTTTCGGTGAGACCGAGTTTGAATTGGAAAATCCGAGTTTGCTAGGGTTTGGCTTATGGTGAGGTGGTTCATCTCGGTGTGGTGAGTTTGGAAAATCGGTGGGACCGAGACTACTTATGAGTGTATATGGCGGTGAAAGTTCTTTGATAGTTTAGGAGATGTATCACTAAGCACTTGAGCAACCAGATCATCATCATAACCTCATCCCCTTTTAATAGTATTGGCTTTTCCTATGGACTCAATGTGATCTTGGATCACTAAACCAAAAATGGAGTCTTGAGCTTTTGCCAATGCTTTCCTTAGCATTTTGAGGGGTCCACTTCTTCAGTCCTTGACATACCCATATCACTGAACTCTCTGAAATGATTCTCAAGTAACTATTAGTTCAATGATATATATGTTGTTATTAATTACCAAAACCACCCGGGGATTAGTTGCACTTTCAGGATGTTTCCCATATATCTGGCAATATTCACTAGTATCTTTTGACACCGTCATTTTGATCCTATTGATTCAATATGTGAGCGAATGCACACAATCATCTATCAACCCTTCTAAATTATCTTTCCGACTCAGACATCATTTTTGAACATGAGCTGGTTCTCGACCAAACTATTTGTCGCCAATTGTGCCTCTGGTCTGTCCAACCTATCCATCCTTGATCAGAGCGACTGCTTCTGATCCTTTGTTTTGGAAATCGTAATTCCTTTGTTATCTAAGCATCGAATTATTTCGATGTTCTATAATATGATGCTCGTGCATTTTTTTCTTTCTCTGATGGAGTACCAATACTCACATCAGCTCCGTTGTGGATCACCCGATCCATTGTTGGATTGTTATCCGACAGTGTCCTTCATATTCAATCACCTGGTGAGTTCTTCCCCTGATACATAGTTCCTTTGGTAAATTGTATCATCTGCTTGGCCAACCATGCTCTACTTTCGAGCTGGTGGTACTTACTATTGAAGCTTGTGGTATATGTTTCCACGATACCCTGACGGGTTGAACCTATGCCTTCCTTTATATGTGTGAACTCGAAAGTTTTCAGAGTCATCCTCATCTGGTATTTCACCAAGTAAAACCTTCAACACTAATGCCTTTATCAAAGCGAGAAGTGAATGGAAGGTTATACATTGAAGAAGTGGGAGTCGACCTTGAACTTTGTGGATCCTATCATGGAAGCTTCTTGTAATAATAACTATTTCCTTGTTATAATATCATTTGGAATCTGTGAATTGATCCTTTGCAATCATGGATCCGACCATATTTTCTACTTGATTCCATTTCTCAGACAAGTTAAACCACTTGTCCTCTACAGATCAATACACCCATCCAACCTCTATCTTGATCTACCTTCGAGTACTAACCCCCTAGTATCTCGAGGATATCAACCGATTGCACTACATATTATGCATTTCTGATGAAGTAGTGCCTTTCCCCGTCATAGTCACTCCATAGGTTCTGGGTTGTCGTCAACCGAGAACACCGATTAGCGAATCGAATCGCCCCTTTGATTCAGTACTCCTAGTACATTGTGGATGAGAAGTTTAATACTCCATCACGTCATTCCTAGCCTGATCGGCTATAACATTTTGTGCTAAATTTTAACTATGCTACCTGGTCCTTTCTTCCCGGAGCACAATTTTCGACGATGAGCTAAGCTTACGTCGATTTTCCTCATCATATCATTTCACCTTGAACAACAAGCTTGAATTCAAGTTTGTGTCGTACCCATGGTTCCAATAACCTTTTGCTTCATAATTCCTTTAACTTGATGTCATCGCTGATGGATTACATCTTCGTGGAGCCTCTCGACAAAATTTGTCGTGATCATCATCAACATCTTGACTCCTTCCTGGATATCTATTGAATTCATGATGAGAAATACCATCCTTGCCTTCAATGATTTGTGTTGTCATCGACCACTTTAATGCTTCCCCTCCAACACAAACTTGTTTGTGTTTTGTGTTGTACCTTGAGATCCTTGCTACCCAGCATTGTTCTTCTTTACCTTGGAATATTACCACCTTTTATGTCAAGAATGTCCTGAGAATTTCACCACCTCTTAAGTTCTTGTTGCAGCGATGCTTCTCGCCATCACCATTCTTTCTTGGTCCCCGTGTTGGTTCTAACCAGGATACCAACAGATGAACGGTGCAATTTGGATTCTGCCCTTCTAGCAACCCTATTGCTTTGAAGTTAATGGTTGGCTGTTCATTCTTAAACATTTGATTATTGAATCACCATTGCGACGTTGGTTGTGCAACCCAGCCCATATTTCGGGTGCACCTTTCAACCAATGTTTAATTGTGTATGTTTTCCTCGAGCATACATCATGATACCATTTGATCTGACAAATGTTATCTCCTTGTTCACATAATTGCGGAAATCCATCTTTTGTTAATCTCGATGAATTATCGCTGATTCCATCAGCCACCTCCTCATCCTCTCGTTGGTTTACCGATGAACTCTTGTTCGGAACTGGCTTCCATGGTTCATCTCCCGAGAATCTTCTATGTCATCTCGTCAATTTGTATCGCACCTTTTCTCCTCAAGCATCGTGAGTTTGAGGTATCCTAACACTAATCAGATCTGAATCTCGGTCAGATATGATGGTTGGAACATTTTTCCAAGAGTTATAACACTGGTCTTTTATGACCCGGTAAGGTGATGGCATGCCCAGCACACTTGGCCGGATGACCTGCTGTTATAGTTTCCTTATTAGCAAGGTTATCCATTCTTCCATGAGGAAATTGTAAGACTTATTCTACAAGTTGTTCCTGATGGATCCTTCCTGTATCCAAAGTCTGACCTTTGCTTGAAGACCATGTCAATACTATCTCGAAGCATGTCTGTGGTACTCCGATTTTCAACAAGAACATTTGAAGCCCAATGCTAAATGCTTCCTGCTCAATTATCCAAACACCGCTATATGGGTAATGTCATGAAATTCCTCTCCCCTTACATAAATGGTTTTTGTACTTTCTATCCTGTCATGGATATCATGCTCTGTTTGACCTTGGGAAGGACATACCCCTAAAATATGTGTTTTAACACATTTTCCTTTCCAATGTTCTGTTTAATCTGATAATCATATTTTCCTTTCCATTGTTTGGTTTAACCTTTCTTGTGATCTATATGACCTAAGCAGTAATATTCTCCTGCTTATATAAACACCTCGTGGTACCGCTTTTTCAGTAAGACCCTGTTACTATTGTTGATGACATTTCGGTAGCCACCGATGGACGAGAACCTTGCCTATTGGCCCGCCTCGTTCAACGAGCAGGGAAAATGGTTCTCTTCGTCCCTCACCCTTGGTATCGATGTTGTTGCCGACATAACTGATAGGCTACCCTCTGACACGCCTTACTATCATGACCTGCAAGATGTCGGCCCCCTTCCTACTTTTGAACCACATGGTGGGCCCATAACCCACAGTTCCACAGGATCGAAACCTGACTCTCCTACACCCCCTGTTCCCAAGGTTGCTCCTCACGTGTGGCCTCGAATGTAATTCACGAGCCATCTTCCGAGGGATCATCAAATCTGATGCCGGACGCAACACTTATTCTTGATTGCTTTGAGCCCTTTCACGCCCTGTTTCAGGCAACAAACGATTGTCTGCCCGCTTGAAACTTCACATGATACCTCCTTACCTTGCTCTCGATATTTTCTTAAGTTTAAATTCGAGAGTTACTTCCGCCATCTTCCTCGATGTTACCGACCAGATAGTCGACCTTGTAGAGGTCCGTACTCCCGAAATGCCCACCCTTTATCCTTTCCGTAAGTACGATGAAGATCCCGAAGAAAGGATGTGTACTACATCATGATGGCCTGAAGCAGAGAAATGAAGACACCAACATAATGGATCGACCGCTTCGAGAAGAGCAACCAAGACCGAGAACACTCGTTGGAATTATCGTAACCCAATCCCTCCCCCCTTAGCTCCCCTCATAAATCTCGGGACGAGATTTCTTGTGGTGGAGGAGAATTGTGACGCCCGGATAATCAAGCTAAAGTAACCTCTGCTAATGACGCCATGTCACTTCCGTTACTGTCGCTAATCTCGCGTTAGTTCAAAACGATTTGAATTCAAATTTGATTTTTTGGCAAACAAACAAAGTTTTCAAACTTTAAAACAAAAATGTTCGGAACGTGTCAAATATTGCATAGATAATTATGGTGAAGTAAACACATTTTTAGAAAATGCATAAATATTTTAAATTGAATAAAACAGGAAGGAAACTAAATAAAAAAACAAATGAAAGGAAACCAAAACAAAACAAAAACAACAAACCCCTTCTGGGCCAAGTGGCCCAGTGGCCTCCGCCGCCCGAACGGGCCGGCCCAACCGCCCCACACCCCCACTCCCTATAACCCGTGGCGATCAAACCCTAACCCACTCGCTCCCACTCCTCCCACATCGCCACTCCCTCTCCTCCCGATCCGATCGGGATCGGATGAAACCCCACTCCCCTCTCGCTCCCCATCCCCGCGATCGAGAACTAGATCGGGCGAACCCCGACAACAAGCTTGCTTTCGCCGCCCCCACCTCCTCATCGCCCCCCGTCCTCTCTCCTCGTGGCGCCCTCGCCTGTGTGGCGACCATGACCCGCCGCTGGATCGACCGCTCGCCGGCGCCGCCCGAAGACCACCACGCCGCCTCGCCGAACTTCCCCATCGGCCTGCCTCCTCCTACGTCGACGTCGTCCCCATCCTCCTCCACAACGGACCTCCCCGACCTTCGTCGAGCCCGCTGCCATTCCCCCTACAGCCCCAGTGAGCCCTCTCGCTCCCTCCCTCTCCCTCGCGCTTTGCGCTTTCGTCGCCTTGATCTCGCCGATCTCGCCCATGGTTGACGCGCGGCCATTGCGTCCGTCGTGCTCACCGCGCCCAGGCTGCCCGCTGCGCGCGATCGTCCCTCTACTCCCGACCGCACCCGTGCAGCCCCTATCGCCGCTCACCACCACCGCCTCCATCTCATGGCGCCTTGTCGCGCCCGCCAGGAGTGTCGCCGTCCGGGCCTCCTCGTTTTCGCCTCTCGCCATTGTCGGCGAGGCTGCCGACATGTTGGACCTCGCGCCCTCACTGCGGTGGCCTCGGGCACGGGCGCCCATTGCCCGAAACCGCCACGCCCGCACCCGGCGCCCACTAGCGCCCGAACCCACCAAGGCCCCTGGGGCCTATGACAGATGGGCCCCACGCCCAGAACGTTTTTTTATTAAAAGAAACAATTAAAATAAATAAATAAATAAATAAATAATAAATAATTAGTAATAAAAATAAGTAATTGTTTATTAATTAACTAAATTAATTAAGTTAATTAATCCTAATTAATTAATATAATTAAATAGTAATTAGTTTAACTAAACCCTAATTAACCGGTATGACAGGTGGGTCCCACTGGGCCCACACGTCGGGTTGACCAGTCAACCCTGTTGGCTGCTGACGTCAGCATGACATCATGCTGATGTCATAAATACATTTTCGAATTAAATTAAATAATTAATTAAATTCCAGAAATTATTAAAATCTTTAGAAAATCATATCTTTTAATCCGTAACTCGGATTAAATTATTTTCAACATGAAAGTTGCTCAGAACAACAAGACGAATCCGGATACGCAGCCCGTTTGTCCGCCACACATCCCTAGCATAGCGAACACGCAACTTTCCCCCTTCGGATCACCTGTCCGAAAACACGAAACATCGGGGATACTTTCCCGGATGTTTCCCCCCTTCACCAGTATCACCTACTACCACGTTAGGGCACACCGAACACCGCGTATTGTCTTGTTACGCTTTGTGATGCTTTGATTGCTCTGTTATTTATTGTGTTCCCTCTCGTTACTTCTTTCAGATAGACCCGAGGCCGCCGGCGACCCTAGTTCGACTACGGTGTTGGTGACTCGTCCTTCTTGCCGAGCAACCAGCAAGCCCCCTCCCCTTGATCACAGATATCGCCTATTCTCCTCTATACTACTTGCATTAGAGTAGTGTAGCATGCTCTCGCTTTCCGTTGATCCTATTACGATGCATAGCGACATTGTTGCTACATCTGTTGATACCTTACCCGCAATCCTAAATGCTTAGTATAGAATGCTAGTTTATCATCATTGGCCCTACATTCTTGTCGATGCGCCTTGCTATACTATCGGGCCGTGATCACTTGGGAGGTGATCACGGTATATACTATACATACATACATACTATACAGATGGTGACTAAAGTCGGGTCACTCGAGGAGTACCCGCAAGTGATTACGATGAAATTTGAAAGGACAGTGGCTTCATCCGGTAGAGGTGGGCTGGGTTCCGATGGCCCCGATTGTTACTTTGTGGCGGAGCGGCAGGCAGGTTGAGACCACCTAGGAGACTGGTGGGCTGGCCTGTTCGGCGTTCGCGGATACTTAACATGCTTAACGAGATCTGGGTATTTGATCCGAGTCGGCCATTTGGTCTATACGCACTAACCATCTGGCGGGAGTAGTTATGGGTATCCCGCGTCGTGGTATCGGTGAAGCCTTCTTGGCGTCGGCGACGGGCGGCGCACGCCGGATTGGACTGCGTTAACGCAACTTCCTTTGTAATGGAGGTTGCTAGGTGCATTCCGGCCGCCCTCGCAATGTCTTGAAGTGCAATGGGCGATGGGCCTGCACCCTGCGCGCATAGGATTTAGACCGGCGGGCTGACCTCTCTGTTGTGCCTAGGTGGGGCTGCGGCGTGTTGATCTTCCGAGGCGGGCATGACCCAGAAAGTGTGTCCGCCAAAGCGGAATCGGCGTGTTGGGTTATGTGGTGCACCCTGCAGGAAGTTAATCTATTCGAATAGCCGTGTCCCTTGGTAAAAGGACGACCCGGAGTTGTACCTTGACCTTATGACAACTAGAACCGAATACTTAATAAAACACACCCTTCCAAGTTCCACAGACAACCCGGTGATCACTTTTCCACAGGGAGACGAGGGGAGGATCGTCGGGTAGGATTATGCTATGCGATGCTACTGGAGATGCTACTTGGAGATGCTACTTGGAGGACTTCAATCTACTCTCTTCTACATCTTTGCAAGGCGGAGGCTACGAAGTGTAGTCTTGATAGGACTAGCTATCCCCTCTTATTACGGCATTACGCATTCGGTCCATTGATATGGCCTCCTTACACATATACCCATGCATATGTAGTGTAGTTCCTTGCTTGCGAGTACTTTGGATGAGTACTCACGGTTGCTTTCTCCCCCTTTTCCCCTTTCCTTTCTTTACGGTTGTCGCAACCAGATTTGGAGTCCAGAGCGACGCCACCGTCGGCGATGACCCCTACTATCTTGGAGGTGCCTACTACTACGTGCAGCCAGCCGACGACGACTCAGAGTAGTTTAGGAGGATCCGTGCGGGAGGCTGCACCTCTTTCAATCAGTATCGGTTTGTGCTAGCCATCTTATGGCAACTTGTTTAACTTATGTCTGTACTCAGATATTGTTGCTTCCGCTGACTCGTCTATGATCGAACACTTGTATTCGAGCCCTCGAGGCCCCTAGCTTGTATTATGATGCTTGTATGACTTATTTATGTTTTTAGAGTTGTGTTGTGATATCTTCCTGTGAGTCCCTGATCTTGATCGTACACGTTTGTGTGCATGATTAGTCTATGATTGAATCAGGGGCGTCACAGACCACTTAATACCAAGACCAAGACTAAGACAACAACTAAAAAGGGAAAGCTAAGAAACTTACGGCAGGCGGCGGGTTGTCGCGGCAGTATGGCCGCTTGCCAAACCGCCAGGACTTCTCCGACACCTTGAGGTCGGTGATCTCGTTCACCATTCGGGCCACCTCGGCAGTCGGCATGTCCTTCGTGCACATCCGCCTCGGGTCACGGTGCCTGCTCATCCAACAGATCAGATGAGGACGGCCTTGGAGCGAGAGAACCCGGCGCTCGACGAAGGCAATCAGCAAGTCGAACGCCACGAGACCCTCCGCCTCCGTCAGCACCCAGAGCCGGTTGGTGGCAGCGGCCGTGTCGGCCGATACGGGCTTCGGTTGATAGCTCCAGTTGGCCCGAGGCTCAACAGGGGGGCAGCCTCGTAAAGCGGCAGGTTGATGAAGTCGACCGCCGGGTCGACGTTCTCCACGTAAAAGTACGATTGCTGCCACAGTTTCACCGACTGTGACAACTTGATGACCGGGAAGGCGTTCTTCTTTGACGGCCGGTGCATGGCAACGAAGGCACCGCACTGGGCCGCCGTCTCCTTGGCAGAGGTGCCCAGTTTGGTCTAGAAGAAAGCTCCCCATAGCTCGATGGTGGGGAGGATGCCCAAGGTAACCCTCACACGCCGTGATGAAGGCGGACAACAGCGTCACGGTGTTGCGCGTCAAATGGTGCGGCTAGAGGTCGTAAAACTCTATGAATGAGCGGAAGAACCCGCTCACCGGGAGGCCGAAGCCACGGAGGAAATGCGAGCAGAAGACGACCCGCTCGTCCCCCTGGCGCCGGTGATATCTCCTCCCGCGGTGGCACCCGCACCTTGACGAAGGCTGCGTTGGGCATCCGGCGCGTGGCCCGGAGAAAGGTGAGGTGATCCTCGATCACTACCGACCCATCCGAGTCTCCTCCCTTCTCGCGCGCCATGGCGTCCGAGCGGGGCTGCGCGGGGAGAAGAAGCTTGACAGCGGCGAGCTACGGCGGCGCTACGGCAGGCGCGGAACAGCAGCAGCAGAGAGAGGAGGAAGAAAGAGTGGGGAGGAGGGCGCTCGTGCTCCGCCGCTCCCTTTCCTTCCCCTACTTATAGCCCTCAGGCTGCGAAGCCGAGGGGGCGGGACGTGGGATCGTGGGATTAACTGTGCCCACGACCCCACGACCCCCCGATTACTACGATGAGTTACTGCGCAGTAACTCCCATTGGAATCGCAGTCGCCCGCCTCGGCCGCAGCGGATCCGCCTGCATGCCAAGCCCCGGTGGTGGTGGGCCCGGCCTGCTGACCCATCTCATCAAGAGCATGGGATGGCAGGCTGGCCGGGCTGACGTGCGCCGCGTGGCGTGCTCGTGGTGGGCAGCAGGCCTAGGGAAGCTTAGCAGGCACGCCATCTTCTTCCCGCCTTGGTGTCCGAAATCGATGAGCGAACCAGCCTTGTCAACTCGGTTCCCGACGCTGACGCGTCAGAAGGCGGACCGAGCATTCGGTCAGAGCGCGGCAAGGAAGGAAACTGCTGAGGCTTCGCGGTCTGTTAGTCGCGACGCCTCACCAGCTTCGGGGACTACTGTCGGAGTAATGGGCCATGGGTAGCCTAACTCGAGTCCCTGAGTCTTTCAAGACTTTGGGCCGTCTGCGCCCCACGAGACTCCAGAATAAAGCGTCGCCTTCCGGTGGCTGGCTGGCTCAACGGTTGGCTACTAGAAGACGGCGGGGCACCAGCAGACGGCACCAAGACGGGCCAACTCCTAGCAGGTGGCCCCCGGCGCCCTCAGAGTCTGCGCCCCTCATCAAGAGGACGAGACAGGGTGGGGCTACAGTGTAACCCATCACCCCCGAATCCCGGGCCTGGCCTGGCCACAGTGCCCCGTACAGGCAGAGATCTCCGCACGACGCGGCACTGTTGCCGCTCCACCCTTGACGTCACCCCTGTCAGGTGGGGCCTGCTCCCACGACGGCCTGTCGGTACAGCTCGCAGGCGGCGGACCCTACCAGGCAGCGAGGGCCCGGAGGGCAGCCTAGCCTGGCTAGTCGGATCCACGGGGATCCGGTCCTGGCGGATAGCCAGATCCTTCCTCGAGGTCCGTGCGCCATTAACCAGACTAGACATGGCGAGGCTACAGTGGTCTCCCACTAGGCGGCGGACCTGTAGCAATGCCCTTCCCAGCCAAGCGTGCGTCGTTAACGTTACGGCTACAGTGATCAGCCTCCAACCAGACCCGCCAGCGGCGAGGGCGGCCTGTTGGCTCCGTACCAGACCAGTCGGCGGGGCCCACCAGGCGGTGGGCCCCAGCAGGCGGCGGAGAAGCCGGCGACCAGAGACACTGACAGCCAGGTCCTACACCCGGCCAAGTTATCATTGTACCCCTGGGGATAGGCCTATATAAACCCCCCAGGGCGCCCACGCAAAGGGTTCCCAACCGGTTAGAACTAGACTCACACCTAGAGGAAGAAGAGAGCTAGCCCTGCCTCCTTCTACCTCTAGCATACAGCTCAAGGAGCACGATTGTACTCACTAGTGCCTTAGTGATCATGCGGAGACCCCGCAGAGCAGGACCATGGGTGTTATCTCCTAGGAGAGACCCGAACCTGGGTAAAGTGCGTCGGCGTTTGTGTCTGCGCCTCATCCCGCTTCCAGGCACCGGTGACGTTCTACTCGCTTCCACCATGATAAGCCATCCTTTGGCATATGTCGCATCCAACCCCCGACACCCTTACAAACTTCTTGGTTGAATTCCACAACATGTCGGAGGCTCCCAAGCGACACCTAACCAATCTAGGAGACACCGCTCTCCAAAAGGTAATAACGGTGTGTGATGATGAAGTCCTTGCTCTTGTGCTTCAAATGATAGTCTCCCCAATACTCAACTCTCTCTCTCTCAGATTTGGCTATGGTGGAAGAAGGATTTGAGTGGAAAGCAACTTGGGGAAGGCTAGAAATCAAGGTTCAAAAGGTTGGAATGGAATCTCTTGATCTCAACACATGAGTAGGTGGTTCTCTCCTAGAAAATGAATCATGGAAGTGTAGGCATGTTCTGATGGCTCTCTCCACTAATGAAGAGGGAGTGGAGGGGTATATATAGCCTCCACGCAAAATCCAACTGTTACACACTTTTGACTTATCTCGGTGGCGTCGATATGTAAACTCGGTGGCACTGATCTGTTCAAAAATTTGAACGTTGGGAATCTCGATCGGACCGAATGGAACAACTTGGTGGGACCGATGTGCTAGGGCGTAGGGAAAACTTCATCTCGATGGCGCCGATTGCATCAACTCGGTGATATCAAAGAGAAGCAATAAGCACTCAGACAATCTGTCAAGCAAACTCGATGAGACCGATTGCAGCATTTCGGTGAGACCGAAATAATTACAACAAGACACAGGGAGTTTGCAAGGCCATCTCGGTGAGACTGAGGTCTGTATCGATGTGACTGAACTGTTAGGGTTTCTGGCAGTGGCTATGTCAAATGAACTCGGTGGGTACGGGTATAATGAATCGGTGAGGCCGAGTTGGTATTTGGGTTTTGGACATATTTGGATGGAGAAAGTGGCTGAGGGTTTTGGAGCAATATCACAAAGCATTTGATCAAGTAGACCATTAAGCAACACCTCATCCCCTTTTAATAGTATTGGCTTTACTATGGACTCAATGTGATCTTGGGTCACTAAAATAGAAATGAAGAGTCTTGAGCTTTTGCCAATCTTTGTCCTTAGCATTTACATCTCTAGTCCATGCGATGTCAATCATTGAACATCCTAGAATATTTATCTTGAAAGGATATTAGTTCAATGAGCTATATGTTGTTGTGAATTACTAAAACCACCCGGGGATTAGTTGCACTTTCAGCTCGTCAGGATCCAGGGGAGCTCCGTGGTGGTTGGCCCTACTATTCTCTGTGCTCCATAACTTCGATCTGCTTCATGTCGGCCTCCTTGATCTGGACACCGACGGGTTTCGGTCTTCCTCTTGGAGATCCCAGCATTTGGCGCATGGCATCACTGATATCTATATTGGATTTGATTCAGTTGGCTGCGCCCTCATCTTCGGCCAAAGAGGCTTAATGAGAGTGTGGCGCGAAGCTTCGTTGTCTTGTTAGTGCCATGGGACATCTCTAAGTATAGATTTCCACGGCGTTGGTAGTGGTGAAGAAAGTCATGGTGTCTGCAATCGGAGACTTGTAATGGTGGAGAGGAATTTTGGTTGCATTGAAGACTAGCGACACATGTTTTTTTCTCGGGTGTCGGGTGTTGAGGACTTGAAGCAGCGGCCTTGGCAGGAGGGGGCGGCACCACAGATGGACAATATTTTTGGGGGTGCTTCTCGAGTACCGAGCCGCGATCTCTAGGGTGAAAGCCCAAGGTCTGGCCTTCATTGGTTGCACCTGGCAATGATCTTGCGAAGGCATTGTTTTGTGATCTCAGACTCTCTACAGGGTGAAAACTCAAGAACCTTCATCGGGCGATGACAACGCTTGTGCATTGTTTCTTTCTTGAGGCGTTGCTTTTTGAGAACCTCTTCTATAGTCCGGGTGTTGTTTTGGTGGTGTTTAGTATTTCTCTCTTCTTTTATTTTTGTTCTTGGTTGTGTGTATCCTTAATGTCTTTCAATATATTGTTGGTGCAGAGGCTGTGTAACTGGTATCCTCGTGATATTAATATATTCTGTTTATCGAAAAAAATCAAGGTTGTCAATGACAGCGACAAGCCTCCCTTGTTAGAGTAGTCACTTTTAGCGAACTCTCGCGCTGCCTCCCTTGTTGACGCCGACCAGCAAACGAGGAAATATCAGGTGCATCCATCCTTGGGGTGCTCCCCATGCTCCAACTTATAAAAATCAATTTAAAATATTTTGAAAAATTCTGAAAATATTTATGAAGGTTCACAAGGAATGTGACTACAACTCCTAAGAAGATCATATCCAAACTCGAAATGCACATTGAGAAATAAAAATGTGAAATCTAGCATAAATAGTGTCATGACAAGACAAAAGCAACATTTGACACCATTCACATTTGAATTTGTCTTTTTTGTTTCTGAATGTACATTTCGAGTTTGGACTTGAAATTTTTAGGGGTTGTAATCACATTCTTTATGAACATTCACATTTATTTTCAGAATTTTTGGAACATTTAAAATTGATGTTTTGAAATTGGAGCATGGTGAGCACCTCATAGGTGGGTGCACCTGATATCCCCCACGAGCAAACCCCTGTAAACTATGATTCATCTATATCTTAATATACCGGCATGCAGACCTTCTGCGTGTTCTAAAAATAATGATAACAGCGAGCCATGGTTTTGATCAGCTTATGTACATGATTTACTATTGGATGCCAAATGAAGGAAAACAATCACACATGAATGTGCAACTAATGTTATTACGTTACTTATAGATCTAATTGGCAATGAGTTCATATCTAATAATTCACTATTTTTATTTCGAATTTGTGAACATTTTCAAATTGATAAGATTTTAAATTTTTCTGAATATTTTTTTGAAATCATGAACATTTTTTGAATTCATGAAAAGCTTCAAATCCGTGAATATTTTTTTGAATACATGGATATTTTTTAATTCATGACCATTTTTTCGATACACAAACATTTTTGAAATTAGTGAACCTATTTTGAATTCCTGGACATTTTTTGAATTCATGATCCTTTTGGATTCATGTTTTTTTTAAATGTGAAACTTTTAATTCATACAAATAATTTGAATGTTGCGACATTCTTTTAAATTAGAAACCGACATGCATAAGAAAAAAGGGTGTAAAAGGTTTTTTTTGTTGGAGGGGTAACGGAGGAAAACAGAAATACTAGAAATAAAACGAAGAATAAACAGTGAAACCCACGGCTTCTTACGCATTAAGAACGGTCGCCCTACTTATACATCACGAACACTAGCCTAGCACAGTGGCTATCCGCACTTGCTGTGAACAGGTAGCACAGGGTTCGAATTACATGGGCATGCGAGAATACTTATTCAACATTTTTTAAATACTCGTTCAATTCCTTTTAAAATACCCGTTCAATAATTGTGAATACTTATCCAACATTTTTTAAATAATCGTTCAATCTCTACCTCTCTACCTTTACCTAATAATAAAGAGAATTGGGTTTCTGGTCGTCCGTCATATAAATTGCCTCTGAAGTTGTCCCTATTTACCCGCCATGCCACTGGTAAGTGAAGAAAACGATTCGTTTTAAAAAAAGTCGCTGTCAAATTTAGTGTTATAGGATAGTCAATACAAGGCTGAAGCCGCCCGCATGGGAGACCAGGGTTCGGTCCCTGCTGTATACACTTTTTCTCCCCTTTTCTGCAATATATATAGCAGGCCGTAATGGGCCGGCCCGTAATGACGCCCCTGTTTTTCTTTTGCTTTTTCCCTTTCACATTTCTTTTTCTGTTTTTCGTTCTTTAAATCATTCCAGGATTTCCAAAAAAACAAATTTTAAAAAAGTTGCGCGTACTGAGAAAATATACAGATACATCATAAAATGTTTGTGAATTCAAAAAACATTCGAGAAATCATAAAAAGTTCGTGATGTAAATACAAAATTGTTCGCATATTTAAAAAACTCATGATTTAAAAAACAATAAAATAAAAACTCGTGATTTATAAAATATGATCGTGTATTCGAAATATATTTGGGAATTTGAAAACAATGCCCATAAAATTTTGGAAAATGTTCACAAAAATTAAAACTGATTCTTGAGTAACGAACGGAACAAACCATCGCTTAGGCAGATGTTTTATTAGGGGATCTGTAGAAGTTTTATTAGGAGATCATAAAATGTTCATAATTAAAAAAATTGTTTGCATATTATAAAAAAACACGATTTAAACGGCAATGAAATAAAAAATGTTCATGATTTCTAAAAATATAATCGTGTATTCAACACATATTCGGGAATTTGAAAACAATGTCCCGAGCCCAAAAAAGATGACACATCTTGCTATGGGTTAGTTTTTGTAAACTATATGGAAATGACTAAATGTTTGTTTTGCCTCCGTATACAACTATTCTCGTACCAAAGTTCTACTGGTTCTGGAAAACATCGCTACGCTAGGTTAATGTGAGACACATCATGCATCAGTCTAACTAAGGCAGCGGTCCAACAATGTAGTTTACTCAACCAAAAAAATATTCCGCTGTGGCACCTTAGGATATTAAGTCGTAATGAGACCATCACATTTTCAGTTTTTGAAATGACTTTTTAAAAGTCCCTTCTCATCATAACATCACTTGGACATAGTTTGTGAAATGACATATTGAAAATCCTTATCTCATCCTGGCATTTGATTTAGATTTTTTTTATCTCTATTATATTTATATAATCTGATTGTTTTTCTCCCGTTGCAACGCACGGGCATATTTGCTAGTAATAATAAAGCGAATTGGGTTTCGGCCGTCCGTCACGCACTTTTACTGAAAACCCCCTGCATTTTTATGAATTAACCCGCAGTACACACTTAAGTCATAACCGAACCGTTATTTTACATTTTTACGAAAACCCCCCTAGCGTATTAGATAATTCACCCGCCGATCATATATAAGTCAAACAAATGTTTTTCTAAATTATCGATATCTTTTAAAACGTAACTCCGATTTTAACATGTTATATATGAAAATTGATTAGAAAAATGTGTAGAATCTGAATATGATGTTATTTTGTTTGTTAAATATTTTTTAAATATTATTTTAGAAGATATTTAAGTCAAACAAATATTTTTCTTAATTATCCATATCTATTAAACCGTAACTCCGATTTTAACATGTTATATATGAAATTTGAATAGAAAAATATGTAGAATTTGAATATGATGTTATTTTTACCTATTACATATTTTAAAAGCAAACTTGTAACCTATAGGGCACGTCTGTTTTTCTTTCGTACCGCGACGATCTGGATTGCAAATAAACAACCACTAGGAGGATCTCAACCCGGTCCACCGCTGGTGAGTATCACTAGCGTTGACCCAGACGCTTCTATCACAAATTTTATCTTCAATATCAAATATGATCCGTCTCATTTTCAGATTAAAAACTTGGGCCTGCCCACGTATTTGGTGGAGCCGGCAAAACAATGAATAACATATTGGTAAACAAAGAGGCGGTGAACAACACCGAGAGGTGGGAAAGGGAGAGGAACTTCAGTGCTTGCCACGAAATATTTAGAGGCATTCATCACCTTTGCCTCGTGGCAACGCACGGGCATATTAACTATTCGTTATTTGTGTCTCTGATTTTTTTTCTCAGTCACTGAAACTGCCGCTGAAGTTGAAGTAAATTACCCACCCGCCACCCGTAAGAAAAAATAAACTCTTCATCAATTATTTCTCTGAATTTCTCATCTATCATCGAAAATGCCCCTAAAGTTGAACTAAACTAGCCACCACAGCACCCGTAAAAGTAAAAAAAATGAGAGTTCCTTCCTTCTAATTATGTGTATGTCATAGAGCCCTCCAGTTTTTATACATCGTGAGACCGTCCTTTTCTTTTCCTTCTCATGCACATCTGTACTTCAAAAATATACACGCATCAAGAATCAAGTTCAACATCGATTAATTGTGAGCATGTTAGAATGCACGTGTCTTACGTCCACATGCGCGCCGGTTGGTGCCCAAAAACTACGTCTATATACACATAGTGAATATTTGGAACTTGATTTGAAGACTATAATTTTGTTATCCCGTTGTAACGCACGGGTCTTTTTGCTAGTATTTTCAATACTTATTCAACTTTTTCAAATACTTGTTCTACATTTTTTAAATATTTATTCAACATTTTTGAATACTTTTCAAATATTTGTTCTACATTTTTAAAATATTTATTCAACTTTTTCAAATAATTATTGAACGTTTTAAAATACTTTTTCAACTCTTTTCAAATACTCATTCAACAATTTCAAAAACTCATTCAATATTTTCAAATATTTATTAAACATTTTTCAAATACCCGTTCAACATTTTTCAAATACTTGTCAACATTTTTCAAATATTGTTTAGAGAGTGTTTTTTACAATAAAGTAAAGCAAAAAAGAAAACGGGCTATGGATTCCTGGGCGCGTGGACTGGCCCACCTTGCTCCCCCCCTTCTGCGAGTCTGAAAATTAGACTTATTGAAGGCGAGGAATAGGGCGCCCACATATGAGACTTGCGTGTGACATGATGTGCTGGCTCACTGGGCCAAATAAAAAGACCTGAAATCTTAAAAGTGCGTGTGCGCTAGTTGGAGAGAAGGAGCGGCCGCTCTGTCACTCGCATGCGTATATACATGTTTTGTCTGTTAGTGCATGTGAGTACTAGCATTAAATGCGGCCAGACTTGTCACATGTGAGGAAGAAACAGATCCACGTCTATTTATTTTGGGATTTCAAATTTTTAAAAAGTCATATCTTTCAAACCATGCGTCGAAATTCAGATCCGTCTTCACCGTTAGATTTCTCGTGACGAGATGTTTGAAACTAGGTCCCACATGGGTATGTTTCGACGAAATTTTTTTCAATGCCAACTTTCGTGCTGTATGGTGCAACTAGTCTACTGTCCCGACCAACTACCTAGTAGTCGTTGTGCAACCCTTCTCCCTACTCGTGGATACGTAGTTTTTCACTGTTGGCACACCCCACCCCCACCTCCCCTGCAAGCGGTATGTGCAACTTAGTCTATTGTTCAAGCCAACTGCTTATTAGTCAATGTGCAATTCCTCCCCCTCTCTATTTGTGGACATGTATTTTCAGTTGGCGGGGGCAACAAACAGAGTTGCACATAGTCTGCTAGGTAGTTGGTGAAGGAAGTATGCCCTAGAGGCAATAATAAAGTTATTATTTATTTCCTTATTTCATGATAAATGTTTATCATTCATACTAGAATTGTATTAACCGGAAACATAATACATGTGTGAATGCATAGACAAACAGAGTGTCACTAGTATGCCTCTACTAGACTAGCTTGTTAATCAAAGATGGTTATGTTTCCTAACCATGAACAAAGGGTTGTTATTTGATTAACAAGGTCACATCATTAGTTGAATGATCTGATTGACATGACCCATTCCATTAGCTTAGCACACGATCGTTTAGTATGTTGCTACTGCTTTTATCCATGACTTATATATGTTCCTATAACTATGAGATTATGCAACTCCGTTTACGGAGGAACACTTTGGGTGCTACCAAACGTCACAACGTAATCGGGTGATTATAAAGGAGTACTACGGTGTCTCCAAAGGCGGATGTTGGGTTGGCGTATTTCGAGATTAGGTTTTGTCACTCCGATTGTCGGAGAGGTATCTCTGGGCCCTCCCGTAATACACATCACTTAAGCCTTGCAAGCATTACAACTAATGAGTTAGCTGTGAGATGATGTATTACGGAACGAGTAAAGAGACTTGCTTGAACGAGATTGAACTAGGTATTGGATACCGACGATCGAATCTCGGGCAAGTAACATACCGATGACAAAGGGAACAACGTATGTTGTTATGCGGTCGGCCGATAAAGATCTTCGTAGAATATGTAGGAGCCAATATGGGCATCCAGGTCCGCTATTGGTTATTGACGGAGACGTGTCTCGGTCATGTCTACATTGTTCTCGAACTGTAGGGTCCGCACGCTTAAGGTTTCGATGACGGTTATATTATGAGTTTGTGTATTTTGATGTACCGAAGAAGTTGAGTCCGGATGTGATCACGGACATGACGAGGAGTCTTGAAATGGTCGAGACATAAAGATTGATATATTGACGGCTATATTCGGACACAAAAGGTTCCGGAAGTTTCGGAAAATCGAAGTGCGGAGGGTTACGGAACCCCGGGAAGTTATGGGCCTTAGTGGGCCAAGAGGAGAGAGAGGGGCCGCACGGGGAGGTGGCGCGCCCCTGTGGGAGTCCGAATAGGACAAGGAGGGCCCCCTTCCCCCCCTCTCCTCTCCTTCCTTCCCCTTCCTCCTTCCTAGTTGGACTAGGAAAGGGAGTCCTACTCCCACTAGGAGGAGGACTCCCCCCTCCCTTGGCGCGCCTCCTAGGCCGGCCGGCCCTCCCCCTTGCTCCTTTATATATGGGGGCAGAGGGGCACCCTAGGACACACAAGTTGATCCTTGAGATCGTTCCTTAGCCGTGTGCGGTGCCCCCCTCCACCATAATCCACCTCGGTAATATCGTAGCGGAGCTTAGGCGAAGCCCTGCGTCGGTAGAACATCAAGATCGTCACCACGCCGTCGTGCTGATGGAACTCTCTCTCCCCGAAGCTCTGCTGGATCGGAGCCCGAGGAGCGTCACCGAGCTGTACGCGTGTCAAGAACTCGGAGGCGCCGGAGTAACGGCGCTAGGATCGGTTGGATTGCGAGGAGAACGTACGACTACTTCCTCTACGTTGTGAACGCTTCCGCTTCGGTCTACGAGGGTACGTAGACAACACTCTTCCCTCTCGTTGCTATGCATCACCATGATCTTGCGTGTGCGTAGGAAATTTTTTGAAATTACTGCGTTCCCCAACAGTGGTAACAGAGCCAGGTTTTTATGGTTTGATGTTTTGCACGAGTAGAACACAAGTGAGTTGTGGGCGATACAAGTCATACTACCTACCAGCATGTCATATTTTGGTTCAGCGGTATTGTGAGATGAAGCGGCCCGGACCGACATTACGCGTACGCTTACGCGAGACTGGTTTCACCGTTCTGAGCACTCGTGCTTAAAGGTGTTGGCGGGTGTCTGTCTCTCTCACTTTAGTTGAACTGAGTATGGCTACGCCCGGTCCTTGAGAAGGTTAAAACGGAGTCTATTTGACGAAGTATCGTTGTGATTTTGATGCGTAGGTGAGATTGGTTCTTGCTTAAGCCCGTAGCAGCCACGTAAAATTTGCAACAACAAAGTAGAGGACGTCTAACTTGTTTTTGCAGGGCATGTTGTGATGTGATATGGTCAAGACGTGATGCTATATTTTATTGTATGAGATGATCATGTTTTGTAACGAAGTTATCGGCAATCGGCTGGAGCCATATGGTTGTCGCTTTATTGTATGAAATGCAATGCCTGTAATTGCTTTACTTTATCACTAAGCGGTAGCGATAGTCGTAGAAGCAATAGATGGCGTGGCGACAACGATGCTACGATGGAGATCAAGGTGTCGCGCCGGTGACGATGGTGATCACGACGGTGCTTCGGAGATGGAGATCACAAGCACAAGATGATGATGGCCATATCATATCACTTATATTGATTTCATGTGATGTTTATCCTTTATGCATCTTATCTTGCTTTGATTGACGGTAGCATTTTAAGATGATCTCTCACTAAAATTATCAAGTAGTGTTCTCCCGAGTATGCACCGTTGCCAAAGTTAAATCGTGCCGAGACACCACGTGATGATCGGGTGTGATAAGCTCTACGTCCATCTACAACGGGTGCAAGCCAGTTTTGCACACGCAGAATACTCAGGTTATACTTGACGAGCCTAGCATATGCAGATATGGCCTCGGAACACGGAGACCGAAAGGTCGAGCGTGAATCATATAGTAGATATGCATAAGATGTTCACCATTGAAAACTACTCCATCTCACGTGATGATCGGTTATGGTTTAGTGGATTTGGATCACGTGATCACTTAGATGACTAGAGAGATGTCTGTCTAAGTGGGAGTTCTTAAGTAATATGATTAATTGAACTTAAATTTATCATGAACTTAGTACCTGATAGTATCTTGCTTGTCTATGTTTGTTTGTAGATAGATGGCTCGTCTTTGTTGTTCCGTTGAATTTTAATGCGTTCCTTGAGAAAGTTGAAAGATGATGGTAGCAATTACGGATCGGGTCCGTAATTTGAGGATTATCCTCATTGCTGCACTGAAGAGTTACTTCTGGATGCACCGCTAGGTGCAGAACTCTTCTTGCCGATGTAACCGGCGGCGTTAAGAACGTCTGGCGAGCAAAGCGATGACTACTCTATAGTTCGATGTGCCATGCTTTACGGCTTAGAACGGGTCTTCAACGACGTTTTGAGCGTCATGGAGCATATGAGATGTTCTAGGAGTTGAAGTTGATATTCCAATGAATGCGGATTGAGAGATATGAAGTCTCCAATAAGTTCTATAGCTGCAAGATGGAGGAGAATAGTTACGTCGGTGAGCACATACTCGGAATGTCAGGTATTACAATCACTTGACTCAAGCGGGAGTTAATCTTCCGGATGATTGTGTCATTGATGAATTCTTCAATCATCGCCACCAAGCTACAAAGGCTTCGTGATGAATTATAATATGCAAGGGTTAGTAAAGACTATGCTCGAGCTCTTCGCAATGCTAAAGGCTGCGGAGGTAGAAATCAAGAAGGAGCATCAAGTGTTGATGGTCAATAAGACCACTAGTTTCAAGAAGAAAGGCAAAGGGAAGAAGAAGGAACTTCAAGAAGAACAGCAAGCAAGTTGCTACTCGGGAGAAGAAACCCAAGTCCGGACCTAAACCTGGCCCGAGTGCTTCTACCGCAAGCGATCGTCTTCGAAGCGAAACTGCCCCAAGTATTTGGCGGATAAGAAGGATGGCAAGGTGAACAAAGGTATATGTGATATACATGTTATTGATGTGTACCTTACTAGAGCTCGCAGAGCACTGGTATTTGATCTTGGTTACATTGCTAATATTTGCAACTCGAAGCAGGACTACGGATTAGCGAACACGGCAAAGGGCGAGGTGACGATGCGCTGGGAAATGGTTCCAAAGTCGATGTGATCGCGGTCGGCACGCTACCTCTACATCTACCTTCGGATTAGTTTTAGACCTAAATAATTTTTATTTGGTGCTGCGTTGAGCATGAACATTATATCTGGATCTTGTTTGATGCGAGACGGTTATTCATTTAAATCGAGAGAATAATGGTTGTTCTATTTATATGAGTAATATCTTTTATGGTCATGCACCCTTGAAGAGTGGTCTATTTTGATGAATCTCGATAGTAGTGATACACATATTCATAATGTTGAAGCCAAAAGATGCAGAGTTGATAATGATAGTGCAACTTATTTGTGGCACTTGCCGTTTAGGTCATATCGGTATAAAACGCATGAAGAAACTCCATACCGATGGACTTTTGGAGTCACTTGATTATGAATCACTTGGCACTTGCGAACCGTGCCTCATGGGCAAGATGACTAAAACCCGTTCTCGGTACTATGGAGAGAGCAACAGATTTGTTGGAAATCATACATACGAGATGTATGTGGTCCGATGAATGTTGAGGCTCGTGGCGGATATCGTTATTTTCTCACCTTCACAGATGATTTAAGCAGATATGGGTATATCTACTTAATGAAACATAAGTCTGAAACATTTGAAAAGTTCAAAGAATTTCAGAGTGAAGTTGAAAATCATCGTAATAAGAAAATTAAATTTCTACGATCGATCATGGAGGTGAATATTTGAGTTCGAGTTTTGTCTAAATTTGAAACAATGCGGAATAGTTTAGCAACTCACGCCACCGGAACACCACAGCGTAATGGTGTGTCGAGCGTCGTGTCGCACTTTACTAGATATGGTGCGATCTATGATGTCTCTTACTGATTTACCGCTATCGTTTTGGGGTTATGCTCTTGAGGCGGCCGCATTCACACTAAATAGAACACCGTCAAAATCCGTTGAGGCGACACCTTATGAACTATGGTTTAGCAAGAAACCAAAGTTGTCGTTTCTCAAAGTTTGGGGATGCGATGCTTATGTGAAAAACTTCAACCTGATAAGCTCGAACCCAAATCGAGAAATGTGTCTTCATAGGATACCCAAAGGAGACAGTTGGGTACACCTTCTATCACAGATCCGAAGGCAAGACATTTGTTGTTAAGAATGGATCCTTTCTAGAGAAGGAGTTTCTCTCGAAAGAAGTGAGTGGGAGGAAAGTAGAACTTGATGAGGTAATCGTACCTTCTCCCTTATTTGAAAGTAGTTTGTCGCAGAAACCGGTTTACGAGACATCTACACCAAATAGTGAGGAAGTTGATGATGTTGATGATGAAACTTGAGATCAAGTTCTCGCAGAACCTCGTAGATCAACGAGTAAGATCCGCACTGAGTGGTACGGCAATCCTGTTCGGAAGTCATGCTACTAGATCATGATGAACCTACGAACTATGAAGAAGCGATGGTGAGCCCAGATTCATAAAATGGCTTGAGGCCATGAAATCGAGATGGGATCCATGTATGAAAACAAAGTATGGACTTTGGTTGACTTGCCCGAGGGTCGGCAAGCAATAGAAAACAAGTGGATCTTCAAGAAGAAGACCGACGCCGACGGTAATGTAATCGTTCTACAAAGCTCGACTTGTCGCAAAGGGTTTCGACAAGTTCAAGGGATTGACTACGATGAGACCTTCTCACCCGTAGCGATGCTTAAGTCTGTCCGAATCATGTTAGCAATTGCCGCATTTTATGATTATGAAATTTGGCAAATGGATGTAAAGACCGCATTCTGAATGGATTTACGGAAGAAGAGTTGTATATGATGCAACGAGAAGGCTTTATAGATCCAAAGGAGCTAACAAAGTGTGCAAGCTCCAGCGATCCATTTATGGTGGTGCAAGCATCTCGGAGTTGGAATAAACGCTTTGATAGTGTTATCAAAGCATTTGGGTTCATCAGACTTTTGGAGAATCTGTATTTACAAGAAAGTGAGTGGGAGCTCTGTAGCATTTACGATATTATATGTAGATGACATATTACTAATCGGAAATGATATAGAATTCTGGATAGCATAAAGGGATACTTGAATAAGAGTTTTTCAATGAAAGACCTCGGTGAAGCTGCATACATATTGGGCATCAAAATCTATAGAGATAGATCAAGGCGCTTAATTGGACTTTCACAAAGCACATACCTTGACAAAATTTTGAAGAAGTTCAAAATGGATCAAGCAAAGAAAGGGTTCTTGCTCGTGTTGCAAGGTGTGAAGTTGAGTAAGACTCAATGCCCGACCACTGCAGAAGATAGAGAGAAAATGAAAGATGTTCCTATGCTTGACCATAGGCTCTATCATGTATGCAATCTTGTGTACGGACTGATGTGTGCCTTGCTATAAGCTTAGCAGGAGGTACCAAAGTAATCCAGAGTGGATCATGGACAGCGGTCAAGAACATCTGAAATACGAAAAGGACTAAGGATATGTTTCTCGTATATGGAGGTGACAAAGAGCTCATCGTGGCAGTTACGTTGATGCAAGCTTTGACAACGATCCGACGATTCTAAATCGCAGACCGGATCGTATTTACACTAAGCGGAGGAGCTGTCGGTTGGTGCAGTTCTAAACAAAGCGTCGTGAGGGATCTACATGTGAAGCGGAGTACATAGCAGCCGAAGCAGCTAATGAAGGAGTCTGCGGATGAAGGAGTTCATATCGATCTAGGTGTCATACCTAGTGCATCGGGTCCAATGAAAATCTTTCGTGACAATCTTGGAGCAATTGCCTTAGCGAAGGAATCCAGATTTCACAAGAGGACCAAGCACATCAAGAGACGCTTCAATTCCATCCGGATTTAGTCCGGTGGGAGACATAGAGATTTGCAAGATACATACGGATCTGAATGTAGCGAGACCGTTGACTAAGCCTCTTCCACGAGCAAAACATGATCAACACCAAGACTCCATGGGTGTTAGAATCATTACTATGTAATCTAGATTATTGACTCTAGTGCAAGTGGGAGACTGAAGGAAGTATGCCCTAGAGGCAATAATAAAGTTATTATTTATTTCCTTATTTCATGATAAATGTTTATCATTCATACTAGAATTGTATTAACCGGAAACATAATACATGTGTGAATGCATAGACAAGCAGTGTCACTAGTATGCCTCTACTAGACTAGCTTGTTAATCAAAGATGGTTATGTTTCCTAACCATGAACAAAGGGTTGTTATTTGATTAACAAGGTCACATCATTAGTTGAATGATCGATTGACATGACCCATTCCATTAGCTTAGCACACGATCGTTTAGTATGTTGCTCTGCTTTTATCCATGACTTATACATGTTCCTATAACTATGAGATTATGCAACTCCGTTTACGGAGGAACACTTTGGTGCTACCAAAGCGTCACAACGTGAATCGGGTGATTATAAAGGAGTACTACAGGTGTCTCCAAAGGCGGATGTTGGGTTGGCGTATTTCGAGATTAGGTTTTGTCACTCCGATTGTCGGAGAGGTATCTCTGGGCCCTCTCGGTAATACACATCACTTAAGCCTTGCAAGCATTACAACTAATGAGTTAGCTGTGAGATGATGTATTACGGAACGAGTAAAGAGACTTGCGATAGCGAGATTGAACTAGGTATTGGATACCGACGATCAAATCTCGGGCAAGTAACATACCGATGACAAAGGGAACAACGTATGTTGTTATGCGGTCGACCGATAAAGATCTTCGTAGAATATGTAGGAGCCAATATGGGCATCCAGGTCCCGCTATTGGTTATTGACCGGAGGCGTGTCTCGGTCATGTCTACATTGTTCTCGAACCGTAGGGTCCGTGACGCTTAAGGTTTCGATGGCGGTTATATTATGAGTTTGTGTATTTTGATGTACCGAAGAAGTTGAGTCCGGATGTGATCACGGACATGACGAGGAGTCTCGAAATAGTCGAGACATAAAGATTGATATATTGACGGCTATATTCGGACAGGAAAGGTTAGGAAGTTTCGGAAAAACCGAAGTGGGAGGGTTACGGAACCCCGGGAAGTTATGGGCCTTAGTGGGCCAAGAGGGAGAGAGAGGGCCGCACGGGAGGTGGCGCGCCCCTGTGGGAGTCCGAATAGGACAAGGAGGGGCGGCCCCCTTTCCTCTCCCTCTCCTCTCCTTCCTTCCCCTTCCTCCTTCCTAGTTGGACTAGGAAAGGGAGTCCTACTCCCACTAGGAGGAGGACTCCCCCTCCTTGCGCGCCTCCTAGGCCGGCGGCCCTCCCCTTGCTCCTTTATATCTGAGGCGGGGGCACCCTAGGACACACAAGTTGATCCTTGAGATCGTTCCTTAGCCGTGTCGGTGCCCCCACCACCATAATCCACCTCGGTAATATCGTGGCGGAGCTTAGGCGAAGCCTGCGTCGATAGAACATCAAGATCGCCACCACGCCGTCGTCTTGTGAACTCTCTCTCCCGAAGCTCTGCTGGATCGGAGCCCGAGGAGCGCCACCGAGCTGTCTGGCGTGTCAAGAACTCGGAGGTGCCGGAGTAACTTGGCTGGGATCGGTTGGATCGCGAGGAGAGCGTCGACTACTTCCTCTACGTTGTGAGCGCCCGCTTCGATCCACGAGTGCGTGAGACAACACTCTTCCCTCTCGTTGCTATGCATCACCATGATCTTGCGTGTGCGTAGGAAAATTTTTGAAATTACTGCGTTCCCCAACAGTTGGCCAGGGGCAATATACGAAGTTGCACATCTCATAGGCAGGGACAGTTAAATGGTAAAACATTGACATTCATGAGGGTAGTGAAAAGTTGCATATAAACAGAGTGCTAAAGTTGCAAAACTCACTAGGGGGGTGGTTTGGGCCATGTGCTAGCAGGGAAACTACACATCCATGGAGTACGAGAGAAAGTTGCAAATCGCAGTTAGACAGTTGGCCATGGCGGTATACGAAGTTGCACATCCAGTATTAGGTTGTTGGCCGATGCAGCAAACACATCCACGGGCAGGAGAAAGTTGCAGATCAACTACTATGCAGTTGGCCTGGGCAACAGACGAAGTTGCACATCTCATTGGAAGGAGGTAGTTTGGCACCATCATGGAAAACTGCGCGTTTAAGGTATAGGAGAAAAGTTGCACATCCCTGTCAGTCAGTTGCACACCGACGGCTAGGCAGTTGCACAAAACGAGGAGAAAATTGCACAAAAAAATTTCTTCAAAACATAGCCATGCAGGATCTAGTTTCGAAGAGCACGCCACGAGGGTTCCAAAAGTGGAAACGGATCTTAATTTCGATACGCGGTTTAAAAGTTATGGTTTTTTTAAAATTCGAAAACCCGAATCAAGTGCGTTCACATTTTACATGGGTGCTTTGCAATTAATTTTTATTTATATTCACACCTGTTTACTTTTCCTAATATGAATTAGGGGGACACAATATTTCCTGTTTTGGCCGGCCACTACGGAGCGCTAGCGGGCAAACGGCCACCCGCTAGACGCGTCCATAAAAAGATGCTACCCCTCCTGCGCGCATGGCGCGCTGGCTTGCTGGCCCAAGCCTGCGTAGTCCAGTGTCTGAGCAACGCGTCGTTGCTGCTCTTGGAGAAGCATCCTATTTAGCGCCTTAAGCGCCAAATACAATGATCTCTCTCCGTTTCTAAATATAATTTTTTATATATATTTCAATATGGACTACTAAAGGGACAAAATGAATGAATGTACATTCTAAAATATGTATATATACATCCGTATGTGGTCTATATTGAAATATCTAAAAAACATATATTTAGAAACGGAGGGAGTATTTGGTAGCGGGAGAACAACCCCCCTCTCTTTGCTAGTCCCAGCGAGCTGCTGGCCCGTTCCCGACGCCCCAACCAATTTTGGGAACCATCTCCAAGGTAGCCACCGGTGTTCTTATGTTTTTCTTTCTAGTTTTCGTTTCTTCTTTTTTCTTTTTCTTTCTCTTTCCTTTTTCTTTTTCGTTTCTCTTTCTGTTTTCTTTATTCCTTTTTCATGTTTCCTTTTTGTTTTTAACTTTGTATTTAAAATTTAAAGATTTTTTCTAAAAAATGCAAAGAATTTTTCATATTATTTCATCAGGATTTGGGGATTTTTGAAAAATGATGATTTTTATGCAAATTCGATGAATTTGTTTAAAATTTGTGAGCTTTTTTAAGTTCGTGAACTTTTTTCAAAATGGATGAACTTTTACAAATTCAACAACTTTTTAAAATCCGTGAACTTCTTTCAAAATTGTGAATTTGCTTAAAATTTGCCAAAAATTATGTAAGTTCCTGAACATTTTTTCAACATGTGAACTTTTAGGAAAGTCAACTTTCAGCAATCAGAGTCTTGGGTCAATGGGTCAATGCGCATGAGCCATCTGATTAAAAAAACGAACAGACAATAGCGAGGCACGGAGGAGTGTTGGAAATATTTAATGGGCCCGGCCCAGTTTAAATGTAGCGGGCGCCAGTAGGCAAACCAGCGCTACAGGCGCCGGTTAATAGCTCCCCAGCAACTGGTGCATACGACCGGTTAAGAAGAAGCTTGCCAGCCCATGACTTGCACATGCCAAACACTACTAGAAAAAGCACATGTCAAACGTTCACTTGGCCCATGTCACTCGTCGACATTGTTTCTATTTGTGAGCCTTATGGGCCAAGCTTCGTGCTCAGGTGGGCGAGTGCATGGGGCCATGCACTATGAATAACTTAATACAGACTCATCTCTCAAAAAAAAAAACTTAATACAGACTCATGCGGGATATATTATAGCGAATACCAGAGGGGAAAATGGCACGAACAAAATCAAAAGGGGGGTAGGTGGCTAAGATAACGGGATCCATGTCCACCATAATACTTTTTCTGTGCTAACCTTGTTCTTCTCCTATCAGAAACGACCTTGTCCTCACATCCATTGGTTCTCTGCTGGCATGCTTGTCATGCCGATTAGAACTTTAGGATGGGACCTCCTATATGGCGGCCAATTGCACATGTGTGTCTGCGAATGGGACAACCCAGTTAGACATGATGAGTAGTTTCTCCATAGAAAGCACTCTCCAGCTATTTTTTCGATTACCTTGCCTTTTTGTTGGTTCTTTTTCAATATAATGGATTTTTTTCAAAAAACATGAATCTTACCAGAATTACATGAACAATTTTTTTACAAAAATACTCACAAACTATATATATATATATATATATATATATATATATATATAGATTTAAAAATAATAAATTTATTAAACTATAAAATAAAAAATGAAATTTCAAAGATTCTACAAATTTAAAAAATATCTTTCAAATTTAAGGATTTTTTGTGTATTCAAAACTGTTCATGTATTAATAAAGTGCTTGCCAAATTTAAAATAGTTAAGGAAATTAAGAAATTTCCATGTATTTAATTTGTTTTCTCATCAATCTATTCAAAATTTTCGAGGAGTTCAAATATGTTTGTGTATTTATAAATTTGTTTGTATTAGGAAAATAGTTATGAATTCAACAAAATTGTTCCCAAAATTTTCATAATTTCATCTCTTTATGAAAAATTGAAGGATTTTAAATACGTTCGTGAATTCTATTTATTTCACATATTTCAAAAAAATTACGAATTATAAATTGTTCACAGGTTGGAATAAAAATAATGGTTTTATTTAATTGCTAGTAGATTTAACAAAATCATGAATTTAAAAATTTAAAAGAAAGAAATAAGAAGTGTGAATATTTTTATAAATTTCTATTTTTGAAAAATTTGTGAACATTTGTATAACGTTTGTGGATGTTTTTAATTCTGTGTTTCATCCTTTAGAAATAGAATCTATATTAAAATTTGGTGAACTTTATTAAAGAGAAAAATTGATAAAAGAAAATTAATGGAATGAACAGAAAGAAAAGCACTCTCGTCGAAATTGAATTGGCTCGATTGCCCGCATATTAGTGCGTTTTCCAGCAGTTAATTGCAGTGATTGACACATAAGATTTTCTCATCAAGATGACAAGGAAGGCGAGTCATGGATGAATAATAGCCCTCTCTGCTGGCTTTCCCATATTAATATGTTGGCATGTTGGCTATCTCACCTACGGAAGAAAGAATGGTCATGAATTTGAAAAGAAAAAGATACCTATGAATTTTAAACTAGCAGAACTATTCAAATTAGTTTTAACATAGCAAATCATTCGTTACTAACCCTGTCAGCTATTTTATTTAAATTCAAAATATATCTAAATTTCAAACTTGCAGACCTACTAAGATAGTTCAAATAATTTTGAATGGTCAAGGCAGTGTAGAGGAACCAGATGAACTACAATACTCAGAAGTGTCGATGAAAGAATGAGTAGTGGTTCCGGACACAAAAAGCTAGCACATTTTCTTCGAGATAGAACAACTCGGGGTATCAAGCAAAACCAATTTTCTTGATAATACCTTTGTAAACAGAGCATTCCTCAAAATGAGGATTTATAGGAAAAAAGCCAAGTCACAGCTCTCAAGTTGTGGGCGAAATTAGAAGAATACCGAGCTTATGTGTGACCAGCAAATAAGCGACTCAAGACGGCTGAGAAGTGTCAATAAGAAATGTTTAGAAGTGCAGGAGCAAACAAACAAAGTTTCAAGGGATAATTAGGTCCATGCCCTTTGTTGGGTGCCCAGTTTTACCCCCTTAAAAACGAACTTAGTTGTTGTAATACCCTTCTATCACCATTCCGTCCGGTCAAGTCATTTGGGTGGACATAATACATGGAATTCGAACTGAAACCCAGTAAAAAACAAAACTGAATCAACAACTTACAGTCCAAACAAATCCTGCCACGAAACAAATTAACATGACTGGGGCGCGCGTGTGTGTGTTTGAGAGGGGGGGGGGGGGGGGGGGCATACAACAAGAACAAAAAAAGGAAGGGGAAAAGGGTTTAAAAGAAGGACGCTCATAACCGGCGAACGTTCATCAGAGAGGGTGGCGATTGAGTGGCAGTTTTAGTTCTGATGAAGTGGTGAGGGGTGACATTTTGTTCAGAAGACATGGCTGTTTTTTTTCAAAAAGCTAATTTTTGTTTAAAAACTGTCATCAAACATGGCCATCTTCCCACCCCTCTCCCATCGAACGTTAGCTGAGTAACAGTACCCCCAAAAAAACACGTTGCACCTCACAGAAACTGAACTTTTATGAGGGTTTTTTCAAGAAACTTTCTATCTATTTATTTCCAATCATGGAAGTACAACGAACATAAGAAATAAAAAAATATTACATCCAGATTCATAAACCACCTAGCGATGATTACTAACATTGAAGTGAGACGAAGGCGAACCACCGTCATCGCCCCTCCCTCGCCCGAGCCGGGCACAATTTGTTGTAGTAGATAGTCAAAAAGTTGCCTCGCTAAGACCCCATAGGACCAACACACCATAACAGCAACCGCCGCCAATGAAGAGAAGTTTAGATCGGAATGATACAACCTGAATACACAAGAACAAAGACGAGCAAAGACCGGATCCACCAAAGACAACCACCGACCGAATCCCGCAAGATCTGACGGAGACACACCTCCACACACATCCTCCGGCGATGCTAGACACACCACCGGAACGGGGGCTAGGCGGAGAAAACCTTATTCCATCATCAAGAAACCGCCGTCGTCTCGTCTTCCTGAGTATGGCACAAACTCTAACAAAACTTGAAGAAGCACCTAAAAAAGAGCCCACTCATCGACAAGGGCCGGAATCCACCGCGCACCCATGGCCCTAAGGCCACAAGAAACGTGGCAGATCGAAGGTGCCGCCGACGGAACGCGGAAACCCTAACCGCCTTTCCTTAACTGAACTTTGGCGTTAAGCAGCTGCTGGGCCGAGTAGACGGTTGGCCGTCCATTCGACGGAGGGGCGGGAGGCATGTAGATGATTGCTCACTAAAGCCCGCAAAAAGCGGCACAAAGCAAGAATAATACTCCTTCCATAGTACTCCATAAGATATTTTTGTTCACTAATTTCTATGTTCATACGGTTTCAGCCGTGCTTCATGAATAAAACCCTAACCGCCTTTCCGTAACTGAACTTTGACGTTAAGCCGCTGCTAGGCCGAGTAGACGGTTGGCTGTCCATTCGGCGGAGGGGCGGGAGGCATGTGGATGATTGCTCGCTAAAGCCCGCAAAAAGCGGCAGAAAGCAAGAATAATACTCCTTCCATAGTACTCCATAAGATATTTTTGTTCACTAATTTCTATGTTCATACGGTTACAGGCGTGCTTCGTGAATAAACAGCGATAGTTGCCAAACCCGAACGGGTCGGTTATAGGAGTTCCCGCAAAAAAAAGAAAAAAAATCGGTTATAGGAGAAGGACAGACCACTCACAGCACATGACTCACGGGCAAAAAATTCAGTGAGCCAGCCAGAGCCAAACACCTGCATCGTAAGAACACAAACAACACAAGAAACCAAGATGGATTGTCCTTCGCAAGTTCTGCACGGCGCAGATGGATAGCTCCCATTAATTCAGAGTCGATCGCACACGTATCATCCACAGCCCCCAGCTGGACTGACGCGCCAGGTACCCAAAAAGTGGCCTCCTCTCCTCTCGTTCCTAACTGAATTTCAGACCCTAGGTGTGCACGTCTCTTCCCTTCGCTTCTCTTCTCCAGGGCGGCAAATGGTCCCAGGATGAGGACGAGTCGCGGTCGATCCTGCCAGTCCACACCACATGGAAACGCAGCCGGAAATGTTTCCGAAAATATGATTCCATGTTTCCACGGAGCACGGAAAGCGGAGGAAAAGACGAGAAACGGTGTCCCTGTCTAGATCTCTCTGGCGATCTCGCCGACCCTTTCGCTCGAGAATCAAAGACGCCAGAGACTCGCAAGCCACGTAATGCGAATCGTGTGATCTCGGCGAAATACGCACGAAAAAGATCGAGATAGCGCTCTGTACAAGGCAACAAGATGTTATCTCCAGACTCGGAAGCTGAGAGCCGTATACAAAAGAACTGTTTATATTATAAATTATTATTTTCACTCTCTTGAAAGAATATATACACAACGACAGGACCAAAAAGACATCATTTGGCCATACTATAGTAGTACGTAGGTATATGCGATTGATTTGGAGGGCATCATCGAACAGATCGGCTTGCTCTCATGCCCACACACACGTCGAGCGATCGACTCTCACGGTCTCAATTCCAACCCCAAACTGAGTGCATGGGGCAAAAAAAGCTATCATAAGCTTGACTAAACTGAGACGTGCTCCGATGAACAAACAAATTATAGTTAACTATATAATCTATGTGGACCAGCTCCTGAGGAGCGACGGCCTGGCGAACATCTGCTCGAGCGCCACCACCACGGCCATGGCCAGCGACACGTCGACTCCAGGCTGCACCGCCAGGCGGAAAACGTCCGTGCCGACCACCTCCTTGGGCCTGATCTCCGCCACCGCGCGCCTCTCGCCGTCGTACACTACGCAGCTCCGCCGCGCGTAGGACCCCTCCACCTCGTAAGACGGCCCGGCGCCCGCGCTGGCCGTGACGTGCGCCATCGTCTTGCCGCGGCCGCTCCGCCTGACGGCGTACACGGGCCGCCGCGTCTCCTCGCCGGCGAACACCAGCCACTGCTCGCCCTGCAGGCTGAACCGCTTACGGCGGACGGTGAAGGCGGGGCGGCCGGCCGCGTCCATGAGGACGACCTCGTCGCCGGTCTCGGAGGCGTAGCTGTCGACGCGGTAGGCCAGGTTGCCCTTGGCATCGAACACCGTGAACCCCTTGCAGTCGAACAGCAGGGACTTGCGCCACACCGTCAGCGTCGTCGGCCCGTCCACCGCGGAGCTGGCCGGCGCCTCGTGGACGGCGCCCGGCGCGGGCGCCATGTTGGGGTGAACCCTCGCCATGTAGAGTATGGAGCAATTGAGAGCAGACAGGCGGTAGCTGAGTAGTCTGAGATAATTGAGCTTGGTCGCCCTGTTGGTTGGCTCTGTGAGGGTCGGGTCCGTGGTAGGCGGTGGTTATATACAGGTCTCGCTCGCTCTATGATGGACCGGCCGGAGAAACTGTCTACCCGCGGAAAAGGCAAAGGCATGTTGCTCTGACGTGCGTGGGGACACAAGTGACATGGGCTGCTGCTTAACGACCTCTTCCTCAATTAATAACAAATCTTATCATCGATTGTTTGCTAGTACCATAAAAAGCAATAACAAACTCGGCCGCTGAGTGTTAACGTGCTGTATTTGTACTGCATTCTTGTACTCTGACTAACCGTTGTAATAGTTGTTGTACTATCCCTAGTTTCTAGGATCACCAACAGACCTCCCTTCGTGGCCTGTGTGCCTCATTGTACGGGAGTCGTTCGGTTCTCTTTCTCCTATAAGAGTGTACTCTGTAACTCATTATGATCAAGGCAATATACAGCAGCACAGTGAGCAGATCTCCCTTTAGCTTGGTATCAGTTTCCATGGCCTTCGAGGACATCTTCGGCGAGCTCCCCTCTCCGGCCGCCGACGCCGCGGCCGCCAACGCCCCTCCGTCCTCCTCTCTTGGTGCCTCTACTCTCTCTGCCCTTGTCACCACTCATGCCTCCTCTTCTGTTTCTTCCACCGATCCCTACCTTCTCAACTTCCATCAAGATCACATCTCCAACCACATCCGCTTCAAGCTTGATCCTTCTGAGAATAACTACATCAAATGGCGCACGTTCTTTAACTGTGTCCTCCAGCAACACCGTGTCCAAGATCACGTACTGAAACCCCCCCCAGCCACGCCCGATCCCATCTGGCTCGCCGTCGACCAACGCCTCATTCTCTGGATCCTTTTCACCTTGGCTGACCCCCTCCTCGAGCTCATCATGGGGGGCGCGGACGACGCCTACACTGGCTGGACTCGCATCCGCGACTACTTCCAGGCGAATCAGGGTGCCCAGTATCTTCATCTCACCCGCCAGTTCCGCAATCTCCATCAGGGTGACCTCACGGTCTCGGAGTACGCCCGGCGCCTCAAGGCGCTCGCCGACGGTCTCGCGGACACCGGCAACCCCGTCACCGACCATGATCTGACGATGCAGCTCCTCCATGGCCTCGCCGCTCGCTTCGACACCATCCGCACGATCCTCGGCGACACCAACCCACTGCCTCCCTTCACCGTCGTGCGCTCTCGGTTGGACCTCGCGGAGTACAACCTCAATCTGCGTGCGGCCGAGGCGGGTTCTGCGGCCCTCACCATCACCGGCGGTCCCAACACCAACCCTGACCGCGGTGATCGCGGCGATCGCGGCGACCGCTCTGACCGCGGCGACCGCTCGACCCGCGGCGACGCGCTCCTCCCTCTGGCGCGGCTCTGGCGGCGCCGCAGCGGCGGCGGGTGGCGATCGTGGTCGTGGTCGGGCGAACGCGGCGGCGCGACCGTGGCGCTCCGACTCTGGCGGTCGTGGGTCCCGTCCCCGGCGATCGCCATGGACCGGTGCCGCCCCGCCGACATGGCGTTGCGGGCCCCGCCTGGCTGGGTCCTCCCAACGCCGCTGGCGTCCTCGGCCCTCGTCCGGCGTCCCTCTCGAGCTTACCCCTGTTGTACTCTGGCGCCCGCACGGGCTCTTCGGCGTTCCGCTCGGCGCTCTGGCTGGGATCACGCCGCCGCTTCATCACGCCTACAACCGGCAGGGCTGCCCATCCGAGCCAGATGGATTCTTGATTCGGTCTTTGCCACACACGTCACGAGCA
Source organism: Aegilops speltoides (assembly GCA_021437245.1). Taxonomy (NCBI): domain Eukaryota; kingdom Viridiplantae; phylum Streptophyta; class Magnoliopsida; order Poales; family Poaceae; genus Aegilops; species Aegilops speltoides. The sequence continues at coordinate 419,498,427 of CM038143.1, forward strand.
ATGCGGGTAATCTCTCCTCGTTTCGTTCTTTTCCCAAGCACAATTCTTCTAGCATAATTGTCGGCAATGGTGATCGCTTACCCATCACCGGCATCGGCTCCACCACTCTTCCCCACCCACCTCACCCTCAACGGCGTTCTAGTCGTCCTCTATTGTTCAAGATCTCATCTCTGCACGTAAATTATCTCGTGATAATAATGTTTACATTGAGTTTAACCTGCTCGGTTTCTCTGTGAAGGCCTTCCCAACCAGACTCCTCTCGACGTCCGAGAGCCCGCCCGCTTTATCCCTTCTATGGCAAGCACACTCCAGGCGGCACCGCATTCTTCAGCACCTCCGGCGATCTATGGCACCAACGTCTTGGCCATCCGGGCAAGATGTCCTTAGCTTCTATTTCCAAAGACTTCCTTCCAGATTGTAATAATGCTGCTAGTTCCCCTTGTCCCGCGTGTCAGCTTGGACGGCAGTCACGCTTAGCTTTTTCTTCTTCTCAAAACTGTACTAGTGCTCCATTTCAACTTATTCATTGTGATCTATGGACCGCTCCGGTTGTGAGTTTTTCCGGCTATAAATACTATCTTATCGTGCTTGACGACTTTTCCCATTATTCTTGGTCTTTTCCCTTGCGACATAAATCTGAAACTTCCCCCACTCTTCAGCGTTTCTTTACCTATATTCTTACTCAATTCCACACTCTTATTAAGTGTATGCAGTGTGATAACGGCGGCGAATTTATCAATACGGCTCTTCGCACATTCTTTTCCAACCACGGCATAGTCTACCGCCTTTCCTGCCCCCACACCTCTCCACAAAATGGCAAGGCCGAGCGCATGATACGAACCACTAATGATGTTATTCGCACCCTTCTTCTCCATGCATCTCTCCCACCACCGTTTTGGGTCGAGGCCTTACATACCGCCACTGTTCAAGATATCTTCCGATATTCCGATAAATCGGCCGATTTATCGCTTACCATTGCGTGACCGATAAGATAAATCGGCCGATAAATGAGCCGATATGGCGATAAATCTGGCGAGATGCCGATAAATTGGCCGATTTACCCCTTATGATGGGTTGACCGATAAGTTCCCGATAAGCGATATCCCCAACATTGCATACCGCCACTCATCTCCTCAACCGTCGTCCATCCACCCGTACCACGCCACACACCCCTTACTTTCTCCTCACCGGCGTCCAACCCCGCTACGATCATCTCCGTGTCTTCGGCTGCTTATGCTACCCCAACCTTTACGCCACTAGCCCCCACAAACTCGCCCCCCGCTCCACACGCTGCGTTTTCCTCGGCTACCCATTAGAGCATAAAGGTTATCGTTGTTTCGACCTCACCTCCCGACGAGTCATCATCTCTCGGCATGTGATTTTCGATGAAACCACCTTTCCTTATACGCCTCCCTCACCATCGGCTATAGCCACACCGTCCGCACCAGATCCCGCCCCTGCTCTACTGCCTCCGCACGCAATCTGCTCCGGGATCGCCTCCCCCACCTGCGGCCCCACGCCATCCACCTCGCCCACCGTTCCACCCAATCCTGCGTCGAATCCGTGCTCCCGCTCCCCCACCGAGCTGACCGCCTCTGCCAGTCCACCCAGCGCGCGCCACGCGGCCCACCCCCGCTCGCCCGCCACTGATTCCTCTACCTCCCCCTCATACGATTCCATCGGATCGCGCCCCACTGGCCCCCTCGGATCTGTCGCGGATCCCGCGTCCTCCTCGACTGCCTCGTTTGCTCCGGACCCCACCACATCTCCTTCGCCTTCCGTGCCATCCACCCCAAGCCCACCACGTCGTCCTGTCGTTCCCGTCGCGCCTCCCGCCAACTCACATAAAATGATAACCCGCGCAAAACGAGGCTTCGCCCAACCACGTCGCTTATTTACGCTGACTACTTCTCCTGCTATTTCACCCCTTCCTTCCTCATATAAAACTGCTTTAAAGGATCACCATTGGTACAATGCTATGCTAGATGAATATACTGCTTTGCTAAAGAACGATACGTGGCAGCTGGTTCCTCGTCCTGCAGGTGTTAATGTGGTCACCGGAAAATGGATCTTCCGCCACAAGTTCACTCCGGATGGTTCGCTCTCTCGCTACAAGGCGCGTTGGGTTCTTCGTGGATTCACCCAACAGGAGGGTGTTGACTATACGGAGACTTTTAGCCCGGTTGTCAAACCGGCTACGATACGCGTCGTCCTCAGCATCGCCACCGCGCACTCCTGGCCCATTCATCAACTTGATGTCAAAAACGCGTTTCTTCACGGTGATCTTGGTGAAACGGTCTACTGCACTCAACCGTCGGGATTCATTGATTCCTCTCGTCCCACTCACGTTTGCCTACTCAAGAAATCCCTCTACGGTTTGAAACAGGCTCTGCGCACTTGGTTTCTTCGTTTTCAATCCTATCTTCTTTCCAAGGGGTTTGTTTCCTCCAAGTGTGACCCGTCCCTCTTTATCTTTCACCATGGCTCTTCGGTTGCATATCTCCTTCTCTATGTAGATGATATTATCCTCACAGCCAACAATACCACCACTCTTCATTCTATCATCTCTTCCCTCAAAACCGAATTCGCCATGTCGGATCTTGGTGATCTCCACCATTTCCTTGGCGTTAATGTCACCCGCAACACCTCCGGCCTGTTTCTCTCCCAGCAACAGTACGTGCTTGAACTTCTGGAGCGTGCAAATATGCTCAACTGCAACCCCATTTCCACTCCCATCGACACCAAAGCCAAACTTTCTGCCCATGATGGTGCTCCTCTTTCCAACCCCACTCTCTACCGCAGCCTCGCAGGTGCCCTACAATACCTTACCTTAACTCGCCCCGACATATCTGTTGGGGAACGTTGCAGAAAATTAAAAATTTTCCTACGGCTTCACCAAGATCCATCTATGAGTTCATCTAAGCAACGAGTCAAGGGAGAGAGTTTGCATCTACATACCACTTGTAGATCGCGTGCGGAAGCTTGCAAGGTGATGATGGAGTCGTACTCGAGCGTGATTCGGATCACCGATGTCCAAGTCTGAGCGGACAGCACCTCCGCGTTCAACACACGTGCGGGACGAGCGGCGTCTCCTCCGTCTTGATCCAGCAAGGGGAAGGAGAGGTTGAGGAAGACAGCTCCACCGGCAAGACGACGGCGTGGTGATGGTGGAGAAGCGATACTCGGCGAGGCGCCGGCGGCGCCTGGAGGAGGAGGAGGTGTTGGGAGGGAGGGCTGCGCCTTGGCTTGGCGGCTGCCCTCCCTCACCCCTCTATTTATAGGGGAAGGAGAGGGGGGCCCTCTAGATCCCATCTAGAGGGGGCGTGACAGGGGGGGCTTGCCCCCAAGCAAGGCGCGCCTCTAGGGTTCCCCTTCAACCCTAGGCGCAAGGGCCAGAGGAGGGTGCGCCAAGCCCACCAGGCTGGCCACCTCCCCACGCAGCCCAAGTGGCCCCGGGAGGTGGCCCCTCCGGTGGACCCGGAACCCTTAGGTGGCCCGTACAATACCGTATGCCCCGAAACTTTCCGGTGTCCTTTTAACAACTTCCCATATATAAATCTTTACCTCCGGACCCTTCCGGAACTCCTCGTGACGTCCGGGATCTCATCCGGGACTCCGAACAACATTCGTAGTCACGTACTAGTCTTCCTAATAACCCTAGCGTCACCGAACCTTAAGTGTGTAGACCCTACGGGTTCGGGAGACACGTGAGACATGACCGAGGCGACTCTCGGGCAATAACCAACAGCGGGTGCGGATACCCATGTTGGCTCCACATGCTCCTCGATGATTTCATCGGTTAAACCACGATGTCGAGGATTGATCAAACCACGTATGCAATTCCTTTGTCAATCGATGCGTTACTTGCCCGAGACTTCGATCGTCGGTATCCCAATACCTTGTTCGGTCTCGTTACACCGCAAGTCACTTTACTCATCCGTAATGCATGATCCGTGGCCAACACCTTGGTCACCTTGAGCTCGTTATGATGATGCATTACGAGTGGGCCAGAGATACCTCTCCGTCATACGGAGTGACAAATCGATCTCGATCCATGTCAACCCAACAGATACTTTCGGAGATACCGTAATGCACCTTTATAGTCACCCGATTCGTTGTGACGTTTGATACACCCAAGGCACTCCCACGGTAACCGGGAGTTACACGATCTCATGGTCGAAGGAAGAGATACTTGACATTGGCAAAGCTCTAGCAAGCGAACTACGATCTTTTATGCTATGCTTAGGATTGGGTCTTGTCCATCACATCATTCTCCTAATGATGTGATCCCGTTATCAATGACATCCAATGTCCATAGTCGAAACCATGACTATCTATTGATCACAACGAGCTAGTCGACTAGAGGCTCACTAGGGACATATTGTGGTCTTTGTGCTCACACGTGTATTACGATTTCCGGATAATACTGATTATAGCATGAACAAAAGACAATTATCATGAACATTGAAATATAATAATACTTTTATTATTGCCTCTAGGGCATATTTCCAATAGTCTCCCACTTGCACTAGAGTCACCAATCTAGTTACATTGTGATGAATCGAACACCCATAGAGTTACGGTGTTGATCATGTTTTGCCGCGAGAGAGGTTTAGTCAGCGGATCTGCGACATTCAGATCCGTGTGCACTTTGCAAATCTCTATGTCTCCATCTTGAACATTTTCGCGGATGGAGTTGAAGCGGCGCTTGATGTGCTGGTCTTCTTGTGAAACATGGGCTCCTTGGCAAGGGCAATAGCTCCAGTGTTGTCACAGAAGAGTTTGATCGGCCCGACGCATTGGGTATGACTCCTAGGTCGGTGATGAACTCCTTCACCCAAATCGCTTCATGCGTTGCCTCCGAGGCTGCCATGTACTCCGCTTCACACGTAGATCCCGCCACGACGCTTCGCTTGCGGTTGCACCAGCTTCTTGCTCCACCATTCAACATATACACGTATCCGGTTTGTGACTTAGAGTCATCGGATCTGAGTCGAAGCTAGCATCGGCGTAACCCTTCTGACGAGCTCTTCGTCTCCTCCATAAACGAAACATGTCCTTTGTCCTTTTCGGTGCCGGGATATTCCGACCGCTGTCGGTGTTCCTTGCGGGATTACTTTGGTATCTTGCAACCAAACTTACGGCAAGGTTTACATCAGTGCAGTACACAGCATGGCATACATAATAGATCCTATGGCTGAAGCATAGGGATGACACTCATCTCTTCTTTATCTTTTGCCATGGTGGGTGTGAGTGAGCTCAATCTCACACCTTGTAACATAGGCAAGAACCCTTCTTGGACTGATCCATTTGAACCTCTTCAAAATCTTATCAAGGTATGTGCTTTGTGAAAGACCTATGAGGCGTCTCGATCTATCTCTATAGATCTTGATGCCTAATATATAAGCAGCTTCTCCAAGGTCCTTCATTGAAAAACACTTATTCAAGTAGGCCTTAATGCAGTCCGAAGTTTTGTATCATTTCCCATCAAGAGTATGTCATCTACATATAATAGGAGAAATGCTCTGAGCTCCCACTCACTTTCTTGTAAACGCAGGCTTCTCCATAAGTCTCGCATAAACCCTAACGCTTTGATCATCTCATCAAAGCGAATGTTCCAACTCGAGATGCTTGCACAAGTCCATAAATGGATCATTGGAGCTTGCATACTTTGTTAGCGTTCTTAGGATCGACAAAACCTTCCGGCTGCATCATATACGCTTCTTCCTTAAGATGCCGTTAAGGAATGCCGTTTTGGCGTCCATCGCCATATCTCATAATCATAGTATCGGCAATTGCTAACATGATTGGACGGACTTCACTTCGCTACGGAGAGAAAGTCTCGTCGTAGTCAATCCCTTGAACTTGTCGATAACCCTTAGCGACAAGTCGTGCTTTATAGATGGTAACATTACCATCGCGTCCGTCTTCTTCTTAAAAATCCATTTGTTTTCTATCGCTCGCCGATCATCGGGCAAGTCTATCAAAGTCCATACTTTGTTTTCATACATGGATTCTATCTCGGATTTCATGGCTTCAAGCCATTTGTTGGAATCTGGGCCGCCATTGCTTCTTCATAGTTCAAAGGTTCATTGTTGTCTAACAACATGATTTCCATGACAGGTTGCCGTACCACTCAGTGCGGGCGTGTCCTCGTGGACCTTCGAGGTTGATAGCAACTTGATCCAAGTACCTTGATCATCATCTTTGTTTTCCTCTTGGTGGCGTGGGCATCACAGAGCGGTTTCTGCGCTGCGCCACTTTCCCGTTCGAGAGGTAGTACTTCATCGAGTTCTACTTTCCTCCACTTACTTCTTTCGAGAGAAACTCTTTTCCGAAAGCATCCATTCTTGGCAACAAAGATCTTGCCTTCGGATCTTAAGTAGAAGGTATACCCAACAGTTTCCTTAGGGTATCCTATGAATCGCATTTTTCCGACTTGGGTTCGAGCTTTTCGGGTTGAAGTTTCTTGACATAAGCATCGCATCCCCAAACTTTTAGAAACGACAGCTTAGGTTTCTTCCCAAACCATAATTCATACGGTGTCGTTTCAGCGGATTTAGACGGTGCCCTATTTAAAGTGAATGTAGCTGTCTCTAGGCGTATCCCCAAAATGATAGCGGTAAATCGGTAAGAGACATCATAGACCGCACCATATCCAATAGAGTGCGATTCGACGTTCGGACACACCGTTTATTTGAGGTGTTCAGCGGCGTGAGTTGTGAAACGATTCCACATTTCCTTAAGTGTGTGCCAAATTCGTGACTTAAATATTCTCCTCCACGATCGATCGTAGGAACTTTATCTTTCGGTCACGTTGATTCTCTACCTCACTCTGAAATTCCTTGAACTTTTCAAAGGTCTCGGACTTGTGTTTCATTAAGTAGACATACCCATATCTACTTAAGTCATCGGTGAGAGTGAGAACATAACGATATCCTCCATGAGCCTCAACGCTCATTGGACCGCACACATCGGTATGTATGATTTCCAACAAGTTGGTTGCTCGCTCCATTGTTCGGAGAAGCGGAGTCTTGGTCATTTGCCTAAGAGGCATGGTTCGCATGTGTCAAGCGATTCATAATCAAGAGACTCTAAAAGTCCATCGGCATGGAGCTTCTTCATGCGCTTGACACCAATGTGACCAAGGCGGCGATGCCACAAGTATGTGGGACTATCGTTATCAACTTTACATCTTTTCGCATCCACACTTTGAACATGTGTAATATTACGCTCGAGATTCATTAAGAATAAACCATTGACCATCGGAGCATGACCATAAAACATATCTCTCATATAAATCGAACAACCATTATTCTCGAGACTTAAATGAGTAGCCATCTCGTATCAAACGAGATCCAGATACAATGTTCATGCTCAAACATGGCACTAAATAACAATTATTAAGTTTCAAGACTAATCCCGTAGGTAAATGTAGAGGTAGCGTGTCGACGGCGATCACATCGACTCTGGAACCATTCCCGACGCAAGATCGTCACCTCGTCCTTCGCCGATCTCCGTTTATTCCGCAGCTCTGCTGTGAGTTACAAATATGAGCAACGGCACGGTATCAAATACCGGGAGTTACTACGAGTCTTGGTAAGGTACACATCAATTACATGTATATCAAATATACCTTTGGTGTTGCGGCCTTCTTATCCGCTAAGTATTTGGGGCAGTTCCGCTTCGGTGACCCTTCCCTTGCAATAAAAGCACTCGGTCTCGGGCTTGGGTCCATTCTTTGACTTCTTCCGGCAGCAAGGCTTACGGGCGCGGCAACATCTTTGTCGTCCTTCTTGAAGTTCTTCTTACCCTTGCCCTTCTTGAACTTAGTGGTCTTATTGACCATCAACACTTGATGTTCTTTCTTGATTTCAGCCTCTGCTGACTTCAAACATCGAGAACACTTCAGAATGGTCTTTTCCATCCCCGCATGTTGTAGTTCATCACAAAGCTCTTGTAGCTTGGTGGGAGCGATGGAGGATTATGTCAATGACCGCCTCATCGGGAGGTTAATGTTCATTTGGGTCATACGGTTATGCAACCAGACATCTTCAAGATGTGCTCACTTGTGTAACTGTTCTCCTCCATCTTACAATTGTAGAACTTGTCGGAGACATCATATCTCTCGACCGGGCATGAGCTTGGAAAACTAGTTTCAGCTCTTGAACATCTCATATGCTCCGTGATGCTCAAAACGCTTTTGGAGCCCGGTTCTAAGTGTAGAGCATGCCGACTTGAGCGAGGGAGTAATCATCAAGACGAGATTGCCAAGCGTTCATAACGTCTTGGTTCTCGGGACGGGGCGTCACCTAGCGGTTCGTCTAGGACATATTGCTTCTGGCAGCTATGAGGATGATCCTCGGGTTAGGACCCGATCCGTATAGTTCTGCCATCATCTTTCGACTTGGTTTTCTCTAGGAGCGCGTTGAAGTTCATGTTGACATTAGCGTTGGCCATTGATCTACAAGACATATTTGCAAAGGTTTTAGACTAAGTTCATGATAATAAAGTTCTAATCAAATTATGAATTCCCACTTAGATTAGACATCCCTCTAGTCATCTAAGTGTTACACGATCCGAGTCGACTAGCCCGTGTCCGATCATCACGTGAGACGGACTAGTCATCGTCGGTGAACATCTTCATGTTGATCGTATCTTCCATCGACTCATGTTCGACCTTCGGTCTCCGTGTTCGAGGCCATGTCCGCACATGCTAGGCTCGTCAAGTTAACCCTTAGTGTTTTCGCTGTGTAAAACTGTCTTACACCCGTTGTATGTGAGCGTAAGAATCCATCACACCCGATCATCACGTGGTGCTTAGAAGCGACTTAACTGTAGCAACGGTGCGCGTTAGGGAGAACACTTCTTGAAATTTTTAAGGATCATCTTATTTACTACCGTCGCTAAGTAAACAAGATGCATAAACATAATAAACATCACATGCAATTATATAGATGTGACATGATATGGCCAATATCATAAAGCTCCATTGATCTCCATCTTTGGGGCTCCATGATCATCTTGTCACCGGCTTGACACCATGATCTCCATCATCATGATCTCCATCATCGTGTCTTCATGAAGTTGTCACGCCAACGACTACTTCTACTTCTATGACTAACGCGTTTAGCAATGAAGTAAAGTAGTTTACATGGCGTTCTTCAATGACACGCAGGTTATACAAAAATTAAAGACAACTCCTATGGCTCCTGCCGGTTGTCATACTCATCGACATGCAAGTCGTGAATCCTATTACAAGAACATGATCTCACACATCACAATTTATCATTCATCACAACTTCTGGCCATATCACATCACTTGATCAATCGCTGCAAAAACAAGTTAGACGTCCTCTAATTGTTGTTGCATCTTTTATGTGGCTGCGATTGGGTTCTAGCAAGAACGTTTTCTTACCTACGAATCACCACAACGTGATTTTGTCAACTTCTATTTACCCTTCATAAGGGCCTTGTTCATCGAATCCGCTCCAACTAAAGTGGGAGAGCAGACACCCGCCAGCCACCTTATGCAACTAGTGCATGTCATCGGTGGAACCGGTCTCACGTAAGCGCACGTGTAAGGTTGGTCGGGCCGCTTCATCCCACAATACCGTTGAGCAAGAAAAGACTAGTAGAGGCAAGTAAGATGACAAGATCAGCGCCCACAACAAATTGTGTTCTACTCGTGCATTAGAGAACTACGCATAGACCTAGCTCATGATGCCTTTGTTGGGGAGCGTTGCAGAAAATTAAAAATTTCCTACGGCTTCACGAAGATCCATCTATGAGTTCATCTAAGCAACGAGTCAAGGAGAGAGTTTGCATCTACATACCACTTGTAGATCGCGTGCGAAGCTTGCAAGGTGATGATGGAGTCGTACTCGAGCGTGATTCAGATCACCGATGTCCAAGTCTGAGCGGACAGCACCTCCGCGTTCAACACACGTGACGGGACGGCGGCGTCTCCTCCGTCTTGATCCAGCAAGGGGAAGGAGAGGTTGAGGAAGACAGCTCCACCGGCAGCACGACGGCGTGGTGATGGTGGAGAAGCGATCTCGATAGGGCCGCCGGCGCACAACGGAGGAGGAGAGGTGTTGGGAGGGAGGGCTGCGCCTTGGCTTGGCGCTGCTGCCCTCCCTCACCCCTCTATTTATAGGGGAAGGGAGAGGGGCGGCCCTCTAGATCCCATCTAGAGGGGGCGGCGGCCAAGGGAGGGGCTTGCCCCCAAGCAAGGCGCCCCTCTGGGTTCCCTCAACCCTAGGCGCAAGGGCCGGGGGGGGGGCGCCAAGCCCACCAGGCTGGCCACCTCCCATGCAGCCCAAGTGGCCCCCCGGGAGGGGTGGCCCCTCCCGGTGGACCCCCGGAACCCTTCCGGTGGCCCCGGTACAATACCGGTATGCCCCCGAAACTTTCCGGTGTCCTTTTAACAACTTCCCATATATAAATCTTTACCTCCGGACCCTTCCGGAACTCCTCGTGACGTCCGGGATCTCATCCGGGACTCCGAACAACATTCGGTAGTCACGTACTAGTCTTCCTAATAACCCTAGCGTCACCGAACCTTAAGTGTGTAGACCCTACGGGTTCGGGAGACACGCAGACATGACCGAGACGACTCTCGGGCAATAACCAACAGCGGGGTCTGGATACCCATGTTGGCTCCCACATGCTCCTCGATGATTTCATCGGTTGAACCACGATGTCGAGGATTGATCAAACCACTGTATGCAATTCCTTTGTCAATCGATGCGTTACTTGCCCGAGACTTCGATCGTCGGTATCCCAATACCTTGTTCGGTCTCGTTACGGCAAGTCACTTTACTCGCACCGTAATGCATGATCCGTGGCCAACACCTTGGTCACCTTGAGCTCGTTATGATGATGCATTACCGAGTGGGCCAGAGATACCTCTCCGTCATGCGGAGTGACAAATCGATCTCGATCCATGTCAACCCATGAGATACTTTCGGAGATACCGTAATGCACCTTTATAGTCACCCGATTACGTTGTGACGTTTGATACACCAAGGCACTCCTACGGTAACCGGAGTTACACGATCTCATGGTCGAAGGAAGAGATACTTGACATTGGCAAAGCTCTAGCAAACGAACTACACGATCTTTTATGCTATGCTTAGGATTGGGTCTTGTCCATCACATCATTCTCCTAATGATGTGATCCGTTATCAATGACATCCAATGTCCATAGTCGAAACCATGACTATCTATTGATCACAATGAGCGATCGACTAGAGGCTCACTAGGGACATATTGTGGTCTTTGTGCTCACACGTGTATTACGATTTCCGGATAATACAGTTATAGCATGAACAAAAGACAATTATCATGAACATTGAAATATAATAATACTTTTATTATTGCCTCTAGGGCATATTTCCAACAATATCTTATGCCGTCCAGCATGCTTGCCTATTCATGCATGCCCCCCGCACCACCCACTTTCAGTTGCTCAAACGCATCCTACGCTACCTGCAGGGCACTTCCCACTTTGGCTTACAGCTCTACAACTCACCCTCCCATGAGCTTATTGCTTATTCCGACGCTGATTGGGCCGGTTGCCCGGACACTCGGAAGTCTACCTCCGGCTTTTGTGTCTTCCTTGGTTCCAATTTGGTCTCCTGGTCCTCGAAACGGCAGCCTACGGTCTCACGTTCGAGTGCAGAGGCCGAATATCGCGCGGTGGCCAACTGTGTCGCTGAAATTACCTGGCTACGCCAACTTTTACAGGAGCTTCGGCGGCCCCCGGCTCGCGCCACAGTGGTGTACTGTGACAATATTAGTGCCACGTACCTATCCTCCAATCCCGTCCAACACCAGCGCACCAAACATGTGGAGATCGACCTGCATTTCGTTCGGGATCGTGTTGCTTTGGGTGAGGCCAGGGTTCTTCACGTGCCATCTGCATCCCAGTATGCCGACATCTTCACGAAGGGCCTCCCATCTGCGGTCTTCACTGATTTTTGGTCCAGTCTGAACATCCATCCGGGCGGAGTTCCGACTGCGGGGGGGTGTTAATGTGCTGTATTTGTACTGCATTCTTGTACTCTGACTAACCGTTGTAATAGTTGTTGTACTATCCCTAGTTTCTAGGATCACCAACAGACCTCCCTTCGTGGCCTGCGTGCCTCATTGTACGGGAGTCGTTGGGTTCTCTTTCTCCTATAAGAGTGTACTCTGTAACTCATTATGATCAAGGCAATATACAATAGCACAGTGAGCAGATCTCCCTTTAGCTCTGAGGGCATCTCCAGCCGGCCCCCCCAGGAAGCCTCCCCAGGGCACTTTTTGGACGCCGGCAGTCAAAAACGGTCCCAGTCACGCCCCCACAGGCTCGTTTTTCGCCGGTATTAGCTAAAACTACGGCCGGCGCTGGCAAGAGAAACCCACAAAGCTGGGGGTCAGCTGGGGGCGCCGGCACTACTTTTGCATGCGAAAACCCCACACGTCGGCCTCTGTCTCCACATCTCTCTCTCTCTCCCCGTCATTTTCTCCGCCCCCACCTCCCCTCTCCCCGTCCACTCTCTCTCTCTCCGCGACCACGCCGCCCGGCGCAGACTGGCGAAGGATGGAGCAACACCGCCCAGCTGGCCACCCGCGGCCACGACCACCGCGGCCGGGCGCGCCCTGGCACCGGCAGCGCGACGCTGCACTGCCTCGCCCTGCCACGGCGGCACCAGGCCCGGGCGGACGACGGACACGGAACCGGCCTCGCCAGCCACAGGCGGCACCAGGCCGGGCGGACGGCGGACACGGAACCCGGCCTCGCCGGCCACGGGCGGCATCGCCTCGAAGCCGCCAGCCGCCACCACGGCGGACGCGGCCGGCGGCGTGGGCGGAAGCAGCCATGGGGGCGGTCGGATTAGTGCGGCATCGCTGGCAGCACCGGCCGCGCCCAGCGGCCACGACCACCGCGCGGCGCGCGGCGCGCGCCACGGCACCGCGCAGACGCAGCACCGCCTCGCCGGCCACAGGCGGCACCAGTGCGGGCGGACGGCGGACACGGAACCGGCCTCGCCGGCCACGGGCGGACTCGCCCGAAGCCGCCACGGCCGCGCAGCGCCTGAGCGAAGCCGGCCACGCCGCCGCAGACCGCCACGCGGCGGACGCGGGCGTGGGGAAGCAGCAGCAGAAGCGGGCGGCGGATCGTTGCGGCATCGGCTGGCAGCACCGACCGCGCGCGGCCACCCGGCGGCCACGACCACCATGCAGCCGGCGCGCGCGCCACGGCGACCAGCGCGACCGGCCACGGCGGCGCAGCGCGGGCGGACGACGGACACGGAACGGCCTCGCGCCACGGGCGGCACCGCCCCGAAGCCGCCACACGGCAGATCGCCCCGAGCGGCCATGGGCGGACGCGCACCGGGCGGCGCGTGGCGGAGGAGGAAGGGCAGGGTGGCTCGTGGCCGTCGCCGGCGAGCTCGATCCGGCATGGTCGGCATGCCCAGAAGATGTTTGTTGGAATAACCGAAGGGGAAAAAAAGAAAAATGTCTACTACTCGGGGGAGGGACGGCTGGGAAAATACACACCCCCAAACCAAAAATTTGTGGGGCCTCCCCAGAGGCAAAAACGCCTCTGGGAGGCCTGGCAGTGGAGATGCCCTGATGGTGCAAAGACCGAAGTTACCCTCAAAAACTTGAGAATGCTGCAGCATAATAAATTAGGAGGAATTTTCTGCCCGTAGACGAGACTAGTATAGAATCTCATATTAGGTGAGATCAAAAAGCTTTTCTTCCTAAAAAAAAGGCTAACTTCTGCTTCGGTACAAATCTCTTAAACACATCAGCGGAGTGCGACGTGAATTGAGCTTATGACCTCTTTGTTTAGAGAGAAACACACTAACCAACTAGGACATCTTAACACATGCCAATTTAGTTTTTTCTTTCTTTTTTTTGTTCTTCAGTCTGCGGAAGCCCCTGGTTTTGCTGGGCTGGCCCATTGTCAAACTGGTCTTTTCCCATGTATTTCATTTTCTCTGTTCGTTTTTGTTTCTTTTTCATTTTTCTAGTTTCCAAAAATATTTGTGTTTTTAAAATTTTCAAAAAAGTATTTGGTTTTTTCAAAATTTGATCATAAAATACAAATATTCATGTTTTCAAAAAGAATCTACAGAAATTTCAAGAAAAATGTTGTGCTTTCAAAGTTTCTTAGAATGCCAAAACACAACAATTTTGAAAGACACGGAACATTTTCCTTAAATTTTTGTACAATTTTTCAAAATGCAAATATTTGTATTTTTTAGAAAATTAAAAGAGTGATTCTTTTTAAAAATTTGAACAAATTCATAAAAGCATGAGTATTTTTTAAAAACAAAAAATAACGAAAAATATGAAGAAAAAAAACAAAGGGTAAAAAGAAAAAAATAGTGAGAAAATTTTATCAGATTCAGGAAAAAAGTTACAAATTTATAAAAATCGTAAATTTAAAAATGTTCACGGATATAAAAAAATGTTCATGAATTTTTAAAAGACAATGATTTAATTAAAGTTTACCATTTTTTAAAAGTTCATGAATTGAAAAACAGGAAAATAAATTTAAAAAAGTGAAGAGAAAGGAAAAATAAAACACTAGAAAACCGGCCAAACAAGGCGATGCCTTTTTTTTATCGTGACGTGCACGAAGAAGCAAAAGTGGTAGCAGTTAGCATATCATGCGAGCTATCCTAGACGGTTACCGACACAGAAAATTGGTACAATTTTATTACTCTTTTATACGTTTAGTGAGGAGATTATACCAAAGCGGGGCTCTATCTTCCATCAACCAATCCAGATCAAGCTCGTTCGATCGTAGACATCCAGAGAAACAGCGCGACGTTCTGTGCACGTATGCGTGCCGCACCGGGCAGATTAAACTGGTCCATCATAGTAACTGTACCATTTTCTAGGTTATTATCTAGCCTGCTAGCGAGTCGGCGCCTTACCCGTCCGATCTGGACACAAACTATTCACTAGTGGAGTATATCCATTCCACGCACACGCACAGCACTATGAACGCAGAGCCCTAATCCGACACGCGGCAGGAGGCCAGGCTTCGGGCGGGCTAGCAATAGCACCCCAGCAAGAAGCAGCGGCTACCTCTAGTGCGTGTCACTCAGATACCGATCCATCGAGTCATCTGGGTATGGCGGCGAAAACCAATTCCATGCCAATAACATTCCGTTCCATCGGCGCAAGCGCTAACGACACGGTGATTGCCCGGTTAATCAACAGCGGAAGCAACGCAGGAGCATGATTAACGAAGCATCCGCGCGTGCTGCTGATGTTATCTTTCAGGATCAACTATTAACGACCTCTGCTTAATTTAGCTACTAGTCACGATCGGGTGTACTACCGTGACGAGGTTGATAGCTAGCTAGTGGGCTGGCAGGTACCGTGCAGTTCTTCATTTGGCAGCATTCGAGGTGTCGTTGATCATTGAAGCCGAGGGAAAAAAATGCAGAGCTTGTGGCTGGCTCGGAGCCATCTGTGAGCTGCTGATTGGCCGCCTAGGTGTCAAAACTAGCTAGAATATTTTAGATGACTAAAACTACTAGGGGCACCTGTACTTACGTGTGAATAATTTAACCGGTTGTTGGATATTTGTCATTTGGGTAAGTACTGTATTGTCGGAAGCCAGCTGACGTACGCAGACCATGTTGGATGCAACTGGTGGAGTTTTCCTTTCTTTGAGAGAGAGACAGGTGGAGTTGAGGAGTTGGCTCTAGGGTTTCATTTGAGTATATAGTTTAAGCAGTCATTAGGTTATTGTCACTATAGTATCTACATGGTGCTCCCTCCTCTCTTTATTTTTTTACTTTGCACAGTAGGTGGTCTTTTAAGTCATATTTTTTTAGGGAAAACTTTTGATCTATGCATCATCTGCCATGGCAGTACAAGAAACATCATAGTTTGACCATGTTTATGAAAAATACCATCACCCACAATACCATCATTACATCAATCATGTAGTATATTTTTCATATTGTATTTATTTGATATTGTAGGTATTGACATTTTTAATAAAAACTTCACAGAAGTTGAATTAAGACATAATTAATATGCGGAGCAAAAGTAAGCAGAGGGAGTAACATAGACAGAACATGTTGGGTGCTACACATGGAGTAGAGGGAATATGCTCATGTCAATCGAGAAGTAGTATTTGTTTACCTGATTAGAAATTACATTATGTACATTTGATTAAAATGATCACGTAGAGGACAAACAAGATAAGCATGATTTTAATTTCCAACCAACTAATACACTATCCTCCCCTACACGTGGCATACAATATACATACAATCTGGTATACGGTTGTTATTCATCATCTTTGTAAGTAATGTCAAATTGTCTAAGAACATCCAGATGGTCAAGATATACAAATGTCAACTAAGGAGAACAATAATTCAATCATGTAGCAAATTAATGTACCACATACGACATTTTAAAAAGAAGGTACTACGTATGACACGCTTAACGTTTGTTCTAGAATGTTTCAAGACAGGTACCTGAAGTTGCAATAATATTGTTCAATGTAAACATTTAAGTCCACATACGGGATAGTCAAAGTAAAAAAATGCACTTGAGACATGCTAAATAGTTAAAACGTATTTAAGACGAGCGATAAAAACTTACAACATAAAACAACAATTATTTCATCTTAAAAATAGTATTTGATTAGTTCAAATCTTTGTTTGTCTATGTTCATATTATATGCTATTTTTCTCATCAAGACCGGATAAGATTATCTGAGCCTACATTAATAATGGTTCCAATGTTTTAGTGATTATATTTCTAGGATCTATAGGTGAGGAGATTAACAATATGTAGCTTTGAATTGTGTAAGGAAGAGGCAGCTATGGCAGGGGCTAGTAAGTCGCACAATATTCCTCCTTAATATAGCTTTGCTGCTAGTCCTTACAGTGATTTCCGCTATTTGATATCCTACTCGACATGAACCCCGCGTCTTTGCTTGATGCTTTCATGTCGACAAAAAATGCTTCATTGAAGTTCCACGAGCGTGTGAGTCAGCACTTGGTAACAATAGTTTTGTTAAAAAAATAAGATATAACATAACTAATATTTTGTTCAAAAAGTGAAATATGATGTTGTGTTTTGATTTATAAGAAAATTGAAATAATATAAAGAAGCCAAGTGTTCAATTATTAATTCTCTACTTTATTTTATAGTTCATCACTTGTGACACAATTTATGAAATAAAATATAGTTGCCACATTAACGCAACAATGAAAACAGTTAACTCAAGCCACACATTTTCTATGAAATGAGTACAAAGTACAATAAAACAGGCCAGAAAAATTAAAGTAAATTCATTTGGCAGAAGTGCATACAAACTACAGCAATATAAACACAAAAGTGTCACTGCAAATAAAACAAAAATGTGAAACAAGAAGAAAAACATTAAATTAAACTTTTGGGGAAAACATTTAATTCAGTCTCTCAAATGGTGGTTTAGGTTCAAGTTTAAATCTGTTCCATTCTAAATCGATGTTGTAACTCTACGCTTATATGTTATAACTCTACGCTTATATGTTACTCCTATTAGATTTTTGAAAACTTTTAGTTCGTTTCTTTTTTACCTCGAGTGGACAAAATACAACAAAAAATCGGGTTGCATTTGATACATCGATGCATGAGACACGTTCTCAAGCTTCTAGCGGGTTTGGTTTGTTATCTCTCGGTGGTAGTGAACCGTGGTTATGCCGCCTCCCCTCCCCTTTACCTTCCCTCCAGCCCTTCCCTCCGCCTCCCCTCCCCTCCCCTTCCCTCCGCCTCCCCTTCCCTTTGCCTCCCCTCTCGCCGTCGCCGGATCCTGGCTGGGCAAAGCCCGTGCAGGGGGATGATGGCGGTGGCGGGGCGTTCCTTCGTTGCGGCTTAGAGGCGTGGTTGTGATGGTGGATCTTGAGCGGGCGCCTCGGGACGACGTGTGTGTGGCCATGGCGTCGGTCACGCAGCGATGTGACCTCCTCTACCTTTGGTTGTCTTCATCATCGGTCCAAAGGGATCTGGTCGGTGGGTGTTGCCTCGCGGTGGCTTCTCGGCGGTGGATCAAGTGGAGGAGGAGGTGGTGGCCTAGCTGCTGAAGTGGGTAAGGATGCCACAATCGGCGGCGGGGGCCGTGGGTGTCGTTTTCCTCGTTGGAGGCGATGGTGGGGGCGTCCCTCGCTCTAGTGTTTCCGGGGGAAAACTTAGATCTAGAGGAGGTTACCATTAACGGCGACTTCCGTGGGTCTCGTAACCCTCGTTGGAGGCATTGAGGGACCTCATGGATCGGATGAAGGCGACGACGACGTGGAGGAATCATCTTTGGAGACATTCATCGGCTGGACGGACCTGTGGACGGCTTGGTGGTTGGGTGTCGATAGGTGGTGGAGCGGTGCTTCATCCTACACATCAATAGCGGCGGATCTTGGCGGCGTGGCGTAGTGGAGACTCGACGTCCGTTGGGTGGTGATGGACTCGTGCAAGAGGACGACGCTTTCTAGCGTCGTGGCGGCGTCGATGGCAGAGAGGCCTTGCAAGGTCGATGTGTCAGTATCTGATCTAAGGATGGATTGATGGATGAAGGAGGTGACGACCCTTGCAGCGTGCACGTGTGGTGCCCACTGAAAGTGCGCCGGACCGGTGTGTAACCTAGTCCAGGTATTGTGGCTTGGATGGGGCACCCGACATTAGATGTTAGGTGTTGGTATTAGGCTCGGACATTCGGCACCCCTTCATCACGGGGATAGGAGTAGCGGCAGGTGTTGCCATGATGATGGCTTCAGCTTACTGATGTATTACCTTCTAAGGGCTTTGTGAATAATTAATAAAATGGCTGCATAAAAAATGAACCCTGGTTATGAGGAGGCTCTCCTCCCCTTATTTCACTCTCTTTCCCCTTTTATTGCGAGCTCCTTTATTTTCCCTGACTCCCCTCTTGTCTTCCTTCGGTGGCGGTGTCACTTGGAGCGGGATGGGAGAGGAGCTCGGGTTGCTCTTGTAGGTAGTAGGAGTGGCATAGTTTGGGCCTTAGTGCCGGTTGTCAGCCTTGTGCTGGTGTGTGGCCTTATACCGTTGTCATGCGAGAAGACACTAGGTGCCCAACCATGTCTACTTGCGAGCAGCACCTCGTGGTCACCAGGGTCACCATCCCTAGATCCTCCACTACCAAGGCAAGGGGACAAAGCAGATGTGGTGTCATCCTGTTCAATAAGCCCGCGGTGGCGACAATGCATGTTGGTGGCCAGCTTCTCTTCCCCGTTCCTCGTCGCCAGTCACCAAAGTTGCGGAGTGAGGCATGGCGGAAGATTTTGCAGCGGCGTGCTTTGTTGCTACCTTGCCTCGTCGGATTCTGGCTACTAGCAAGGGTGGCTTCGCCCTGTGACCCTAAAAAGGGATCATCATCTTCAGCCATTACTTACATGCTCAAGATGGAGAAGAAACGGTCAGGACTAGGAGATGATGCACATGGGGGTTGTGAGCTTCATCGGTGGTGGATTGAAAGGGTTACATCACCTATCGGTTGTTGGCCTTCTCCAACAAGTCGTTTTTCTTTCTGGTCTAAAGGTGGCCATGTTTATTCCTTCCAGCCATGTTGCTATAAGGGGGGTAGTGGTGTTCCAGGCTAGAGTCCACGACATAATGCGATGGAGGTCTCGCCAGACCAAGTGGTCTTGTCTTGATGGGTTTTTAAGCTAATCAGACAACTTCATATTCACGTGCTTCTCAAGGGAATTGAACCCAGGTAATAGCGGTTAGAGGCCGAGGGGCTTAACCTTGGTCCAATAGCCAACTGAGAGCTAGGCTTGTTTTGTTTTCCATATTAAACAAATATTTCTACCTGGGCTACATTATATGCAAAACAAAATTGTACCTTGAATCAGCATTGAACCAGATGAACCTACGGTCCGACTAGTGAAAACCCAAACCGCCAGGCTCGCTGGTCCGAAAACTATGACGAGTAGTTATACGTTCGATCGTAAGCCAAAAAAGACGAGAGGGTGTCCATGTCTAGATCTCTAGTCACATGGGCGATTCCCTCGCCAATTTTTTTTTAAAAAAATATGAGCAATTCTTTTGCTCAAAAATCAAATATACCGGAAACTCGCAAGCCACGAAATATGAATTGTACGAACGTTTGAAAGAAGATCAAAGACAACACTAAGAATTGTTCATTATTTTTCATTTTCTTTTTGACTATTTACATGTACACCCCTTCTTCAAGAATTCAAAGAATTATACACACCGACAGAAACGCAGTAGGAGGAGGCAAGGCTTCCATGGGCCAAGAAAAACCTCATAATTTTGGGGGCATCATCGAACAGATCGGCTTGCTCTCATGCCCACACACACGGATCGACCGCACAATTCATCCTCCAACCCAACCCCAAACCAAGTGCAAGGGGCAAAAAAAGGCTAGCTTGACTAAATCGAGGCGTAACAAACAAACAAATTGACTAATCTACGGTGGACCAGCTCCTGAGCAGGGACGGCCTGGCGAACATCTGCTCGAGCGCCACCACCACAGCCATGGCCAGCGACACGCCGACTCCGGGCTGCACCACCAGCCGGAACACGTCCGTCCCGACCACCTCCTTCGGCCTGATCTCCGCCACCGCGCGCCGCTCGCCGTCGTACACCACGCAGCTCCGCCGCGCGTAGGACCCCTCCACATCGTACGACGGCCCGGCGCCCGCGCCCGCGCACGCCGTCACGTGGGCCAACGTCTTGCCGCGGCCGCTGCGCCTGACTGTGTACACGGGACGACGCGTCTCCTCGCCTGAGAAGACGAGCCACTGCTCGCCCTGGAGGCTGAACCGCTTGCGGCGGACGGTGAAGGCGGGGCGGCCGGCGGCGTCCATGAGGACGACCTCGTCGCCGCTCTCGGAGGCGTAGCTGTCGACGCGGTAGGCCAGGTTGCCCTTGGTATCGAACACCGTGAACCCCTTGCAGTCGAACAGCAGGGACTTGCGCCACACCGTGAGCGTCGTTGGCCCCTCCGTGGAGCTGGCCGGCGCGCATGGCGTCCGGTCGAAGGCGCCCGGCGCGGGCACCATGTTGGGGTGAACCTTCGCCATGTGGAGTATCGATCAAGGTTGAAGGAGCTGGAGACTGGAGATGCTGTAGCTGATTGGTCGGGCTGGATGAGCTAATTGAGCTTGCTCGCCCTGTTGGTTGGTTCTGAGAGACGAGTCTGTGGTAGGCGTTAGTTATATACAAGTCCCACTCGCTCCATGATGGACCGGCCGGCCGGTCGGCCGGAGAAACTGTCCACCGGCACAAAAGGCAAAGGCATGATGCCCTGACGTGTGTAGGGACACAAGTGACATGGGCTGCTGCTTAACGACCTCTACCTCAATTAATTAACAATCTTATCATGGATTGTTTGCTAGTACTACTATAAAAAGTAATACTAAAAGGCATTTTCAACGGCAACACGCAAAAAACATCCTACGCACGTCCGCGGGCTAAGGACCAGTACACAAACACGAATGCGGGAGGACGCCATCTAACCGTAGCCGCACAAATTTCAAACCCTATTTTAATTAACCGGACGAAATTCATGCAAAGCGACCGATATTTATCAAAGTTCGAATAGTAAGGTCGCGTCTGACTCATTCTAAAGAAATTGAAAGAAAAGTCCCATTCCTCCTCCTCCCCTGGCTGCTCATGGCGCCACCGTGTGGGACTCTCATGGGCTCGGCCCTCTCTCGCTCTCCCTCGCCGCCCAGCGTCTTTGTGGCGGGCAAAGCCTGCCACGGGCGGCGGCGGGTTTCTTCTCCACCGCTTGGCGATGCCATCCTTGTTGGCGGCGGCGTGGCTATTTCGAGCACGCAATGGCAATGCGGCGATGATGACGGGCGCACTTCTTTGGCGGCGGCGTGGTGGTGGTGGTGCGGCTGGGGTGTGCTCGCTCCGGCGGCGGCGGCATTTGGGCGCGGCCAAGATCTGTCGCGGCTGCAGCTCGGGTGACCTGGGCCCTTGTGGTGGCGGGCCCCCGGCTCGCCGCAGATGGTGGCTTGCTCCGGTGGCCGCCCCTGGTGCGACGCTTCCTGGTGGTGGTGGTCTTGCCGGCCCCGGCCGATCCGGCGATGGCAGGTGTCGCGGGCTGTGCTCGGCGTGGTGGTGGCTCATGGCGGTGGTCAGGATCGTCTCATGGCGGGGGCTGGAATTCTTCGGCGTCGGCCCGTAGGTGAGTGACCTGTGAAGGGCTTCGACCCTTCTTCTTGATGCCCAGGCGCAATCTTCGTCGGTGGGATGGCCCTCTCCCTGCTGCGACCCATCGCTAGTCCCGTGCTCGGGCAGCAGGACCGAGCTCGTCTCGCACCCGGCAGCAGGACCGGGCTCGTCTCGCGCCCGGCAGTAGGACCAAACTCGTCTCACACCCGGAGCTGTAGGACGAATCGATGGACTTGTTTGCCCCGGGATCCGATCGTCTCTTCCGCTGCGGTAGCGGCGGGTGTCAGGTGAGGTGGTTCTTGGGTCTTGAATTCCGGGGCGGCGGCCCCGGTGGTGGTTGCGCGGTGCTCACGGGCAGAGCCCGTCGCTTGGTGCTCCGGTGGCCATGGCCATGTGGGCGGCGTGGTTGCCGGGGTGCGGCGTTCGATGGCAGTGAGTATTGGCCGGGGTGAAAACCTGCTCTTCTTCAGACAGACCGGCGGTGGAGTAGCTCATTTCCTTCTTGAAGGTGTCGTCGTGGCTCTCATTGTCTGTCGTGTGGCTCCTGGGGAAACCTCGATCCTCGGATCGGGCGGTGGTGGTGCTCCTGTGTCGTACCCTTCCTGTAGGCACCGTCTTGAAGCCCACGGTTCGTCGTATGCGGTTGCATCTCTTTGTGGTGGCGTGTTCACTGGTGGAGCCCCGGTTGCTCGAGTAGTGCTTGGGGTCGTGTTGCTGCGCTCAACGCCTATGTATACCGCCTTGGGTGTGTGCGTGTGTTGTGGTGGAGTGCGTCTGTACCAGGATGTTGTTGATCATTGCTTTATTTATAAAGCGGGGCGAAAGCCTTTTTTGGTAAAATAGCACAAATCATCCATACGGAGCATGCAAATTAAGTCTAGTACAACAATGTCCCTAATTCGACTAGATCCCGAATGTCCAATAAGTTTTTCACAAACGGATCATGTCTTTTCCACACATACTCCCCTTTAAACTTCATCCAACAGTGTGTGCACGTAAATGTTTGTCTCTCTGTCCTATGGTAGACCACGGCGGCATATGCGGGCTACATATAATGTGTAGACAAACATTGAGTGAATGAATCAATCAACAAGTTGAGTAAGAGGAAGTAAAACTTACGATCTCATCCATGTCCGCGTGCAATGACCACCTTGCCTCGAGCTGACTAACTAAATTGCAATACTTGATGACGCTGATCTGGATAACATGACAGCGATAGGACAACAACCTCACATTGCGTGGTTGAATGATGTACATGCCGTAGGGCGCAATGTGCTTTTGCGCGTGAAACCTTTCATGCAGTTGCTCCCAGAAGGGCTCCCCTCTGCTCCTGCTTATGAAATCCGCGGATAAGGCCAGCCACACATCACACAACAACTCATCCGTCATAGTCGAGTAGCTCACCATCCTTTGTACTTTAAAAAACGACATAGCATTTGAAAATAAGCTCAATGGCATTGGACCGAACACCTGCTAGGCGTGGTGCCCACCATGGAGGTCATCGACATGGGGCGGAGTGTACCTGGGTACAAACGGCTCCAGGATGGAAAGCTCCGTCAGAACGGCAAGCGGGCGTGTCGGTGCTGGTTGCGGACGTCCGACAATGCCTCTGTGGCGGCCGGAGATGAACAGTAGCGGTGGCGGAGGTGGAGGGTGAAGATGCAAAGCAAGGAGGAGAACGGGCGGAGTTGAAGGAAATGAGGCCGGAAAGGGAGGGATTGGGTGGGCCGGGGTGTCTGAGTCCTACGCTACGGTGTCCGGACTCCTACAAACTCCAATTTGAAAGAGAAATCGCGTCTGTACGGCCTCAAGGATCGATACGGACTGTGTTGAATGAATTTCACGGTTTAGACAGCGCGTTTCACACGATTACGGAAGGTTTGCGGGTTCTGTATTAGAGATGCCCTTGCAAAGACCGAAGTTAGCCAAGAACTTGAGAATGCTGCTCATAATGAATAAATTAGGAGAAATTTTCTGCCAGTAGACAGATCACAGAGTACTACTTCCGCCATATAAAAATGTAAGAGCATTTAGATCACTAAGTCTTTGTGGAGGGAGTACTGCTTTTCTTCCATCAACAGCTCTTTTTTTGACAGACTCCAGATCAAGGTCGTTCGATCGTGGATATCCAGAGAAACAGCGCGGAGTTTTGTGCACGCATGCCGCGGCTGACAGATTAATCGTCGACGCAGGATCGAATCGTCGACGCGTTGCCCGTCCGATCTGGACACAAACTTTTCACTAGTGGAGTATATCCACGCACACGCACAGCACTACCACTATGAACGCAGATCCCTAATCCGACACGCGGCAGGAGGCGAGGCCTCGGGTGGGCTAGCACCCCACAGCAAGAAGCAGCGGCTAGCTCTAGTGCGTCGAGTCATCTGGTTATAGGCGGCAAAATTCAATTCCATACCGATAACGTTCCGTTCCGTCGGCGCAAGCACGAACGACACGGTGATTGCCAGGTTAATCAACAACGGAAGCAACGCAGGAACGCGATTAACGAAGCATCCGTGCGTGCTGCCGATGTTAACTTCCAGGATTAACTAATAACTAGCTCCACTTTAGCTTTCGCTGGTCACGATCAGGCCTTGAGAAATGTGATAGAATTATAATATTTTGTTTAACATGGTTGATGATAAAATTTATGATAGTATAACACAATGATCATTTTGTCTCAAATGCAAGATCGTATAGGCAACGATAGTGAGATCATCATATGCTTAGTTTGGTACCACAATTTTGGTCGAATGCCCTCGCTTTGTTTTTCAAAACATAGATATACGGTGCAGTTTCCTTGGGATCATCCTGAGATTCGTCTTGTGTTATTTGGACTTAATGAAACCTGGAGAAAATTGTGCATTGAAGGAGGTTCAAACTCACTCGCAACTTCAAACTTACTATCGTAGTGCACCACAAACTAGAGTAAAATATGTTTGTGTAACAAAATGAAATAAAGTTTGTATTTGCATGTAAAGAGTTTTGATTATTTGTTCTGTCATATTTTTTTGAGTTTGTATTTATTTTTGTTTATTAGGCATTTTTCAATTTCCTAATGTGTGTAACTTCAAAATTATTCCAGTGTAACTGAAGAAGATGCGTTTTTGATATTTCTATTTGAGCATTTTTAATTAAAATTTTGGGTTAAAATATGCATCTTTTGTAGTTTGCACATTTGAAGCATGAAATTGCACATAATTGTTTACGTGCAAAGGTAGTTTTTACATTTTGAAGCTTAAAAAATGCACATGAATATTTGTGTTTTTGCAAGTTTGGGAGTCAAAATATTCAAGTTGATAGTTTGCGCATTACGAAGCTTGAAATTATACATAATTGTAACTATTTACAGTTTTGGGAATCAAAATGTTGATTTCAGTAGTCTGTGTATTTTTTTGAAAGATCCAGCATCGCTGGCATTCATTGATAATAGCAAGAAGTAACAGAAAACAACAAGGTGATGAAAGTCATAGGACAAGAGGATCCGAAGATCAAAGAAAAAAAAACAGCAGCCCTAAAAGCTGCAACACAACACTCCATACTATCCAAACTAGGCAGCGCAGCTCCGACTTCAACGGTGAAACTACTAAGGAAAGTAGGCAGGGGCGGCGTCATGGAGGATCACCGAACGAACCACCTGTCACGGTAGTCTCTGTATTTTGAAGCATGAATTAGCTAAAACTGTTTTGTATAGTTTTAATTTTTAGAAAAGAAGCCTAACAACAACAACAACAACAAAGCCTTTAGTCCCAAACAAGTTGGGGTAGGCTAGAGGTGAAACTCGTAAGATCTCGCAACCAACTCATGGCTCTGGCACATGGATAGCAAGCTTCCACGCACCCCTGTCCATAGCTCGCTCTTTGTCGATACTCCAATCCTTCAGGTCTCTCTTAAACGGACTCCTCCCATGTCAAATTCGGTCGACCCCGCCCTCTCTTGACATTCTCCGCACGCTTTAGCCGTCCGCTATGCACTGGAGCTTCGAGGCTGCGCTGAATATGCCCAAACCATCTCGCACGATGTTGGACAAGCTTCTCCTCGATTGGTGCTACCCCAACTCTATCTCGTATATCATCATTCCGGACTCGATCCTTCCTCGTGTGGCCACACATCCATCTCAACATACGATCTCCGCCACACCTAACTGTTGAACATGTCGCCTTTTAGTCGGCCAACACTCGCGCCATACAACATTGCGGGTCGAACCGCCGTCTGTAGAACTTGCCTTTTAGCTTTTGTGGCACTCTCCGTCACAGAGAATGCCGAAGCTTGGCGCCACTTCATCCATCCGGCTTTGATTCGATGGTTCACATCTTCATCAATACCCCATCCTCCTGCAACATTGACCCCAAATACCGAAAGGTGTCCTTCCGAGGTACCACCGCCATCAAGGCTAACCTCCTCCTCACACCTAGTAGTCTGAAACCGCACATCATGTACTCGGTTTTAGTTCTACTAAGCCTAAACCCTTTCGATTCCAAGGTTTGTCTCCATAACTCTAACTTCCTATTTACCCCCGTCCGACTATCGTCAACTAGCACCACATCATCCGCAAAGAGCATACACCATGGGATATCTCCTTGTATATCCCTCGTGACCTCATCCATCACCAATGCAAAAAGATAAGGGCTCAAGGCTGACCCCTGATGCAGTCCTATCTTAATTGGGAAGTCACCGGTGTCGACATCACTTGTTCGAACACTTGTCACAGCATTATCGTACATGTCCTTGATGAGGGTAATGTACTTTGCTGGAACTTTGTGTTTCTCCAAGGCCCACCACATGACATTCCGCGGTATCTTATCATAGGCTTTCTCCAAGTCAATGAACACCATATGCAAGTCCTTCCTTTGCTCCCTATATCTCTCCATAAGTTGTCGTACCAAGAAAATGGCTTCCATGATCGACCTCCCAGGCATGAAACCAAACTGATTTTTGGTCACGCTTGTCATTCTTCTTAAGCGGTGCTCAATGACTCTCTCCCATAGCTTCATTGTATGGCTCATCAGCTTAATTCGTAATTTTATGTTTAGAAATACGCAAAGAATATGGGAGGCTCGCACAGTATAAATGTGTACCTAAATTTGCATGCGCCCAACCCAACAAATAAAACATTTTTGGTTTAGCGACTAAGAGAGATGACTCCTTACTTATCTTACTGATATCTTCCCGGTTGAAAAAAAACTTACTGATATCCTCTCTTCTATAAAAAAAGAGAGAAAAAACTAATAAATTTCCAAATCTATGTACCAGGGTAATCAAGAAAATCCCCGCAAAAAAGGGTAAATCAAGAAAAGAACAGTAGCAGCCACAACACGGTGATTATCCGGTTAATCAACGGAAGCAACGTAGAAACACGATTAACGAAGCAGCGGCGCGTGCTGCTGATGTTATCTTCCAGGATTAACTATTGACCAGCTCGGCTTTAATTAGTCACGATCAGGTCTACTACCGTGACGAAGTTGATAGTTAGCTAGTGGGCTTGTTGGTACCGTGCAATTCTTCATTTGGTAGCATTCGAGGTGTCGTTGATCATTGCAGCTGAGGAAAAATGCAGACCTTGTGGCTAGCCCAGAGCCATCTGTGGGCTACTGATTGGCCGCCTAGGTGCCAAAACCAACTACTGTTTTATACAGTAGATGACTACAGCAACCATGTAAGTACGTGTGAATAATTTAACCGGTCGTTACATATTTGTCATTTGGGTAAGTACTGTATTGTCGGAAGCCAACTGACGTACGCAGATCATGTTGAATGCAACCAGTGGAGTTTCTCTTTTCTGATAGAGAGACATGTGGAGTTGCGGAGTTGGCTCCGTGGTTCCATTGATTGTTTAAGTGTGTATATAGTTTAACCAGTCATTAGATAATTTTCAGTTGAGTACGTACATGGTACTCCATCAGTCTTTTTATTTTGCACAGTAGATTATCTTAAGTCATATATATTTTTTACATGAAATATTTTTGATCTATGCATCATCTGTCAGGTCAGTACAAGAAAAATCATAATTTGACCATGTTTATGAGAATACCATCATTCAAAATATCAAATTATTATCATCAGATCAATGATGTAGTTTATTTTCCATATTGCATTTATTTGGTATTGTAGATGTTGACATTTTTAATATAAATTTCATAAAACTGTTCAAAAATTGAATTAAGACAAAATTAATAGGCGGAGCTAAAGTAAACGGTGGTAGTACCATACCCACAACATGTTGGGTGCTACACATGGAGTAATGCTCATG
Organism: Aegilops speltoides; assembly: GCA_021437245.1. NCBI lineage: Eukaryota > Viridiplantae > Streptophyta > Magnoliopsida > Poales > Poaceae > Aegilops > Aegilops speltoides. Next base: position 419,526,856 of record CM038143.1, read on the forward strand.
TCAATCAAGAAGTAGTATTTGTTTGCCTGGTTAGAAATTATATTACGTAAGTTTTGATTCAAATGGTCATGTGGAGGACAAACAAGATAAGCATAATTTTCAACTTCCAACCAACAAATACACTATCCTCCCCTACACGTGGCATACAATATACTCCCTTTGTCCAAAAATACTTGTCAGAAAAGTGGATGTTGTTGGGGAACGTAGCAGAAAATAAAAAATTCTACGCATCACCAAGATCAATCTATGGAGTCATCTAGCAACGAGAGAGAGGAGTGCATCTACATACCCTTGTAGATCGCGAGCGGAAGCGTTCAAGAGAACGGGGTTGATGGAGTCGTACTCGTCGTGATCCAAATCACCGATGATCCTAGCGCCGAACGGACGGCACCTCCGCGTTCAACACACGTACGGTTGGGGAAGACGTCTCCTCCTTCTTGATCCAGCAAGGGGGAGGGAGAGGTTGACGGAGATCCAGCAGCACGACGGCGTGGTGGTGGAAGTAGCGGCGATCTCGGCAGGGCTTCGCCAAGCTCAGCGAGAGGGAGACGTGTTACGGAGGGAGAGGGAGGGGGGGCGCCGCCCTAGAGATCCCATCTCGGGGGCGGGGGACTTGCCCCCAAGTCAGTGGGCGCCCCCCCTAGGGTTTCAACCCTAGGCGCGTGAGGCTCAGAAGCGCGACCAGCCCACCAGGCTGGTTCCTCCCACTTCAGCACATGGGGCCCTCCGAATGGTTGCCCCACCGGTGGACCCCAGGACCCTTCCGGTGGTCCCTGACAATACGGTGAACCCGAAACTTTCCGGTGGGTCAAATGGACTTCCTATATACAAATCTTCACCTCCGGACCATTCCGGAACTCCTCGTGACGTCCGGGATCTCATCCGGGACTCCGAACAACTTTTCGGTTACCGCGCACTAATATCTCTATAACCCTAGCGTCACCGAACCTTAAGTGTGTAGACCCTACGGGTTCGGGAGACATGCAGACATGACCGAGACGACTCTCAGGTCAATAACCAACAGCGGGACCTAGATACCCATGTTGGCTCCCACATGCTCCTCGATGATCTCATCGGATGAATCACGATGTCGAGGATGCAAGTAATCCCGTATACAATTCCCTTTGTCAATCGGTACGTTACTTGCCCGAGATTCGATCGTCGGTATCCCAATACCTCGTTCAATCTCGTTACCGGCAAGTCACTTTACTCGTACCGTAATGCATGATCCCGTGACCAACCACTTGGTCACTCTGAGCTCATTATGATGATGCATTACCGAGTGGGCCCAGAGATACCTCTCCGTCATACAGAGTGACAAATCCCAGTCTCGATTCGTGTCAACCCAACAAATGCTTTCGGAGATACCTGTAGTATACCTTTATAGCCACCCAGTTACTTTGTGACGTTTGGTACACCCAAAGCACTCTTACGGTATCCGGGAGTTACACGATCTCATGGTCTAAGGAAACTATAGTTGACATTAGAAAAGCTCTAGCAAACGAACTACACGATCTTGTGCTATGCTTAGGATTGGGTCTTGTCCATCACATCATTCTCCCAATGATGTGATCCCTTTATCAATGACATCCAATGTCCATGGTCAGGAAACCGTAACCATCTATTGATAAACGAGCTAGTCAACTAGAGGCTCACTAGGGACATGTTGTGGTCTATGTATTCACACATGTATTACGATTTCCGGATAACACAATTATAACATGAACAATAGACAATTATCATGAACAAGGAAATATAATAATAACCATTTTATTATTGCCTCTAGGGCATATTTCCAACAGTCTCTCACTTGCACTAGAGTCAATAATCTAGTTACATTGTGATGAATCGAACACCCATAGAGTTCTGGTGTTGATCATGTTTTGCTCGCGGAAGAGGTTTAGTCAACGGATCCTTTTCAGGTACTTAAGGATGTTCTTGACCGCTGTCCAGTGTTCCATGCCGGGATTACTTTGGTACCTTCCTACCAAACTTACGGCAAGGTTTATATCAGGTCTGGTACAGGTCATGGCATACATGATAGACCATATGGCTGAGGCATAGGGGACGGCACTCATCTTTTCTCTATCTTCTGCCGTGGTCGGGCATTGAGCCGAGCTCAATTTCACACCTTGCAACACAGGCAAGAACCCCTTCTTGGACTGATCCATATTGAACTTCTTCAATATCTTATCAAGGTATGTACTTTGTGAAAGACCTATGAGGCGTCTTGATCTATCTCTATAGATTTTGATGCCTAATATGTAAGCAGCTTCTCCAAGGTCCTTCATTGAAAAACACTTATTCAAGTAGGCCTTAATGCTGTCCAAAAGTTCTATATCATTTCCCATCAAAAGTATGTCATCCACATATAATATGAGAAATGCTACAGAGCTCCCACTCACTTTCTTGTAAACACAGGCTTCTCCATAAGACTGCATAAACCCAAACGCTTTGATCATTTCATTAAAGCAAATGTTCCAACTCCGAGATGCTTGCACCAGCCCATAGATGGAGCGTTGGAGCTTGCATACCTTGTTAGCATTCTTAGGATCGACAAAACCTTTCGGCTGCATCATATACAATTCTTCCTTAAGAAAGCCGTTAAGGAATGCCGTTTTGACGTCCATTTTCCATATCTCATAATCATAGTATGCGGCAATTGCTAACATGATTCGGACGGACTTCAGCTTCGCTACAAGTGAGAAGGTCTCATCGTAGTCAACTCCTTGAACTTGTCGATAACCCTTAGCGATAAGTCGAGCCTTATAGATGGTAACATTACCATCCGCGTCCGTCTTCTTCTTAAAGATCCATTTATTCTCTATCGCTCTCCGATCATCGGGCAAGTCTGTCAAAGTCCATACATTGTTTTCATACATGGATCCTATCTCGGATTGCATGGCTTCAAGCCATTTGTTGGAATCTGGGCCCGCCATCTCTTCTTCATAGTTCGAAGGTTCACCGTTGTCTAACAACATGATTTCCAGGACAGGGTTGCCATACCATTCTGGTGTGGAACGTGTCCTTGTGGACCTTCGATGTTCAGTAGTAACTTGATCCGAAGTACCTTGATCATCATCATTAACTTCCTCTCTAGTCGGTGCAGGCACCATAGGAACATCTTCCTGAGCTGCGCTACTTTCCGGTTCAAGAGGCAGTACTTCATCGAGTTCTACTTTCCTCCCACTTACTTCTCTCAAGAGAAACTCTTTCTCCAGAAAGGACCCGTTCTTGGCAACGAAGATCCTACCTTCGGATCTGAGGTAGAAGGTATACCCAATGGTTTCCTTAGGGTATCCTATGAAGATGCATTTTTCCGACTTGGGTTCGAGCTTTTCAGGTTGAAGTTTCTTGGCATAAGCATCGCATCCCAAACTTTTAGAAATGACAGCTTAGGTTTCTTCCCAAACCATAATTCATACGGTGTCGTCTCAACGGATTTAGATGGTGCCCTATTTAAAGTGAATGTAGCTGTCTCTAGAGCGTATCCCCAAAATGATAGCGGTAAATCGGTGAGTGACATCATAGATCGCACCATATCCAATAGAGTGCGATTACGACGTTTGGACACACCATTACGCTGAGGTGTTCCAGGCGGCGTGAGTTGTGAAACGACTCCACATTTCCTTAAGTGCGTACCAAATTCGTGACTTAAATATTCTCCCCCACGATCTGATCATAAGAACTTTATCTTTCGGTCACGTTGATTCTCTACCTCATTCTGAAATTCCTTGAACTTTTCAAAGGTCTCAGACTTGTGTTTCATCAAGTAGACATACCCATATCTACTCAAGTCGTCAGTGAGAGTGAGAACATAACGATAGCCTCCGCGAGCCTCAACGCTCATTGGACCGCACACATCAGTATGTATGATTTCCAATAAGTTGGTTGCCCGCTCCATTTTTTCGGAGAACGGAGTCTTGGTCATTTTGCCCATGAGGCATGGTTCGCATGTGTCAAATGATTCGTAATCAAGAGACTCCAAAAGTCCATCAGCATGGAGCTTCTTCATGCGTTTGACACCAATGTGACCAAGGCGGCAGTGCCACAAGTATGTGGGACTATCGTTATCAACTTTACATCTTTTGGTATTCACGCTATGAATATGTGTAATATCACGTTTGATATTCATTAAGAATAAACCATTGACCAGCGGGGCATGACCATAAAACATATCTCTCATATAAATAGAACAACCATTATTCTCGGATTTAAATGAGTAGCCATCTCGCATTAAACGAGATCCAGATACAATGTTCATGCTCAAAGCTGGCACTAAATAACAATTATTGAGGTTTAAAACTAATCCCGTAGGTAAATGTAGAGGTAGCGTGCCGACGGCGATCACATCGACCTTGGAACCATTCCCGGCACGCATCGTCACCTTGTCCTTCGCTAGTCTCTGCTTATTCCGCAGCTCCTGTTTTGAGTTACAAATATGAGCAACCGCACCGGTATCAAATACCCAGGAGCTACTACGAGTACTGGTGAGGTACACATCAATTACATGTATATCACGTATACCTTTGGTGTTGCCAGCCTTCTTGTTCGCTAAGTACTTGGGGCAGTTCCGCTTCCAGTGTCCGCTTCCCTTGCAATAAAAGCACTCAGTCTCAAGTTTGGGTCCATGCTTTGGCTTCTTCCCGGCAACTGGCTTACCGGGCGCGGCAACTCCCTTGTCGTCCTTCTTGAAGTTCTTCTTACCCTTGCCTTTCTTGAAACTAGTGGTTTTATTGACCATCAACACTTGATGTTCCTTTTTGATCTCCACCTCCGCTGATTTCAGCATTGAATATACCACAGGAATGGTTTTCACCATCCCTCGCATATTGAAGTTCATCACGAAGCTTTTGTAGCTAGGTGGGAGCGACTGGAGGATTCTGTCGACCACCGCGTCATCCGGGAGATTAACTCCCAGCTGAGATAAGCGATTGTGCTGCCCAGACATTTTGAGTATGTGCTCGCTGTCAGAACCATTTTCCTCCATCTTACAACTGTAGAACTTGTCGGAGACTTCATATCTCTCGACCCGGGCGTGAGCTTGGAAAACCATTTTCAGCTCTTGGAACATCTCATATGCTCTGTGCTGCTCAAAACACTTTTGGAGCCCCGGTTCCAAGCTGTAAAGCATGCCACACTGAACCAGGGAGTAATCATCACTACGTGACTGCCAGGCGTTCATAACGTCTTGAGTTGTTGGGAAAACGGGTGCTTCACCTAGCGGTGCATCTAGGACATATGCTTTCTTGGAAGCTATGAGGATGATCCTCAAGTTCCGGACCCAGTCCGTATAGTTCCTACCATCGTCTTTCAGCTTGGTTTTCTCTAGGAACGCGTTGAAGTTGAGGGCAACATTAGCGTGGGCCATTTGATCTACAAGACATATTGCAAAGATTTTAGACTAAGTTCATGATAATTAAGTTCATCTAATCAAATTATATAATGAACTCCCACTCAGATAGACATCCCTCTAGTCATCTAAGTGATCCATGATCCGAGTCAACTAGGCTGTGTCTGATCATCACGTGAGACGGACTAGTCATCATCAGTGAACATCTTCATGTTGATCGTATCTTCTATACGACTCATGTTCGACCTTTCGGTCTCTTGTGTTCCAAGGCCATGTCTGTACATGCTAGGCTCGTCAAGTCAACCTAAGTGTTTTGCATGTGTAAATCTGGCTTACACCCATTGTATGTGAACGTTAGAATCTATCACACCTGATCATCACGTGGTGCTTCGAGACAACGAACTTTCGCGACGGCGCATAGTTAGGGGGAACACTTTCTTGAAATTATTATAAGGGATCATCTTATTTACTACCGTCGTACTAAGCAAATAAGAAGCAAAACATGATAAACATCACATGCAATCAAATAGTGACATGATATGGCCAATATCATTTTGCTAATTTTGATCTCCATCTTCGGGGCGCCATGATCATCATTGTCACCGGCATGACACCATGATCTCCATCATCATGATCTCCATCATCGTGTCTTCATGAATTTGTCACGCCAACGATTACTTCTACTTCTATGGCTAACGTGTTTAGCAATAAAGTAAAGTAATTACATGACGTTATTCAATGACACGCAGGTCATACAAAATAAAGACAACTCCTATGGCTCCTGCCAGTTGTCATACTCATCGACATGCAAGTCGTGATTCCTATTACAAGAACATGATCAATCTCATACATCACATATATTTCATTCATCACATCCTTTTGGCCATATCACATCACAAGGCATATGCTGCAAAAACAAGTTAGACGTCCTCTAATTGTTGTTGCATGTTTTTACGTGGATGCTATAGGTTACTAGCAAGAACGTTTCTTACCTACGCCAAAACCACAACGTGATATGCCAATTTCTATTTACCCTTCATAAGGACCCTTTTCATCGAATCCGATCTGACTAAAGTGGGAGAGACAGACACCCGCTAGCCACCTTATGCAACTAGTGCATGTTAGTCGGTGGAACCTGTCTCACGTAAGCGTATGTGTAAGGTCGATCCGGGCCGCTTCATCCCACGATGCCACCGAAACAAGATAAGACTAGTAGTGTCAAGAAAATTGACAAAACCAACGCCCACAACAATTTTGTGTTCTACTCGTGCATAGAAACTACGCATAGACCTAGCTCATGATGCCACTGTTGGGCAACGTAGCAGAAAATAAAAAATTTCTATGTATCACCAAGATCAATCTATGGAGTCATCTAGCAACGAGAGAGAGGAGTGCATCTACATACCCTTGTAGATCACGAGCGGAAGCGTTCAAGAGAACGGGGTTGATGGAGTCGTACTTGTCGTGATCCAAATCACCGATGATCCTAGCACCAAACAGACAGCACCTCCGCGTTCAACACACGTACGGTTGGGGAAGACGTCTCCTCCTTCTTGATCCAGCAAGGGGGAGGGAGTGGTTGATGGAGATCCAGCAGCACGACAGCGTGGTGGTGGAAGTAGCGGCGATCTCGGCAGTCACCGAGAGGAAGAGGTGTTACGGAGGGAGAGGGAGGTGCCAGGAGCAGGGGTGCGCGGCCCTCCCTCCCCCTATTTATATAGGGGCCTTGGGGGGCGCCGGCCCCTAGAGATCCCATCTCAAGGGGGAGGGGCCAGGGGGGGACTTGCCCCCAAAGTCAAGTGGGGCGCCCCACCCCTAGGGTTTCCAACCCTAGGCGTAGGGAAAGGCCCAAGGGGGGCGCACCAGCCTACCAGGGGCTGGTTCCCCTCCCACTTCAGCCCATGGGACCCTCCGGAATAGGTGGCCCCACCCGGTGGACCCCCGGGACCCTTCCGGTGGTCCCGGTACAATACCGGTGAACCCTGAAACTTTCCCGGTGGCCGAAACTGGACTTCCTATATACAAATCTTCACCTCCGGACCATTCCGGAACTCCTTGTGACATCTGAGATCTCATCCGGGACTCCGAACAACTTTCGGGTTACCACATACTAATATCTCTACAACCCTAGCGTCACCGAACCTTAAGTGTGTAGACCCTACGGGTTCGGGATACATGCAGACATGACCGAGACGACTCTCAGGTCAATAACCAACAGCGGGACCTGGATACCCATGTTTGCTCCAACATGCTCCTTGATGATCTCATCGGATGAACCATGATGTCGAGGATTCAAGTAATCCCGCATACAATTCCCTTTGTCAATCGGTACGTTACTTGCCCGAGATTCGATCATCGGTATCCCAATACCTCGTTCAATCTCGTTACCGGCAAGTCACTTTACTTGTACCATAATGCATGATCCCATGACCAACCACTTGGTCAGTCTGAGCTCATTATGATGATGCATTACCGAGTGGGCCCGGAGATACCTCTCCGTCATACGGAGTGACAAATCCCAGTCTCGATTTGTGTCAACCCAACAGATGCTTTCGGAGATACCTGTAGTATACCTTTATAGCCACCCAGTTACGTTGTGACATTTGGTACACCCAAAGCACTCTTACGGTATCCGGGAGTTACACGATCTCATGGTCTAAGGAAACTATGCTTGACATCAGAAAAGCTCTAGCAAACGAACTACACGATCTTGTGCTATGCTTAGGATTGGGTCTTGTCCATCACATCATTCTCCCAATGATGTGATCCCGTTATCAATGACATGCAATGTCCATGGTCAGGAAACCCTAACCATCTATTGATAAACGAGCTAGTCAACTAGAGGCTCACTAGGGACATGTTGTGGTCTATGTATTCACACATGTATTACGATTTCCGGCTAACACAATTATAGCATGAATAATAGACAATTATCATGAACAAGAAAATATAATAATAACCATTTTATTATTGCCTCTAGGGCATATTTCCAACAGATGTATCTAGACGTTTTTTAGTTTCGGATACATCCCTTTCTATCCATTGCTCCAACAAGTATTTTCGGATGGAGGAAGTATGTACAGTATGGACCATATGGTTGTTATCCATCATGTTTGTAAGTATTGTCAAACTGTCTAAGAACATCCAGATGGTCAAGATATACAAGGGTCAACTGCGGAAAACAATAATTCAATCATATAGCAAATTAATGTGCCACATATGATATTTTAAAGAGAAAGTACTATGTACGACACACTCAACGTTTGGTCCAAAATGTGTCAAGCCAGGTACCTGAAGTTGCAACAATATTGTTCAATGTGAACATTGAAGTCCACATACGAGATAGTCAAAGTACAAAATGTTTGCACTTGAGACATGCTAAATAATAAAAGTTTTCTAAAACATAGGATAAAAACTACAACATAACACAAAAGTTATTTCATCTTAAAAATAGTATTTGATTAGTTGAGATCGTTTTTTGTCTATGTCACTATTATAAGCTATTTTTCTCATCGAGATCGGATACGATTATCTAAGCCTACATCAATAATGGTTCCAATGTTTATAGTGATTATGTTTCTAGGATCTATAGGTGAGGAGATTAACAATATGTAGCTCAACTTGTTTAAGGAAGAGGCAGCTATGGTAGGGGCTAATAAGTCGCACCATATTCCTCCTTATTATAGCTTTGTTGCTGAAAGCACAAGTGCTCCCTCGGTGATTTTGGTAATTAATGTCAACATATCTCTTGTTGGACTAATATTTTCATCTAGTATATTTCAGATAAGTTCAACATTGGAGTGGCATGGACAAGAGGATGTGGAACCCCTTCAAGATGCTAAGGACAAACATTGGCAAAAGCTCAAGACTCTACATTTTCATTTTAGTGGTCCAAGATCACATTGAGTCCATAGAAAAGCTAATACTATTAAAAGGGGATGAGGTGTTGCTTAATGGCTTGCTTGCTCAAAGTGCTTAGTGATATGCTCCAAAGCCCTCAACCACTTTCTCATTTCCACATATGTCCTAAACCTAAAAGTCAAACTCGGCCCCACCAATTTGATATATCCGGTGCCACCGAGTTCTTTTGACATAGCCACTACCAGAAACCCTAATCAGTTCGGTCTCACTGATGGGATCTAGGTCTCATTGAGATGGGCTTGCAAACTCTCTGTTGCCTATTGCAATAATTTTGGTCTCACCGAGATATGCAATCAGTCCCATCGAGTTTGCTTGACTAACTCTCTGTTTGCTTATTACCAGAGTCGGTCTCACCGAGCTTGTGTAATCGGTCAAACCGAGTTGAGGTTTTACCCTAACCCTCGCACATCGGTCCCACCGAAAACTCTAATGTTTACATTTTGAACCATATCGGTCTGACCGAGTTTCACTCTTCGGTCTCACCGAGTTTGGGAATCTGTGTGTAACGGCTAGATTTTGTGTGGAGGCTATATATACGCCTCCACCCATTCTCCATTCCTGGAGAGAGCCATCAGAACATGCCTACACTTCCACTACTCATTTTCTGTGAGAGAACCACCTACTCATGTGTTGAGACCAAGACATTCCAATCCAACCACAAGAATCTTGATCTCTAGCCTTCCCCAAGTTGCTTTCCACTAAAATCATCTTTCCACCATAGCCAAATCTGTGTGAGAGAGTTGAGTGTTGGGGAGACTATCATTTGAAGCACAAGAGCAAGGAGTTCATCATCAACACACCATCTATTACCTTTTGGAGAGTGGTGTCTCCTAGATTGGTTAGGTGTCACTTGGGAGCCTACGTCAAGATTGTGGAGTTGAACCAAGGAGTTGTAAGGGCAAGGAGATCGCCTACTTCGTGAAGATCTACCCAAGTGAGGCAAGTCCTTCGTGGGTGATGGCCATGGTGGAATAGACAAGGTTGCTTCTTCATGGACCCTTTGTGGGTGGAGCCCTCCGTGGACTCGCGCAACCGTTACCCTTCGTGGGTTGAAGTCTTCACCAACTTGGATGTACGATAGCACCACCTATCAGAACCACGCCAAAAATCTCCGTGTCTCCAATTGCGTTTGCACACTCCAATCTCACCCCTTACTTTCTTGCAAGTTGCATGCTTTACTTTCGGCTGCTCATATACTCTTGCCATGCTTGCTTGAATTGTATTGTGTATGTTTGAAATTGTGCTAATTTCTAACCTCAACTTGAAAAACTTAAAAACCGCTACCTTTACTTGTTGAGGGTCTAATCACCCCCCTCTAGACACCTCTTCTCGATCCTTTCAATTGGTATCAGAGCTTTTGTCTCCATTGCTTCGGTTTAATCACCATTGGAGGACGACAGATGAGTCTACGATAGGGAGTATTAGAAGTAGAGTGCCTATGCTTGATGGAGAGCTCTATAGTGAGTGGAAAAATGAGATGCTTGAAATTTTTCATGAATACCACTTGAACAAGTACATTACTACTCCTTGTGAACCCCTTGCATCCTATCCCTGATGAGTCTCTTGACATGATTCACAATGTTAGAACTATCAATCTTATCACTAGAGGTTTGCCCAGAAATTTGATTGGTCTCTTGCCAACTCTTGAATGTGCTTATACCATATGGAGATTTCTTGAGGAACGATTTCCAGACTATTCCTTGAAAAACTTAGATGAGATTCTTCACAAGTCCATTGCTTTGAATCAGATGAATCCCAATGATCCTAAGTTTGGAGATTGTTTATTTGAGCTTTGTGACCTTATGCGTGCCAAAGGAGATGTTGGAATCATTAGCAATATCATTTCTGAAGTCATTAGAATTCATAAAGATGCACATTGTCATGATCACAAAACTAATGAATCACTCTCTCCAGGAAATGAACAATCACAAGATCATGTTGAATATGGATACTATGATGAGGATGATGATAGTGACTATGATCTCGGTGAGTCTATGAGACACTTTGGTCTTATGGCTAACCTTCACGGCTACATGGCTGGAGGAAAGGAATGGGTTCTTGATAGTGGATGTACTGATCACATGACCGGAGACAAGGATATGTTTCATGAGCTTGCTGAAAATGACGGCCCTCGAAAGTATGTCACTTTCGGTGGTAACTCAAAGGGTAAGGTGGTTGGCCTTGGTAAGGTGGCCATCTCACATGACAGCTCCATACAAAATGTTATGATCGTTGAATCTCTTGGCTACAATTTACTTTCTGTATCTAGACTAGCGGATTTCGGTTTCAATGTCCTATTTACTGAAGTAGATTGCCAAGTGTTTCGAAGAGATAAACATAATATGGTCTTTATCGGCATACGTAGAGGTGATCTATACATTGTTGATTTCACTAAAAAGGCTCAATCTAGAACTTGCTTAATTGCTAAATCCTCCAAAGGCTGGTTGTGGCACAGACGGTTAGGTCATGTGGGCATGCAAAATCTTGACAAGCTTATTAAAGGTGATCATATCCTTGGTGTTAAAAATGTTATATTTGACAAGGATAGACTTTGTAGTGCTTGCCAAGCAGGAAAACAAGTTGGAGGAAGTCATCCCGTGAAGAACATCATGACCACGAGAAGACCACTTGAGCTACTTCACATGGATCTTTTCGGCCCCAATGCCTACAAGAGTCTTAGTGGTAACTCGTTTGGATTGGTCATTGTTGATGATTTTTCAAGATTTACGTGGGTGTTCTTTCTTGATGATAAATCACAGGTCCAAAAGATCTTCAAAAACTTCGCTAGGAAGGCCCAAAACCAATTTGTATGAAGATCAAGAAGGTTCGCTGCGACAATGGAATGGAGTTCAAGAATGCCAATGTGGACACCTTTCTTGACGAAGAACGGATTTCACATGAGTTCTCGGCTACATACACACCTCAACAAAATGGAGTTGTTGAGAGGAAGAACCGGACGCTCATCGAAATGGCGAGAATGATGTTTGATGAGTACAAGATGCCAAAACACTTTTGGGTAGAAGCGGTTGAGACAGCTTGTCATGCAACGAATCGCCTATATCTTCACAAGCTACTCGGCAAGACAGCATATGAGCTTCTCACCGGTAACAAACCCCAAGTTGGATACTTTAGGGTATTCGGCTCAAAGTGCTACATTCTTGATAAGCATCGTTGTTCGAAATTTGCTCCTAAATCTCATGAAGGTTCCCTACTAGGTTATGGCTCAAACTCTCACACATACCGTGTCTACAACAATTTCACCTGAAAGGTTGAAGAGACAGTAGATGTTAAGTTTGATGAATCTATCGGCTCGCAAGTAGAGCAATTGCCAATTGATGTAGGTGACAAAGATCCTTCGGAGGCTATACAAGACTTGTCTATTGGCAACATTTGCCCAACGGAGGTGAAGGAGAGTACCTCGTCCATCCAAGTAGAAGCCTCAACTTCGACAAGGTGAACCACAAGTTGACTTGGAGGCATCCACGAGTGGGACACATCAAGACGATGAAAACGAGGATGTACAACAAGATGAAACTCAAAGACCTCCTTCTCCCCATCCACGGGAGAACAACAATGCCAACAACAACAAAGGAAGACAAAAGGAAGAGCAAGACAATGAAGAGGATGATCCACCCCGTCCCAAACAAAAGCTCTCACGAGTTAGAGCAAGAGTCTCAGGAGATCATCCCGTCGAACAAATCTTTGATGATATTCAAATCGGGAGAATTACTTGCTCTAAAACTCGTTTGGCTAATTTTTGTGAACATTACTCATTCATTTCTAGTATTGAACCTATGAAGGTTTAAGATGCTCTTGATGATCCGGATTGTATAACGCCATGCATGAAGAGCTACACAACTTTGAGAGGAATCAAGTGTGGACGTTGGTTGAAAAGCCCGATGGGAAGCACAATGTCATTGGAACCAAATTGGTGTTTCGGAACAAGCAAGATGAAGATGGACAAGTTGTACACAACAAGGCTTGTCTCGTTGCTCAAGGCTGCACTCAAGTCAAAGGTATGGACTATGGTGAGACATATGCCCCCCTTGCTAGACTTGAATCCATTCGCATATTACTTGCTTATGTCAATCATCATGACATCACCTTATATCAAATGGACATCAGAAGTGCTTTTCTTAATGGTGAAATTGAGGAGGAAGTTTATGTTAAACAACCACCCAATTTTGTAATCCCAAGAAACCCTACCATGTTTACAAACTTCACAAAGCTCTTTATGGTCTTAAACAAGCTCCTAGAGCGTGGTATGCTTGACTAAGTTTCTTATTGAAAAAGGCTTTGAGATTGGTAAAATTGATTCTACACTCTTTACTAAAAGGGTTAATGGAGAATTATTTGTGTGCCAAATTTATGTTGATGATATCATATTTGGTTTAACTAACCCTCATTTTAGTGAAAAGTTTGGAAGGCTAATGTCGGAGAAGTTTGAGATGTGTATGATGAGTGAACTCAAGTTCTTTCTTGGTTTGCAAATCAAGCAAAATAAGTAGGGAACCTTTATCTCTCAAACAAAGTACACCAAGGACTTATTAAAGAAGTTCAACATGCAAGAATGCAAAGGTATGAGTACCCCCATGCCTACTACTGGACATCTTGACTTGACAAAGGATGGCAAACCGGTTGACCAAAAGGTTTACCGCTCTATGATTGGTTCATTGTTATATCTATGTGCCTCCCGTCTTGATATTATGCTAAGTGTGTGCATGTGTGCACGATATCAAGCAGCCCCCAAAGAATGCCATCTTAAGGCTGTGAAAAGGTATTGAGATACTTAATTCATACACCAAACTTTGGCATTTGGTATCCTAAGAGGTTTTCTTTTGATCTTGTTGGCTACTCCGATTCGGAGTATGCCGGTGATAAGGTTGATAGAAAGTCCACTTCGGGTACTTGTCAATTTCTTGGTAGATCCCTTGTGTCTTGGTCCTCCAAGAAACAAAACTCGGTATCCTTATCCACCGCCGAAGCGGAATACATTGCCGCCAGTTCATGTTGTGCTCAGTTACTTTGGATGACCCAAACTCTTAAAGATTATGGGATATATGTGAAACATGTTCCATTACTTTGTGACAATGAGAGTGATACTAAGATTGCTCATAATCCCGTGCAACATTCTCGAAATAAGCATATTAAAGTTCGTCATCATTTCATTCGAGATCATGTTGCTAAGGGAGATATCAAACTAAAGCATGTTTGTACCGATAAGCAATTGGCGGATATATTCACCAAACCGCTTGATGAGAAAGTGAAAGATTGAGGATGTCGCCTAGAGGGGGGGGGGTGAATAGGTGCTTTAAAATAATTACGGTTTAGGCTTGAACAAATGCGGAATAAACCTAGCGGTTAATTTTTCAAGCACAGAACTTAAAACAACTAGGCTCACCTATGTGCACCAACAACTTATGTTAAGCAAGATAAGCAACTATGTGATAGCAAGATATATGACAAAGAACAATATGGCTATCACAAAGTAAAGTGCATAAGTAAAGGGCTCGGGTAAGAGATAACTGAGGCACGCAGAGACGACGATGTATCCCGAAGTTGACACCCTTGCAGATGCTAATCTCCGTTTGGAGCGCTGTGGAGGCACAATGCTCCCCAAGAAGCCACTAGGGCCACCGTAATCTCCTCACGCCCTCACACAATGCAAGATGCCGTGATTCCACTAAGGGACCCTTGAGGGCGGTCACCGAACCCGTACAAATGGCGACCCTTGGGGGCGGTCACCGAACCCATACACT
Source organism: Aegilops speltoides (assembly GCA_021437245.1). Classification (NCBI taxonomy): domain Eukaryota; kingdom Viridiplantae; phylum Streptophyta; class Magnoliopsida; order Poales; family Poaceae; genus Aegilops; species Aegilops speltoides. Next base: position 419,541,889 of record CM038143.1, read on the forward strand.
TTGGCAACCCTTGGGGGCGGTCACCGGTACCCGTCAAATTGCTCGGGGCGATCTCCACAACCTAATTGGAGACCCCGACGCTTTCCCGGAGCTTTACACCACAATGATTGAGCTCCGAACAACACCAACCGTCTAGGGCGCCAAGGCACCCAAGAGGAACAAGCTCTAGGGTGTCCAAAACACCCAAGAGTAACAAGCTCTAGGGTACCAAGCACCCAAGAGTAATAAGCTTCTCAACTTGTAACTTCCATGTATCACGTGGAGAACTCAAACCGATGCACCAAATGCAATGGCAAGGGCACACGGAGTGCCCAAGTCCTTCTCTCTCAAATCCCACCGAAGCAACTAATGCTAGGGAGGAAGATGAGAGGAAGAACAAGAAGGAGAACACCAAGAACTCCAAGATCTAGATCCAAGGGGTTCCCCTCACATAGAGGAGAAAGTGATTGGAGGAAATGTGGATCTAGATCTCCTCTCTCTTTTCCCTCAAAAACTAGCAATAATCCATGGAGGGATTAAGAGTTAGCAAGCTCGAAGAAGGTCAACAATGGGGAAAGAACACGAGCTTAAAGGATAAGGTTCATTGGGGAAGAAGACCCCCTTATATAGGAGGGGGGAAATCCAACCGTTATGTGCTCAGCCCGCACATGAGCGGTACTACCGCTCCACGAGCGGTACTACCGCTCGGGCGGTAGAAACAGGAAAAAGGAGCAATAAAACATGAACCTTGGGGCGGTAGTACTGCTTATAAGCGGTACTACCGCTCACCCCAGCGGTACTACCGCTGGAGGAGCAAAACACGGGACCAAATGAGGCAGGGCAGAGCAGAGAACGGCGGCAGTAATGCAGTAGCGGTATTACCGCCCGACCGGAGTGGATTAGGCGGTACTACCGCTTATAGGCGGAACTGCCATGCCTTACTGCCGTGCAACTACTGCTAAACCCGACACGAAAAGAGCATACCCAAAATCGAGGCGGTAGTAGAGAGGTACTGGAGCGGTACTACCGCTTGACACTACAAGCGGTACTACCGCTGCCACCGCGGTACTACCGTAGGGACAAAAATAGAACTGCCATAACTTCTTCATATGAGCTCCAAATTGAGCAAACTCAAGCTTGTTTGAAACAAGACAACGAGTAGCATCAAAACAGCGACTGTTATAGTAAGAAGAGGCAGGGGAGGTATGCCTAACAAAAAGAGGAGAGAAACCTCCAACAGAGAAGAACCGACAGAACCTCCAACATCGAAAACATCATAGAAGTTGCATGTGAACTCCGTTTTCGATGAACTCGAGCTTGTCAAGAAAATGACCATAAGCTCCAAATCTCACAAGGAAAAGAACCAAACAAGAACCAATAAAGATGATGCAAGGATGTAATGGTTTGATCTCTCTACGAATGATATGATCAAGTTACTCATCGAGAGCCCCCCTTGATAGTACGACAATCGATCCTAAAACCCGGTCTCCCAACTACGACCATGAGACCGGTAAAATAGAAAATCTATCAAGGGCAAACCTTTGCCTTGATCATGGTCCACTTGAGCTGGATGAAGACGATATTGACTCCCTTAAGATGGACCACCTTTCTCGAATGTGTTGGCTCAGTGAAGACTAGTAGATTGCTTCCCCATACTCCACTATGGGCGAGCCACTTTTCGGCACATCTTTGCAAGTCCATTGCCACCACAATGGACGACAAGCTTCAAGCATATGATCTATTCGTGATGATCCTACTTGAACTTGCACACCACAACCTAACCCCACAAAGAACTCTCACGAGGACCATGGGTTAGTACACAAAGCGTAATTGATAATGCTTGCCATACCATGGGATCGCTTGATCCCTCTCGGTACATCTTCTATGCTTTGTGTGTTGATCAACTTGATTCACTCTTTGACTTAGTCTTGATCAACCTTGAATCTTTCCAACTCTCTTCATTTGGATGATGTCTTGAAGGTAAACATGAATGATCACACACTCTTCTTCTTCAAGACATGCTTGCTATAAGCTCAACACTCATATGACCAATCTTTGGATAATTCCTCAATAGCACCTTGGTCATCACAAACTCTCCTTGAGACCAACAAATGGACTCCAAGAAAATCCTATGGACAAACCCTTCAAATATAACTCAAGGCAACCATTAGTCCATAGAGATTGTCATCAATTACCAAAACCACACATGGGGGCACCGCATGTCCTTTCAGAAAGTGTTTTGCCGTTTGAGAGGTGAATTGAACATCATTGATGCCTCAAACTTGGAGTAGAAACTCCATTTGGATGCATGCAAGGCATAAACCTTTCTTTGACTAATCCTTGATATTTCTCTTATGATGATGATCATATGGCTTGGATATTCGTGTACTCTTGCATGCTATCTAACCATTGTAGGTACTTGGATAAGCCCAACTCTATGAGATTGCAACTCACTCACATTCTAAGCAATCTCTACATCTCCAAGTCTCTACAATATGATGGTTGAAGACAAGAAAGCACAAATCCTTTCACTATATCCTTTCACAATTTCTTTATATCAAATTTCATGATTTTCATTTTGGATACACAAGTGCTCTTCCTTGCAAGACTAACCCATGTAGGTAGATGAACTCCAACTAAAAGTGGTGCTCCCAACTCTTGATGAGCCACATCAACCTTGAGCATTCCACACAAGTTCAACTACATGATCAAGATCAACACCACCACCCAAGGTATGTTATTCCATATTAGAGAAGCTTTACCCCAACTCATGGGTCAAAGCAGCTCAACAAGATGTGAATACATCAAAATGCTTAAACGAAAAATGGCAACCCCATTTTGAGCTTAAACGGTGAGTATGACCTATGATCAAGTCCTTCACTTGACTCCTAAGTCAATATACTCTAACATAGGCGACCTTGTCGCCGACCAATTCTAGATGAAGTTATCTATTGTTTCTCTGTGTTCTTGCATTTGTCTCTTGCATGCTTGTTCCCTTTTAAAAAAATGTCATCTATATTTATTTTTTCTTTTCTATGTTATGTTCTGCATTCCCTGCATCCAATTCATTGCAAATCCTTTAGTTAATTCCTTGCAAATCTTTGTGAGATCTTGTTTGCCTAAGTGAGCTGAGATGACAATTTTTTTCTCTCTGTGTTGAACTCGGCCTCACCGGTTTGTTTCTTTCGGCTAAACCGAACCACCTCGGTGCCACCGAAGATAACAACTCGAGGTTACCGATTTCAATGCGGAGAAAACACTTTGTCATTTGTATCCTGCATATTTATTCCAGCTCCACTAAATGATTCTTGTCCTCTATCAGCATCCTATATTACCTGTTGCGTTGTAATGTGACTCAAGGACCAAACCTACTTGACTCATGCTTCAGAAGATCCCTTCTTGGAAATTGATGTCAAAGGGGGAGAGAGAGCACATCAAAGCTTATCACATAAGAGAGAATGCACACCTAAAGCTTCTCCTGATGCTTCTTATCCATAAGAGGGGAGATGTCTCATGTCTTCAAGAGGGGAAAGACATGTTAGTATGTGTTATGATTGTTATGACTGTTTTGTTCTGATTTTCTTGTTTGCTCTGATTTTCTTTTCCCTATCCTCTCCCATTACCCAATATCATATTCAAGGGGAGAGAGCTCAGTTCCAAGGGAAGGAAACTACCTCAAATTCATTACATATATTTACTCTTTGGGGACATGTCTATAACCAACTAGAGTACTAAGTGCTCACTCTCTACATGTCATTCGGCCTTGGTACTCTTGTGGTCTCTCGTTCTTGCTCCGTCTAGTAGATGTTCTTGTGTTATCTAACCTTGTTTACTCAGGTTCATCTCTCCCAAAGTTAGCTCAAGACCACAAGGTAGTATATGCATCACACTCATGTGCATGAGGATCTCTTGCTGAAGTATATATTGTTTGCAAGGACTCATGAACATGAAGGTATATTTCCGGTATCTACACCATTTGCTCTGATGCATATAGCCAAGATACATATAACTCATTGCTTGCTCTATCATGCTTATGCATTCTCATGCTCTCATATTCCATAATCACGTGATTGCATACATGTAGGGGGAGCATATGAATGTTACATGTATTTCCAAAGCTTTACTTGCTATTTCCTTTTATCCTTACCCAAAGCTTTGATGTATGTTGTCATCAACTACCAAAAAGGGAGGAGATTGAAAGCACAGGTGCTCCCTGGGTGATTTTGATAATTAATGTCAACATATCTCTTGTTGGGCTAATATTTCAATCTAGTATATTTCAGATAATTTCAACATTAGAGTGGCATGGACAAGAGAATGTGGAACCCCTTCAAGATGCTAAGGACAAACATTGGCAAAAGCTCAAGACTCTACATTTTCATTTTAGTGGTCCAAGATCACATTGAGTCCATAGGAAAGCCAATACTATTAAAAGGGGATGAGGTGTTGCTTAATGGCTTGCTTGCTCAAAGTGCTTAGTGATATGCTCCAAAGCCCTCAACCACTTTCTCATTTCCACATATGTCCTAAACCTAAAAGTCAAACTCGGCCCCATCGATTTGATCTATCCGGCGCCACCGAGTTCTTTTGACATAGCCACTGCCGAAACCCTAATCAGTTCGGTCTCACCGATGGGATCTCGGTCTCACCAAGATGGGCTTGCAAACTCTCTGTTGCCTGTTGCAATACTTTCGGTCTCACCGAGATATGCAATCGGTCCCACCGAGTTTGCTTGACCAACTCTTTGTTTGCTTGTTACCAAAATCGGTCTCATCGAGTTTGTGTAAATGGTCAAACCGAGTTGACGTTTTACCGTAACCCTAGCACATCAGTCCCACCGAGTTGATGTTGGTCCCACCATAAACTCTAACGTTCACATTTTGAACCATATCGGTGTGACCGAGTTTCACTGTTCGGTCTCACCGAGTTCGGGAATCTGTGTGTAACGGCTAGATTTTGTGTGGAGGCTATATATACCCCTCCACCCATTCTCCATTCGTGGAGAGAGCCATCAGAACGTGCCTACACTTCCACTACTCATTTTCTGAGAGAGAATCACCTACTCATGTGTTGAGACCAAGACATTCCAATCCAACCACAAGAATTTTGATCTCTAGCCTTCCCCATGTTGCTTTCCACTCAAATCATCTTTCCATCAAAGCCAAATCTGTGTGAGAGAGAGAGTTGAGTGTTGGGGAGACTATCATTTGAAGCACAAGAGCAAGGAGTTCATTATCAACACACCATCTATTACCTTTTGGAGAGTGGTGTCTTCTAGATTGGTTAGGTGTCACTTGAGAGCCTCCTTCAAGATTATGGAGTTGAACCAAGGAGTTTGTAAGGGCAAGTAGATCGCCTACTTCGTGAAGATCTACCCAAGTGAGGCAAGCCCTTCGTGGGCAATGGCCATGGTGGGATAGACAAGGTTGCTTCTCCGTGGACCCTTTGTGGGTGGAGCCCTCCGTGGACTCGCGCAACCGTCACCCTTCATGGGTTGAAGTCTCCACCAACGTGGATGTACAATAGCACCACCTATTGGAACCACGCCAAAAATCTCAGTGTCTCCAATTGCGTTTGCACACTCCAATCTCATCCCTTTACTTTCTTGCAAGTTGCATGCTTTACTTTCGGCTGCTATATACTCTTTCCATGCTTGCTTGAATTGTATTGTTTATGTTTGAGATTGTGCTAATTTCCAACCTCAACTTGAAAAACTTAACAACTGCTACCTTTACTTGTTGAGGGTCTAATCACCCCCCCCCTCTAGACACCTCTTCTCGATCCTTTTAGTTGCTAGTCCTTACGGTCATTTTATCCATCCAATGCTTTTCAGTATCCTACTCGAGTTGATGCCCCACTTCTTTGATTGATTCTTTCATGTCGGCAAAAACAGCTTCATTCAAGCTCCACGGGTGTGTAACTCAGCACCTGGTAACAATTGTTTGGTTACAAAAGTTAAAACATAACATAACTAATACTTTTTTCTAAAAGTGAAATATGATGTTGTGTTTTGATTTGTAAGAAAACAAACTAATATAAATAATCCAAGTGTTCAACTATTATTTCTCTACCTTATTTTTATAGATCATCTTGTGTCACACAATTTATGAAATAAAATATAGTTGTCACATTAACGCAACAATGAAAAACAGTTAACCCAAGCCACACTTTTTTCTATGAGAGTACAAAGTAGAATAAAACATGCCAAGAAAATTAAAGTAAATTCATTTGGCAGAAGAGCGTACAAATCACAACGATACAAACACAAAAGTGTCGCCAAAAATAAAACACAAAAGTGAAACAAGAAGAAAACCATTAAATTAAACTTTTGGGGAGAACATTTAATTTTATTTCTCCCAAATTCTGGTGCATGTTCAAGTTTAAATTTGTTTCATTCTAAATCAATGTTGTAACTCTATGCTTATATGTTACTCCTATTAGGTTTTTGAAAACTTTTAGTTTGTTTCTTTTCTACCTCGGGTGGACAAAATACACCACAAAATCGGGTTGCATTTGTTACATCGATGCATGAGATATATTCCCAAGCTTCTAGCAAGTTTGATTTGTTATCTCTCGATTGTAGTGAAACCTAGTTATGAGGAGGCTCTCATCCCCTCCTTTCTGTACTTTTCCCCCTTTCATTGGGATCTCCCTTATTTCCCCCGAGTCCGCTCTCCTCTTCCTTCGGTGGCGGTGTCTCTTTGGAGAGGGGATGGGAGAGGAGCTCGGGTTGCTCTTGTAGGTAGGAGTAGCGTAGTTTGGGCCTCGGTTGTCGGCCTTGTGCTGGTGTATGGCCTTATGTCATTGTCATGCGAGAAGCCACCAGGTGCTCAGCCATGTCTGCTTGCGAGCAGCACCTCGTGGTCACCGTCGTCGCCATCCCTAGATCCTCCATTTCCGAGGCAAGGGGATGGGGCGGATGTTGTGTCTTCCCATTCAATAAGCCTGCGTGTTGTTGCCCAGCTTCTCTTTTCCTCGTTCCTAGTCGCCAAAGTTGCGGAGGGATGCATGGTGGAAGATTTTGCAGTGGTGTGCTTTGTCGCCGCCTTGCCTCATCGGCTTCTAGCTTCTGGCAAGGGGTGGCTTTGTTCTGTGATCCAAAAAAGGGATCATCGTCTTCATCCGCTGCTTACATGCTTAAGATGGAGAAGAAGCGGTCAAGACCAGGAGATGATGGACATGAGGATTCTGAGCTTCATCGGTGGTGGATTTGAAAGGGTTACATCACCTATCGGCCGTTGGCCTTCTTCACGAGTTGTTGTTCTTTCTGGTCTAAAGGCGGCCATGTTTATTCCTTCCAGCCATGTTGCTATAAGGGAGGTAGTGGTTTTCCAGGGTAGAGTCCACGGCATAATGCGATGGAGGTCTCGTCGGACCAAGTGGTCTTGTCTCGATGGTTTTTCTGGCTAAAATTTTATAATCACGTGCTTCCCAAGAGAATCGAACCCAGGTCATAGGGATTAGAGGCCGAGTGGCTCAAACCTGGACCAATAGCCAACTGAGCTAAGCTCGTTTCTTGTCCTTATTAAACAATTATTTCTATCAGAGCTATATTTTATGCAAAACAAAATTGTACCTGGAGTCGGCATCAAACCAGACGAACCTACGGTCTGACTAGTGAGAACCTAAACCGCCAAGCTCGCTGGTCCGAAAAACTATGCTGAGTAGTTATTTGTTCGATGTAAGCGGAAAAAGACGAGAGGGTGTCCATGTCTAGATCTCTCCGATGATCTGGGTGACCTTTTGCTCGAGAATCAAATATACCAGAAATTTGCAAGCCATGAAATACGCATTGTACGTACGTATGAAAGAAGATCAAGATTCACCCGCCAAAAAAAAAAGACCAAGACACACTGTAGAAGACAAGATGTTATCTCGAGGTTGGCAAAGCTGAGAACCGTATACAAAAGAACTGTTTATTATTTTTCATATTCTTTTTGAGTATTTACATCTACATCCTTCTTCAAGAATTCCTTCAAAGAATATACACACCGACAGCAACGCAGTAGGAGGAGGCAAGGCTTCCATTGGCCAAGAAAAACCTCATAATTTGGGGGGCATCATCGAACAGATCGACTTGCTCTCATGCCCACACACATCGAGCGAACGACTCTCGCTATCACAATTCATCCTCCAACCCAACCCCAAACTTAGTGCAAGGGGTAAAAAGAAGACTAGCTTGACTAAATCGAGATGTAACAAATAAATTAACTAATCTATGGTGGACCAGCTCCTGAGGAGCGACGGCCTGGCGAACATCTGCTCGAGCGCCACCACCACGGCCATGGCCAGCGACACGCCCACGCCGGGCTGCACCACCAGCCGGAAAACATCAGTCCCGACCACCTCCTTCGGCCTGATCTCCGCCACCGCGCGCCGCTGGCCGTCGTACACCACGCAGCTACGTCGTGCGTAGGACCCCTCCACCTCGTACGACGGCCCGGCTCCGGCGCCCGCGCACGCCGTCACGTGCGCCAACGTCTTGCCGCGCCCGCTCCTCCTGACGGTGTACACGGGCTGCCGTGTCTCCTCGCCGGAGAAGATGAGCCACTGCTCGCCCTGGAGGCTGAACCGCTTTCGGCGGACGGTGAACGCGGGGCGGCCGGCCGCGTCCATGAGGACGACCTCGTCGCCGCTCTCGGAGGCGTAGCTGTCGACGCGGTAGGCCAGGTTGCCCTTGGAGTCGTACACCGTGAACCCCTTGCAGTCGAACAGCAGCGACTTGCGCCACACCGTCAGCGTCGTCGGCTCCTCCGTGGAGCTGGCCGGCGCGCATGGCGTCCGGTCGACGGCGCCCGGCGCGGGCACCATGTTAGGGTGAACCTTCGCCATGTAGAGGTATCGAGGATGGAGCAAGCAAGGTTGAAGGAGCTGGAGACTGGAGAGGCGGTAGCTGAGTAGTCGGGCTGGATGAGATAATTGAGCTTGGTCGCCCTGTTGGTTGGTTCTGAGAATGGAGTCTGGTAGGCGGTAGTTATATACAAGTCTCGCTCGCTCCATGGTGGACCGGCCGGAGAAACTGTGCACCCGCAGAAAAGGAGAGGCAAAGGCATGTTGATCTGACGTGCGTAGGGACAGGGGTGACATGGGCTGCTGCTCAACGACCTGTTCCGGGCATTAATTTATAAGTACTGTTTTGTTTCTTTTATCACCCATCATCGATTGCTTGGAACAAAAATCTATTAACAAATGGCTGCACGCAAGACCGAATTTACAGAAATCAACAACTAGAGAATGCTGGCATGTGTAGCACTAATAGATAAATTAGGATGATGTGTCTACCAACAATGCTTTTTCTGCGAGTGTGCCTCTAACCATGAAACTAAATGTGAATAACCAGTGCTCCTTTCTTTGAAACTAAGTGGCGTGTTTTTTTTTTTTTTGCAGAAACCATTAATCTTGCAATCTAGCGTGGCAGTTTTCAGTTGGACATGAGTGGGAGAAGTGGAGCAATGCTTTTCTTCCGTCAGCAACGCCAGATTTAGCTCGCATGCCGCATCCGGCAGACTAAACTGCTCCATCACAGTAACAGTATGCTTTTCAAGGTTATCTAGCCCGCAAGCGATTACGCACGATACGTTGACGCGCTACCCGTCGACATAAAACTATTCGGAGTTCACTAATGGAGCATATCTCCACGCACAGCACCACGAACGCAGGGCCCGGGCTCCACACGCGGCAGGAGGCCAGGCTTTGGGTGTGCTAGTACTCTACCCTAGTGCGTCTCAGACAGCGATCGATCGCTCGGGTTCATCCCGACGGGCGGCAGAAATCAATTCCATGCCGATAACATTCCATCAGTGGAAGCGCTAACGACACGGTGATCGCCCGGTTAATCAACGGGAGCAGCCAATGAACGCGGTTAACGAAGCATCCGCGCGTGCTGCTGATGTTATCTTGCAGTAATTAATCAGTAGTTTAGCTTTAGCTTTAGCTAGTCACGATCAGGTCGACCGCGACGAGGTTGATGGCTAGCTGCTGGGCCGGCTACTACCGGGCAATTCTTCATTTGGTAACATTCGAGGTGTGGTTGATCATTGCGGCCGAGGAATATGAGGAGCTAGCTTGTGGCTGGCCCGGAGCCATCTGTGAGCTACTGATTGGCCGCATAGCTCGGTGTCAAAACTAGCTAGAGTCCATTTTAGAGCGCTGCTACACGGACGACAAATTTACGGCCGACGGCTGCACGATCCTACTTGGCAGCGTCAAGAGTGCAACCGTGCATGCAGGATGTGCTGTTGCGGAGGACACATCGTTCGCCGATCGTGCGGGCAGTGTCGTGTGTAAAGCAATTTCGTTTTAGATGACCAGGGGCACCTGTACTGTACGTACGTGCTTATATAATTTAATCAGTCTTTAAGATATACTGCTCCGTATTAGGGTGCGTACCATGGTGGTGCAACAAGTGGAGTTGAGGGATTGGCTCCGCGGTTCCATCGATAGGCTAAGTATATGTATAGTTTAACCAGCAGTCAATTAGATAATTGTCGTTGCGGTACGTACGCAGTACCATACGCACAGTATGTTTGAGTGCTAGCTACACATGGAGTAGAGGGATTGGCTCCTGTCGATCGAGAACCGGTATTTGTTTGCCAGTTTATATAGAAAAATAAATACGTCAGCTTTTGGCCAAACGATCATGTGGAGCACAATTAAACGAGATTACCGTGAATATAATCTTCAACCAACAATCTACACGATCCTCCTCTACCTGTGGCGCATAATATAAGTACAGTCTAGACTGTGCGGCTGTTATGCATCGTCTTTATAAATATTTTTCAAATCGTCTAAGAGCATCCAAATGGTAACCATATACAAATGCCAACTAAGGAAATCCTGGTTCAAAAGAAGACAAATTGGCTATATACTTGACTTATTGTTCAACGTGTGGTCGAGAATGTTTTCTTAGTTAGCATCCAAATGGTAACCATATACAAATGCCAACTAAGGAAACAATAAGTCAAGTATACATTGTAACATAACTACTCCCTCCGTTCCAAAATAGATGACCCAACTTTATACTAATTTTGGTACAAAGTTGAGTCATCTATTTTGGAACGGAGGGAGTAGTAGTTTATCCTAGAAGCAAATCCTGGTTCAAAAGAAGACAAAATGCTCAATAATTACTCCTCTATTTATTTTTCTAGATTTTTCTTCACACACAATTTACGAAATAAAATATAGTCATCACACTAACATAGCAATGAAAACAAATAGCTCAAGCCAAAAAAACTATCTGAAATAGTGCAAAGTACAACAAAATTAACCAAAAAGGTAAATCCGTTCATTCCGGGGAAGAGAGTGGAAAGTACAACAAAATAAACACAAATGTGAAACAATGAATATAAACAGTTGTCCTCGGGGCAAAAACCTAAGTAAAAAGGTAAACATTTTATTTTTGGAATTTTTTTTAGATCAATGTCTTTGCACATGTGGCCTTGTTCCTGCTCCTAGCTCCTCATACCATTAGATATTCACCGGCTTTGTGACTCATAGAGGCAACATGTTGTCTGTTTTTGTTGTTTATCACTATATAAGTAGTCATATATCTACTCAAAATACTATGCATTTGGCAAAAACAAAAAAAAAATCAAATGACTCAGTTGCCCTACGAGCGGTCGTCCCCAATCCAAGGTAGATACGTCTGCGCATTCCGCTGATTTAACAAGTTTACCCCTATTCACACACACGCACACGTGCAATCGGTCCAATGTAAACTCGGAAATATCACAAAATTTAAATCACTTTTTGAAACAGCTTGAGAAACAAAAACAATACATTCAACTTCTAATATTGCAATTCTCATCCCACTTTGGAATAGATTACATGCATTTATGACATAAGTTGCCTTCTCCGCGACTCAAGTTATGGGTTGGATTCAAATTTAAATTGTGTCACATTCTAAACATATACTCCCTCCATTCTATAATGTAGTGCGCCCACGCTTTTTGATATTCCACTTTGACCATAAATTAGATCAATAATACATAAATTATTTTACTGAAAAATTATACCTTCTTTCAAATACAAATTCAAAGGTATGTGTCATGCTCCTGCCGCAGTCGTCCATGTTGGTTAAATTTATGGTCAAAGTTAAATCCCGAAAAGCGTGTGCGCACTAAATTACGGAATGGAGGGAGTATGTTGTATCTCAGTGCTTATTCGTATTCAGATGTTCTTAACCTTTTAATGCGGGTCTTTTATCTCAGCTGAACCGAATGCACCATAAAAGTGGTTGGTTTGGCCTATTATCTCTCGGTGGGATATTTGTGGATGCACGAGATATGTTTTCATGCTCGTAGTCGGTTTGGTTCGTTAATGCTCCCTACATTCCATAATATAGTGCACCCACGCTTTTCGAGATTCAACTTTGAGCATAAGTTAGACTAACAATACATAAATTATTTTACTGAAAAATTATACCTTTGAAAACTTCTTTCCAACAAGGTATCTGTCATGCTCCTGCCACAGTCGTCCATGTTGGTTAAATTTATGGTCAAAGTTAAATCCTGAAAAGCGTGATCGCACTGCATTATGAAATGGAGGGAGTGTGTTGTATCTCGGTGCTCATTCGTATTCGGATGTTCCTAACCTTTTAATGCGGGTCTTTTACCTCCGGTGAACCGAATGCACCAGAAAAGTGGTTAGTTTGGCCCGTTATCTCTCGGTGGGATACTTGTGGATGCACGAGATATGTTTTCTGTTAAAATAGGTCTAGCGTGTCATGTACACGTATTATGTACGTATGTAACTTGTATATGCTGATCATTATATATTGAAGGACGTGGAGAGGCTTTGCCCCACGGAAAACCCTAAACCTATTCTCAAACTTGGTATCAGAGCCTACCTAGCCGCCGCCGCCTCTTCCCCCCCTCCGCCGCCACCGCCAGCCTCTCCTTGCGGCCGCCGCGATGTCCAAGTCGCCCGCCGCCGATCAGTCTTCCTCATCAGCCGCCGCGATGACCGCGTCCTCCGCCCTCGCCCTCACCACGTCCGGCCCCGTCATCGCGCCACCATCGGCGATGGCTCCTGCTCCTGTTCTTCCGCCCATCGCCGTCTCTCTCGACCGCAGTAACTTCATGTTGTGGAGGGCTCTCGCCCTCCCCAACTTCGCCGGCGTACGCCTCCACGGGTTCCTCGATGGCTCGGCCAAGGCGCCGGAGCCGACCGTGATGACCGGCACCGGTGACGCTGCTCGTACCATCACCAACCCGAATCTGGCGGTGGTGGACTCTAGATCAAAGGTCCTCGGCATCTCCTCGGCTCCATGGCGTGGAGATATCCGCGCACTGATCGGTGCGGGGCGGCGGCAATGCATGGGCTGCCGTGCATACCATGTTCGCCGCCGAGAACAGTGCCGGCGTGCGCAACCTTCGGCGTCAGATCCAGGCGCTACGCAAAGGAGATAGACCCGCCGGCGAGTACATGCAGAAGGTTAAATCCCTCGCCGACTCGATGGTCGCCGCTGGTTCTCCTCTTCGCGATGACGAGATCATCGACTACATGCTGACCGGGCTCGGCTCGGCGTTCAACCCCATCGCTGCTTCGATGAACTTGGCGGCGTGCGATCACGTTTCGGCGTTCTACTCAGCGTCCTCCACTACGAGGCCCTGGCGAAGGCAATCGGAAGTTGAGGATGGCGGTCCTCCGCGAACGCCGCCTCCCGGCCGGCCTACCATGATCACGCCGGTCGTGTGCCCGACTCCGGCCGCTCAAGTGGCGGCCGCTCCTCCGCCGCCTCCCTTCCGCCGGGATCGGCGAGCTACGGCTCCACCCAGGGCGGTGCCCCTGGCCGTAACAACGGCAACACCGGCGGCAACGGCCGCAATGGAGGAGGCAATGGGGGTGGCTGCCGTCGCTGGCGCCCTAGGTGCCAGATCTATAAGAACTGGGGGCACGAGGCGACGGACTGTCGCGGTTGACCGTGACCACCGCGCCGCCAACTCTGCCTCCAACTCCGCCTCCATGCATGAGCCACCGCACTGGATCCTAGACACTGGTGCGACGGATCACCTGACGAGTGATCTCGACCGTCTTCACTTCCATGAGCGCTACGGCGGGAAGGATCAAGTGCAAGTGGCGAATGGTGCAGGTTTGTCTATTTCGCATATTGGTCATTCCACCATACCCGGTTCATCTCTGCGTTTACGCAATATCCTTCGTCTTCCACATATACATCAACATCTATTGTCTGTTTATCGACTTGTTCTTGATAATGATGTTTTTGTAGAATTTCACTGTTTCTTTTTCCTTGTTAAGGACATAGCCACGAAGAAAATTCTTCTTCGCGGTAGAAGCCGTGGCGGCCTCTACCCCATCCCGTTTGGTCGTGCGTCATCTTCCTCCACTCGCCAAGCGTCTCTCAGTGTCAAGACCACTTCGTCCCAGTGGCATCAGCGTCTCGGTCACCCCTCCAATAAAATTGTTCAAAACATTGTTAAGAGCAATGATTTAGTGTGTTCTTTCGAGCGTCATGTTTGATGTGTGATGCTTGTCGGCGTGCTAAGAGTCGACAATTACCATATACTTTATCAACTCATGTTTCTACTATGCCTCTTGAGTTAATTCATTCTGATGTTTGGGGGCCTGCCCTTGCCTCTTCAGGAGGCTATAAGTATTATGTGAGCTTTGTCGATGATTATTCCGTTTCACTTGGATATATCTTCTTAAGCACAAGTCTGACGTTGAGCAAGTATTTTATGCTTTTCAGGCTCATGTTGAGCGTCTTCTCCGCACTAAAATCATATCCGTTCAGTCGGACTGGGGTGGTGAGTACCATAAATTACACCACTATTTCCAACGCACTGGGATCTCTCATCGTGTGTCCCGCCCACACACCTCTCACAAAAGCGGGATTGCTGAGCATAAACACCGTCATCTTGTGGAAACAGTCGGCCTTACTCGCTCATTCGTCTCTCCTTTACGGTATTGGGACGAAGCTTTCCTTCTTGCTGTTATTACGTTAATCGCATGCCTACACCTGTTCTCCAACAAGATACACCCTTGTACCGCCTCCTCAAAATCAAACCCGATTACACCTTTCTCCGCACTTTCGGGTGCGACTACTAGCCTAGCTTGCGCAAGTACAACGCACACAAGCTTGCTTTCCGGTCCACTATGTGCGTGTTCTTAGGCTATAGCCAGCTGCATAAGGGGTACAAATGTCTCGACCGTTCCACAGGTCGTATATACATCTCCCGTGATGTTGTGTTTGATGAGTCTGTGTTTCCATATGCCACACCTGGGGTCACCGTCGATATCTCCTCCTTGGCTGATGTTCTCTCGTTTCCTTCCAATGAGCCGGTTACGGGTGATCATATGCGTAAATACAACTTATCCTACCTATCTACTGATCCGCCTGTCCCAGGCACTATTGCTTCTGTGCAGGCAAACAAGGACGTCGCTCCTCCCTCTTCGGCGATCGACGTGCATGGCGCATGCACATCGCCCGGCCCGTCGGCTGCCTCGTCGCCCGGCCCACCTTCCGCGACGTCCCCGCCCTCTGCGGGCCGCTCGGCTGGCCAGCCCGCTGCGGACGTGCCGACGATCGACGTGCATGGCGCATGCACGTCCCCCGGCCCAGCGACCGCGCCGGCCTCTCCTAGCCCATCATCAGCGCCAGCGCCGGCCGCTTCATCGCCTGCTGCCGCGTCGCCCTCACTGCGGGAGGCTGCTACTCCTTCCTCGCCGTCCGACCAGCTCGCGTCGCCATCCGTTGAGGGCAGCCCTGTCCCCTCAACCGCGACGCCTCCAGCTGCTCCGGGCCACACCATGGTCACGCGCGCCCGCGATCACACTCGTCGTGCGCTTGTCCCAACTGATGGAACTGTCCGCTACGACCCTCGACGTCGTGCTTTTCATGCTATGCCTGTATCTCATCACGAAGCCCTCCGTGAGCATGCGTGGCGCACCGCCATGATGGATGAGCTCGGCGCTCTGCATCGCAACAGGACTTGGGTTCTTGTGCCTCGTCCACGCGGTGTTAATGTTGTTGGGAGCAAGTGGATCTTCAAGACTAAGCATCGTCCGGACGGCTCCATTGATAAGCATAAAGCTCGTCTGGTCGCGCGTGGGTTCACCCACAGCTTGGAATTGACTATGGTGATATGTTCAGTCCGGTTGTCAAGCCAGCCACCGTTCGACTGGTTCTTGCTCTCGCTGTGTCTCGCAGATGGATTCTCCGTCAGATTGATGTCAGCAATGCTTTCCTTCATGGTTACTTGTCTGAGGATGTTTACATGCAGCAGCCACCAGGTTTTGAGGACGCTCGGTATCCCTCTCATGTGTGCAAGTTGCAGCGGGCTCTCTATGGACTTAAACAGTCTCCTCGCGCATGGTATGCTCGGCTCAGTTCTCGTCTTCTCCAGTTGGGGTTTGTTTCCTCCCGCGCCGACGCCTCTCTGTTTTTCTTCCGCCATCGGGACGTTCAGATATACATGCTTGTCTACGTGGATGATATTGTTATTGCTGGCTCCTCTCCACGAGCAGTTGATGGTCTTGTTCATTCCCTTGCGGCCACCTTTCCTATTAAGGACCTTGGGCCGTTGGAGTATTTTCTTGGCTTGGAAGTGTCGTACAATTCAGGGGGTATGACCTTGACACAACGGAAGTATGCCATGGATCTTTTACACCGTGTGAACATGGAGAATTGTAAGTCCACTTCCACACCATTGTCTACCTCCGATCAGCTTGCACGTGTGTCTGGACAGCCTCTTGGTGCCGATGATTCTTTCCGGTATCGCAGTGTCGTTAGTGGATTGTAGTATTTGACTCTCACCCGCCCAGATATTTCATTTGCAGTGAATAAGGTATGCCAGTTTCTCTCACAGCCCACTGATGTTCATTGGTAAGCCGCTAAGTGCATTCTGCGCTATGTAAAGGGAACATTGCAAACTGGACTGAAGTTTGAAGGTTGTCTCCACCAAAGACATCGATATTTTCACTGACGCAGACTGGGCCGGGTGTCCTGATGATCGACGATCCACTGGAGGCTTTGCCATCTTTGTTGGCCCAAATCTCATCTCCTGGAGCTCTAAGAAGCAACCGACGGTGTCGAGATCTAGTACGGAGGCTGAGTACAAAGCTTTGGCAAATGGAGCTGCTGAGGCCATTTGGGTAGAATCACTACTCAAGGAGCTTGGTGTTTCCCAGCAGCGTGTTCCTGTTCTATGGTGTGATAATTTAGGAGCTACATATCTAACTGCCAACCCAGTTTTTCATGCACGCACCAAGCACATTGAGATTGATTTTCACTTTGTGCGTGAGCGTGTTGCCTCTGGAGCTCTTGAGGTCAGGTTCATTTCTTCTAATGATCAGCTGGCTGATGTGTTTACCAAACCAGCCACTCGACAGATGCTAGACCGTTTTAGTACCAATCTAAACGTTGTACAAAGTAGAAGTTCAGATTGAGGGGGTATGTTAAAATAGGTCTAGCGTGTCATGTACACGTATTATGTACGTATGTAACTTGTATATGCTGATCATTATATATAGAAGGAGACGTGGAGAGGCTTTGCCCCACGGAAAACCCTAAACCTATTCTCAAACTTTTTCATGCTCGTAGTCGGTTTGGTTCCTTAATGCTCTTTCCATTCCATAATGTAGTGCGCCTATACTTTTCGAGATTCAACTTTGAGCATAAGTTAAACCTATAATACATAAATTATTTTACTGAAAAATTATACCTTTGAAAACTTCTTTCGAACAAGGTATCTGTCATGCTCCTGCCGCAGTCATCCGTCCATGTTGGTTAAATTTATGGTCAAAGTTAAATCTTTAAAAACGTGAGCTTGCTACATTATGAAATGGAGGGAGTACATCGTATCTCGGTGCTCATTCGTATTCAGATGTTCTTAACCTTTTAATGCGGTCTTTTACCTCAGGTGAACCGAATGCACCACAAAAGTGGTTAGTTTGGCCCGTTATCTCTTACCAGCCAGGGAGGCCCTCACTACGCATTCAGTACAATTTTGTCTGCTTATGTCGAAGGAGTAGTTATCCTTTAGATGATCCTACTCCAAATGTTAGCTTACAAACGACTCATTCTTCATCTTTTTTCGGTGGGACACATGAATACTTCGACGTGAGAGTTTGCAGCAGTACGTACGCTATCGATGAGCCATGGACGACGTACCAAACGGGCGAGCGAGCAATGATCCGTTGGTTGGGCAGATGCTCCACCATTAAGATTGGGGACAGTGTTGGACTATTGGTGGCGACCGCTGCCCATAGCTAGCACAATCATTTTGTCCGTAATCTCCGCCCTAATTATCAATCAAATTTATGAGGGGGTGCCGTATGGCAAAGGGTGTGTGTTGGAAGGGCCCAATCAATTGAACTGCTATATATCGTGCATTTCAAATCAAGGTCGCTGGCGCTGCCAACGAGTTAGGTTGGGCATCCAAGCTACAAGCAGTGCTATCAATTATACATTTCTCTTGAGCAGAAGATTATTTAGAATTTTTCTCTCCCCTTAATAAAATGTTCTTGCCTTAACAAAGATCTTGCCGATCCAGCTCGGCGAACCTTTTTAGCGCAATTTTGTAGTATTTCGAAACCGATGTTTGCGCTAACCGGGCGATTGTGCAGGCGATTAGCTTCATTTAAGTAGGCGTACTTACCCACTAATCCCGTTTTCAAGGAGAAAGACAAGGGCTAAAAGGCTGTCATGATTTGGAAGAAATGTTACAAAACCAGCCATTGCTGGCCATTATCGATAACGGTAGACCCTTTGCTCGACAAGGTCATCACTGGCAACGCTACCTTTCAATCCTTGTTGTTTTTATAAAGACGCTGAAAAGATGTTTTTGTAATTTACAAACTAACACATAGCTTTTCTGGATGCATGATCCATGTGCACTGTGCACGCATCACCCCACTAAGCTTTTGCTCGATACTAATGCATGTATCTGCTGCAGTGCTGCTAGATCTTGCAACAGCTCCCATAAAGAAAATCCGGCGGGTAGCATCCCCATGCTGATAACATGGATGGTTTTAGGTAGAGTTTAATCGGGAGCGAAACTAGGAACAAAAGCATGTACATATATAGTCCTCGATAACCGATGCTACGATCTACTCCCTCCGTTCCTAAATATTTATCTTTCTAGAAATCTCAACAAGTAACTACATATGAAGCAAAATGAGTGAATCTACACTTTGAAATATGTCTATTTACATCCGTATGTGATAGTCCATTTGAAATACTTAGAAATGGAGGGAGCACGAAATATCTCTACATCGATCGATGTCGCCAAATAGAAATCGTGTACGGAGTAATAAATTTGCACACATGGATATTTTCCTCTAATCTCTGTCGTGGCCTGCCGTTGTCACCGTCGGTGTGCCAGTCATTTGATCACGCGACTGTTGCTTAATTCGTCGCGGTGTACAGCGCAAGTGCGAGACAAAAAAACACATGACCCGGTGAACTGAAGCTGGCCACGGCAAACATGGCAAAAGCCGCAAAGAGCACCGATCGATGGTTCTCATCTACAGCTTGCCGGCACAGGCGGTCCATGTTCACGACACAATGATGGTCCAAACACCACAACTTCCGTCAGCCTCAGGGCACCAAAGTCCAGAGCGGTACGTACCAATCCCGCTATAGAAACATGGGAGCAGGCCCGGGAGACAATCAGACAAGGTGATCAATACCCACAACCTAACTGCGCGATCACAACTAAGCAGCCACCATCATGGTGTCTCCCCATGTCTCCAAATATATCGGCGTCGCTAATTTAATCAGCTGGCCATGGCGTCCGTCGCTGGTTTAATCGGGCAGGTGGCCACCTACCTAGATAAGTAAGAAAGATAATCCCCTGCCTTAATCTCCCGCCCTCGGCTCTGATTGATCAACCCTAGCCATGCATGCATGCACGCAGCGCGGCGTGTCCCCAGCGGCACGATCGATCTGTAATCCGTCCGCTCGCGCCCCCGACACCGTCGCTCTCCGACAGATCGTCCCCTCCCTCCCGCGAGCCGAGCGAGCGGCCCACCTCACCGGCCGGTCGATCTCCGAATCTCCGGCGCATGAGGCTTACCTGACGACCCATCGAGCGGCGCGGCCACGCATCGCGTCACGTCGCCCGGTTCCCCGGCGATCGCGGCCGATGCATGCCGTGCCGTCGCGCGCCAGGGGCTTGGCGTTTGCGTGGGTCGCTGTGCGGTGCACTGTAGTGGTGGCGGGGGAGGATCGGGTAGGGTACAGTGGTATTGATTCACGTGATCCCAGCTGCTGGGGTGACTGGCCTCGGTGGCGCGACGCTCGTCACAGGGTCGAACTTGGCCCCATGGCGCGGCGATCGGTCGACGGATGAGGCTGAGGGATGGAGGGGCGGCAGCTTGCCTTGCTTTGGAGGGACGTTGGAAAAGGGCACGGGATCCATGCGAGTGGAACAGGCCATGTGGAGTGCAGATAAACAAAAGTGGGGATACGATCATCGAGCGGACGGAGGAGTTGGCGGTCGGTCCAGCACAGTTTCGTATTAGTGGCGACGCATATCTGCTTTTGGGATCGATAGATTTTTTTTTTTGAAAAAAAGAGTTTCTCTCTCCGATTTCTAATTAACATAAATCACCAGGTCTTACAGAAAGGAAAAGCAAAAAAAACTACTGCAGCATCTCGGCGGCGAAGTCTTGTTGTTGAGGAAGAGGGAAAGCCATCCCTTTACCCCATTAACTCCCCAAAGTAGAACCCGAGATCTAAGGCCTGGGCTCAAAACAGGTCCAGTACCAGAAAATATTAAAACAGAGTTCTGACCTGAACATAAAGGGGTCCAAGCATACAACTGCATCTAACAGGTATTATACGCAAAAGACGGTAGGAAGACGAGCACAGAGCAGGGCCGATGAAGCTTGTAAGCATCCGCGATTGCAGGCACTGGGAGGTGAACCTGAACACTAAAGATGGTCACCCCATGATTCTTCTGCCCCCAGACGCCATCCGTGTGCTGCTTTGAACACTTCTTGACTACTTAGCCAATTGTCTCATCTTCTTGCCTCCATCATCTCACTTCTTGCGGGGTTTTTCTGCAAAATATTCCAGTCGTGTAAATTTTTGAGAAACAGATTTACAGGCATATAGGGATCATTAACAATGTTATTCTCAAAGACAACACTATTTCTTAGTTTCCATATTGTCCAGCAAATAGCAGATATTCCTATCATAACTAATCCTCTCTCTTCTCTTCCGAAAGTCTTAACCCAGATTCTCATCACAAGATCAAAGATCTTCTGGGATATTAGTTAGATTGAAGGCACATTTTAATATGTTCCACAATAAACGAGCTACAAAGCATGAGAAAAAGGGGTGATTTATGTTTTCATCATGTCCACAAAATGGACCTTTTTATTCTCTTTCCACCCCCTGTGCAGCAAGTTATCCTTTGTGAGTATGTTGTTCTAAGAGCCAGCCACATAAAAACTTTGACTCTAGGTGGCCTTTTAATTTTCCACATATATAGATGTGGATATTTGATACCATTTTCTATCAAATGTCTGTAAAAAGACTTTACTGTATATATACCATTTTTAGTCAGTGTCCACTTAACCTCATCTCTTTCATCATTCAGGATCGTCGAAATGCAAGCCTCTTTAATGCGTTCCCAAAGCTCTTTTGAGTCTCCCGACAAAGTTCTCCTAAAATGCATGTTATCAATTCCATTTTCAAAAATTTCCCTAATCGTCTTCTTTTTATCAAAACAAATGTTATAGAGTCTAGGGAAATTTTTGTCCAATGGTGCAGATCCAATCCACCAGTCTTCCCTAAAACGAACATTTTCTCCATTACCCACTATAAATTTACACATAAAGACAAAATGATCTCTATGTTTCAGGAGTTCCCTCCCAAACTGAGAGTCTCCCTGTTTGACAGAAATATTACCAAGGGCTTTATTTCCCTGATATTTATTTAAAATGATCCCTTGCCACAGCCCTTTGGTAGTGTATAATTTCCACCACCATTTACATAGTAGAGCTTTATTCATGTGGGTAAGGTTCCGAGTCCCCAACCCCCCCCCCCCCCCCACACACACACATCTTTTGGTCTGCATACTTCAGACCATTTAACTAAGTGGTATTTTTTTTTCTTTTTATCATTTTCCCGCCACAACAATCTAGCTCTAAAGAAGTCCATACGTTTGTTAACCCCAATTGGTAAACCACAGAAAGACATCATAAAATAAGGAATGCATGTTAAAGAAGATTGTATCAAAGTAACCCTACTAGCACTTGCAAGTAATCTTCCTTGCCAAGTTTCACATTTTTTTCTCCATTTTATCTTTAAGCGGTTTATAGTGTTTATTTCTAATACATTTTTTTATCTACCGGCAGGCCTAAATATTTCATGGGTAGATCACCCACTGTTTGGGATCGATAGATAGAATATATATATTTTTAGGCAAAACACACGCTTTATTAATCAACAATCTGAATGTTTCAGATACTTTCATAGGATCATATGGGAGACCCAACCAAACATGATGATCAATACCCAATGAAGAAGTGTGTTTTGCTAATCTTTGAGCTTCGAAATTAAAATTTCTACTTACATACATAAAATGACAACTGGTAAAAGAGCTCTTCCTCTCCTTGATTTCCTGAATAATTGCATTGTAGGCTCCCCTCGTTCCCTGAGAAATATCAGTGACCACCATCTGACAATCAGACGCCACATTGATGGTTGATAAATTAAGATCGGCAGCTAAAGCAAGTCCTTCCCTACACGCGAGAGCTTCAACAGTCGTCGAATCAGCAATGTTTGCTACAACAATGGCCAAGGCTCCCACATGTTTTCCATTATCATCTCTACAAAAAGTTGTTGCTACTGCTGTTGTAGCTCCATCTCGTGAGAACGCAACATCCACATTGATTTTTGAGAACCCTGTTTGTGGCGCCAACCATCTCTCGGCATTACTAGTACCCGACCTTGGCAGTGGACTGTATTGTTCCACGACTTGTAAAGTGTCCAGTTCTTCAATATATGAATCAACAAAATGATGGATCTGTTCCAGGCTCTAAAAAATGCTCTCGTGAATGGCCTTCCGACGTGCCCACCAAACATCCCAAAGTGTGATTATCATCTTGGTAAACCCCACATGTGGTAGTGTGATGACCCACAAGTATATGGGGTCAATTGTAGCCTTTTCGATAAGTAATAGTGTCAAACCCAACGAGGAGCAGAAGGAAATGACAAGTGGTTTTCAGCAAGGTAATGTCTGCAAGTGCAAAAATTGTAAGTAGCAGAGTAGTTTGATAGCAAGATAATTTGTAACGAGCAAGTAACAATAGTAGTAACAAAATTGCAGCAAGGTAGCCCAATCCTTTTGAGGCAAAGGACAGGCCAAAACGGTCTCTTATGGTAAGCAAAGTGTTCTTGAGGGTACACGGGAATTTTATCTAGTCACTTTCATCTTGTTGGCTTAATTCGTGGTTGCTACTTTGACAATTTGGTATGTGGGTGGACCGGTGCTTAGGTGTTGTTCTTACTTGAACAAACCTCCTACTTATGATTAACCCCCTCGCAAGCATCCGAAGAATAAATTCTAACCATAGCTTTAAACTTTTGGATCCAATCAGCCCCTTACGGAATAGCGCATAAACTAGGGTTTAAGCTTTTGTTACTCTCGCAACCCATCATCTGATAACTACTCTACAATGCATTCCCTTAGGCCCAAATATGGTGAAATGTCATGTAGTCGATGTTCACATGACACCACTAAGGGAATCACAACATACATATCATCAAAATATCGAACACATATCATGTTCACATGATTACTTGCAACATGATTTCTCCCATGACCTCAAGAACAAAAGTAACTACTCACAAATGATAATCATGCTCAAGATAAGAGGGGTATTAAATAGCATAATGGATATGAACATATAATCTTCCACGAAATAAACCATATAGTAATCAACTACAAGATGTAATCAACACTACTAGTCACCCGCAAGCACCAAGCCACCAATCTATAGTTCCGGTACAAAGATTGAACACAAGAGATGAACTAGGGTTTGAGAGGAGTTGGTGTTGTTGAAGATGTTGATGAAGATAGCCCTCCCCAAGATGGGAGAGTTGTTGGTGATGATGATGATGATGATTTCCCCCTCCGGGAGGGAAGTTCCCCCGACGGAATTGCTCCGCCGGATGGCAAAAGTGCTCCCGCCCAGGTTCCGCCTCGAGACAGCGGCGCTTCGTCCTGAAAGTCCTTTCCTCTCCTTTTCTAGGTCAAAATGACTTATATACCAGAAGAGGGGCACCAGAGGTGGGCCTGGGTGAGCACAACCCACCAGGGCGCGCCTGGGCTCCCTGGCGCGTCTAGGTGGGTTGTGCCCACCTGGTGGGACCCCTCTGGTACTTATTTGCTCCAATATTCCTTAAATATTCCATAAAAATCCTCGTAAAGTTTCAGCTCAATTGGAGTTGTGCAGAATATGTAGTCTGACGTAGCTTTTCCAGGTCCAGATTTCCAGCTGCCAGAATTCTCCCCTTTGTTGTATACCTTGCATATTATGAGTGAAAATGCATTAGAATTACTCTGAAAAGCATTATTATACAATAAAACAACATAAATAACAGTAGGTAAACATGATGCAAAATGGATGTATCAACTCCCCCAAGCTTAGACCTCGCTTGTTCTCAAGCAAAAACCGAAATCGAAAAACATGTCCACATGCTTAGAGAGAGAGGTGTCGATAAAAACAAAAATACAGACATAGCAGCATCATGTAACTTATTATTACAACAACAAACTTTAACATAAAACTTTTATCATAGAGCTTTTATTATAGACTTCCTATGAACAAGTGACAATTCATCACAACATCGAAGTATAAAGCATAAACTCTATTGGAAACCAACAAACTATGTTCTCAGTCAATTTTGCAACTACAATTCATCATCTTTTCATGAAGGGTCACGTATCGGAGCCTTTAGTCAAGTCCACATACTCAACTATCATTTAGTCTTCTATAATTGCTAGCACTCACCGAGTACACATGAGCAAACATTTCAACCGGACACATAGAAAGATAGGGGCTTATAGTTTCGCCTCCCAACGTATTCACCTCAATGGTGATGTCAACAATAATAACTCATGCTATCCATATTCAACTGGATATATGTGCCTAGATCTTTCCTGACCACATGATGCTTGCCAAAGGAGAAAATAAAAAGGAATAGGGAGAAGAACTTTGACTCTTGCATGAAAGTAAATACATGAAAGTAAAAGATAGGCCCTTCGCAGAGGGAAGCAGAGATTGCCATGCACTTTTTGTTTGTATGCTCAATCCCTTAGTGCAAGAGAACGTCACGTTATATTTCCCCTTATGATGACAACCTTTATTATGCAGTCTGTCGCTTTTATTCTTCGCCATCACAAGTTCGTACAACACTCAATTTTCCCTTACACTAAATGATCTTACACTTTTAGAAGAAATTTTTATTGCCCTTTGTGCACCGATGACAACTTACTTGAAGGATCGTACTCAATCCATAGGTAGGTATGTTGGACACTCAAAACAAGATTTGGGTTTAAGGGCTTTGGATGTACAAGTAGTATCTCTACTTAGTGTGGAGTTTTTGGCTAGCAAAGATAGGGGCAAGCACCACATGTTGAAGGATCTATGACAATATAACTTCTATGTGAATATGAACAAACCTAAATCATTACGTTGTCTTCCTTGTCCAACGTCGACAATTTTGGCATATAATATTTTGATGGGTGCTCACAATCACAAAAGATTTCCATGATAGTGTATTTGCATGTGAATCTTC
Source organism: Aegilops speltoides (assembly GCA_021437245.1). NCBI lineage: Eukaryota > Viridiplantae > Streptophyta > Magnoliopsida > Poales > Poaceae > Aegilops > Aegilops speltoides. The sequence continues at coordinate 419,567,645 of CM038143.1, forward strand.
TCTTCCCTTATTAATTCTTTCATGAGTTGCATCATTCACTAATGCTATGTTTGTCAATCCACAATAAAATTACTACTTATACTTTTCTTTGTGTAATGTCATCACTTACCATAAGATTAGCATATGATCTTTTTCATTTATTTCCTTTCTTTTTAATGAAACAAGAAAGTAAAGAAAGCAAAACTCAAACTAAACTTTATTATATATCTCGCACATGATTAAAAAGATAGATGATTAAGCAAACTCTTGAAAAGAAAGGATCGAACTAAACTTTTATTCATCTAAAGCAAAAAATAACCATGGACCGAACTAAGTAAAGGCAAAAGATATCGGAGATGATACGATACCGGGGCACCTCCCCCAAGCTTGGCGAAAGCCAAGGGGAGTGCCCATACCTGATACTCAATTTTATTTTGGTGATGAATAAGGAGGTGGTGGTGATGAAGTAGAAGCAATCTTGTCCTCAGGTTTCCACGGCAGAGGCTCACCATCATAAGAGGAAGAGCGAGTCTCATGGATCCTGCAACTAGCAGCCAAACTCATACCTTTAAACCTTGCCTCATATTCAAAGACTTGGCTCTAAAGGTCGTGGATCTGGCTATGGAGGAAGTTGATTTGCTCGTTGAGGGAGAAGACGATGTCCTTCATGGACTTTCCATCCACCTTGAGATCACGGGTGTAGTCCGCAATCATGAGGTGATTAGCACTGAGTCAACGTTCCACCATCCCCTTGCACCGGAAGACTTCCTGCTCCATAGCTTCAAGCCTGGCCTCCACGGATCCAGTCCCCTTGGGTCCTTGCACATCGCGGATGTGCAACACCCCATCGCGCATCTGGATAGCTTGAGGGTGATGCATCACTTCCCGCAGATATGGGTTGATGACATTGTCGAGGAACTTGTCCTTGGAGGAGCTTGAAGCGGCCATGGTGGATTAGATCTGACAGAAAACAACAAGAAAAGAAAACAGGAGATTTCTCTGCGATAGGGAGGTCAACAGGTTCTAGGGTATATAAAGATTTTTTTATCTTGGGAAACAAGCAGAATGAAAGAAAACGGAGTCCAGAAAGTACTCGAGGTGGGCACAACCCACCGGGGCGCGCCTGGCAAGCCCTGGTGTATCCTGCCCACCAGGGTCACTTTCTTGGAAGTTTCTTATTTTCCTAATTTTTTAAATATTCCAAAACTGATGAAAAATATTTTTGCAGATTTTTAGGAGTCCGTTTACTTACCGTATCACGTACCTCCCTTTTTTCACGATTCTGGAGTGTTCTGGAAGGTTTCCTTTATGTGTTCTTCTAGTGTCATAGTTTGGATAATATTGCTTTCCACATTAATGGGCGTACCTTAGATATAATGTTTTAGTCGTTGCCCATTAACAACCTTCGGGTTAGTACCTTTGGCATTATTTATTTTGATAGCTTGAGATCGATAAACCTCCTCGATGACGTAGGGTCCTTCCCATTTGGAGAGGAGTTTTCCTGCAAAGAATCTGAAACGAGAGTTGTACAAAAGAACATATTCTCTAACTTTTAACTCACGCTTTTGGATTCTCCTGTCATGCCATCTTTTAACTTTTTCTTTGAATAACTTTGCATTTTCATAAGCTTGGGTTCTCCATTCATCTAATGAGATAATTCAAATAACCTCTTTTCACCAGTAAGTTTGAAATCATAATTGAGTTCTTTAATTGCCCAATATGCTTTCTGTTCTAACTCAAGAGGCAAACGACAAGCTTTTCCATAAACCATTTTATAAGGAGACATACCCATAGGATTTTTATATGTTGTTCTATAAGCCCAAAGTGCATCATCTATTTTTTAGACCAATTCTTCTGGGACCTATTAACAGTCTTTTGTAGAATTAGTTTTATTTCTCTATTGCTAAGTTCAACTTGACCACTAGACTGAGGATGATAAGGTGATGCAATTCTATGGTTAACATCATACTTAGCAAGCATTTTACGGAAAGCACCATGAATAAAGTGTGAACCACCATCAGTCATTAAATATTTAGGGACTCCAAACCTTGGGAAAATAACTTCCTTAAGCATTTTAATAGAGGTGTTGTGATCAACACTGCTAGTTGGAATAGCTTCTACCCACTTAGTAACATAATCAACAACAACCAAAATATGAGTATACCCATTAGAGGAAGGAAAAGGTCCCATGAAATCAAAGCCCCAAACATCAAATGGTTCAACAACAAGTGAATAATTCATAGGCATTTCTTGACGCTTACTGATATTACCTATTCTTTGACATTCATCACAAGATGAGACAAACTTGCGGGCATCCTTGAAGAGAGTAGGCCAATAAAAACCAGATTGCAATACCTTATGAGCGGTTCTGTCTCCCGCGTGATGCCCTCCATAAGCTTCGGAGTGACATTTTTGTAGGATTTGTTCCTGTTCATGCTCAGGTACACAACGTCAAATAATACCATCTACTCCTTCTTTATAAAGATGTGGGTCATCCCAAAAGTAATGTCTTAAATCATAGAAGATTTTTTTTTGTTTTATTGGTATGTAAAGCTAGGTGGTATGTATTTAGCAACAATATAATTAGCATAGTCAGCATACCAAGGTGTACTATTAGAAACATTTATTCCATCTAACTGTTCATCAGGAAAACTGTTATTAATAGGTTGTGGGTCATCAAGAATATTTTCAAGCCTAGACAAGTTATCGACTACGGGATTTTCTGCCCCTTTTCTATCAGTGATGTACAAATCAAATTCTTGTAGCAGAAGAACCCACCTAATGAGTCTAGGTTTAGCATCTTTCTTTTCCATAAGATATTTTATAGCAGCATGATCGGTGTGAACAATTACTTTAGAATCAACAAGGTAGGATCTAAATTTATCACAAGCAAACACCACTGCTAAGAATTCATTTTCAGTAGTAGCATAATTTTGTTGAGCAATGTCTAGAGTTTTACTAGCATAATGGATAACATTCAGTTTCTTATCAACTCTTTGTCCTAGAACAACACCAATAGCATAGTCACTAGCGTCACACATAATCTTAGAAGGCAAATTCCAATCAGGTGGTTGAACAACAGGTGCAGTAATTAAGGCTTTCTTTAGTGTTTCGATGGCTTCCAAGCAATCATCATTAAACACAAAAGGAATATCCTTTTGCAAAAGATTTGTAAGAGGCCTAGAAATTTTAGAAAAGTCTTTGATAAACCTCCTATAGAAACCAGCATGGCCAAGGAAACTACAAATACCTTTGATATCTTTAGGACATGACATTTTCTCAATTGCATCAACCTTGGCTTTGTCCACCTCAATTCCCTTTTTAGAAATTTTATGGCCCAAAACAATACCCTCGTTAACCATAAAGTGGCACTTCTCCCAATTCAAGACAAGATTTGTTTGTTCACATCTCTGCAAAACTCGATCAAGATTGCTTAAACAATCATCAAATACTTCCCATAAACAGAAAAGTCATCCACGAAAACCTCAACAATCTTTTCACAAAAATCAGAGAATATAGCAGTCATACATCTTTGAAAGGTAGCAGGTGCATTGCATAAACCAAAAGGCATACATCTATAAGCATAAGTTCCAAAAGGACAAGTAAAAGTGGTCTTTTCTTGATCAGGTTGTGATAAATGTATTTGTGAAAAACCAAAATATCCACCAAGGAAGCAAAAATGTGTGTGCTTAGATAATTTTTCTAACATTTGATCAATAAAAGGCATAGGGTAATGATCTTTCCTAGTTGCTTTGTTTAATTTTCTATAATCAATTACCATTTTGTAGCCTGTGACAATTCTTTGTGGAATAGGTCATTCTTATCATTAGGAACAACAGTAATACCTCCCTTCTTAGGGACACAATGAACATGACTTACCCATCTACTATCAGCTATAGGATAGATTATACCTGCTTCCAGAAGTTTCAATATTTCCGCTCTTACCACTTCTTTCATCTTCGGATTTAACCGATGTTGGTGATCAACAACGTGTTTAGCATCAGGTTCCATATTATTCTTGTGCTGACATAGAGTGGGACTAATGCCCTTAAGATCATCAAGATTATATTCCATAGTAGCTCGGTGCTTCCTTATAACTTTCAATAATCTTTCTTCTTCATGTTTCGAATGGTTAGCACTAATAATAACAAGATCTATCTTTTTCTCATCAAGTAAGCATATTCCAGAGTGTCTAGCAATTGTTTTAATTCAAACACAGGATCACTTTTAGGTGGAGGAGGTCCTTCTAGAGTTTCAATAGGCAGATTGTGTTTAAGCAGAGGTTGTTGTTCGAAAAAGATTCTATCTATTTCATTTCTTTCACGCATAAGCAAATCATTTTCATGGTCTAGCAAATATTATTCGAAAGGATCAGTAGGAGGTACAACAATAGAAGCAAAACCAATAATTTCATCCTTACTAGGAAAATTATTTTTATGAGGTTTCCTAGTAAACTTGGAAAAAATTAAATTCATGAGATTCATCACCAAAGCTAACATCGACAGTTTGTTTCTCACAATCTATTCTAGCATTGACGGTGTTCAAAAAAGGTCTACCAAAGATAATGGGACAAAAGTCATCTTGTGGGGAACCAAGAACAAGAAAATTAGTAGGGTATTTTACTTTCCCACACAAGACTTCAACATCTCTAAGAATCCCAGTTGGTGATATAGTATCTCTATTGGCAAGTTTAATAGTAACATCTATGTATTCTATTTCAGCAGGTGAAATTTCATTCTTAATTTCTTCATATAAGGAAAAAGGAATAGCACTCACACTAGCACCTAGGTCACATAAACCATGATAACAGTGATCTCCTATCTTGACTGAGACAACAGGCATGCCAACAACTAGTTTATGTTTACCCTTTTCATCGGGTTTAGCAATTCTAGAAGCTTCATCATAGAAGTAAATAACATGCCCATCAATATTATCGACCAAGAGATCTTTAATCATCGCAACACTAGGCTCAACTCTGATTTGTTCAGCTGGTTTGGGTGTTCTATTATAACTTTTGTTAACCACAGTTGAAACTTTAGCATGTTCCTTAATCCTAATAGTGAAAGGTGGTTTTTCAATATAAGCAGTGGGAACAACTGGATCAACATTGTAAATAATAGTCTCTTCTTTAGCTTTTACCGGTTCTTTAACTTCTTCTTTAATAGCTGGGTGATATTTAAACTACTTCTCCTTAGGGAGATCAACATGAGTAGAAAAAGATTCACAGAAGGAAGCTACTATCTCATAGTCAAGTCCATATTTAGTGCTAAACTTCTGAAAAGCATTGGTATTCATAAAAGATTTAACACAATCAAACTTAGGTTCAATACCTGACTCTTTACCTTTGTCGAGTTCCCAATCTTCAGAGTTGAATTTAATTCTTTCTAAAAGATCCCACCGGAATTGAATAGTCTTCTTCATAAAAGAACCAATAGAAGAAGTATCGAGCATGGATTGATCATTACGAGAAAGTCGAGCATAAAAATTCCGAATAATAATTTCTCTTGAGAGCTCGTGATTGGGGCATGAATATAACATTGACTTAAGCCTCCCCCAAGCTAGAGCGATACTTTCTCCTTCACGAGGCCAAAAATTATATATATAATTCTGATCACGATGAACTAGATGCATAGGATAATTTTTGATGGAATTCCAATTTCAACTGATTCCAGTTCCAAGATCCAATATCATTGCATAGCCTATACCATGTCAATTCTTTTCCCTTCAAAGATAAAGGGAAAACCTTCTTCTTAGCTTCATCTCCGGGTAAACCTGCAAGCTTAAGCAATCCACAAATTTCATCCATATATATCAAGTACATATCAGGATGTTCGGTCCCATCTCCTGCATAAGGATTAGCTAGTAGTTGTTCTACCATACCCGAAGGAATTTCATATTCAATATTTTTAGTAGGTGCAGTGGGTCGAGGGGCAACTAATTGTGGTTCCGGTCAAGGTGAAGATACCCCAAACAAACCCCTCAAAGGGTTGTTTTCCATAATAGCAAGTGACAATAAATTTCATCACGTAGTAATAATGTTTCCATACCAATTTCCACTTACCAAAGGCGCTTCACTCCTCGGAAACGGCCCCAGAAAATAGCCTTGATGATACACAAGTATATGGGGTCAATTGTAGCCTTTCCGATAAGTAAGAGTGTCGAACCCAACGAGGACTAAAAGGAAATAACAAGTGGTTTTTAGCAAGGTAATGTCTGCAAGTGCTAAAATTGAAAGTAGCAGAGCAGTTTGATAGCAAGATAATTTGTAACGAGCAAGTAATGATAGTAGTAACAAAAGTGCAGCAAGATTAGCCCAATACTTTTGAGGCAAAGGATAGGCCAAAACGGTCTCTTATGATAAGCAAAGTGTTCTTGAGGGTACACGGGAATTTCATCTAGTCACTTTCATCATGTTGGCTTAATTTGTGTTCGATACTTTGATAATTTGGTATGTGGGTGGACCGGTGCTTAGGTGCTGTTCTTACTTGAACAAACCTCCTACTTATGATTAACCCTGTCGGTGTCAAAACCAGCGGATCTCGGGTAGGGGGTCCCGAACTGTGCGTCTAGGCGGATGGTAACAGGAGACAAGGGACACGATGTTTTTACCCAGGTTCGGGCCCTCTCGATGGAGGTAAAACCCTACTTCTGCTTGATTGATATTGATGATATGGGTAGTACAAGAGTAGATCTACCACGAGATCAAGGAGGCTAAACCCTAGAAGCTAGCCTATGGTATGATTGTTGTATATTTCTATCGACTAGCCTGGCCTCGGTTTATATAATGCACCAAAGGCCTAGGATAACAAGAGTCCTAGCCGAATACGCCAGTGAGGGAGGAGTCCTTGTCTTGACCGCCAAGTCTTGCAGAATCTTCCTTGTATGCGGTAGCTGTCCGGCCTGGCCCATGAGTATACGGCCATGGGGGTCCTCGGCCCAATCTAACAGATCGGGAGATGACGTGGTGAGTACCCCCTAGTCTAGGACACCGTCAGTAGCCCCCTGAACCGGTCTTCAAGTTTAGGGACGCTCCTCGATTCTTCCAAACCGTTCTTCATCTTCAGTCGTCGGTCTTGAAAACTGGTTCAACAAAACTTCTCATCTTCGATCTTGAGGATCACCGAAATGCATTCGACAAGTTTATACGTCGGGTATCCGAGGAGCCCCTTTAAGTTTCCGGCCTTTATCAATTCCTTGTTATTTTTATGCCACACCTCGGGTTTGAAGTTGTTCCCGGGCAGCAACTCCCTCTTGCGTCCAAGCTCCAACGCCGGACTGCATTCGAGGTATCTTTTGCAGCCGAGCACCAATGCCGGACTGCTTCCCAGCTCTAACGCCGGACTATGTATCCGAGCTCCAATGCCGGACTGTATCCGAGCTCCAACGCCGGACTATATCCGAGGTGTCGTAAATCACCTTGGTTCAAAGAAGTTTGAAGGAGTTTAGCCGAGCTTAATGCCGGAAATGCCCTCTATGGAGCCAGCCACTAGCGCCCGAGCTTTATGCCGGAGTGCTTCCGAGGTGGTGCACCACCCCGAATGTGGGCCGATTTTTGTCAATATTTTTGATTGGTGTAATTTATTCTCTGCCGAGATACATAGTCAGTAGCCCTGAAGGTGGGTATCGGTCTAAAACCCGAGATGCCCATGAAGGATGACTTAAGACCGCTGATCACCGTAGCTGCTGAGACTCAGGTTGATTTGCAAAATCGGTCTGAGGATCAAGTCCTAGCTCGGAAGAATACTTCGGGACACAAAAAGCGGCGTGCTCAGTCCTCAAGACTCAGGTTGGGTGCGGCCGACCAACCTGAGGATCAAAATCTCCTCGGAGACTGTATTACACTTAAAATTTCTGCATTTGACACGCAATGCAAGAGCCCCGAGACATCGGGTCGGGTGGCAACACCGATCGAGGATCGATGTGCCCTTTAATATTTATAAATAATAAGCCCAAGCCCAGTAGCCCCCAAGCCTTAATGCGGGCACGGGAGGCCGAATTAAGGATCGATATCCATAGTAAAATCACAAATTATGTGTAATGACTCTATGTATCCAAGTACTTTATGTCATTAATGCTCGGATCCGTATTGTACAAAACTTTGTTGACCGGCCATCAGCTTCCACCTCCTCGGCCAATAGCCGAGGAGTGTTTGTCCTACTTTATAAAGCCTTTATGAGGGCAAAGATTTAAAACAAACAAGGCAATCTGGCCATACGGTTTTATAAACAAAGGTACGCGGAGAGATATGTTATATTAGTGTTTAACAGAAGAAATGTCTTCCAAAGAAAATAGTCCCGCTATCGGTTCCTTTCTTTGGGTTGTCATGCTAAGCATGATCATGAAACCTCAGCTCCAATGTAAGAGCAAAATATTGAGGATTTAGTTTGGGAGGCTAGTTACTAGCCCCCGGTAGTGTTCGGCGACAGTCGAGGTCAAGCCGGAAACACTTCGGCCAATGTTATGAATGGCCCGTCATTTAATATAGTCATCGGATCGCTGACCAGTTTACGCCTATTGTGATAGTCAGTTTTCGGCTTTCTCCACTGAGGTGCTTGACCATGCAAGCTGGAAGCACAATCGCAGTGATTCTCCATTGGCACACCTAGCCGAACAAAGCGGAACGTAGGCGGCAAACACAGGAGCCGGGCAACCCAACTATTGACCGAAGTCACGATTCGAAACCAATGCATATATAGCAATATCCGAGAATGTTTTTGCCGAATCTCTAAAGGTGTCCGGCGTTGCACTGCGAGACTTGTGCTGAAAACACAAATAGTTTAAAAAGTGCCATAAGCTTGGAAAACCAAAAAACGTCAGTAAAAACATGACGTCCGAACAAGATCAAGTGTTCGGTGCCAATCCGAAAATTGGACTTTAGAAAAAAAAGTGCTTCTGCCGTGCTTTAACATGACACATCCTATCTCAAGACTTCAAGCGGGTTAGCCTACAGCTTCAGTCTCCCATCCCGAAGGCGGAGTACTTCTCATTAGGCTAGTTTAGAAAACTAAACTCAAGCGGTTTTGAGAGAGAAATTAGGCTCCCCGGCTAGTGACCGCACACTCGTGTTGAGAAAAGGAGTGATAAATAATAATAAAAACTCTGCAACGACTAAGAAGAAAAACACTTATTATAAAACGGCTCAAATAAACATAAGAGCCCCAAGTGACTTGGGTAAAAGAATGATTGTATGTACCGAAGTACTTAAATCATATCTATGTTCAACCGAACTTTAAACGCGTCTTAACCGACCGTCGGCTTCTCCCTCTTCGGTCAAGGACCGAAAAGTGTTATGTACTCCATCTATCGAGAATATTGATGGTGTTTCCAATAACCAGGCAATCAGGTCATAAGGCTGTAACAGACAAAGCGCGCTCAGGGAACTTATGCTATATTACTGATAAAGTGTAAGAAGCATCTTCGAAGAAAATAGTACCACCACCGATACCTTTCTTCGGTGCTCATTGTTAATATAAGACTTGTGCAATAGATTTTTTGTACTCATGAGTTCCGTTGTGTGCCGACCATCATTGAAAACTATAAGAGCGCTAGCTTTCGGCTTCACTCAGTCTGAGGTCCAGCTCGGATGAACCAATCGTGACAATCATAGAGGTGCTCCCTTTACTCCCTAGGCAAACAATCGGGAACGTAGGGGTAAACACAGGAGCGAGGCAACCCAGCTTGCAAATCGCTTGAGTCAATATGGTGCATATTGTGGCGTAATACACGAACAAGGAACGAAGCCGTACAAGTATAATCATATGCAAGAGGAAAAGCTTCATGAAGGAAGCCCCCAAATGAATTGGTATTTGAATTTATGCGTCCCAAACAAAGTTTGGACAAGAAAATTTTTTACAAGCAACATTTTTCCAAAAAGGTATAATGCTTGGTCGAACCGAACACAAGTTAGAAATTAAAGCTTTGAGCATGAAAGCGACTTAGCTGGTTAATGTGTTCGGTATTGATGACGCGGTCCGAGCTTGATATAGGACAGGGTTCCATCCCCCAAGCCGGTCCCGAGGTGGCGGAGCGGAGAGCTCGACATGCCGAAGTGGTGACATAGCACGGTCAATGCAGACCGACAGAGTGACGCCGAAGTCCCCGGATCATTTTCCTGTGCACAAAAAAGGTGCAAACCAGAGATAATAGTAATTGAGGGAGTCCTGGACTAGGGGGTGTCCGGATAGCTGGACTATCATCATCGGCCGGACTCCAAGACTATGAAGATACAAGATTGAAGACTTCGTCCCGTGTCCGGATGGGACTTTCCTTGGCGTGGAAGGCAAGCTTGGTAATACGGATATGTAGATCTCCTACCATTGTAACCGACTCTATGTAACCCTAGCCCTCTCCGGTGTCTATATAAACCGGAGGGTCTTTAGTCCGTAGGACGAACAACCATTACAACAATCATACCATAGGCTAGCTTCTAGGGTTTAGCCTCCTTGATCTCGTGGTAGATCCACTCTTGTACTACCCATATCATCAATATTAATCAAGCAGGAGTAGGGTTTTACCTCCATCGAGAGGGCCCGAACCTGGGTAAAAACATCGTGTCCCTTGTCTCCTGTTACCATACGCATAGACGCACAGTTCGGGACCCCCTACTCGAGATCCGCCGGTTTTGACACCGACATTGGTGCTTTCATTGAGAGTTCCTCTGTGCCGTCGCGATCAGGAAGGATGCCTCTTCCCGTCTTTAAAGATGGTATCATCGCCAAAGGAGCCTTGGCCGCCGACCAAACTATCCGGATAGGTGGTTTTCTCATGACCGCCTGTTCGGCCACCGCTTCGACGATGACCTCTCGGGTCATCAAAAGCAATCTTCACATCAACTCGGAATTCGCCGAGCAGCTGTATCCAATAGAGCTCTCGTCCGTAAACGAGCTCTTGGATCGCATCGCTGCCCTGGGAGTCGCTACAGACTACAATCAGATTGGGCTTAAAACCGATCTGAGAGAGATTAACTCTCCCCAGGTTACCCACCACGTTGTGGTGGTAGAGGAACAACGCGGCGACTCTTCTTCTGTATTGAAAACTAGTTATGTCCGGACTCCCGAACCCTCCATGCCGGATTCCCGCGGAGGGACGGGCATCGATCAAGCACTGAACCTAAAGTCAGGCATCGGACCAGACTTGTTGGACAACGTCCAGCAATCCAAGCTTGCAAATTCGGAAACTTTTTGGCCCTTGAGCCTCGAGATGGGCAGGGTTCCGGACTCAATTCCACCCACCCACCCAAACATATGCGATCTATCTCAAATCCGGCAAGAGCCCGCCAAAACAGTACATCATTACTGGGCCAGATTCCTCCTGGTTATGGACAGGATAAAAGACTGCCGTGAGGAAAACGCAATTACAATTTTCTGCAATAATTGCACGGACAAGGGATTCTTGAACTCCGTAAGTCGTCGTGAAATTACACGCTTCATCGACCTGGCGTCCATAGTACGAAAGTACTGTGCGATGGAGAGTTTCTGGAAAACTGAAACTAAGTTTTTGGACAATCCGGCTCCGAATACAACCCTATTCCGAAACAAAAGAGTGCATCATGCTCAGGCACCAGGTACAAAAACCAAAAAGCAAAAACCCCATAAAGGGCACGGAACCGTACTGGAGGGATGGCTCAACGGACCTGTAAAATTCACAAGATGTATAGCGCCACCCCAACACATAGCCTTGAGCATGTTGATATGCGGCGGTGGCCAAAAGTGGCGAAGAGCTTCTAGCCCCGGAGAACCACTCCAACAGTACCAGTACGGTGTCGACAGTCTTCGAGACTTTCGCATCAAATAATATGCGGAAACAAACAATCCGCAGCCTTGCCGAAGTCTACCAAGTAGCAACAACAAATCCATGGAGCGACACGGCCATCACTTTCAACGCCAGCGATGAACCTAAATTCCGAACAGCCCGAGCACCAGCCGCATTGGTCCTCAGTCCAATAGTGGACGGCTTTCGTCTTACCAAGGTACTCATGGATGGCGGCAGCGGATTAAACCTCATCTACGAGGAAACCCTTCAAAAAATGGAAATAGACTGGAGCCGCATTAAGCGAAGCAGCACAACCTTTAGAGGAATAATCCCTAGCCGGGAAGCACGCTGCACAGGAAAAATCACACTTGATGTGGTGTTCGGCTTGCCGGACAATTACAGGTCCGAAGAGGTCACGTTCCAAGTGGCCCCGTTCAGCAGCGGATATCACGCTATATTAGGATGAGAGGCATTCACAATTTTTCAAGCCATACCCCATTACGGGTACATGAAGCTTAAGATGCCCGGGCCCAGTGGAATAATCACTCTTGTCAGTGATCCGGACACAGCACTCCGCGCCGAAAACAAGACAACCGCACTAGCCCTAGAGGCACTATCCGAAGCCTTAGCGGCAGAGGAGCTCACGACGCTGCGCTCCACGGTGAACAGGGATGATGTGATACTCGACAAGAGATCCAAGTCCACCTCTTTTAAACCAGCGGACGAAATAGTCAAATTCCAGGTCTATCCAACGGACCCAACAAAGACGGCCTCCATTGGGGCATAGTTAAACCCTGATGTAGACGCCGCACTACGGGAATTCCTTCGGGAGAATTGGGACATCTTTGCCTGGCATCCTTCAGATATGCCAGGAATCCCATGCAAATTGGCAGAACACAGCCTAAACATCCTAAAAGGATTCAAGCCAGTCAAACAGGCTCTTCGGCGATTTTCCGAACCCAAAAGACAGGCAATGGGAGAGGAGCTAGCCAAATTATTGGAAGCCGGATTCGCCAGAGACATCAAACATCCGGACTGGCTAGCAAACCTGGTGCTGGTACCAAAGAAGGACAAATCCTGGCGCCTATGTGTCGATTTTAAAGACCTCAACAAGGCTTGCCCAAAGGATCCTTTCCCACTTCCCCGCATCGATCAGATAATCGATGCTACTGCAGGGCACGATTCATTGTGCTTCCTCGACGCATACTCCGGCTACCATCAAATCAAGATGGCGGAGGCAGACCAAGCCGCAACGGCATTCATTACTCCATACGGGCCATTCTGCTTCAACACGATGCCCTTCGGACTCAAAAACGCTGGCGCAACATATCAGCGCATGATTCAGACATGTCTGGCTACCCAGATTGGCAAAACAGTAGAGGCATACGTAGACGACGTGGTCGTCAAAACCAAACACGTCGAAACTCTAGTAGACGATTTGAGGCTCACATTCGACAACCTCCGAGCATATGATATTGTGAACCCGAAAATGCGTTTTGGCGTATCACCGGAAAGCTCTGGCTTCATTGTATCCGGTAGAGGAATTGAAGCAAACCCAGCCAAGATTCGAGCTCTGTCACAGCTGGATATTCCAAAAGACCTCAAACAAATACAAAATTTGACTGGATGCATCGCGGCTCTAAGCTGCTTCATCTCCCGTTTGGAAGAAAAGGCATTGCCCCTCTATCGCCTCCTCAGGCGCACCGAACACTTCGAATGGACGGATGCTGCCACTTCCGGACTCGAAGAAATAAAAGCCGTATTGGCAACAAATCCGGTCCTGGCCGCGCCCAACTTGGGCGAACCAATGTTGTTATTGTTGGAAATATGCCCTAGAGGCAATAATAAAAGTATTATTATATTTCAATGTTCATGATAATTGTCTTTTGTTCATGCTATAACTGTGTTATCCGGAAATCATAATACACGTGTGAACACTTAGACCCCAATATGTCCCTAGTGAGCCTCTAGTTGACTAGCCGTTGTGATCAATAGATGGTCATGGTTTCGACTATGGACATTGGATGTCGTTGATAACGGGATCACATCATTAGGAGAATGATGTGATGGACAAGACCCAATCACAAGCTTAGCATAAAAGATCGTATAGTTCGTTTGCTAGAAGCTTTGCCAATGTCAAGTATCTATTCCTTCGACCATGAGATCGTGTAACTCCGGTTGCCGTAGGAGTGCCTTGGGTGTATCAAACGTCACAACGAATGGCGGGTGACTATAAAGGTGCATTACGGTGTCTCGAAAGTATCATTGGGTTGACATGGATCGAGCGGGATTTGTCACTCCGTATGACGGAGAGGTATCTCTGGGCCCACTCGGTAATGCATCATCATAATGAGCTCAATGTGACCAAGGTGTTGCCACGGGATCATGCATTACTAAGTGCGAGTAAAGTGACTTGCGAACGAGACTGAACGAGGTATTGGGATACCGACGATCGAGTCTCGGGCAAGTAACGCATCGATTGACAAAGGAATTGCATATGAGGGTTTGATAGAATCCTCGACATCGTGGTTCAACCGATGAAATCATCGAGGAGCATGTGGGAGCCAACATGGGTATCCAGATCCGCTGTTGGTTATTGCCCGAGAGTCGTCTCGGTCATGTCTGCGTGTCTCCGAACCCGTAGGGTCTACACACTTAAGGTTCGGTGACGCTAGGGTTAGTAGGAAGACTAGTATGTGAATACGAATGTTGTTGAGTCCGGATGAGATCCCGGACGTCACGAGGAGTTCGGAAGGGTCCGGAGGTAAAGAATAATATATAGGAAGTGGTGTTTCGCCATCGGGAAAGTTTGGGGTTCTGCAGCAAGCACGGACCACGGAAGGGTCGGGGTCCACCGGTGGGGCCACCCATCCGGAGGGCCCCATGGGCCATAGGGGAAGGAACCAGCCCACAGGGGCTGGTGCGCCCCAGGCCCCCCCGCGCCTAGGGTTGAAACCCTAGGGGTGGGCGCCCACCGGCTTGGGGGCACTCCACCCCTTGGCCGCCGCCCCTTGAGATTGGATCTCTAGGGGCGGCCACTGGGGCCTATATAAAGGGGGGAGGGGGCTGCTGTACACATCTCCCAAGGCGCAGCCCTCCCTCCCAACACATCTCCTCCTCCGTAGAGCTCGTGAAGCCTCGCCGAGTATCTTGCATCACCACCATCACCACGCCGTCGTGCTGCCGGTGGTGCCGTCTTCCTCAACCTCTCCTTCCCCTTGCTGGATCAAGAAGGAGGAGGCGTCGCTCGTCCCGCACGTGTGTTGAGCGCGGAGGTGCTGTCCGTTCAGCACTTGGCATCGGTGATCTGAATCACGCTCGAGTACGACTCCATCATCACCAAGCAAGCTTCGCACGCGATCTACAAGTGGTATGTAGATGCAAACTCTCTCCGTTACTCGTTGCTTAGATGAACTCATAGATGGATCTTGGTGAAACCGTAGGAAAAATTTTAATTTTCTCGCAACGCTCCCCCAGCAGTGGCATCATGAGCTAGGTCTATCGTAGTTCTCTATTGCACGAGTAGAACACAAATTTGTTGTGGGCGTTGATCTTGTCATCTTACTTGCCCCTACTAGTCTTTTCTTGCTCAGCGGTATTGTGGGATGAAGCGGCCGGACCAACCTTACACGTGCGCTTACGTGAGACCGGTTCCACCGATCGACATGCACTAGTTGCATAAGGTGGCTGGCGGGTGTCTGTCTCTCCACTTTAGTTGCAGCGGATTCGATGAACAGGGCCCTTATGAAGGGTAAATAGAAGTTGACAAAATCACGTTGTGGTGATTCGTAGGTAAGAAAACGTTCTTGCTAGAACCCAATCGCAGCCACGTAAAAGATGCAACAACAACTAGAGAACGTCTAACTTGTTTTTGCAGCGATTGATCATGTGATGTGATATGGCCAGAAGTTGTGATGAATGATGAATTGTGATGTATGAGATCATGTTCTTGTAATAGGATTCACGACTTGCATGTCGATGAGTATGACAACCGGCAGGAGCCATAGGAGTTGTCTTTATTTTTTGTATGACCTGCGTGTCATTGAAGAGCGCCATGTAAACTACTTTACTTCATTACTAAACGCGTTAGTCATAGAAGTAGAAGTAGTCGTTGGCGTGACAACTTCATGAAGACACGATGATGGAGATCATGATGATGGAGATCATGGTGTCAAGCGGTGACAGGATGATCATGGAGCCCAAGATGGAGATCAATGGAGCTTGATGATATTGGCCATATCATGTCACAACTATATAATTGCATGTGATGTTTATTATGCTTTTACATCTTGTTTACTTAGGACGACGGTAGTAAATAAGATGATCCCTTATAAAATTTCAAGAAGTGTTCTCCCTAGCGTGCACCGTTGCTACGGTTCGTCGTTTCTAAGCACCACGTGATGATCGGGTGTGATGGATCCTTACGTTCACATACAACGGGTGTAAGACAGTTTTACACAGCGAAAACACTTAGGGTTAACTTGACGAGCCTAGCATGTGCGGACATGGCCTCGAACACGGAGACCGAAAGGTCGAGCACGAGTCGTATGAAAGATACGATCAACATGAAGATGTTCACCGATGATGACTAGTCCGTCTCACGTGATGATCGGACACGGGCTAGTCGACTCGGATCGTGTAACACTTAGATGACTAGAGGATGTCTAATCTAAGTGGGAGTTCGTAATTTTGATTAAGAACTTTATTATCATGAACTTAGTCTAAAACCTTTGCAAATATGTCTTGTAGATCAATGGCCAACGCTAATGTCAACATGAACTTCAACGCGTTCCTAGAAAACCAAGCTGAAAGATGATGGCAAGAACTATACGGATCGGGTCGGAACACGAGGATCATCCTCATAGCTGCCAAGAAACAATATGTCCTAGAAGCACCGTTAGGTGACCCACTGTTCTCCCGGCCTTTGCAAGACGATTTGAGCGTCTGGCGGACTCGTTCGATGATTACTCCCTCGTTCGGTGCGGCATGCTCTACAGCTTAGAACCGGGCTCCAAAAGCGTTTTGAGCATCACGGAGCATATGAGATGTTCAAGAGCTGAAACTAGTTTTCCAAGCTCATGCCCGGTCGAGAGATATGATGTCTCGACAAGTTCTACAGTTGTAAGATGGAGGAAAACAGTTACGTCGGTGAGCACATCCGAAGATGTCAGGTTGCACAACCGTATGACCCAGTGAACATAAACCTCCCGGATGAGGCGGTCATTGACAGAATCCTCGATCGCCCCACCAAGCTACAAGAGCTTTGTGATGAACTACAACATGCGGGGATGGTAAAGACCATTCTGAAGTGTTCTCGATCTTTGAGGTCGCAGAGGCTGAAATCAAAAGGAACATCAAGTGTTGATGGTCAATAAGACCACTAAGTTCAAGAAAGGCAAGGGTAAGAAGAACTTCAAGAAGGACGGCAAGGATGTTGCCGCGCCCGTAAGTCTGTTGTTGGGAAGAAGTCAAAGAATGGACCCAAGCACGAGATCGAGTGCTTTTATTGCAAGGGAAGGGTCCTTCGAAGCGGAACTGCCCCAAATACTTAGCGGATAAGAAGGCCGCAACACCAAAGGTATATTTGATATACATGTAATTGATGTGTACCTTACCAAGACTCGTAGTAACTCACCGGTATTTGATACGGTGCCGTTGCTCATATTTGTAACTCACGGCGGGAGCTGCGGAATAAGCGGAGGCTGGCGAAGGGCGAGGTGACGATCTTGGCGTCGGGAATGGTTCAGAGTCGATGTGATCGCCGTCGCACGCTGCCTCTACATTTACCTCGGGATTAGTTTTAAACCTCAATAATTGTTATTTAGTGCCAAGTTTGAGCATGAACATTGTATCTGGATCTCGTTTGATACGAGATGGCTACTCATTTAAGTCCGAGAATAATGGTTGTTCGATTTATATGAGAGATATGTTTTATGGTCATGCTCCGATGGTCAATGGTTTATTCTTAATGAATCTCGGCGTAATATTACACATGTTCATAGTGTGGATGCCAAAAGATGTAAAGTTGATAACGATAGTCCCACATACTTGTGGTACTTCGCCGCCTTGGTCACATTGGTGTCAAGCGCATGAAGAAACTCCATCTTGATGGACTTTTAGAGTCTCTTGATTATGAATCGTTTGACACATGCGAACCATGCCTCTTAGGCAAAATGACCAAGACTCCGTTCTCCGGAACAATGGGCGAGCAACCAACTTGTTGGAAATCATACATACCGATGTATGCGGTCCAATGGCGTTGAGGCTCATGGAGGATATCGTTATGTTCTCACTCTCACCGATGACTTGAGTAGATATGGGTATGTCTACTTAATGAAACACAAGTCCGAGACCTTTGAAAAGTTCAAGGAATTTCAGAGTGAGGTGGAGAATCAACGTGACCGAAAGATAAAGTTCCTACGATCGGATCGTGGAGGAGAATATTTAAGTCACGAATTTGGCACACACTTAAGAAAATGTGGAATCGTTTCACAACTCACGCCGCTGGAACACCTCGGTAAAGCGGTGTGTCCGAGCGTCGTGTCGCACTCTATTGGATATGGTGCGGTCTATGATGTCTCTTACCGATTTACCACTATCATTTTGGGGATACGCTCTAGAGACAGCTACATTCACTTTAAATAGGGCTCCGTCTAAATCCGTTGAGGCGACACCGTATGAATTATGGTTTGGGAAGAAACCTAAGCTGTCGTTTCGAAAGTTTGGGGATGCGATGCTTATGTCAAGAAACTTCAACCTGAAAAGCTCGAACCCAAGTCGGAAAAATGCGTATTCATAGGATACCCTAAGGAAAGCTGTCGGGTATACCTTCTACTTAAGATCCGAAGGCAAAGTCTTTGTTGCTAAGAACGGATGCTTTCTAGAGAAAGAGTTTCTCTCGAAAGAAGTAAGTGGGAGGAAAGTAGAACTTCGATGAAGTACTACCTCTCGAGCGGGAAAGTGGTGCCGCGCGAGAAACCGTTCTGTAATGCCCACACCCATCAAGAGGAAATCATTGATGATGATCAAGATACTTGGATCAAGTTACTCTTGAACTTCAAGGTCCACAAGGACACGTTCCGCACTGCAGTGGTACGGCAACCTGTCATGGAAATCATGTTGCTAGACAACAATGAACCTTGAACTATGAAGAAGCGATGGCGGACCGGATTCCAACAAATGGCTTGAGGCCATGAAATCCGAGATAGAATCCATGTATGAAAACAAAGTATGGACTTTGACAGACTTGCCCGATGATCGGCGAGCGATAGAAAATAAATGGATTTTTAAGAAGAAGACGGACGCGGATGGAAATGTCACCATTTATAAAGCTCGACTTGTCGCTAAGGGTTATCGACAAGTTCAAGGGATTGACTCTGACGAGACATTCTCTCCGTAGCGAAGCTTAAGTCCGTCCGAATCATGTTAGCAATTGCCGCATACTATGATTATGAGATATGGCGATGGACGTCAAAACGGCATTCCTTAACGGACATCTTAAGGAAGAGCTGTATATGATGCAGCGGAAGGTTTTGTCGATCCTCGAGCGCTAACAAAGTATGCAAGCTCCAATGATCCATTTATGGACTGGTGCAAGCATCTCGGAGTTGGAACATTCGCTTTAATGAGATGATCAAAGCGTTTGGGTTTACGCAGACTTATGGAGAAGCCTGCGTTTACAAGAAAGTGAGTGGGAGCTCTGTAGCATTTCTCCTATTATATGTAGATGACATACTCTTGATGGGAAATGATACAAAACTTCTGGACAGCATTAAGGCCTACTTGAACAAGTGTTTTTCAATGAAGGACCTTGGAGAAGCTGCTTATATATTAGGCATCAAGATCTATAGGGATAGATCGAGGCGCCTCATAGGTCTTTCACAAAGCACATACCTTGATAAAATTTTGAAGAGGTTCAAAATGGATCAGTCCAAGAAGGGTTCTTGCCTATGTTACAAGGTGTGAAATCGAGCTCAGCTCGATCACCGACCACGACAAAAGATAAAGAAGAGATGAGTGTCATCCCTATGCTTCAGCCATAGGATCTATTATGTATGCCATCTTTGTGTACTGACCGATGTAAACCTTGCCGTAAGTTTGGTTGCAAGATACCAAAGTAATCCCGCAAGGAACACCGGACAGCGGTCAAGAATATCTGAAGTACCGAAAAGGACAAAGGACATGTTTTCGTTTATGGAGGAGACGAAGAGCTCGTCGTAAAGGCTACGTCGGCGCTTAGCTTCGACTCGGATCTCGATGACTCTAAGTCACAAACCGGATCGTGTATATGTTGAATGGTGGAGCGATGGTGGTGCGCATTTGCAAGCGAGCGTCGTGGCGGGATCTACGTGTGAAGCGGAGTACATGGCAGCCTCGGAGGCAGCGCGATGAAGCAATTTGGGTGAAGGAGTTCATCACCGACCTAGGAGTCATACCCAATGCGTCGGGCCGATCAAACTCTTCGTGACAACACTGGAGCTATTGCCCTTGCAAAGGAGCCTGTGTTTCACAAGAAGACCGAGCACATCAAGCGTCGTTTCAACTCCATCCGTGAAAATGTTCAAGATGGAGACATAGAGATTTGCAAAGTGCACACGGATCTGAATGTCGCAGATCCGTTGACTAAACCTCTCTCGCGTGCAAAACATGATCAACACCGTAACTCTATGGGTGTTCGATTCATCACAATGTAACTAGATTAGTGACTCTAGTGCAAGTGGGAGACTGTTGGAAATATGCCCTAGAGGCAATAATAAAAGTATTATTATATTTCAATGTTCATGATAATTGTCTTTTGTTCATGCTATAAGCGTGTTATCCGGAAATCATAATACGTGTGAACACTTAGACCCCAATATGTCCCTAGTGAGCCTCTAGTTGACTAGCCGTTGTGATCAATAGATGGTCATGGTTTCGACTATGGACATTGGATGTCGTTGATAACGGGATCACATCATTAGGAGAATGATGTGATGGACAAGACCCAATCACAAGCTTAGCATAAAAGATCGTATAGTTCGTTTGCTAGAAGCTTTGCCAATGTCAAGTATCTATTCCTTCGACCATGAGATCGTGTAACTCCGGTTGCCGTAGGAGTGCCTTGGGTGTATCAAACGTCACAACGAATCGGGTGACTATAAAGGTGCATTACGGTGTCTCCGAAAGTATCATTGGGTTGACATGGATCGAGATCGGGATTTGTCACTCCGTATGACGGAGAGGTATCTCTGGGCCCACTCGGTAATGCATCATCATAATGAGCTCAATGTGACCAAGGTGTTGGCCGGGATCATGCATTACAGTGCGAGTAAAGTGACTTGCGGTAACGAGACTGAACGAGGTATTGGGATACCGACGATCGAGTCTCGGGCAAGTAACGCATCGATTGACAAAGGAATTGCATACGAGGGTTTGATAGAATCCTCGACATCGTGGTTCAACCGATGAAATCATCGAGGAGCATGTAGGAGCCAACATGGGTATCCAGATCCCGCTGTTGGTTATTGCCCGAGAGTCGTCTCGGTCATGTCTGCGTGTCTCCCGAACCCGTAGGGTCTACACACTTAAGGTTCGGTGACGCTAGGGTTAGTAGGAAGACTAGTATGTGAATACGAATGTTGTTGAGTCCGGATGAGATCCCGGACGTCACGAGGAGTTCGGAAGGTCCGGAGGTAAAGAATAATATATAGGAAGTGGTGTTTCGCCATCGGGAAAGTTTGGGGTTCTGGCAAAGCACTGGGACCACGGAAGGGTCGAGGGTCCACCGGTGGGGCCACCCATCCGGAGGGCCCCATGGGCCATAGGGAAGGAACCAGCCCACAGGGGCTGGTGCGCCCCTCAGGCCCACCTCGCGCCTAGGGTTGAAACCCTAGGGGTGGGGCGCCCACCGGCTTGGGGGCACTCCACCCCCTCGCCGCCGCCCCTTGAGATTGGATCTCTAGGGGCCGCCACACAGGGGCCTATATAAAGGGGGGGGGGGCTGCTGTACACATCTCCCAAGGCGCAGCCCTCCCTCCCAACACATCTCCTCCTCCGTAGAGCTCGGCGAAGCCCTGCCGAGTATCTTGCATCACCACCATCACCACGCCGTCGTCTTGCCGGTGGTGCCGTCTTCCTCAACCTCTCCTTCCCCTTGCTGGATCAAGAAGGAGGAGACGTCGCTCGTCCGCACGTGTGTTGAACAGCGGAGGTGCTGTCCGTTCAGCACTTGGCATCGGTGATCTGAATCACGTTCGAGTACGACTCCATCATCACCAAGCAAGCTTCCGCACGCGATCTACAAGTGGTATGTAGATGCAAACTCTCTCCCGTTACTCGTTGCTTAGATGAACTCATAGATGGATCTTGGTGAAACCGTAGGAAAAATTTTAATTTTCTGCAACGTTCCCCAGCAGTTATATATCACGACAACAGATCAAGTAGTAAGCGCGGTGCTCGTCGTCGAACGAGAAACAGAAGGGCATAAATTCCCTCTTCAAAAACCAGTGTACTACGTATCCATTGTCTTAACTCCCTGCAAGTCCCGGTACCGTCATTATCAGAAGATAGCATACACGGTGTTCATGGCATCCCGGAAGCTGCGACACTACTTTCAAGAGTGTTCGATAACAGTGGCCTCCGAAGTACCCCTCAACGACATTATAAACAACCGCGACGCGACAGGCAGGATTGCGAAATGGGCCATCGAGCTCTTACCATTCGACATAACCTATAAACCACGACGAGCTATAAAGTCGCAAGTTTTAGCGGACTTCATCGCTGAATGGACAGAAGCCGAACTCCCTAAAGAGTACGGCTCATACTCCAATTGGATCATGCATTTCGACGGCTCCAAAATATTGGCCGGCTTGGGGGCTGGCGTCGTATTGACGTCCCCAACCGGAGACACAGTCCAATACATACTTCAGATAATGTATACGGACTCCAACAATGCAGCCGAATACGAGGCCCTCCTACATGGTCTCCGGATGGCAATCTCCATGGGTATTCAACGCCTAGAGGTGCGCGGGGATTCAAACCTTGCAATATCCCAAGTAAATGGAGACTTTGACGCTAAGGATCCAAAAATGGCAGCCTATCGTAACACTGTCCTAAAAATGTCAGCTCGGTTCGAAGGACTCGAATTCCACCACGTAGCCCGGGATAATAACCAAGCAACCGACGTGTTGGCACGCATCGGCGCAAAACGCGACACTGTCCCTCCAAACATCTTCCTGGAGCGGCTTTTAAGCCATCCGTACTATGGGAAGAGGAGTCCGGAAATAACAACCCGGAAGCAACCGCACCACCCAACACAGAACAATCTGACATAATCGGCGGCTCAACCAATGAAATAACACCTTCAGCCCACGAAATAATGGCGGTAATCGCCCCATGGACAGAACTATTCCTAGCCTACTTAATTAGGCAGGAACTTCCCGAAGACCAAAATGAGGCCCGCTGCATAGTTCGGCGATCTAAAGCCTACAAGGTCCATGAGGGAGAACTTTATAAGAAAAGCACAAGCGGAGTCCTTCAAAGGTGCATCTCCGAAGAGGAAGGGCGAAACCTTCTGGCTGAAATTCACGCCGGACTAGGCGGACACCACGCTGTTGCCCGGGCCCTCGTAGGTAAGGCCTTCCGTACAGGATTTTATTGGCCGACGACCCGGGCTGATACTCAGGACTTAGTCCAACGATGCGTCGGTTGTCAACTCTTTGCTAATCAGAGCCACATGCCACCCACCGCCCTCAAAACTATACCCATCACCTGGCCGTTTGCGGTCTGGGGGCCTGACATGGTCGGACCCCTTAAAGGGGAACCCACAAGCAAAAATACCTATTGGTCATGGTGGACAAATTCACCAAATGGATAGAGGCCAAGCTAGTTAAAACGGCCGAATCCGGACCTATGATAGACTTCATATCCGGGGTAGTACACCGTTACGGTGTCCCCCACAGCATCATCACCGATAACGGCACGAACTTCACTGCAGATGAGGTTAAACTCGGTGCAAAAATATGGGCATTAAGCGCGACTATGCTTCAGTCTATCACCCTCAAACCAACGGCCAAGTTGAACACGCAAATGGTCTAATCATGAGCGGCATCAAACCCAGATTAGTGCGGTCCCTTACGGAATCTAACACGCACTGGGTAGAGGAGCTCGACTCCGTACTCTGGGGGCTGTGGACCACGCCAAACCGTACTACCGGGTTCACACCATTCTTTACGGTATACGGCGCAGAGGCAGTTTTGCCCTGCGACATAATTCATGACTCACCTCGAGTGCGCATGTACGAAGAAAGAGAAGCCGAGTTGGATCGGCAGGACAGCTTGGACGCATTAGAGGAGGAGCATGACGTGGCAAAGGCTCGTTCCACATTTTATTAGCAGCAGGCTCGAAGATATCAAAGCAGAGAAGTACGAGCTAAAACTTACAATGTTGGCGAACTAGTTCTATGCCTGCCGGACAAGAAAAAGGACAAACTCAAGCCCAAATGGGAAGGTCCCTTCATCACCGACCAAGTTCTGACCGGCGGAGCATACCGTCTGCGAAACGCATCGGACAACCGACTCGAGCCGAACCCATGGAGCGCAGCCCGCCTCCAAGATTCTCGCCTAGCGTCGGACTCAGAGTTCGTCTCCCTCCTCCGTCCACATTTTTACACTTCAGCTGTCTTTTGTTTCTCTCTTTTCTGCCACCTTTTTCATAAAAGCCTTTGAGGGACGATTTGCGCATTGTTCGCACACACTTGATGTGCTACCCGCACTCATTATACCTGGGGGCTTCTTTAACAGAAGCTTACTTATACGGGCTTTATGCCCAACACATGTGTCAAACTTCCGCATGTACCTTTTATTCACCATTATATGCATCGATATGACTTAAGTTTTGGCCAAGCTGGGTTGCTGGCTCTCCTGCTTACCCCACGTTCCCGATTGTTCGGCTAGGAGGTAAAGGAGCACCTCTGCGATTGCTACTACCGGTTGACGGATGTGTACCTCGGTGGGTGAAGCCGAAAAGCTAGCGTTTAAGGGAATATTCGGTCGGTGACTTGAAAGATGATTTTTACCTATTTATTTATCTGTCCCCAGATGTTTTCCTGCTCTTTTCGCAGTCCGGACATGCACTTTAGGGCATGCCTCCCAAGAAAAGGAACCCTTAACGGAACTATTCTCCCTGGAAGATGTTTCTTACTAACCATGTAATATAACATAACTAGTTGGGCACTTATCCGATAAAGCACTAATGACCCCTACGTCTGGTCTCCATGGATGCCCCGGTTTTTTCATAACTGAGAAGGTATTCGGACACACTCCGGACTCTAGGGTCCCGAGGTTGAAGCGAAAAGGTCGGCAAAGACAAAAGATCTACAATCCGGCTAGAAGGCATTTTACATGTCATTTTAAATACATCGTCAAATCGACTGACTGTACTCCTCCTCAATCCCGTCTAACAGGCTATCTAATTTACAGTCCCGTTGGGAATACTTAGCGGCCAAGTCTACTTGGCCGTACATTAAGCTCACAGGGATCTCCTTCCCATCGGGCCCCATAGGTCCGACCTCGGCCATGTGGTTTGGATCCGCCTTCTTGTACCGCATCTTCACCATGGCCCAGGCCTCCCTGGCACCTTGACGGCAGGCCGACATCTTCCATAAACGGAAGCGCTGCCGTGCTCCCTGAAGCTTCTCCGCAAGCTCTCCAAGGCCCTTGGGTAGGGAGAAACACGGCCATAAGGCCTGGATGACGCCACTCATCGCCTGCCGAACACGTTCGAGCAGTTGCACCAGCTCGGGAAGTTGATCACCCGTTGAACCGGGCATTTCCTCCATGAGGCAACACTGTGAGCACACCTCTGAGACATATTTCTGTCAATTGACTTCCTCGCCGAACTCTTCTTTTCAAAAGAGTTTGCTCAAGCACTTACTATAGATGCCGCGACGAAGCCGCTGATTCTCCTTCACGGAGCCAGACAGCTGGGCCCGCACACCTTTTAGCTCTTCTCCAAGCTGGGTGTGGGCATCTTGGAGTTTGTTCCTCTCTGCTGCACCTTCATAAGCACCTCTCACCGCTTTCACCGCACGAAGAGCTGCTGCTTGTCCGGATCGATCCGCAACATCTGCAATATCATTGTCAGACTTATACGCACGCCGCACATCACTTATCTTTTTGAAATAATTTTTTACCGGAGGGGGTCTCTGCGTCTCCTCCTGCGGCAGCTAGTGCGGCCTCAAGTTGGGCTTTGCAATCTTGTAGCTCTCGGGACAATTGGGTATTCTTCTCCGTCAGATCCTGCATATTAAATGAGCCTTAAATCAGTTATTTTAACTACTTTAAGTCTCGGGGGCTACTGGCATATACAACTATTAAAATCTCTTACCCGTATGTCTTTTACATCTTGCTCCGTGGCTCTGGTTAAACCATCTTGGCGGCACAGAGTGCGCGTCTCCAGCGTTAAAGGCATTCAGCGCCTGGGAGAACACGCGTCCACACAAGATTGTCCGACGGCGCCTATGATTCATGGCGCTCTCCACCTCGAGACACAGTGGCGCACTGCACTGTCGGCATCCTCCGTTGAGGAGTACCGGCTCGCGCCCATCTCGCCTCCCCTCCGGGCCGGTGGTGGAGCACGGCTGGCGGAGGCTTGGTTGGCAACCTCTCCGGGCACGATCCCGCGGCGCTCTTTCTCTGGAAAAGTCATGAGCATTAATACACCTCCTAGGAATCTTTTCCCTAAATAACTGTCGCGAGCCATACCGTTGCGGTGGCGTTTGATTCAAGACCGCACCCTTCTTCCGCTTCTTGGGCGGATGACCCTTGTTGGTCAGCCGCCGCGGGTTCGGCTTCCCGGCTTGAAGGCACCACCTGCGAGACACCGTTGTATACGATGGTCAGAAATACGCAAGGACGAAATAATGGTGTCCGGACTTCGGTCATAATTACCTGGGAAGCCGGAGTTAAGCCGGGGTAGTCGGTCGTAATGGCGACTAGAGCATTATCCATGCTGTATTGGTGGAACACCCCGTCAATTAGCTCCACCTTTATGTCCGGATCCTCTCCGGAAGCCGGATCAAGGGATCTTCCCCGATCCTCGGGTTGTGGAGCCGGACTGTGTATGTCCTCCACATCCCGACGCAGTTCATGCGTCAAAATCATAAAGTAAGGTACTTAACTTTGAAAGCATGGGCTGTTGGGTAACGTAGTAATTTCAAAAAATTTCCTACGCACACGCAAGATCATGGTGATGTATAGCAACGAGAGGGGAGAGTGTTGTCTACGCCCTCGTGAGACCAAGCGAAGCGATCACTGGCGTAGAGGAAGTAGTCGACGTTCTCCTCGCGATCCGACCGATCCGGCGCTGTTACTCGGCGCCCGAGTTCTTGACACACGCAGCTCGATGACATCCCTCGAACTCCGATCCAGCCGAGTGTCGAGGAGAGTTCCGTCGACCGACGGCGTGGGACGATCTTGATGTTCTACTAGCGCAGAGCCGCCTAAGCTTGACGACGATATGACCGAGGTGGAATATGGTGGAGGGGGGCACCGCACACGGCTAAGGAACGATCCGTAGATCAAACTTGTGTGTTCTAGGGTGCCCCCCTGCCCCCGTATATAAAGGAGCAAGGGGGGGTGCGGCCGGCCTAGAGGAGGCGCGCCTGGAGGAGTCCTACTCCCACCGGGAGTAGGACTCCCTTCCTAGTTGGAGTAGGATTGGGGAAGGGGGAAGAAGGAAGGGGGGCGCCGCCCCCCCCTCCTTGTCCTATTCGGACTAGGGGGGGAGGGGGCGCGCGGCCTGCCCTGGCCGGCCCCTCCTCTTCTCCCTCGAGGCCCACTAAGGCCCAATAGCCTCCGGGAGGTTCGGTAACCCCAGTACTCGTAAAATCCGATTTCACGGAACCATTCGAACTCAAATATAGGCTTCAATATATATCAATCTTTATGTCTCGACCATTTCGAGACTCCTCGTCATGTCCGTGATCACATCCGGGACTCGAACTTCTTGGTACATCAAAATACATAAACTCATAATATAAGCTGTCATCGAAACCTTAAGCATGCGGACCCTACGGTTCGAGAACAATGTAGACATGACCGAGACACCGTCTCCGTCAATAACCAACAGCGGACCTGGATGCCCATATTGGTTCCTACATATTCTACGAAGATCTTTATCGGTCGAGACCGCATAACAACATCGTTTGTTCCCTTTGTCATCGGTATGTTACTTGCACGAGATTCGATCGTCGGTATCCAATACCTAGTTCAATCTCGTTACCGGCAAGTCTCTTTACTCGTTCCGTAATACATCATCTCACAACTAACTCATTAGTTGCAATGCTTGCAAGGCTTAAGTGATGTGCATTACCGAGAGGGCCCAGAGATACCTCTCCGACAATCGGAGTGACAAAACCTAATCTCGAAATCGCCAACCCAACATCTACCTTTGGAGACACCTGTAGTACTCCTTTATAATCACCCGATTCACGTTGTGACGTTTGGTAGCACCAAAGTGTTCCTCCGCAAGCGGGAGTTGCATAATCTCATAGTTATAGGAACATGTATAAGTCATGGATAAAAGCGGTAGCAACATACTAAGCGATCGTGTGCTAAGCTAATGGAATGGGTCATGTCAATCAGATCATTCAACTAATGATGTGACCTTGTTAATCAAATAACAACTCTTTGTTCATGGTTAGGAAACATAACCATCTTTGATTAACAAGCTAGTCTAGTAGAGGCATACTAGTGACACTCTGTTTGTCTATGTATTCACACATGTATTATGTTTCCGGTTAATACAATTCTAGCATGAATAATAAACATTTATCATGAAATAAGGAAATAAATAATAACTTTATTATTGCCTCTAGGGCATATTTCCTTCAAGGGCCGGATAAATAAATGTCCGCTTACCCAGCTCTGAGGGTTATTCATGGAGAACCCATTCAATGGGCTCGTCTGGAGGAAGTCCTCCTTCTCCCCCTTGTACAGGCCGGACAGAATCTTCACCAGATCTGCGGCCGATCCCGGCCCCTTACGGCCATGACGGGTGGCATCATTCTCCCCGTTGAAGTCCCACATGGGGTGGCCTCTATATTGGAGCGGTTGCACCCCTCGCATGATGCACGTGGCCATGACTCCAATCATGGTCAATCCGGAATGGGCCAGTAACCTAATCCGGCCCATCAAATAATGGACGCTCTTGTCTTCCTCCTGTTGAGGGCTCCGCGGGCGCCAACTTAGGCATTTCTTCAGAGGAGCCTTGGTGAACTCCGGGAGGCCGATCCGCACTGGGTCCGGCAGTGGAGCATCTTCTACATAAAACCATTCCGAGGGCCAGTCTTCGGACGCCTTCTTTGGGGTTCCGGATAGATATCCAGTCCCGGCGATGCGCCATATTTCGGCTCCGCCCACTTGATCTAATGACCCCTCGTGAGAATGGGGTACGAGGCAAAACAGTCTCTTCCACAGCGCAAAATGGGGCTTGATGCCCAGGAACAGCTCGCAAAGAGCTACGAAACCCGCGATGTGCAGAATAGAGGCGGGCGTGAGGTGATGAAGCTGGAGTCCGTAGAACTCCAGGAGCCCCCGGAGAAACGGGTGTATGGGAAATCCGAGCCCCCTTATTAGATAAGGGACGAAGCACACCCGCTCTCCTTTGGAGGGACTAGGGGTGGCCTCCTCTTGCTTTCCACCTTTTAGGTGGCCAGACCAGCTCGAACCGGGACCATAAAGGCCGGAGGAAGGTATCCTTCCGCTTGGAGCGTCACCAGCTCATTGTGCAGAACCGAACATCTCCTCCAATCTCCTGGCGGAGGGCTGGGGGCGCGAGAGGAGGAGCCGCGTCGACGGTCCATGATAGAATGGATTTTTGGTCAGAAGCGCTCCGATGAGTACTCGCGGAAGGAAGATGGTGTGATTTGGATCTGGATTCTTGCCTCTCTTATAGGCAGATTATTTGCGCAGCTAAGGGGTAAAATTTAAAAATACCCTGGCCTTTTGCATTCGTGCGACACGTGGAAGAGGGCCATTATTGGGTGTCGTAGCCAAGGAGTGCAACATTTATAAGGAAGCCGGACACTATTCGGCAAGCACATGGAATTTGGAGGAGAACCCGCCTTGCAACGCCGAAGACAATATCTGTATTTGGACTCGTCGTCATTGAAGCCTGGTTCGGGGCTCTTGAGGAGTCTGGACTAGGGGTGTCCGGATAGCGGACTATCATCATCGGCCGGACTCCAAGACTATGAAGATACAAGATTGAAGACTTCGTCCGTGTCCGGATGGGACTTTGCTTGGCGTGGAAGGCAAGCTTGGCAATCTGGATATGTAGATCTCCTACCATTGTAACCGACTCTGTGTAACCCTAGCCCTCTTGGTGTCTATATAAACGGAGGGTCTTTAGTCCGTGGGACGAACAACCCTACAACAATCATACCATAGGCTAGCTTCTAGGGTTTAGCCTCCTTGATCTCGTGGTAGATCCACTCTTGTACTACCCATATCATCAATATTAATCAAGCAGGAGTAGGGTTTTACCTCCATCGAGAGGGCCCGAACCTGGGTAAAAACATCGTGTCCCTTGTCTCCTGTTACCATCCGCCTAGACGCACAGTTCGGGACCCCCTACCCGAGATCCGCCGGTTTTGACACCGACAGTAATAATGATAAAAAAATCATTGCATAATAAATAATTTATGCAAAGTGAGTAATAAAAGAAATATGGCCTGGCGCCAAAGTCAATGTCGATGCAGGGCGTCGGCGTGATGTGGTAAAGGCGTGGCAAAGCCTGAATTCGCAGGTCGGTCCGAGCTCCGGATGCGGCGTTTGCCGGACTATGTACGGAGACTGACCGAACCACCATGCGACTGTCATTAATGCGGCCACCATTTGATAGACCTGGTTACGTATGATGGACAAACCAGAGTAATAATTCCTTGAGAAAAATGAACCCAAACAAGCAAAAATACAGGGATTAATAGCACCTGGTTTATTTGTGGCAGCAATCCGAAGGAAGGTTATTCCCAAAATTGGGACTCGATCCGCGCACCCATCGCCTGATGGGCGATAAAACGACGGCATGGCAATGCTGGCAAAGGTTGGCTCGCCGAGGCAAAGCCCCCGGTCCAGCTAACGTGACGGAGCTGGTCGGCTAGTGACGCCGAAGTGTCCGGAGTAGGTTGATGAAGAGATGGCGAAGCCCCCGGTCCAGCCGAGATGTTGAAGTAGGTCTGCGTGATGGACACCAGCTTGAAGTGTAGGATCGAAAGTATGTCTAGAGGGGGGGTGATTAGACTACTTGTCAATATAAAAATTCTGCCTTTTGATAAAGAACAGTTTTTGGCAGATTCACAATTATGATCAAGTCAAGAATCACCCTACACATGCAATTCTAGAGTATAGGCAGCGGAAAGTAAATTGCACATGTAGTAAAGAGAGGTGGAGAAGAGCAAACGCAATTTTGGAGACGCGGTGATTTTTCTCGTGGTTCCGATAGGTGGTGCTATCGTGCTTCCACGTTGATGGAGACTTCAACCCACGGAGGGTAGCGGCTGCGAGAGTCCACGGAGGCTCCACCCACGAAGGGTCCACGAAGAAGCAACCTTGTCTATTCCATCATGGCCTACGCCCACGGAGGGCTAGCCTTACTCGGGGTAGATCTTCACGAAGTAGGCGATCTCCTTGCCCTTACAAACTTCTTGGTTCAACTCCACATCTCGACGAGGCTCCCAAGCGACACCTAACCAATCTAGGAGGCACCACCTCCAAAAGGTAATAGATGTTGTTGTTGATGATGAACTCCTTGCTCTTGTGCTTCAAATGATAATCTCCCCAACACTCAACTCTCCTCACTGATTTGGCTGTGGTGGAAGAAAGGATTGAGTGGAAAGCAACTTGGGAAGGCTAGAGATCAAGCTTCATATGGTGGGAGTGGAGCAACTTGATCTCAACACAAGGGTAGGTAGTTCTCTTCTCGAAATGTAAGGTAGGAGTGGTAGTTCTTTTCGATGGCTCTCTCCACGAATGAAGAGGGGTGGAGGGTATTTATAGCCTCCACACAAAATCCAACCGTTACACACATTTGAGCAATCTCGGTGGGACCGAAGTTGACAACTCGGTGAGACCGAAAGTTCAAATAATGTGAGCGTTGGGATTTTCAGTGGGACCGAAAATACAATCTTGGTTAGTCCGATTCATGCAAAGACAAGAGCTTGCCAATTTGGTGGGACCGACTTCATCATCTCGGTGACACCGATTTGATGATGAAGGTTCTGAAGCTTGGCAACTCAAGTTTCGTGAGACCGAGTTCGAATCGGAAAATCCGAGTTTTCTAGGGTTTGGCTTTATGGCTGAGGTGGTTCATCTCGGTGTGGTGAGTTTGGAAAATCGGTGGGACCGAGATTACTTATGAGTGTATATGGCGGTGAAAGTTGCCGATAGTTTAGGAGATGTATCACTAAGCACTTGAGCAACGGATCATCATCATAACCTCATCCCTTTTAATAGTATTGGCTTTCCTATGGACTCAATGTGATCTTGGATCACTAAAACAAAAATAGAGTCTTGAGCTTTTGCCAATGCTTGCCTTAGCATTTTGAGGGGTCCACTTCTTCAGTCCTTGCCATACCCATATCACTGAACTTTCTGAGATGATTCTCAAGAAACTATTAGTTCAATGATATATATGTTGTTATTAATTACCAAAACCACCCGGGGATTAGTTGCACTTTCAATCTCCCCTTTTGGTAATTGATGACAACATATAGATCAAAGCTCGACAAAGGATATAATCAATGAATAATATAAATCGCTTTGAGAAGTATGTGATAAGCAAGAGCTCCCCCTAAATTTGTGCATTATATAAGATTTGCGTTTGAATGCAAATGCACAATCGATTAGGATCATGGGTCACTCTTCCATGTCACATACATCTTGGTGGAGCGCACAAAATGATAAGAATGAACAGCATGCACCCAATCACCAAGACATGAGTAAATGGTCATACAAGATAGGAATAGCATATGATCAGCATTAAGCATACATTAAAGCATAGTATGACCAAGCACTCATTAAGGTAGAATCAAACGTAGTATCAAACACACAGAATGTCTCAAAAACAAAAAGTATCTCAAAGAAACCGCAAAAGAACGAAAGAGCAAAAGCGACAACAACACTCTCTCTCTCGAAGTCCTATGATCTATACAATTTCTCCCCCTTTGGCAACAAGTTACCAAAAAGTTCGAAAAGGCATAGAGCTAAGCGTCACTTTGGGGACTCTTTGGCGGCTCCGTGCAGGTTGATGTTGGAGTTGATATGATAGCATCGCGAAGACTTGGTGATGTCTGTCTTTGGAGGAGTGGTCCTTTGGAGCTGGAGCTGGAGTAGGAGCAAGCTGGGCTGAGGCTGTGGAGTGCTTTGAGGCTGTAGTCCCGTGTCGATCCTTTGGAATAGCAGTGATCGGGGTCTGTGGGAACCGGAGCGATCTGTTGATAAGCATCTGGACTAAGTCATCCTGCATCTCACGATAAGCTCTTCCTTCTCCGCTTTGCTTCCTCAATGTCGCCTCAAGCTTGTTGTGATCACTTGCACTTGATCGACTTCACGTCCAGAGCGTGGATCTTGTCCTCAACAATCCTCTCTAGGCTCTCCTGAGACTGTACAATGCTGGCCAGGCGTTGTTCAATCCTTTGGGTAGCTTCAAGAATTTGCTCTCCGAAGCTCTTTGGTTTAGCTGCTGCTGCTGCTGCTTCCTTGTCAGCTTTGGCTTTCTTGGCAGCTTCAATCTTGGCTTGACCTTCAACAGACGTTGGATCCTCCTCATCCATCACAACATCATTGTCTTCATGCTCTGGCTGCAGTGGTAAGTGTTCTCTATCCAACAAGAATGTGCCCGTGCCAAACTTGGCATTGATAAGCATCTGAATCATGGGCAAATCCACATGACCTTTTCTCGTCACTGCAGTCCTCTTAATGGTTTCTACCATCAAGTCCATCACCTTGAAAGGTGCTTTCTCATCAAGTATGTGCAGCATGTTGATAGAGTTTCCTCCGATCATGCGATGATCTCGGACTTGGGCATCAAGGTATGCCTCAAAATAGTATTAGTGGTAGGTAGGCCTGCTCGAGATAGTAAATCGAGCCGAGCTTCAGATTCCCAAATCCTTATTTGGAACCTCTTTGTACATATTCTTCATGGATTCATGATTCTTCTTTGGAATCCCATATACATCAACATCATCCTCTCGTTGCACTGGAGCATTCAGAAGTTCTGCCCATTCTTCAACAGATGAAGAAAATCTTTGGCCTTCAGTCATCCACACAATCTTCCCATCAGGGTAGAAGTGGGCTGTGGCATAGAATTGCATTATCATCTCATCATTCCAACTGGTCAACTTCTGACCTACAAAGTCTGCAACGCCACATGCAGTGAAGCTTTCATGCACATGTGGAAAGAAATCTCTATGCTCTTCCTTTGTCAATGTACTTCCAAATAACGTATCTTGTGTCTGCGACTATGGGCTTCTTATCCATCAGCACAGTCTCATAGAAGTCCTGCTGCTCTTTGGTGTGAAATCTGGGATCTCAAAGCAGTTCTTCTCCTCACGGCATATGGGTCACTTGTCTCCATAGCCCGAGACCTCTATCTTTCCTTTCCTTCATATTCTCAGCTTGAGGATGAGCATCATTGTGAAGTGGCAGTTTTGGACGAAGTTTCAGCAAAACTGGTCCTTCATCATCTGACACAGCTGGTGGCACATCATCCTTGTTCTTCTCAGACGCTGGAATGTTCCTAACTGTCTTCTTGGGCTTGGCAGCAGGCTTTGCTGGAGCTGCCTTAGCTGGAGCAGATTGCTTGGGTTTGGATGTGGCTCCAGCCTTAATGGCATCACCCATGAACTTAGGCTTCTGAGGAGGAGGCTGGGGTGCTTCCTCATCCTCATCTTCTGCTGCTGCATCATGCACTAATCTCTTTCTCTTGGAGGTTTTCTTCACTTTGCTTGCAGTTGCCTCTTCCAAATTCAGCTTCTTGGCAACAGTTGACTGCTTGACTTTCCTGGTGCCCTTCTTAGTTTGCTGACCTTGAGGCTCTTTGCAACAACCTTCCTCTTGGGCTTTGAGGTTACCTCTTCCTCAACAACAAAATCAGAATCTTCATCATCTGAGTTCCTCTTCTTTCTGGCTCTGGTGGCTGCAGGAGGCAAACCACTTGGTGTACTCCTCTCACCATCATCGATGAGCTGCTAGGATCGGGACTAGTGCTGCCTCTGGAATATCTGCAATGGGTGTCTCGACCTGTTCTCGATCATCATGGCATCGACATGGCTGGCAACCTGTGAATAGATAAGGTGTAGGCAGAGAAGAAGAGTTATCACAAACTGCGAAGTTTTTGCAAAAATATGAGTTCAAATTCTAGTATTAGGTTTTCACAGAAGACATTTCGGTCGACCGAGTTTAAAATTCGTGAATCCGAAGTGTTCAACAGAGCGTGGCACACCACTTTCGGTTTGACGAAGTGGGTTTCGTCTGCCGAAAACACTAGGGTTTCACAGAATCGTCATTTCGTCACACCGATTTGCACAACTCGGTTGGACCGAAGGTGCGATCAATGGCCATAGGCCAAATCGGTCATACCGAAAATGTAAAATCGGTCTCACCGAGATGTGTTCGGCGGAAACCTAACCCTAAAACTTTCACTCGAATCTAGTCCAAACGAACTAATCTGGTGTACAGGAAGATTTCAATCGTGGCAAGATTCTAGGCAAACCAAACGTGCAATGAATCGGAGATGGGAGCACGAGTGGGATCAAAACTCACCCTAACTTGGTGGAGTTTTTCTACGGCGGCAACGGCGCGGAGAAGATGTCCGTTGACGGCGACGGAGACCTGCGGCGAGGGCGCACATGCGACGACGGCGACGATCCGGAGACCAAGTCGGCGGCAAAAGGGTGTGGGGCTAAACGTTTGAAGGAGAAATCAACAGCGCGCCCTCGGAGTATATATACCCTTTGTTGTCGGTGGGACCGAGTTGTAAACTTCGGTGGCACCGAGATGGATAACTGCAAGGCGTTATGCACTTGATCACGCCGAAAATCACAACTCGGTTTCACTGAGGTGAAAACCTAGATTAGTCCAAATGCTTTCGGTTCGACCGAGTTTGAGAGTTGGTCTGACCGAAATCAATTAGAAGGTTTTGGAAGTTAGCCCTTGACGGATCGGTGGCTCCGAGTGCTCCTCACCCGGAGGGTCCGAAAATGACTTGTTCAAAGTTTGTAATGTAAGCATGAATAGAATTTGAGACAAGAAAGCATAGATAGCTAGGGGAGGAACTTAGGCATTCTTGTCCATCCATTTGGTCAGAAAAATCAAAACGACCAAAACAACAAATGGATGTCCTCGAATGGATAAAATTATGCATCCAACATGCTCACACAATAAGATAGCAAATGAAATATGTGTCAAACATGCACAACCATAACTCTAGCAACTAACACACAATTTGTCGATGACTAAGTCATCTTTATATGAGTATATTGACTTAGGAGCCAAATGAGAACATTTGATCATAGGTCATACTCATCGTTTAAGCACAAGTGGGGTTACCACTTTTACATAAAGCATTGATGTGTTCACATCATTTGACGATGCTTTAGCTCAATTCTTTAGAGCAAAGCTCCCCTAGATGTGAGAACCCCTTTAAAGGGTCAAACTAACCTTGGGTTGTCGAGAAGACTTCATGTAGATGTTGAAGATGTGGATGCTCAATGTTGATGAAGATCATCAAGAGTTTGGAGCTATCCTTTGGATTCGGGCACTTTCAATACCTACATGGGTTAGTCCCTCAAGGAACAAACAAGGATATCCATGGACATAGATTGAAGTTCACAATAGATGATGTCCATGAAAGCAATGATTACCTTGTCCCTTGACTTACCAACAAGAGGGTTTGTGACTCCATGAACTAGTGCACAATGTGGAAGTTGATTGCACAAGTTTTTGCCAAAATGAATGTGAGTGAAGTATGTTGGCGGAGTCACCCTCAAGAACTTTCTAGTTCTTCTTCTTCGAGATCCACATCATCTTGATGGGAATCCTTGGGGTTGTAGTTGAGCTTGACAAAGTAGAACTTGACGTTTCCTTGGGAACCCACTTGACCATGGCTTGAGGTGCTTCAACAAATGCATCAATCTCCTCTTGAAGCTTGTCCTTGCCTTTTAGCTTGTGGTCTTGTGGTGGAAGGTCCTCTTGAGCTTGTTCCACATTGGAAGAAGTAGGATCGTACTTTTCCTTTTGAGAAACAAACTTTGGAGTAGGATATTGACCTTCTTCCCACTCAACACCTTCGGCGTTGAACTTTCGCTCAAAACCAATTCCTTGATTCTTCTGGTGCCTTCCTTGCTTGCGAATAATTTCCTCAAAGTTCTTGCTTCCGGCAAGGCTCTTGTAGACACCTTTCTCTATAATCCCTTTCAATAAGCTATTTTCTTGCTCAAGTGTAACTTGGCTTGAAACATTGTTAGTGGAATCAAGAGAACTACTAGAAGCAACAATATTGGATTTAGCATGGTTATTGTTACTACTAGAAGAAGAATTTTTCTTATGCTTGTCATGCTTAGTTTTAATGGGAGGGAAGAAATTAGACAAGAGAAGTCGTTTGGCAAGATATGAAGAACTCTTCTTTCGAAGATCGTCATTGATAGCTTTTAGAAACTCATGTTCTTGCTCTAGAGTGAGCTTCTCGAAGCGTAGCTTCTCATGAGATCTTAGGAGCTCTCTATGATCTTCTTGAGTTGTTTCACGAGCTAACTTAAGAGTGTTTAGTTCTTTAGTTAGACGCTCAATCTCCTTCATAGCATTGTCATTCGACTCTTCTCGACTATAAAGACTACTAGCATGTTCATCATTACTAGGTTCATTGGATTTATCATGTAAGAGCTCATCTTCACCAAGCAAGTCATCCTCATCACTATCGAAGTCAATGAATTCAGGGTGTGATACCTTGGGGCCTTTAGCCATGAAGCATCTTCCAATTCCCTCATTTGGTGAATCAAATAAGTCGAGGAGTTGGAGTTGGAGGATCTGAGAGCAAGACCGGCAACACCTTCATCTTGACTGTAGTCGGAGTTGGAGTGATAGCTTCCTTCGGATTGATTGTCGGAGTCGGAGCCGGAGACCCATTCACCTACATGAGCTTGATGTTTTCTTCTTGTGTAGCTCCTTGATGACTTGTCTTTCCTCTCCGAATCCTTGCTTCTCCGAGAGGGTCTTCGTTCATAACGATCATCTCTACTCCTTCTCTCTTTCCGAGGTGACTCATCTCTTGAGCTTCTTCTTCTTGGAGATTCTTCTCTTCTCTTGTGAGGAGCCGTACACTCATTTGAGTAGTGTCCGGGTCTTCCACAATTGTAGTAGTTTCGATCACGACTAGAAGATCTCTTTTCATCATATGATCTAGACTTTGAGCTTCTCTCTTTGCTTCTATTCTTGTAGAATTTGTTGAAGTTCTTGACCATTAGGCTTATCTCTTCATTGGAAACTAACTTGTCACTTGAGGTTGTGGGAGCATCACTTGTAGCTTTGTAAGCACCACTTGACTTGTTGTGAAGCTCTTCCTTATCCTTAAGTGTCATCTCATGAGCAACAATTCTTCCAATGACTTCGGTTGGCTTGAAACTCTTGTAGTTTGGCATCATTTGGATCAAAGTGCACACGGTGTCATACTTTCCATCCAAAGCTCTGAGAATCTTCTTGATGATGAATCGGTCGGTCATTTCTTCGCTTCCTAAGCCGGCAATCTCATTTGTGATGAGAGCAAGCCTAGAGTACATTTCAGCGACTCCTTCACCATCCTTCATCTTGAACTTGTCAAGTTGACCTTGAAGAATGTCTAGCTTTGATTCCTTCACGGACTCGGTACCTTCGTGCATTTCAACCAAAGTATCCCAAATCTCTTTTGCATTCTCAAGGCGGCTGATTTTGTTGAACTCCTCGGGACACAAGGCATTGAAGAGAATGTCACAAGCTTGAGCATTGTTTTGCAACATCCGCAATTCTTCCGTTGTAGCCGCGATCCGGAACTTTTCCTTCCTCGAAGAATTCACCTTGCATACCAACACAAATAATGCCCCATGCGGCTGGGTTATGGCCAAGAATATGCATTTTCATTTTATGCTTCCAACTAGCAAAATTTGTACCATCAAAGTAAGGACCTCTCTGAAAATTACCCTCACTAGACGCCATACTCTCCTAGGTTGTGAAACCAAGCTTATGGAGTCAATGCAATGGAAACCAATACAATGGAGACCAAGGCTCGATACCACTTGTAGGATCGAAAGTATGTCTAGAGGGGGTGATTAGACTACTTGTCAATATAAAATTCTGCCTTTTGATAAAGAACAGTTTTTGGCAGATTCACAATTATGATCAAGTCAAGCATCACCCTACACATGCAATTCTAGAGTATAGGCAGCGGAAAGTAAATTGCACATGTAGTAAAGAGAGGTGGAGAAGAGCAAACGCAATTTTGGAGACGCGGTGATTTTTCTCGTGGTTCCGATAGGTGGTGCTATCGTACTTCCACGTTGATGGAGACTTCAACCCACGGAGGGTAACGGCTGCGAGAGTCCACGGAGGGCTCCACCCACGAAGGGTCCACGAAGAAGCAACCTTGTCTATTCCATCATGGCCTACGCCCACAGAGGGCTAGCCTTACTCGGGGTAGATCTTCACGAAGTAGGCGATCTCCTTGCCCTTACAAACTTCTTGGTTCAACTCCACATCTCGACGAGGCTCCCAAGCGACACCTAACCAATCTAGGAGGCACCACCCTCCAAAAGGTAATAGATGTTGTTGTTGATGATGAACTCCTTGCTCTTGTGCTTCAAATGATAATCTCCCCAACACTCAACTCTCCTCACTGATTTGGCTGTGGTGGAAGAAAGGATTGAGTGGAAAGCAACTTGGGAAGGCTAGAGATCAAGCTTCATATGGTGGGAGTGGAGCAACTTGATCTCAACACAAGGGTAGGTAGTTCTCTTCTCGAAATGTAAGGTAGGAGTGGTAGTTCTTTCGATGGCTCTCTCCACGAATGAAGAGGGGTGGAGGGTATTTATAGCCTCCACACAAAATCCAACCGTTACACACATTTGAGCAATCTCGGTGGGACCGAAGTTGACAACTCGGTGAGACCGAAAGTTCAAATAATGTGAGCGTTGGGATTTTCGTGGGACCGAAAATACAATCTCGGTTAGTCCGATTCATGCAAAGACAAGAGCTTGCCAATTTCGGTGGGACCGACTTCATCATCTCGGTGACACCGATTTGATATGTAAGTTTCTGAAGCAGCAACTCAAGTTTCGGTGAGACCGAGTTCGAATCGGAAAATCCGAGTTTTCTAGGGTTTGGCTTTATGGCTGAGGTGGTTCATCTCGGTGTGACTGAGTTTGGAAAATCGGTGGGACCGAGATTACTTATGAGTGTATATGGCAGTGAAAGTTGCTGATAGTTTAGGAGATGTATCACTAAGCACTTGAGCAACCAGATCATCATCATAACCTCATCCCCTTTTAATAGTATTGGCTTTCCTATGGACTCAATGTGATCTTGGATCACTAAAACAAAAATAGAGTCTTGAGCTTTTGCCAATGCTTGCCTTAGCATTTTGAGGGGTCCACTTCTTCAGTCCTTGCCATACCCATATCACTGAACTTTCTGAGATGATTCTCAAGAAACTATTAGTTCAATGATATATATGTTGTTATTAATTACCAAAACCACCCGGGGATTAGTTGCACTTTCATGAAGAAGCAATAGCGCGGCCCTGCCGATGCGGGTCGTGACGTGGTCGATGCCGGCTTGATGAAGTGACCGTGCGGCGATGCCGGTATGCCTGCTCCATGTAATCTGTGGGGTGGCGATGTTGGTGATGATTTATCCTTCGTGATGCCGGACTCTTGTTCGGCTTGCCGAGATGATGATCCGAAGAAGTTGAGCTCGTCTCAACATAGTGACGACGTGTCTAGTGCAGGTCGGCAGCCGTGGAGCAATATTGCCGGACTGGTTTGACACCAGCATGATGTTGAAGATCATATTCAAAAGATTTTAAAGTCAGTGGGATGTGTTCGGGAACAAAACACAATACTCCATACAAAACTTCCTTCAAAAAGAATGTCCGAAATCACGTTCGTAAAAAAGACGAACTCGGGTCGGATTCGTTTTCGCGCAGAAAATAGATCCGAAAAGTGATGCACTAATCGGAAGGTTCCCGGAGTTTGGACGGTCGGATCGAGCTGAAATTTTGAGGGCGGTAGATAGGAATTCTGCAGCCGATCAACGGTTGGATCTTCCAAAGGATGTCCGAGGTAGAAGCTAGGCACCACGCCCTAAACTCATCCAGATTCTCGTCCAGATTCAATACGGCTCCGGTGTATCGTAGATTGCCGGAGATTCCTCCATCGGAACTCGACGAAATTTTCCGGGGTTGTTGTAGACTCAATTCCGCACTATTCCACCAAAGCAATCGTCGAACCGACGCTCGATGAGGCGGTGACGGCGGATACAAGTTCGCTGTCTAGAGAAACAACACGGTCGCCCGAGGGCAATGTTGGCGTTGAGCTCCCGGGCTCCCTGGCTGATTCCTCCACGATCTTGATAGAGATCGGAGTTGATGTTGATGAAGGCCCTCATCCAAACATGATGATCGGAGGTAGGGCGCAGTCCTTGGTCGAACCAAGGTGACCAGTCGAGCTGGTGACGAAGATGCCGAAGTCGTAGTTGATCTGCAGGCGAGCCATCGACCTTTTGCCGAACACACAACGGAACTCTCAATGAAAGCACCAATGTCGGTGTCAAAACCGGCGGATCTCGGGTAGGGGGTCCCGAACTGTGCGTCTAGGCGGATGGTAACAGGAGACAAGGGACACGATGATTTTACCCAGGTTCGGGCCCTCTCGATGGAGGTAAAACCCTACTCCTGCTTGATTGATATTAATGATATGGGTAGTACAAGAGTAGATCTACCACGAGATCAAGGAGGCTAAACCCTAGAAGCTAGCCTATGGTATGATTGTTGTATATTTCTATCGACTAGCCTGGCCTCAGTTTATATAATGCACCAAGGCCTAGGATAACAAGAGTCCTAGCCGAATACGCCAGTGGGGGAGGAGTCCTTGTCTTGATCACCAAGTCTTGCAGAATCTTCCTTGTATGCGACAGCTGTCCGGACTGGCCCATGAGTATACGGCCATGGGGGTCCTCGGCCCAATCTAACAGATCGGGAGATGACGTGGTGAGTACCTCCTAGTCCAGGACACCGTCAAACCCCCTCGCAAGCATCCGCAACTATGAGAAAAGTATTAAGAATAAACTCTAACCATAGCATTAAACATTTGGATCCAATTGGTCCCTTACGGAATAGCGCATAAACTAGGTTTAAGCTTCTGTCACTCTCGCAACCCATCATCTAATAACTACTCCACAATGCATTCCCTTAGGCCCAAATATGGTGAAGTGTCATTTAGTCGACGTTCTGATGACACCACTAAGGGAATCACAACATACATATCATCAAAATATCAAACACATATCAAGTTCACATGATTACTTGCAACATGATTTCTCCCGTGACCTCAAGAACAAAAGTAACTAATCTTAAATGATAATCATGCCAAAGATCAGAGGGGTATTAAATACCATAATGGATCTGAACATATAATCTTCCAGCAAATAAACCATATAGTAATCAACTACAAGATGTAATCAACACTACTAGTCACCCACAAGCACCAAGCCACCAATCTATAGTTCCGGTACAAAGATTGAACACAAGAGATGAACTAGGGTTTGAGAGGAGTTGGTGCTATTGAAGATGTTGATGAAGATAGCCCTCCCCAAGATGGGAGAGTTGTTGGTGATGATGATGACGATGATTTCCCCCTCCGGGAGGGAAATTCCCCCGGCGGAATTGCTCCACCGGAGGGCAAAAGTGCTCCTGCACAAGTTCTTCCTCGAGACAGTGGTGCTTCATCCCAAAAGTCCTCTCCTCTCTTTTTCTAGGTAAAAATGACTTATATACCAGAAGAGGGGCACCGAAGGTGGGCCTGGGTGAGCACAACCCACCAG
Source organism: Aegilops speltoides (assembly GCA_021437245.1). Lineage (NCBI taxonomy): Eukaryota > Viridiplantae > Streptophyta > Magnoliopsida > Poales > Poaceae > Aegilops > Aegilops speltoides. The sequence goes on from CM038143.1 coordinate 419,610,478, forward strand.
GGCGCGCCTAGGCTCCCTGGCGCGCCCAGGTGGGTTGTGCCCACCTGGTGGGCCCCTCTGGTACTTATTTGCTCCAATATTCCTCAAATATTCCATAAAAAATCCTCTTAAAGTTTCAGCTCATTTGAAGTTGTGCAGAATAGGTAGCCTGGCGTAGCTTTTTCAGGTCCAGATTTCCAGCTGCCAGAATTCTTCCCTTTGTTGTATACCTTGCATATTATGAGAGAAAGGACATTAGAATTACTACTAAAAGCATTAGTATACAATAAAACAACATAAATAACAGTAGGTAAACATGATGCAAAATGGATGTATCATAGTATATCATGCATGAAGAAGAGCCAATTTCTTGTGTTTGGTTCCGTGCTTCCGATCATATGCTCAGTGAGGCTTGAATCGGAGAGAACCCAGGTGCAGCGTGACATAGTACAATCGATCAAGGAATGCCTCATTGAGTCCAAGCATCTGCATAGGGCATAGCTACTCGACGTTGACATCTTTCGGTGTTGTAGCAAATCAGTAAAAGGGATAGACCGGTGCGGGAGACGCCAAACAAAAAAAATCAGTTTTCATGGAACTGAAAGCTTCCACAACTTAGTCCAAACCTTCTCTATTTTAGCGTTGCTTGACGACCTAGGGGCCTAATTTAGCCAATTTTGCCGCCTGACCTTAGTTTCAACTAGCATCTTATATGCCAATCTGACAGAGAATACACCCCGACTGTCAAAATGCCACGCCCAGAAATCATATATTCCACGTGTGCATATGGGTATATTTAATATGGCATTGGCATCCATCGGCAGGAAGACTTGGCGAACCAAGTCAGAATTCCACGAGGCTTCAGTGTGGTTGATCAACTCATGGACCATCTTGGGGGGAGGGGGTGAACAAGTGGTAACAATGGTCAAAGAAGTGGTTCCCCTGGTATCCAATTGCAATCCCACACACGTGGTAGTCTGTCCATCACCAATGCGACGGATTAGACCTTGTTTTAAAACTTTTGTGTCGTCCAGTATTGCACACCACACATGGTAAGGGTTAGCACCAAGTTCTGCATCAAGGATTGTAGAGTCGGGGAAGTAAACAACCTTAAGTATACAAGCAATTAATGACGTTGGACCCTAAAGTAGACGCCATGATTTCTTGGCCAATAAAGTGAGATTGAACAGCTCGAGATCATGAAAGCCCAGGCCTCCCATATACTTTCGGCTTGTCATGACCTGCCATGACACTTAGTGAGGTTTTCTGTTTCCTTCATTGCCCCCCACCCACCAAAACTCTATAAAAATAAAAAGTTAATTTATGTGCTCTCAAAGACCTCGAGGTAGGTGGAAGCATGCCATGGAATATACTGGTATTGCTTATACCACAGATTTGATAAGCACTTCCTTCCCCCTGACAGACATAAGTTTTTCAAACCAAACTTTGATCTTATTCCAAATTCTATCCTTCAAACTTCTAAATGTGTCATTTTTGGAGTGGCCCACATCAGTGAGCATCCCAAGATATCTCTCATTGAGAGACTCATTAGGTACCCGAAGAGAAAGCTTTACCAATTGGCGGGTATTGTTTGGGCAACGTTTAGTGAAAGATGGATGATTTTTCTCTGTTTACTCATTGACTTGAAGCTTGGAAATAGTGATTCAGTAGGTTTGGCACCTCTTCCGTCCCCTCCACATTTGCCTTGAAAAACAACATGTTGTCATATGCCAATAGGATATGGTTCACCGGCGGAACCGTTGAAGCCACCTTGATCCCACTTAGGCGAGATGACCGGGTAGATTTCAATAGGCCTAAAAGGCCCTCCGCTGCTAACTAGAAAAGGTAGGGTGAGATAGGATCTCCCTAACAAATACTCCTAGATGGTCTGAACTCGTCAAGCTTCTTTCCATTAAATAAAACCAAGAATGAAATTGATCTTAGCATCCACAAAACAATATTAACCCACTGATGGTTAAACCCAAGCTTCAACATGACTGACTCAAGATACTGCCACTTGACCCTGTCATAGACTTTCATCATAGCAAGTTTAAGAGCATCATAATTGTTGGTTTTAGATCTATTCCTCTTCATAAAATGAAGAGACTCATATGCTGATATAATATTGTCTGTGATGAGTCTACCAGAGACAAATGCAGACTATTCTTGAGAGATAATTTCAAGGAGAATAATCTTGAGTTGGTTGGCCAAAACTTTGGAGGCAATCTTATAAAGGACATTGTTGATACGTCTCCAACGTATCTATAATTTTTGATTGTTCAATGCTATTATACTATCTGTTTTGGATGTTTAATGGGCTTTAATATGCTCTTTTATATTATTTTTGGGACTAACCTATTAACTGGAGGCCCAGTGCCAGTTTCTGTTTTTTTTGCCTATTTTAGAGTATTGCAGAAAAGGAATACCAAACAGAGTCCAACGGAATTAAACCTTCGCGACGATCTTTCTTGGACCGAAAGCAAACCAGAAGACTTGGAGTTGAAGTCAGAAACGCCATGAGGCGTCCACGAGGCAGGAGGGCGCGCCTAGAGGGGTAGGCGCGCCCCCACCCTCGTGGGCCCCTCGTAGCTCCACCAACGTACTTCTTTCGCCTATATGTACTCTTATACCCTAGAAACATCAGGAGAGCCACGAAACCATTTTTTCACCGCCGCAACCTTCTGTACCCATGAGATCCCATCTTGGGGCCTTTTCCAGTGATCTGTCAGAGGGGGAACTGATGACGGAGGGCTTCTACATCAACACCATTGCCTCTCCGATGAAGCGTGAGTAGTTTACTACAAACCTTCGGGTCCATAGTTATTAGCTAGATGGCTTCTTCTCTCTCTTTGATTCTCAATACAAAGCTACTCGATGTTCTTGGAGATCTATTTGATGTAATATTCCTTTGCGGTGTGTTTTCCGAGATCCGATGAATTGCCGATTTATGAACAAGATTATCTATGAATATTATTTAGTTCTTCTCTGAATTCTTATATGCATGATTTGATATCTTTGCAAGTCTCTTCGAATTATCGATTTAGTTTGGCCTACTAGATTGATCTTTCTTGCAATGGGAGAAGTGCTTAGCTATGGGTTCAATCTTGCGGTGTCCTTTCCCAGTGACAGTAGGAGCAACAAAGCACATATTGTATTGTTTCCATCGAGGATAGAAAGATGGGGTTTATATCATATTGCTTGATTTTATCCCTCTACATCATGTCATCTTGCTTAATGCGTTACTCTGTTCTTATGAACTTAATACTCTAGATGGATGCTGGATAGCGGTCGATGTGTGGAGTAATAGTAGTAGATGCAGAATCATTTCGGGACACAGATGTGATGCCTATGTTCATGATCATTGCCTTAGATGTCTTCATCATTATGCGCTTTTCTATCAATTGCTCGGCAGTAATTTGTTCACCCACCGCAATACATGATATCTTGAGAGAAGCCACTAGTGAAACCTATGGCCCCCGGATCTCTTTTCCATTATATTGCATCTCTTTAAATCTCATTTACTATTTTGCAATCTTTACTTTCCAATATATACAACAAAAATACCAAAAATATTTACTTTACTATCTTTATTAGATCTCACTTTTGTGAGTGACCGTGAAGGGATTGACAACCACTTTATCGCATTGGTTGCAAGGTTCTTGATTGTTTGTGCAGGTACTAGGTGACTTGTACATCGTCTCCTACAGGATTGATACCTTGGTTCTCAAAACTGAGGGAAATACTTACGCTCCTTTGTTGCATCACCCTTTCGTCTTGTAGAGAAAAACCAACGCAAGCTCAAGAGGTAGCAAGAAGGATTTCTGGCGCCGTTGCCGGGGAGATCTTCGCCAAGTCAAGCCATACCAAGTACCCATCATAAACTTTCTCCCTCGCATTACATTATTTTCCATTCGCCTCTCGTTTTCCTCTCCCCCACTTCTAAAACGATTTTCGAAAACCTTTGCCTTTTCTCGCCCTTCTTCCGTTCGATCTTTTGTTCACTTGTGTTACCATGTGCCTTCTTTTTGCTTGCATCTTCGCTTGCTAAAAGTTTACGGATCCTCATCCACTTGCTAATCTTTTTAAGAGATCCAATTATGTTGAACCAATTTCTAGTAAGTTGAGTGCACTAGATTATCTTTATGAGGTTTTGCTTGAAATTCATGAATCTAAAAATTGTGATGAAGAAATTTATGAAGAGATTCACGATAGCTCCTTGAATAAAAAGCATGATTGCAATGATATTACTATGAATTCTCTTGATTTCAATTGTGCTAATAATATGCAAAACCCTAAGCTTGGGGACACTAGTTTTCCTATGTCTACTACTTGTTGCAATGATCACGATTGGGGTGATTCTTCTTATGATCTTAAAATTTTATTTAAGCCCCATGATGAGTATGAGATTGATAATAGTGTTTGCAATATTATTGAAAGTGGGTTTGGAAGAGTGTCAACTTTGGATCCCACATATTTGGAGAATGTTCAATCTTATGAATTTTTTGATAAAAGTGGGTTTGGAGAGGTCATGACTTTAGTTAATGTTAATCCCACTATTTTGGAAGAGTATCAACTTCACATGCATGTGGATCGTGTTGATTATGTGATAGTTATTTTGTTAAATTTTCTTATGATCCCACATGTACTTATTATGAGAGAGGAAAATATGGTTGTAGAAATTTTCATGTTACTAAATTACCTCTCGTTATGTCGAGATTGCTATTGTTTCTTTCTGCTTCCTTGCATATGCTATTTTTTGCTTGCTATGATAGTTTGTTTGCCTATAAGATGCCTATGATTAGGAAGTATGTTAGACTTAGATGTTTTTGTCACGTGTTTCATGATGCTCTCTTTGCGCTTCAATTCTTGTCTTTCATGTGAGCATCATTGAAATTATCAATGCCTAGCTAGGGGCGTTAAACGATAGCGCTTGTTGGGAGGCAACCCAACTTTATTTCTGTTCTTTGCTTTTTGCTCATGTTTAGTAATAAATAACTCATCTAGCTTCTGGTTAGATGTGGTTTTATGTTTTAGTTAGTCTTTGTGCCAACTAGAACCTTTGGGAAGACTTGGGTGAAGTCTTTGCGCTCTTGCTGTAAAAAACAGAAACTTTTGTGCTCACGAGAATAGCTGTAATGTTTTACAGAAGAGTGATTTTAGGTTGATTATTTTTGCAGATGATTAATAGATAAATTAATCACATCCACCAGTTTACTTCAGAATGTTAGAGTTACAGAAGTATTCAAAAGTTACAGATTGCTACAGACTGTTCTTTTTTGATAGATTCTGTTTTTCGTATGTTGTTTGCTTATTTTGATGAATCTATGAGTAGTATGGGGGTATGAACCATAGAGAAGTTGGAATATATTAGGTTTAACACCAATATAAATAAAGAATGAGTTCATTACAGTACCTTAAAGTGGTGGTTTATTTTCTTATACTAACGGAGCTCATGAGATTTTCTGTTGAAGTTTTGTGTTGTGAAGTTTTCAAGTTTTTGGGTAAAGATTTGATGGATTTTGGAATAAGGAGTGGCAAGAGCCTAATCTTGGGGATGCCCAATGCATCCCAAGGTAAAATTCAAGGACAACCAAAAGCCTAATCTTGGGGATGCCCCAGAAGGCATCCCCTCTTTCGTCTCCGTCTATCAGTAACTTTACTTGAGGCTATATTTTTATTCACCACATGATATGTGTTTTTCTTGGAGCGTCTTGTATGATTTGAGTCTTTGCTTTTTATTTTACCAGAATAATCCTTGCTATACACACCTTTTGGGAGAGACACGCATTAATCGGAATTTATTAGAATACTCTATGTGCTTCACTTATATCTTTTGAGCTAGATTATATTGCTCTAGTGCTTCACTTATATCTTTTTAGAGCACGGTGGTGGTTTTATTTTATAGAAATTGTTGATCTCTCATGATTCACTTATATTATTTGGAGAGTCTTTTAGAACAACATGGTAATTTGCTTTGGTTATAAAATTAGTCCTAATATGATGGGCATCCAAGATGGGTATAATAAAAACTTTCATATAAAGTGCATTGAATACTATCATAATAGGTTATCCTATAGGTTCTACTTGGCACAAACACTAATTAAAAGATAAAAACACATCTAAACAGAAGGTAGATGCAAGATTTATTACTAAACAGGAGCAAAAACAAAAAACATAAAGAAAATGGGGTTGCCTCCCAACTAGCGCTATCGTTTAACGCCCCTAGCTAGGCATAAAAGCGAAGATAGATCTAAGGAGTGCCATCTTTGGCACTGAGGGAGTCCTGGACTAGGGGGTGTCCGGACAGCCGGACTATCATCGTCCGCCGGACTCCAAGACTACGAAGATACAAGATTGAAGACTCCGTCACGTGTCCGGATGGGACTTTCCTTGGCGTGGAAGGCAAGCTTGGCGATACGGATATGTAGATCTCCTACCATTGTAACCGACTCTGTGTAACCCTAGCCCTCTCCGGTGTCTATATAAACCGGAGGGCTTTAGTCCGTAGGACATAACATACATTACAACAATCATACCATAGGCTAGCTTCTAGGGTTTAGCCTCCTTGATCTCGTGGTAGATCCACTCTTGTACTACCCATATCATCAATATTAATCAAGCAGGACGTAGGGTTTTACCTCCATCGAGAGGGCCCGAACCTGGGTAAAACATCGTGTCCCTTGTCTCCTGTTACCATCCGCCTAGACGCACAGTTCGGGACCCCCTACCGGAGATCCGCCGGTTTTGACACCGACATTGGTGCTTTCATTGAGAGTTCCTTTGTGTCGTCGCCGATAGGCTCGATGGCCTCTTCAATCAACAACAACGCTGTCCAGGGTGAGGCTTTTCTCCCCGGAAAGATCTTCGTATTTGGCGGCTTCGCACTGCGGGCTAATTCACTTGGCCATCTGGAGCAGATCGAAAGCTATGCCCCTGGCCGTCAGTCAGGTTCGAAGCCTAAACTTCACGGCCGACATCGCGGGGACTTGATCTTCGACGGACTCGAGCCACACCGAGCGCGTGCCGCTTATCACGATGGGCATGATATAGCTCTGCCGCCGGACAGTGCCTTGGTGGCCGCACACGAATCCGCTCCGGCCCTCAATCCGGAGCCGATCGCCCAGATCGAGGACCGGTGGCTGGACACCGCCTCGGGGGCTGCAACTTCCGCGGTGATGGAGCCGAACACTGACTTTGTCCCCTGTAAAACTCATGACTCCGAGGTGCCGGACTCCGAACCTCCTGCGCCCTGCCAATCGAATCCGATTGGGCACCGATCATGGAGTTCACCGCTGCGGACATCTTTCAGCACTCGCCCTTTGGCGACATCCTAAATTCACTAAAGCATCTCTTGCTATCCGGAGAGCCCTGGCCGGATTATGGCCAGGATGGTTGGGAAGCGGGCCACGAAGAAATTCAAAGCCCACCCACCTCCCACTTTGTAGCCACTGTCGACGATCTAACCGACATGCTAGACTATGACTCCGAAGACATCAACGGTATGGACAACGATGCCGGAGACGAACATGAACCAGCGCCTACAGGACACTGGAAGACCACCCCAGCACACGACGTATACATGGTGGATACCCCAAAAGGAAGCGATAACGAGGACCAACGGGGCGCGACAGAAGATAATCCCACCGATAAACAACCAAAACGGCGATGCAGACGCCGCCCTAAGTCCCGCCTCGACAACAACAGCGCTCCTAATGACCCAGCAATAGAGCAGGGCAAACCAGTGGACGAGTCGGATAATAAATCCATGCCCGGCGAAACCAACGGTCCAGACGACCTCACGCCGGACACACCACCGGAGAATAAAAGCCTTCAGAACAGACTCGTCGCCACTGCAAGAAGTTTGAAGAAGGAAAAACGGAAGCTCAGAACAGCGGAAGACATACTCAGAATGAGGTGGAGCAAAGTGCTCAAAACCGCAGACAAATACGGCAATGGCCATCAATCAAAGAGATACCGAGCGCAAGCTGCTGCGATTTGACGAGGAAGCCATAGAGCCCCACGGACAAAAACAAAGAGGCCGCTGGCGGATAGACGGCCGATGATAGGCCAAAATCTAAAAGCGGCGCCGCACACAAGCCGACTCATGACCTCGAAAACAGATGGCCCAGCCAGTCCATTTACGGCCAAAAAGAGGGCCGAGGAAGCAACACAACACGCGGTGTTCAAGACAACGGTACACCCAAATACTGGGCGCCGACACCCACTATGTTTCACCAATGAGGTCTTTGGATCATGAATTTCCAGCAGGGTTTAAACCCATAAACATAGAGGCTTACGACGGAACAACAGACCGGAGTGCGGATAGAGGATTATATACTACACATACACATGGCTAGAGGAGATGATCTCCACGCCATAAAATATTTACCCTCAAGCTCAAAGGGCCCACTGTCATTGGCTCAAAAGCCTCCCGTAAAACTTGTTGGAAGTTGGGAAGAGCTTGAGGACGATTTAGAGCAAATTTTCAAGGGACTTATGTCCGCCCTCCGGATGCGAGATGATCTAAGTTATATAACTCAACAGCCGGAGAGTCGGTCATAAATTCGAACAGGTTCCTTACTAAAAAGAACCAAATAGTCGACTGTCTGGACGCCGAAGCGTTAGCAGCTTTCAAACACAACGTCCGAGACGAATGGCTCGCCAGACACCTCGGCCAAGAGAAGCCGAGGAAAATGTCCGTGCTAACAAGCCTCATGACCCACTTTTGCGCGGGGGAAGATAGCTGGCTAGCAAGATGCAGCACCAGCGACCCGAGTACATCCGAGATTAGAGATGGAAATGGAAAATCACGGCGCAAAAAGGATCAGCGCCGGAATAAAGAAAAAAAGCCCAAAGAACACGGCGGTCAACGCCGGATTCAAGAGCTCGCGGCCAAACAACAAAACACTGCCTCTTAAGGATAACGGTGATGAGCTATCCAACTTAAACAAAATTTTGGATCAGATATGTCAAATCCACAGTACCCCCGGAAGGCCTGCAAACCACACCCACCGAGATTGTTGGGTTTTCAAACAGTCCGGCCGAATCAACGCCGAACACAAGGGGCTCGACGCATCAAGTGAAGATGATGATAAACCCCACCAGCAGAGCACCGGAAAACAAAAGACTTTCCCACAGGAAGTCAAAGCAGTAAACTCACTTCATGTGTTAATACGGAAAAACAATGCGGCACCCGCTAAGATGGGTCTCGCATGGTCCACCCCAGTGGAACCTCGAGATTGGATGTCAAAACCAATCACTTTTGACCACCTAGATTATTCCAAAAGTGTCCAAAATGCAGGATGGACTGCTCTGATATTGGATCCTATAATCGACGGACTACAATTTACAAAAGTCCCGATGGACGGAGGCAACAATTTAAACCTGTTATATCCAACCACAATCCACAAGTTGGGGATAGACCTTACTAAAATTCGACATAGCCGCACTTACTTTAAAGGAGTGACGCCAGGCCCTTACGCCAAGTGCACAGGCTCCTTATTACTAGAAGTTGTGTTCGGGTCACCGAACAACTCCCGACGCGAAAAACTAATCTTTCATGTCGTCCCATTCAAAAGTAGCTATCAAGCACTATTGGGACGTGAAGCTTTTGTCCGCTTCAACGCCATACCACATTACGCGTCTCTTACACTTAAGATGCCCGGTCCACGTGGCATCATTTCACTGCGAGGGTCATTTAAAGACCCCGGACACGGCTAGACGAGTCCGGCATAAATAAGCTAGGGGCTCCCTAGCCGCACACCCCTTTACAAGGGGCTATGTGTACAAGCAATAATGAGCTAATATAAACTCCGCTTTACTTATGTATTAATATTTTTCACATACCTTTTTCTCGCACGATTTCCTTTCAAACTAAGTTCCTCTCTTTTTACAGATGAAGAACATGCACACCCGTCTAGGATAACGGCACAACGGAGACACAAGCGCAGACGTGCAGTAGGGACCCGTCGCAAGGATTCTTTTTAGATTAAGGCCCTGCGTAAACCTTTTTTACTGTCTCTTGTTGCTATAATCCCCTGGTTTCTCATTATAACCTGAGTGGAGCCTGACGTTTTGGCATCGGCCGCGTCAGAGGACCCTGCCCGTACCTAGACACTAGGGGCTTAAGGCATTGTTCTGCCCATTATTATAAAGACCGAACACCTTAGGGAGTGTTCGGCGTCTCGAGTTAGGCCTTATATGCATCAGCTCGAATCATGTCTTTGGTCAAATGTTGGGTTTGCCCGGCTCTCGTGTTTTGCTGCCTTACGTTCCGTATCATCGTCTAATGCGGCACCGGAGAACTACTGCGATTGTGCCCCAGCCGGCCGGGCGAGCACCTTAGTAGAGAAAGCCAAAACTGATCTGTCATGATACACGAGAGACCGTCAACCACTCGATCGACCACCGAATGTTTAGAATTCCTCCGCTTTGACAAAGGACCGTTTCCCGGTCAGGCACACACGCGCCCCGAATTCGGAGAGCGCGGTGCTCCCAGGGGCTATATCGTAGCCCCACCCTCGAACTCCAATGGCTAAGTGAAAGTGATAAAGCATCATAGTCCGGTTGCCTCGTTTGCTACGCTACCACCTCCTCAACAGGACCGAGACGTCGGATTAAGTGTGAAAACGCGCTATTTTTTGCGAACACCCCCGCACCTTGTGCGTGGGGGCTGAAGCCGAAGACTGCCATCTTTCAGGTTATACACACGTATACATAAACGACCGCATAGGAGATATGTCAATACTTGGAACGCACAAGTATAAAAAGCGATTACATCATAATCATTGTTTTACAAGATAAAACGTTCATTTGAACGTAACATTTTTCGAGCACTGCGACTCTATTACACGAGCACCACGCATAACTTCCCCAAAATAGTGCTCGGCGGGTAATCGACTTTCGTTCGAGCCCTGGGTTGCAACAGCGGTGGCATCCATCTCTGTCCAATGTGTCTTCACACGGGCAAGGGCCATCCGTGCACCCTCTATGCAATCTGACCGCTTCATCTCCTTGATATGCGGCACCGCCCCAAGAAACTCCTGCAATAATCCAAAATAGCTCGTCGGCTTGGGCCTCTCCGGCCAGACATGAGTCACGATATCCGTCATGGCAAGTCCGAACAACCTATTCAGCTCAGCCCATTCGGCCAACCGATCGGTCAGCGGAAGTGAACGATCCGTACTATGGAATTGAGACCAAAATAGCTCTTCCGTCTCGTGATCCTTCTGACTTCGTAAGTGCACAACGGCATCCGCCGCACTCGCCGCTAAGTCCATATATGGATGCTCCGGACCCCACAGCTGGCCAAGCTAGGCATACTTTGGATCCGTAAACCTGCGGCGTAGAAGAAAAGGCTTGCCAGCCACAATGTCTCCGGCCTGACGCAGCTCCTCCTTCATAGCCCGCATTGCAGAGTGGGCGTCCTTGGCTTCGGCGGTGGCCTTCCCTAGGTATTCTCGCTCCGATAGGCGCTCCTTTTCAAGAGCCTCATTGCGGTCGGTAGCATCCTTCAATTTCACGGCCAATTCGGCCATCTCTTCCCTCGCTTAGGCCTTTGTGCAGCCCTTTCGCTTTAACTCCTCGGCCGCCCTCGAGGCAGCCGTGATCACTCCTTCCGCTTGCTCCTTGGCTTGAGCAAGTTCGGCCCGAAGGCTCTCCACAGCAGCAGCACCATCTGCGTCAAGCATAAATATTGTAAGAGGTGGGCTTTAGCTCCCTTAAATAGGTGACTGCGGAGAATTAATTTACCTTGCGACTCGTCAAGTCGCTTGTTGACTAGCGCGATGTCTGCATCCGCCACATCGAGTTGCTGCATTAATTCGGCAACTCCATCAGTCCGGCTAGCCCCCGGACTATCCGCCACCTGCATAGGAAAGGCGACTCTCAATACCTGCGATTTTGATCCTCGGCACGCTGTCGCTTTCGACAACCTACCAAGTCTCAGGGGCTACTATCTATACAGGGCGCACTTTCATGTGCAAAACTGTCAAAAAAGGAGCGTCATTTTTACGTACCTCAAACCCCGCCAGCAAACTCCTGACGGCATTATGCAATCCGCTTTCGGCGGGCGAAATCCTTCCAATCACCATGCTCATCAATGCACGGTGATCTTCTGAGATGGACGCCTTCTCAAGCAGATCCTTCAGCTCCCCCGGCCGAACACTAGTCGGCGCCGAACTCTTCGGCTCTGCCGGGCTCGGGGATACCCTCCGTGACGACACTTCAGGCTCGTCCGCCCTATCCGACGGCGCAGCGGACGAAGGCGTCTCGCTCTCCATCATCTCCGGACGAAGATCCCTCGAAGACGAGCTCATTTGAGAAGGTCGCAGATCCGAACTACAAGGTAAAAATTTTGGTTATCCTCGGAAGCACAAATAGGGATGTTTTCTTATTGATGAACTCCCCTTTTTCTACTCACGGCTCGCTGGAGGGCTGATTCTTTAGAGAAGATTGTACGACCGGGGTCTCCCCGGACGCAGGACCCCCCGGTGAGGATTTCTTCCCCCGCTTAGAGACTTTGGCCTCCGGATCTTCGGAGGCGGTCCTCTTCTCCCCCTGGAGGGAGGGATTCTCGATCCCCCCTTCTTCAAGCGCCCCCTGGGGCAAAGTGATAGCTCCTCTATTTTCCCCTTCGCCTTCTTCTAAAGGCGCGACCTCCAACATTCTGACCAGCACGGGCTCCGGCGCGGTCTCTGGGAGGGGGGCCGGACACCTTATCATCTTTGCTAGCGCTATCCACTCCTGATGAAGGATAACGGGTTAAAAGGCGAATTATAGAAAAGCAAACAAATGGTACGTCCGGACACTGAGCTACTTACCTGAGTATCCGGGCGATTGCAGCTTAGGCCTGCATCCTCGGTCAATTCCGGACACGCCACCTGCGGTCCGAAGAACAACTTGTACATCTCCACGGGTGTCATACCCTAGAAGTGTTGGAGAATCCGTGGTCCCTCCGGATTGAACTCCCATAACCGGAGAGGACGGCGTTTGCAGGGCAGGAGACGCCTAATGAGCATAACCTGCATCACCACGACCAGATCGATCTCCCTCGCCTGGAGGTCTCGAATCTGGCCCTCCAATAGGGGCACGTCTTTTGACGGCCCCCAACTGAGCCCTTGGTTGACCCACGACATCAACCGTCGTGGAGGTCCCGAGCGGAATGGAGGCGGCGGCTTCTGCCTGCTGCCCTTTGGAGCGGCGATATAGAACCACTCCTGCTGCCACAAGCCGAGCTCCTCTTGGAAGGAGCCCTCGGGCAACGGGCATCGGCCCTCCTGCTTATGGCTGCCCCGCTGCACTCTGATTGACGCCCCCCAATCATCTTCGGCTCCACATTGAAGGTCTTCAGCCACAGGCCCAAGTGGGGGTGACGCGGAGGAAGGCTTCGCAGACGATAATAAATGCGGAAATATGGAGGATGGACTCCGGAGCCAAGTCATGAAAATCCAAACCGTAGTAAAACATGAGCCCTCTCACGAAGGGATCCGTCGAGAAGCCTAAACCCCGACGGAGGTGGGATACGAAGACGACGTACTCACCAGGCTCGGGAGTGGGTATGGCCTGCCCTTGGGCGGGCAACTTGTGCGAAATCTCGTAAGACAGGTACTTGGCCTCACCCAGCTTTAGCACGCATCCACCGGCCCTGAAGGTCGGAGACGGACATTGTTTAAGGTCCGAAGCGCTCGAATCTGGGGCTCTGGGTGTTGGAACTTGGAGCAAGGAGAAGATTCGATGGAAGATTGAAGAAAAGAAATGAGCCTTGGTCCTATTATAAAGAGGGGGAATACCAAGAGCCGCCTCGCGGACTGCTCGGGATTCGCCGATCGAGAGGAGGCGTGGCGACGGGCGCGGTTGGGTTACCCATGTCCGTATTGATGAGAATCCGGAATAAGGGGAACACGATCTACGCTCGACAAGACGTGTTAAGGAAACCGCTTCGCTAAACGCGCTGAGGCGGTATAATAAAAACGATTCAAGTAAAGGCTTGGTGGTGGTGTGATGTCATGCCGCAAAATACGTCAGCAGATTGAACTTGTGTATATTATTCTCTCTACGGTGGAATGTGGAATTTGTTTTGCAGAGCCGGACACTATCCTGGTGTTCATGATCTTCTCTGTATTATTCAAAGGAGGAACCCGCCTTGCAATGGCGAACATTATGCACGCCGGACTTATCGTCATTGAAGCCTGGTTCAGGGGCTACTGAGGGAGTCCTGGACTAGGGGGTGTCCGGACAGCCGGACTATCATCGTCCGCCGGACTCCAAGACTACGAAGATACAAGATTGAAGACTCCGTCACGTGTCCGGATGGGACTTTCCTTGGCGTGGAAGGCAAGCTTGGCGATACGGATATGTAGATCTCCTACCATTGTAACCGACTCTGTGTAACCCTAGCCCTCTCCGGTGTCTATATAAACCGGAGGGCTTTAGTCCGTAGGACAGAACATACATTACAACAATCATACCATAAGCTAGCTTCTAGGGTTTAGCCTCCTTGATCTCGTGGTAGATCCACACTTGTACTACCCATATCATCAATATTAATCAAGCAGGACGTAGGGTTTTACCTCCATCGAGAGGGCCCGAACCTGGGTAAAACATCGTGTCCCTTGTCTCCTGTTACCATCCGCCTAGACGCACAGTTCGGGACCCCCTACCCGTGATCCGCCGGTTTTGACACCGACAGGCACTAAATTCATAAGTAGCCCGCATGATAGATTCATAAGGTAATTTGACTTTATTTCTTGGAAAGTGCTCCATGCCTTTCTTTAATGGTAATTGTAATCTAATATTCCCTTCCTTCATATCAATAATTGCACCAATCGTTCTAAGGAAAGGTCTACCAAGAATAATAGTGCAAGAAAGATTGCAATCTATATCAAGAACAATGAAATCTATGGGCACCAAATTTCTATTGCAACAATAAGAACATCATTGATCCTTCCCATAGGCTTTTTAATGGTGGAATCCGCAAGGTGCAAATTTAAAGAGCAATCATCAAGATCATGGAAACCTAGAATATCACATAAAGTTTTCGGAATCATGGAAACACTAGCACCCAAATCACACAAAGCAAAAAACTCATGATCTTTAATTCTAATATTTCTATTAGGTTCCCACTCATCATTAAGTTTTCTAGGTATAGAAACTTCCAAATTAAGTTCTTCATCAAAATATTGCATCAGGGAATCAACAATATGTTTGATAAAAGCTTTGTTTTGACTATAAGCATGTGGAGAATTAATAACGGATTGCAACAAGGAAATACAACCTTCTAAAGAACAATTATCATAATCAAATTCCTTGAAATCCGAGATAGTGGGTTCAATGCTATTTAAAGTTGTGACCTCTCTAATCCCACTTTTACCAAATTTAGCATCAAGATCTAAAGACTCCGAATTCTTGGGACGCCTTCTAGGCAAAGTTGATTCATCATCAGTCCCATAATCTTCAAAATTCATATTGAAAAACATAGATCTAATAGGAGACGCATCAATAACTTTAAGATCCTCATCATTATTTTCATGGAAACTAGAAGAACACACTTTTATAAAGCTATCTTTTTTAGCACGCAATCTAGAGGTTCTTTCCTTACACTCGTCAATGGAAATTCTCATTACTTTGAGAGACTCATTGATATCATGCTTAGGAGGAGAAGATCTAAGTTTAAGAGAATCAACATCAAGCAAAAGTCTATCAACGTTCCTAGCCAAATCATCAACTTTGAGCAATTTTTCTTCAAGCAAAGCATTAAAATTCTTTTGAGAAACCATAAATTCTTTCACACTATTCTCAAAATCAGAGGGCATCTTATTAAAATTACCATAAGAATTATTGTAGGAATTTCCATAATTATTAGAGGAATTACTACGGAACGGTCTAGCATTAAAGTTTCCTCTATAAGCATTGTTTCCAAAACTATTCCTACCAACAAAATTCACATCCATAGATTCATTATTATTCTCAATCAAGGAAGACAAAGGCATATCATTGGGATCAAGAGGAGTATTTTTAGTAGCAAACTATTTCATAAGTTCATCCATCTTTCCACTCAAAACATTGATTTCTTCTATAGCATGCACTTTTTACTAGAATAATTAGCCATAATATTATCAAGAAGTTTTGTAGCATCTCCTAACGTGATTTCCGTAAACGTGCCTCCCGCGGCCGAATCTAAGAGATTTCTAGAAGCAAAGTTCAAACCGGCATAAAAATTTTGTGTGATCATCCATAAATTCAAACCATGAGTAGGGAAATTGCGAAGCATCAATTTCATTCTTTCCCAAGATTGGGCAACATGCTCATGATCAAGTTGTTTAAAATTCATAATATCGTTCCTAAGAGTGATGATCTTAGCGGGAGGAAAATACTTAGAAATAAAAGCATCTTTGCACTTGTTCCAAGAATCAATACTATTTTTAGGCAAAGACGAAAACCAAACTTTAGCACGATCTCTAAGTGAAAACGGAAATAACTTCAATTTAACAATATTGTTATCCGTATCTTTCTTCTTTTGCATAACACACAAATAAACAAAGTTGTTTAGATGAGTAGCGGAATCTTCACTAGGAAGGCCGGCGAATTGATCTTTCATAACAAGATTCAGCAAAGCAGTATTGATTTCACAAGACTCAACATCATTAAGAGGAGCAATCGGAGTACTAAGGAAACCATTATTATTGGTATTCGAGAAATCACACAATTTGGTATTATCTTGCGCCATGGCAACAAGTAATCCAACACACAAGCAAATGTAAAAAGGCAAGTTTAAAAGAGAGGAGGAGATTGGGAAAGAGAGGGCTAATAAAACGGCAAGGGTGAAGTGGGGGAGAGGAAAACGAGAGGCAAATGGCAAATAATGTAAATGCGAGGGAGATGGGTTTGTGATGGGTACTTGGTATGTCTTGACTTGAGCGAAGACCTCCCCGGTAACGGCGCCAGAAATCCTTCTTGCTACGTCTTGAGCTTGCGTTGGTTTTCCTCGAAGAGGAGTGGGTGATGCAACAATAGTAGCGTAAGTATTTCCCTTAGTTTTTTAGAACCAAGGTATCAATCTAGTAGGAGGCTCCTCAAAAGTCCCACGCACCTACACAAACAAACTGAGAACTCGCAACCAACGCGATAAAGGGGTTGTCAATCCCTTCATGGCCACTTGCAAAAGTGAGATCTAATAAAGATAGTAAGATAAGGTAAATATATTGTTGGTATTTTATAATAGAGATGCAAAAAGTAAAGATGCAAATAAAAGTAAACTGAAAGCAAATAAGATAGGAGATAGACCCGGGGGCCATAGGTTTCACTAGTGGATTCTCTCATGATAGCATAAGTAATACGGTGGGTGAACAAATTACTGTCGAGCAATTGATAGAAAAGCGAATAATTATGAGATTATCTAGGCATGATCATGTATATAGGCATCACGTCCGTAACAAGTAGACTGACTCCTGCTTGCATCTACTACTATTACTCCACACATCGACCGACTCCTGCCTGCATCTAGAGTATTAATTTCATAAGAACAGAGTAACGCATTAAGCAAGATGACATGATGTAGAGGGATAAGCTCAAGAAATATGATATAAACCCCATCTTGTTATCCTCGATGGCAACAATACAATATGTGCCTTGCAACCCTTTCTGTCACTGCGTAAGGAGACCGCAAGATTGAACCCAAAGCTAAGCACTTCTCCCTTGGCAAGAAAAGATCAATCTAGTAGGCCAAACCAAACTGATAATTCGAAGAGACTTGCAAAGATAACTCAATCATACATAAAAGAATTCAGATAAGATTCGAATATTTTTCATAGATAAACTTGATCATAAACCCACAATTCATCGGATCTCGACAAACACACTGCAAAAAGAGTTTACATCGAATAGATCTCCACAAGAGAGGGGGAGAACATTGTATTGCGATCCAAAAAAGAGAGAATAAGCCATCTAGCTAATAATTATGGACCCGTAGGTCTGTGGTAAACTACTCACAACTCATCGAAGGGGCAAGGATGTTGATGTAGAAGCCCTCCGTGGTCGATTCCCCCTCCGGCAGAACGCCGGCGAAGACTCCAAGATGGGATCTCGCGGATACAGAAGGTTACGGTGGTGGGAATTGTGTTTCGTCTGCTCCCCGGATGTTTTCGGGGTATGTAGGTATGTATAGGAGGAAGAAGTACGTCGGTGGACGCCCGAGGGGCCCACAAGACAGGGGGCGCACCCTATTGGGGGGTGCGCCCTCCTATCTCGTGGGAGCCTTTGTTGCTTCTTCACTTGCACTCCAAGTCCTCTGGATCACGTTCGTTCCAAAAATCATGCTCCAGAAGGTTTCATTCCGTTTGGACTCCGTTTGATATTCCTTTTCTTCGAAATACTGAAATAGGCAAAAAACAGCAATACGGGCTGGGCCTCCGGTTAGTAGGTTAGTCCCAAAAATGATATAAATGTGTAAAGTAAAGCCCATAAACATCCAAAAGGGGTAATATAATAGCATGGAACAATCAAAAATTATAGATACGTTGGAGACGTATCACCCTTCCACCATTGCTAGCCTCTCTTGTACCGCGCAACTTTCGCTGGTACCATACACCCACCATATACCTTCCTCAAAACAACCACCATACCTACCTACTATGGCATTTCCATAGCCATTCCGAGATATATTGCCATGCAACTTTCCACCGTTCTGTTTATTATGACACGCTCCATCATTGTCATATTGCCTTGCATGATCATGTAGTTGACATCGTATTTGTGGAAAAGCCACCGTTCATAATTTTTCATACATGTCACTCTTGAATCATTGCATCCTGGTACACTGCCGGAGGCATTCACATAGAGTCATATTTTGTTCTAAGTATTGAGTTGTAATTCTTGAGTTGTAAGTAAATAAAAGTGTGATGATCTTCATTATTAGAGCATTGGCCCAGCGAGGAAAGGATGATGGAGACTATGATTCCCCCACAAGTCGGGATGAGACTCCGGATGAAAAAAAGAGGCCATAAAAAAAGAGAAAAGGCCCAAATAAAAAAATATGAGAGAAAAAGGGAGAAGGGGCAATGCTACTATCCTTTTAACACACTCGTGCTTCAAAGTAGCACCATGATCTTTATGATAGAGAGTCTCCTATGTTGTCACTTTCATATACTACTGGGAAGTTTTCGTTATAGAACTTGGCTTGTATATTCCAATGATGGGCTTCCTCAAAAGTGCCCTAGGTCTTCGTGAGCAGGCAAGTTGGATGCACACCCACTTAGTTTCTTTTGTTGAGCTTTCATACACTTATAGCTCTAGTGCATCCGTTGCATGGCAATCCCTACTGACTCACATTGATATCTATTGACGGGAATCTCCATAGCACGTTGATACTCCTAGTTGATGTGAGACTATCTTCTTCTTTTTGTCTTCTCCACAACCACCATTCTATTCCACCTATAGTGCTATGTCCATGGCTCACGCTCATGTATTGCATGAAGATTGAAAAAGTTTGAGAACATCAAAAGTATGAAACAATTGCTTGGCTGGTCATCGGGGTTGTGCATGATTAAATACTTTGTGTGATGAAGATAGAACATAACCAGACTACATGATTTTGTAAAGATAGCTTTCTTTGGCCATGTTATTTTGAGAAGACGTGATTGCTTTTTTAGTATGCTTGAAGTATTATTATTTTTATGCCAATATTAAACTTTTGTCTTGAATCTTTCGGATCTGAACATTCATGCCACAATAAAGAAAATTACATTGATATAAGCTAGGTAGCATTCCACATCAAAGATTCTGTTTTTATCATTTACCTACTCGAGGACGAGCAGGAATTAAGCTTGGGGATGCTTGATACGTCTCCAACGTATCTATAATTTTTGATTGTTCCATGCTATTATATTATCTGTTTTGGATGTTTAATGGGCTTTATTATGCTCTTTTATATTATTTTTGGGACTAACCTATTAACCGGATCCCCAATGCCAGTTTCTGTGTTTTTGCCTATTTTAGAGTTTTGCAGAAAAGGAATACCAAATGAAGTCCAAATGAATGAAACCTTCGTGATGATCTTTCTTGGACCGAAAGCAAACCACAAGACTTGGATTGAAGTCAGAAACGCCACAAGGCGTCTGAGGGAGTCCTGGACTAGGGGGTCTCCGGATGGCCGGACTATCATCATCGGCCGGACTCCAAGACTATGAAGATACAAGATTGAAGACTTCGTCCCCTGTCCGGATGGGACTTTCCTTGGCGTGGAAGGCAAGCTTGGCGATACGGATATGTAGATCTCCTACCATTGTAACCGACTGTAACCCTAGCCCTCTCCTGTCTATATAAACCGGAGGGTTTTAGTCCGTGAGGACACACAACCATTACAACAATCATACCATAGGCTAGCTTCTAGGGTTTAGCCTCCTTGATCTCGTGGTAGATCCACTCTTGTACTACCCATATCATCAATATCAATCAAGCGGGAGTAGGGTTTTACCTCCATCGAGGGCCGAACACAGGTAAAACATCGTGTCCCTTGTCTCCTATTACCATCCGCCTAGACGCACAGTTCGGGACCCCCTACCCGAGATCCGCCGGTTTTGACACCGACATTGGTGCTTTCATTGAGAGTTCCTCTGTGTCGTCACCGATAGGCTTGATGGCTTCTTCAATCAACAACTACACAGTCCAGGGTGAGGATTTTCTCCCCGGACAGATCTTTGTATTCGGCGGCTTTGCGCTGCGGGCCAATTCGCTTGGCCATCTGGTGCAGATTGAAAGCTACGCCCCTGGCCATCAGGTCAGATTTAGAAGCCTAAACTTCACGGCCGACATCCGCGGAGACTTGATCTTCGATGGATTCGAACCACAGCCAACCATGCCGCACTGTCACGATGGGCATGATTTAGCTCTGCTGTCGGACAGTACCTTGGAGGCCTCACACGCGTCCGCTCCGACCTATATTTCGGAGCCGACCGCGCAGATCGAGGACAGGTGGCTGGACACCGCCTTGGGAGCTGCAACTTCTACGGCGATGGAGCCGAATACTGACCTTGTCCCTTATAAAGCTCGTGACTCCAAGGTGCCGGACTCCTTGCCGACTCAACCTCTGCGCATACCGCCAATCGAATCCGACACGCCGATCATGGAGTTCACCGCGCGGACATCTTTCAGACTCACCCTTTGGCGACATCCTAAATTCAGTAAAGCATCTCGCTACCAGAGAGCCTGCCGGATCTGCGGTCGGGGACGGTTGGGATGCGGACGACAAAGAAATTCAAAGCCCACCCACCACCCACTTTGTAGCCACTGTCGACGATCTAACCGACATACTAGACTACGACTCCGAAGCCATCGACGGTATGGATGACGATGCCGGAGACGAGCAAGAGCCAGCGCCTACGGGGCACTGGAAGGAAACTTCAACTCATGATGTATATATGGTGGACACCCCAAAAGGAAGCGATAACGAGGAACAACGAGAAGCGGCAAAGGATAATTCCGCTGAAAAACAACCAAAACGGCGACGTAGGCGCCGCCCTAAGTCCCACCTCGACAACAGCAACACTCCTAAGGACCCAGCAATAGAGCAGGGCGAACCAATGGGCGACGAACATGCAACCAAGCAACCGTCCGAACAGGACGAATCAAATAATCAATCTATGCCCGGCGAAAACAACAGTCCAGACGATCTCACGCCGGACACACCACCGGAGCATAAGAGCCTTCACAAAAGACTCCTCGCCACTGCAAGAAGTCTGAAGAAGGAAAAATGGAAGCTCAAAACAGCGGAAGACATACTCAGAATGAGGTGGAGCAAAGTACTCAAGACCGCAGACAAATATGGCAATTGCCACCAAACAAAGAGCTACCCGAAGCGCAAGCTGCTGCCAGAATTCGACGAAGAGGCCATAGAGCCCACACAGTCAAAAAGCAAAGAGGCCGCCTGGCCGGATAGACGACCAGATGACAGGCCAAAAGCAACAAGCGGCGCCGCACACAAGCCGACTCATGATCCTCGGAAAACAGATGGCCCGGTCAGGTCCATTTATGGGCCAAAAAAGAGGGGCCCAGGAAGCAACACAACACGCCATGTGTTCGAAGACAACGGCACACCCAAATACAGGGGCGCCGCACACCCACTATGTTTCACCGATGAGGTGCTGGATCATGAATTTCCAGCAGGGTTCAAACCCGTAAAACATAGAGGCGTACGACGGAACAATAGGCCCTGGAGTCTGGATTGACGATTACATCCTCCACATACACATGGCTCGAGGAGATGACCTCCACGCCATAAAACCCCTCAAGCTCAAAGGGCCAGCTTGGCATTGGCTCAAAAGCCTCCCAGAAAATACTATTGGAAGTTGGGAAGAGCTCAAGGACGCGTTTAGAGCAAATTTTCAAGGGACTTATGTCCGCCCTCCGGACGCAGACGATTTAAGTCACATAACTCAACAGCCCGAGAGTCACAAGAATTCAGAACAGGTTCCTTACCAAAAGAACCAAATAGTCGATCGTCGGACGCCAAGCCTTAACAGCTTTTAAACATAATGTCCGAGACGAATGGCTCATGACACCTCGCCAAGAGAAGCCGAGAACAATGGCCGCGCTAACAAGCCTCATGACCCGCTTTTGCGCGGGGGAAGACCGCTGGCTAGCAAGATGCAGCACCAGCGACCCGAGTACATCCGAGATCAGAGATGGAAACAGAAAATCATGGCGCAGAAAGGATCAGCGCCGAAATAAAGAAAAAAGCCCAAAGAACGCGGCGGTCAACGCTGGATTTAAAAGCTCGCGGCCGAACAACAAAACACTGCCTCTTAAGGACAACAATGACGAGCTATCCAACTTAAACAAAATTTTGGATCGGATATGTCAAATCCATAGTACCTCCGGAAGGCCTGCAAACCACACCCACCGAGATTGTTGGGTTTTCAAACAGTCCGGCCGACTCAACGCCGAACACAAGGGGCTCGACGCGCCAAGCGAGGATGATGACGAACCCCACCAGCAGAGCGCCGGAAAACAAAAGACTTTCCCACAAGAAGTCAAAACAGTAAACTCACTTCATGTGATAATACGGAACAATAGTACGGCACCCGCTAAAGCACGTCTCGCACGGTCCACCCCAGCGGAACCCCGAGATTGGATGTTAAAACCAATTACTTTCGACCACCTGGACTATTCCAGAAGTATCCGAAACGCAAGATGGACTGCTCTGATATTGGATCCTATAATCGACGGACTACAATTTACACAAGTCCTAATGGATGGGGGCAGCGATTTAAACATGCTATATCCGGACACAATCCAAAAGTTGGGGGTGGACCTTACCAAAATTCGACATAGCCGCACTTCCTTTAAAGGAGTGACGCCAGGCCCTTACGCAAAGTGCACAGGCTCCTTACTACTAGAAGTTGTGTTCGGGTCACCCGACAACTTCCGACGCGAAAAGCTAATCTTTCATGTCGCCCCATTCAAAAGTAGCCATCATGCACTATTGGGACGTGAAGCTTTTGTCCGCTTTAACGCGATACCACAATACGCGTCTCTTACACTTAAAATGCCCGGTCCACACGGCATCATCTCATTAAAAGGTCGTTCAAGACCCCGGACACGGCTAGACGAGTCCGGCATAAATAAGCTAGGGGCTCCCTAGCCGCACACCCCTTCACAAGGGGCTGTGCGTATGAGCAATGATGAGCTAATATAGGCTCAGCTCTATTCATTCATTAATATTTCTGTTTTGAATACACTTTTCGCACGATTTCCTTTCAAACTAAGTTCCTCTCTTTTTACAGATGAACAACGTGCACACCCATCCAGGATACGGCACAACGGAGACACAGGCGCAGACGTGCAGCAGGGACCCGTCGCAAGGATTCTTTTCAGATTAAGTCCCTGCGTAAACCTTTCTTACTGTCTTTTGTTGATTCACATCCCATGTTTTTTCACCATAACCAACAAGGAGGCTGGCGTTTTGGCATCGGCCGTGCCAGAAATTCTTGCCTGTACCTAGACACTAGGGGCTTAGGGCATTGTTCTGCCCGTTATCACAAAGACCGAATACCTTAGGGAGTGTTCGGCGTGTCGAGTTAGGCCTTATATGCATCAGCTCCGAGTCATGTCTTTGGTCAAATGTTGGGTTTGCCCGGCTCTTGTGTTTTGCTACCTTACGTTCCGTATCATCGGCTAACGCGGCACCAGGAGAACTACATCGATTGTGCCCCGGTTCGGCTGGGCGAGCACCTCAGTAGAGAAAGCCGAAAACTGACTGTCATGACATAGCGAGAGACTGGTCAACCACTCGATCGACTATCGGAATGTTTAGAATTCCTCCGCTTTGACGAAGAACCGTTTCTCGGTCAGGCACATACGCGCCCCAAATTTGGAGAGCGCGGTGCCCCTAGGGGCTATATCATAGCCCCACCCTCGAACTCCTATGGCTAAGTGAAAGTGATAAAGCATTATAGTCCGGTTGCCTCGTTTGCTACGCTACCACCTCCTTAACAGGACCGAGATGTCGGATCAAGTGTGAAAATGCGATATTTTTGCAAACACCCCCGCACCTTGTGCGTGGGGGCTGAAGCCGACGACTGGCATCTTTCAGGTTATACACACGTATACATAAACGGCCGCACAGGAGATATTTCAATACTTGACCGCACAAGTATAAAAAGCGCTTATATTATAAACATCATTTTACAAACCATAATGATCACTTGAATATGACATTTTTTGAGCACTGCGACTCTATTACACAAGCACCACGTAGAACTTCCCCAAAATAGTGCTCGGCGGGTAACCGGCTTTCATCCGAACCCTGGGTCGCAACAGCGGTGGCATCCATCTCCGTCCAGTGTGTCTTCACATGGGCGAGGGCCATCCGTGCACCCTCTATGCAGGCCGACCGCTTCATCGCCTTGATATGCGGCACCGCCCCAAGGAATTGCTGCAATAAGCCAAAATAGCTCTTCGGCTTGGTCCTATCCGGCCAGACATGAGCCATGATATCCGTCATGGCAAGTCTGGACAATCTATTCAGCTCAGCCCACTCAGCTAACTGATCGGTCAGCGGAAGTGAACGCTCTGGACTATGGAATTGAGACCAAAAAAGCTCTTCCATCTCGTGATCCTTTTGACTTCGGAAGTGCACAACAGCATCTGCCGCACTCGCCGCCAAGTCCATATAAGGATCCTCCGGACCCCACAGTTGGCCAGGCTGAGCGTATTTCGGATCCGTAAACCTCCTGCGCAGCAGAAACGGCTTGCCAGCCACAATATCTCCGGCCTGACGCAACTCCTCCTTCATAGCCCGCATTGCAGAACGGGCATCCTTGGCTTCGGCGGTGGCCTTCACCAGGTCTTCCTGCTCCGCTCGGCGTTCCTTTTCAAGAACCTCAAAGCGGTCGATAGCATCTTTCAACTTCACGGCCATCTCGGCCATCTCCTCCATGCTTCGGAAGTGAGCGGCCCTCTCGGCTTCTAGCTCTTCGGCCGCCCTCGAGGCAGCCGCATCACTCCTTCTGGCTTGCTCCTTGGCTTGAGCAAGTTCTGCCCGAAGGCTCTCCACAGCAGCGGCACCATCTGCATTGAGCAGACATGTTGTAAGGAGTGGGCTTCAGCTCCCTTACTAGGTGACCACAAAAAAAACTTACCTTGCGACTCGTCAAGTCGCTTGTTGACAAGCGCGATGTCCGCATCCACAACGTCGAGTTGCCGCTTTAGTTCAGTGACTCCATTAGTCCGGCTGGCCCTCGGACTATCCGCCACCTGCATAGGAAAGGCGAAAATTAAAACCTGCGATTTTGATCCTCGGCACGCTGTCGCTTTCGACAACGTACCGAGTCTCAGGGGCTACTATCTATATAGGGTGCACTTTATGTGTAAAACTGTCAAATGGTTTGTCATTTTTACGTACCTCAAACCCCGCCGGCAAACTCCTTCGGCGGACGAAATCCTTCCAATCACCATACTCATCAATGCATGGTGATCTTCTGAGATAAACGCCCTCTCAAGCAGATCCTTCAGCTCCCCCGGCCGAACACTAGTTGGCGCCGAACTCTTCGGCTCTGCCGGACTCGGGGATACCCTCCGTGATGACACCTCTGGGTCGTCCGCCCCACCGACGGGCAAGAGCGGACGGAGGCGCCTCGCCTCCACCATCTCCGCACGAAGGTCCCCAAGACGAGCTCATCCGAGAAGGACGGAGATCCGAACTACAAGGTAAAACTTGTTATCCTCGAAGCACAAATAGGGATGTCCCTTATTACAAAACTCCTTTTTTTCTACTTACGGCTCATTTGGAGGGCTGATTCCTTAGGGAGGCTGTGCGCCGGAGCCTCTCCGGACGCAGGACCCTCCGTGAAGATCTCTTCCCCGCTTCGGGCTTTGACCTCCGGTTTTGAAGCGGTCCTCTTCTCCCCTTGGAAGGAGGGATTCTCGATCCCCTTCCTCGAAAAGCCTCCTTGGTTGAGGCGGTAGTTCCTCTGTTCTCCCCTTCGCCTTCCTCTCAAGGCGCAACCTCCAAAGATCCTCGACCAAGACGGGATCCAGCATGTCTCTCGGAGGGGGGCGGACATCAGATGAGCTTTGCTTGCGCTATCCACTCCTGTTAAAGGACAACTGGTTAAAAGGCGAATTATGGAAAAGCAAACCAATGGTATGTCCGGATCAGAGCTACTTACTTGTGTATCCGGGCGATTGCAGCTTAGGCCGGCGTCCTCGGTCAATTCCGGACATATCACTTGTGATCCGAAGAACATTTTGTACATCTCCACTGGTGTCACACCCATGAAGTGTTGGAGAAACACGTTGTCCCTCCGGATTAAATTCCACAGCCGGAGGGGACGGAGTTTGCAGGGCAGGAGACGCCTAATCAGCATAACCTACGTCACCATGACCAGATCGATCTCCCTCGCTTGGAGGTCTCGAATCCGGCCCTGCAATAGGGGCACGTCCTTTGATGGTCCCTAGTTGAGCCCTTGGCTGACCCATGACATCAGCCGCGGTGGAGGGCCCGAGCGGAAGATGGGCGACGGCTTCTGCCTGCTGCCCCTGGGAGTGGTTATGTAGAACCACTCCTGTTGCCACAAGCCGAGCTCCTCCTGAAAAGAGCCCTCGGGCCATGGAGCATCGACCCTTCTGCTCACAACCGCCCCGCCGCACTCCGCTTGACGCCCCTCGATCATCTTCGGCTCCAAGTCGAAGGTCTTAAGCCACAAGCCGAAGTGAGGGGTAACGCGGAGGAAGGCTTCGCAGACGACAATGAATGAAGAGATGTGGAGGATAGACTCCAGAGCCAAGTCGTGGAATTCCAACCCATAGTAAAACATAAGCCCTCTCACAAAGGGATCCATCGGGAAGCCTAAACCCCAACGGAGGTGGGATACAAACGCGACATACTCGCCGGGCTCAGGGGTGGGAATGACTTGCCCTTTGGCGGGCAGCCTGTGCGAAATCTCGTAAGTCAGGTACTTGGCCTCTCGCAACTTTAGCACGTCCTCTTCCGTGACGGAGGAGGGCATCCACCGCCCTCGAGGTCGAGCCGACATTGTTGAAGGTCCAAGCGCCGAACTGGGGCTCTGGGTGTTAGAACTCGGCAGGAGTAGATTCGATTGAAGGTTGAAGAAAAGAAACGAAGCCTTGGTCCCATTATAAAGAGGAGAATACCAAGAGTCGTCCCGTGACTGCTCGGGACTCGCCTCCGATAGAGGGCGTGGCGACGGCACGGTTGGTTACCCACGTCGGTATTGATGGGAATCCCGGAGTAAGGGGAACACGATCTCTGCTTCGACAAGACGTGCCAAGGAAACCGCTTCGCTAAACGCGCTGAGGTGGTATAATAAAAAACAATTCAAGAAAAGGCTTGGTAGTGGCGTGACGTCATGCCACAAAATACGTCAGCAGATTGAACTTGTGTGCATATTATTCTCTCTACGGTGGAATGTGGAATTTATTTTGCAGAGCCGGACACTATCCTGGTGTTCACAATCTTCTATGAATTATTCGGAGGAGGAACCCGCCTTGCAATGCCGAACAATATGCGCGTCGGACTCATCGTCATTGAAGCCTGGTTTAGGGGCTACTGAGGGAGTCCTGGACTAGGGGGTGTCCGGATGGCCGGACTATCATCATTGGCCGGACTCCAAGACTATGAAGATACAAGATTGAAGACTTCGTCCCGTGTCCGGATGGGACTTTCCTTGGGCAAGCTTGGCGATACGGATATGTAGATCTCCTACCATTGTAACCGACTCCGTGTAACCCTAGCCCTCTCCGGTGTCTATATAAACCGGAGGGTTTTAGTCCGTAGGACACACAACCATTACAACAATCATACCATAGGCTAGCTTCTAGGGTTTAGCCTCCTTGATCTCGTGGTAGATCCACTCTTGTACTACCCATATCATCAATATCAATCAAGCAGGAGTAGGCTTTTACCTCCATCGAGAGGGCCCGAACCTGGGTAAAAACATCGTGTCCCTTGTCTCCTGTTACCATCCGCCTAGACGCACAGTTCGGGACCCCCTACCCGAGATCCGCCTTGACACCGACAGCGTCCACGAGGCAGGATGGTGCGCCCCCACCCTCGTGGGCCCCTTGTAGCTCCACCGACGTACTTCTTGTTGGGGAACGTCGCAATTTCAAAAATTTCCTATGCACACGCAAGATCATGGTGATGCATAGCAACGAGAGGGGAGAGTGTTGTCCACGTACCCTCATAGACCGAAAGCGGAAGCATTAGCACAACGCGGTTGATGTAGTCGTACGTCTTCACGATCCGACCGATCAAGTACCAAACGCACGGCACCTCCGAGTTTAGCACACGTTCAGCTTGATAACATCCCTCCAACTCCGATCCAGCCGAGTTTTGAGGGAGAGTTCCATCAGCACGACGGCGTGGTGACGATGATGATGTTCTACAGACACAGGGCTTTGCCTAAGCACTGCTACGATATTATCGAGGTGGATTATGGTGGAGGGGGGCACCGCACACGGCTAAGAGATCCAAGGGATCAATTGTTGTTGTCTAGAGGTGCCCCCTGCCCCCGTATATAAAGGAGCAAGGGGGGAGGCGGCCGGCCTAGGAGAAGGTTGCGCCAAGGGGGGAGTCCTACTACCACCGGGAGTAGGACTCCTCCTTTCCTTGTGGGAGTACGAGAAGGAAAGGGAGAAGGAGAAGGGAGGAAGGGGGGCAACCCCCCTCCCTAGTCCAATTCACACTAGTCCATGGGGAGGGTGCGGCCACCCTTTGGGGCCTTTCTCTTCTTTCTCGTATGGCCCATTAAGGCCCAATACGAATTCCCGTAACTCTCCGGTACTCCGAAAAATACCCGAATCACTCGGAACCTTTCCGATGTCCGAATATAGTCGTCCAATATATCGATCTTTATGTCTCGACCATTGCGAGACTCCTCGTCATGTCCCCGATCTCATCCGGGACTCCGAACTCCTTCGGTACATCAAAACACATAAACTCATAATATAACCGTCATCTAACTTTAAGCGTGCGGACCCTACGGGTTCGAGAACTATGTAGACATGACCGAGACATGTCTCCTGTCAATAACCAGTAGCGGAACCTGGATGCTCATATTGTCTCCTACATATTCTACGAAGATCTTTATCGGTCAAACCGCATAACAACATACGTTGTTTCCTTTGTCATGGGTATGTTACTTGCCCGAGATTCGATCGTCGGTATCTCAATACCTAGTTCAATCTCGTTACTGGCAAGTCTCTTTACTCGTTATGTAATGCATCATCCCGCAATTAACGCATTAGTCGCATTGCTTGCAAGGCTTATAGTGATGTGCATTACCGAGAGGGCCCAGAGATACCTCTCCGACAGTCGGAGTGACAAATCCTAATCTCGAAATATGCCAACTCAACATGTACCTTCGGAGACACCTGTAGAGCACCTTTATAATCACCCAGTTACGTTGTGACGTTTGGTAGCACACAAAGTGTCGGTGTCAAAACCGGCGGATCTCGGGTAGGGGGTCCCGAACTGTGCGTCTAGGCGGATGGTAACAGGAGACAAGGGACACGATGTTTTTACCCAGGTTCAGGCCCTCTCGATGGAGGTAAAACCCTACTCCTGCTTGATTGATATTGATGATATGGGTAGTACAAGAGTGGATCTACCACGAGATCAAGGAGGCTAAACCCTAGAAGCTAGCCTATGGTATGATTGTTGTTCTGTCCTATGGACTAAAACCCTCCAGTTTATATAGACACCGGAGAGGGCTAGGGTTACACAGAGTCGGTTACAATGGTAGGAGATCTACATATCCGTATTGCCAAGCTTGGCTTCCACGCCAAGGAAAGTCCCATCCGGACACGGGACGAAGTCTTTAATCTTGTATCTTCATAGTCTTGGAGTCCGGCCGATGATGATAGTTCGGCTATCCGGACACCCCCCAGTCCAGGAGTCCCTTAGTAGCCCCTGAACCAGGCTTCAATGACGACGAGTCCGGCGCGCATATTGTCTTTGGCATTGCAAGGCAGGTTCCTCCTCCGAATAATTCATAGAATATTGTGAACACCACGATAGTGTCCGGCTCTACAAAATAAATTCCACATACCACCATAGAGAGAATAATATTTACACGGGTTCAATCTGCTGACGTATTTTGTGGCATGACGTCACACCAAAACCAAGCTGTTACTCGAATCGTTTTTATTATACCACCTCAGTGCGTTTAGTGAAGCGGTTTCCTTGGCACGTCTTGTCGAAGCAGAGA
Source organism: Aegilops speltoides (assembly GCA_021437245.1). Classification (NCBI taxonomy): domain Eukaryota; kingdom Viridiplantae; phylum Streptophyta; class Magnoliopsida; order Poales; family Poaceae; genus Aegilops; species Aegilops speltoides. The sequence continues at coordinate 419,641,182 of CM038143.1, forward strand.
TCGTGTTCCCCTTATTCCGGGATCCCCATCAATATGGACGTGGGTAACCCAACCGTGCCCGTTGCCCCGCCCCCTCCATCGAAGGCGAGTTCCAAACGGTCACGGGGACGGCTCTTGGTATTCTCCCCCTTTATAACGAGACCAAGGCATGTCCCTTTCCTTCGATCCTCCATCGAATCCGCCCCTCGCCCCGAGTTCCAACACCCAAGGCTCCAGATTCGGGCGCTTCGGACCTTTGACAATTTCCGGCTCCGACCTACAGGGCCGGTGGATGCCCTCCTCCGTCACGGAAGAAGACGTGCTAAAGCTAAGAGATGCCAGGTACCTAACCTACGAGATTTCACATAGGTTGCCCGCCCAAGGGCAAGTCATTCCCACTCCCAAGCCTGGTGAGAGCGTCGTGTTCGTGTCTCACATCCGTCGAGGTTTAGGCTTCCCGATGGACCCCTTCGTGAGGGGGCTCATGTTTTATTATGGGCTGGAATTCCATTACTTGGTTCCGGAGTCCATCCTCCACATCTCATCGTTCATTGTTGTCTGCGAAGCCTTCCTTCGCACTACCCCTCACTTCGGTTTATGGCTCAAGACCTTCAACGTGGAGCCGAAGATTATCGAGGGGCGGCAGGCAGAGTGCGGAGGGGCAGTTATAAGTAAGAGGGCCGATGCTCCATGGCCCGAAGGCTCTTTTCAAGAGGAGCTCGGCTTGTGGCAACAGGAGTGGTTCTATGTCACCGCTCCCAGGGCAGCAGGCAGAGGCCGCCGCCAGCCTTTCGCTCGGGCCCTCCACAACGGCTGACGTCATGGGTCAACAAGGGGCTTGTCTGGGGGCCGTCCAAGGACGTACCAATATTGCAGGGCCGGATTCGAGACCTCCAAGAGAGGGATATCAATTTGGTCGTAGTGGCACATGTTATGCTGATTCGGCGTCTTCTGCCCTGCAAACCTCGCCTCCTCCGCCTGTGGGAATTCAATCCGAAGGGACCGCGAGCTCTTCAACACTTCATGGGTACGTCACCCGCGGAGATGTATAAACTGTTCTTCAGATCACAGGAGATGTGTCCGGACTTGACCGAGGACGCCGGCCTAAGCTGCAATTGCCCGGATACTCAAGTAAGCAGTCCTGCGTTCGGACATACCGTATGTTTATTTGTAATGGATCTGCCTTTTAACCATCCATCCCTTGAATAGGAGTGGATAGCGCAAGCAAGGCTGATACGGTGTCCGGCCCCCCTCCCGGAGACCACGCCGGATCCCGTGTTAGTCAAGATGCTGGAGGTTGCGCTTTCAGAAGAGGGCGAACGGGAAAACAGGAAAGCTACCACCTCTGCTAAGGAGGCTCTCAAGGAAGGGGGGATCGAGAATCCCTCCCCCCAGGGGGAGAAGAGGACCGCTTCCAAAGATCCGGAGGCCAAGGCCTCAAAGCGGGGGAAGAAATCTTCATCGGAGGGTCCTGAGCCAGGAGAAGCCCCGGCCGCACTATTCCCCCAAGGGAATCAGCCCTCCAGCAAGCCGTAAGTAGAAAAAGGGGAGTTTGTAATAAGGGACATCCCTGTTTTTATTTCTGAGGATAACCGAAGTTCTTACCTTGCAGTTCGGATCTCAACCCTTCTTAGCAGGGCTCATCTTCGGGGGATCTCCGTCCAGAGATGATGGAGAGCGAGACGCCTCCATCTGCCGCACCGTCAGGCGGGGCGGATGACCCTGAGGTGTCATCGCGGAGGGTCTCCCCGAGTCCGCGGGGCCGGAGAGTTTGGCGCTAACTGGTGTACGGCCGAAGGGGCTGAAGGATCTGCTCGAGAGGGCGTCTATCTCAGAAGATCATCGTACATTAATGAGTACGGTGATTGAAAGGATTTCATTCGCTGAGAGCGGGTTGCATGAGGCCGTCAAAAGTTTACTGACGGGGTTTGAGGTACGTAAAAATGACATACCTTTTGACAGTTTTGCACATAGAGTGCGCCCTGTATAGATAGTAGCCCCTGAGACTCGGTACGTTGTCAAAAGTGACGGCGTGCCGAGGATCATAATCTCAGTGTTAAGATATCGCCTTTCCTATTCAAGGGGCGGAGCGTTCGGTGGCCAGCCGGACTGATAGAGTTGCCGAACTGAAGCGGCAACTCAACGTTGCGGATGCGGACATCATGCTGGTCAATAAACGACTTGACGAGTCACAAGGTAGGTGGTTTCTCCGCGGTAGCCTGGTAAGGGAGCTGATGCCCATGCCTTACAACATGTATGCTTGATGCAGATGGCGCCGCTGCTATGGAGGACCTTCGGGCGGAGCTTGCTCGAGCCAAGGAGCAAGCCCGAAAGAGTGATGAGGCTGCCTCGAAGGCGACCGAAGATCTAAAAGCCGAAAAGGCTGCTCATTGCCGAAGTAGGGAGGAGATGGCCGGAATGGCTGTGAAGCTGAAGGATGCTACCGACCACTATGAGGTGGTTGAAAGAGAACGCCGAGCAGGGCAAGAGGACCTGAGGAAGGCCACCGCTGAAGCCAAGGATGCCCGCTCTGCGATGAGGGCTATGAAGGAGGAGCTACGTTAGGCCGGAGGCACTGTGGCTGGAAAACCCTTTCTGCTGCGTAGGAGATTTACGGATCCGAAGTATGCTCAGTTGGGCCAGTTGTAGGGTGCGGAGGATGCTTATCTGGATTTGGCGGCGAGTGCGGCAAACGTAGTCGTGCACTTCCGCAGCCAAAAGGATCACGAGATAAAAGAGCTTTTTTGGTCTCAATTCCATAGTCCGGAGCGTTCACTTCCGTTAACCGACCGGTTGGCTGAGTGGGCTGAGCTGAATAGGTTGTCCGGACTTGCCATGAAGGATGTGGTGGCTCATATGTGGTCGGAAAGGCCCAAGCCGAAGAGTTATTTTGGCTTAGTGCAACAATTCCTTGGTGCGGTGCCGCATATCAAGGCGATGAAGCGGTCGGCATGCATAGAGGATGCACGGATGGCTCTCGCCCGTGTCAAAACATACTGGGCAGAGATGGATGCCACCGATGTTGCATCTCGGGGTTCGGACAGAAGCCGATTACCCGCCGAGCACTATTTTGAGGAAGTCCTGCAGGGCGCTCGTTTAATAGGGTCGCAGTGCTCGAAAAATGTTATGTTCAAATGACATGTATGATTTGTAAAACCATATTTATAATGTAATGGCTTTTTATACTTGTGCGTTCAAGTATTGAAATATCTCCTGTGCGGCCGTTAATGTATATGTATATATAACCTGAAAGATGGCAGTCTTCGGCTTCAGCCCCCACGCACATGATGCGGGGGTGTTTGCAAAAAGGCGCATTTTCACACTTAATCCAACGTCTTGGTCCTTTGAAGGAGGTGATAGCGTAGCAAACTAGGCACCCAGACTATAATGCTTTATCACTTTCACTTAGCCATAGGAGTTCGATGGTGGGGCTACTATATAGCCCCTAGGGGCACCGCGCTCAACGAACTCGGGGCGCGTGTGTACCTGACCGGGAAACAGTCCTTCGTCAAAGCAGAGGAATTCTAAACATTCCGGTAGTCGATCGAGTGGTTGACCAGTCTCTCGCTATATCATGACAGCCAGTTTTCGGCTTTCTCTACTGAGGTGCTCGCCCGGCCGAACCGGGGCACAATTGTAGTAGTTCTCCTGGTGCCGTGTTAGCCGATATAGCAGAACGTAAGGCAGCAAAACACAGGAGCCGGGCAAACCCAACATTTGACCAAAGACATGATTCGGAGCTGATGCATATAAGGCCTAACTCGAGACGCCGAACAATCCCTCAGGTATTCGGTCTTTATGATAACGGGCAGAACAATGCCCTAAGCCCCTAGTGTCCAGGTACGCGCGAAAACTTTTGACGCGGCCGATGCCAAAACGCCAGCCTCCTCCTCGGTTATGGTAAGAAACCGGGGGATGTGTATCAACAAGAGACAGTAAAAACAGTTTACGCAGGGTCTTAATCTAAAAAGAATCCTTGTAACGGGTCCCTGCTGCACATCTGCGCCTATGTTCGTTGTGCTGTATCCTGGACGGATGTACCACGTTGTTTATTTGTAAAAAGAGAGGAACTTAGTTTGGAAAAATATCGTGCGACAAAATGTATTTAAAATAGAGTATGATTTAAAAGATGAATAAAATTGAGCTTTATTGGTCTCATTGTTCATGCGTGCAGCCCCTTGTAAAGGGGTATGCGGCTGGGAAGCCCCTTATTTATTTATGTCGGACTCGCCTAACCGTGTCCAGGGTCTGAATGACCTGTTTTTAGGGGCTTTGATTAGCAAGGCCGGGTTAGTGTGTGGCTGTCAAGGCAGTCTCACGTTCTTCCGTGGTCGAGGAACACTCGAAGTTACCTTTTAATGAGATGATGCCTCGTGGACCGGGCATTTTAAGTGTAAGAGACGCGTAATGCGGTATTGCGTTAAAGCGGGCGAAAGCTTCGCGTCCCAATAGTGCTTGATGGCTACTTTTAAATAGGGCGATATGGAAGATTAGCTTTTCGCGACGGAAGTTGTCAGATGAACCGAACACAACTTCTAGTAGTAAGGAGCCCGTACAATTGGCATAAGGGCCTCGCGTCACTCCTTTAAAGGAAGTGCTGCTATGGCGAATTTTGGTAGGGTCTATCCCCATTCTGCGGATGGTGTCCTGGTATTGCAGGATTATATCACTGTCGCCATCCATTAGGACTTGTGTGAACTGTAGTCCGTCGATTATAGGATCCAATATCAAAGCGGTCCCTCCTGCGTTTCGAATACTTCTGGAGTAATCCTGATGGTCGAAAGTAATTGGTTTTGACATCCAATTTCGGGACTCCGCTAGGGTGGACTTTGCGGCGCGTGCTTTAGTAGGTGCCGCACTATTTTTCCTTATTATCGCTTGAAGTGAGTTCACTGCTTTGACTTCTTGTGGGAAAGTCTTCTGTTTTCCGGTGCTCTGCTTGTGGGGTTCGTCATCATTTTCGCTTGGTGTGTCGAGCCCCTTGTGTTCGGCGTTAAGTCAGCCGGACTGCTTGAAGACCCAACAATCTCTGTGGGTATGGTTTGCAGGCTTCCCGGGGGTACTGTGGATTTGACATATCCCGTCCAAGATTTTATTTAGGTTGGATAGCTCGTCACTGTTGTCCTTAAGGGGCAGTGTTTTGTTATTCGACCGAGAGCTTTTGAATCCGGCGTTGACCGCCGTGCTCTTTGGGCCATTTTCCTTAGTCCGGAGCTGATCTGTTCTACGTCGTGGTTTCCCATTTCCATCCCTGACCTCGGATGTACTCGGGTCACTGGTGCTGCATCTTGCCAGCCAGCTATCTTCCCCCGCGCAAAAGCGGGTCATGAGGCTTGTTAGTGCGGCCATTGTTCTTGGCTTTTCCTGGCCGAGGTGTCTGGCGAGCCATTCGTCTCGGACGTTATGTTTAAAGGCTGCTAAGGCTTCGGCGTCCGTACAGTCGACTATTTGGTTCTTTTTGGTGAGGAACCTGTTCCAGAATTGGCGTGCTGACTCTCCGGGCTGTTGAGTTATGTGACTTAAATCGTCTGCATCCGGAGGGCGGACATAAGTCCCCTGAAAATTTGCTCAAAACGCATCCTCGAGCTCTTCCCAACTTCCAATGGTATTTTCTGGGAGGCTTTTGAGCCAATGCCGAGCTGGCCCTTTGAGCTTGAGGGGTAGGTATTTTATGGCATGGAGATCATCTCCTCTAGCCATATGTATGTGTAGGATATAATCCTCAATCCGCATCTCGAAGTCATTGTTCCGTCATATGCCTCTATGTTTACGGGCTTGAATCCCGCTGGAAATTCATGATCCAGTACCTCATCGGTGAAACATAGGGGGTGTGCGGTGCCCCTGTATTTAGGTGTACCATTATTTTCGAACACTCGACGTGTTGTGTTGCTCCCTAGAGCCTTCTTTCTTGGCCCATAGATTTATCTGGCCGGGCCATCGTTTTTGCGAGGATCCTTATGTGGATCGTGTGTCGGCTTGTGTGCGGTGCCGCTTTGTTTTTTGACTGTGGGGGCTCATCTGGTCGTCTATCCGACCAGGCGGCCTCTTTGTTTTTTGACTGTGGGGGCTCGACGGCCTCCTCGTCAAATTCAGGCAACAGCTTGCGCTTCGGGTAGCTCTTTGCTTGGTGACTATCGCCGTATTTATCTGCGGTCTTGAGTACTTTGCTCCATCTCAGTCTGAGTACGTCTTTCGCTGTTTTTAGCTTCCGCTTCTGCTTCTTCAAACTTCTTGCAGTGGCGACGAGCCTTTTATGGAGGTTCATATGCTCTAGTGATGTGTCCGGCGTGAGATCATCTGGACTGTTGTTTTCGCCGGGGATGGGTTGCTCGTCCAATTCATCCTGTTCGGACGGTTGCTTGGTGGCATGTTCGTCGTCCACTGGTTCGCCCTGCTCTATGGCTGGGTCTGTGTGGGTGCTGTTGTTATCGAGGTGGGACTTCGGGCGGCGCTTGCGTCGCCGTTTTGGCTGTTTTTCGGGGGAATTATCCTTCGCCGCGTCCCGTTGTTCCTCGTTATTGCTTCCTTTTGGTGTATCCACCATGTATACATCGTGAGTTGAGGTGGTTTTCCAGTGCCCAATGGGCGCTGGTTCTTTGTCGTCTCCGGCATCATCGTCCATACCGTCGATGTCTTCGGAGTCGAAGTCTAGCATGTCAGTTAGGTCGTCGAAAGTGGCTACAAAGTGGGTGGTGGGTGGGTTTTGAATTCCTTCGTCGGCCACATCCCAACCGTCCTGACCGTGATCCGACCAGGGCTCTCCTGATAACGAGAGATACTTTAGCAAATTCAGGATGTCGCCAAAAGGCGAGTGCTGAAAGATGTCCGCAGCGGTGAACTCCATGATCGGCGTCCAATCGGATTCGATTGGTAGGGGCGCGGAGGTTTGAGTCCGACAAGGAGTCCGCACCTGAGTCACGAAGCTTCACAAGAGACAGGGTCGGTATTCGCTCCATCGCCGAGAGGTAGCAGCCCCGAGGCGGCGCCTCGCCACCCATCTCGACCAGGCAATCGGCTCCAATTAAGGGTCGGAGCGGACTCGCAGCTTGGCCTCGAGGGCCTTTGTCCGGCAGCGGAGCTAAGTCATGCCCATCGTGACAGTGCGGCGCGCTCGGCCGTGGCTCGAATCCATCGAAGATCAAGTCTCCGCGGATGTCAGCCGTATAGTTCAAACTTCCAAATCTGACCTGATGGCCAGGGACGTAGCTTTCAATCTGCTCCAAATGGCCAAGCGAATTGGCCCGTAGTGCAAAGCCGCCGAATACGAAGATCTGTCCGGGGAGAAGTCTCACCCTTGACCACGTCGTTGTTGATGATCGTGTTGGAAATATACCCTAGAGGCAATAATAAAAGGATTATTATTATATTTCCTTGTTCATGATAATAGTCTTTATTCATGCTATAACTGTATTATACGGAAATCGTAATACACGTGTGAATACATAGACCATAATATGTCCCTAGTAAGCCTCTAGTTGACTAGCTCGTTGATCAACAGATAGTCATGGTTTGCTGGCTATGGACATTGTATGTCGTTGATAACGAGATCACATCATTAGGAGAATGATGTGATGGACAAGACCCAATCCTAAGCATAGCACAAGATCGTGTAGTTCGTCTCGCTAGAGCTTTTCCAATGTCAAGTATCTTTTCCTTAGACCATGAGATCGTGTAACTCCCGGATACTGTAGGAGTGCTTTGGGTGTATCAAATGTCACAACGTAACTGGGTGACTATAAAGGTGCACTATAGGTATCTCTGAAAGTGTCTATTGGGTTGACACGGATCGAGGCTGGGATTTGTCACTCCGTATGATGGAGAGGTATCTCTGGGCCCACTCGGTAATGCATCATCATAATGAGCTCAAAGTGACCAAGTGGTTGGTCACGGGATCATGCATTATGGTACGAGTAAAGTGACTTGCCGGTAACGAGACTGAACGAGGTATTGGGATACCGACGATCGAGTCTCGGGCAAGTAACGTACCGATTGACAAAGGGAATTGAATATGGGGTTGTTTAATCCTCGACATCGTGGTTCATCCGATGAGATCATCGAGGAGCATGTGGGAGCCAACATGGGTATCCAGATCCCGCTGTTGGTTATTGCCCGAGAGTCGTCTCGGTCATGTCTACGTGTCTCCCGAACCCGTAGGGTCTACACACTTAAGGTTCGGTGACGCTAGGGTTGTATGAATATGAGTATGCAGCATACCGAATGTTGTTCGGAGTCCCATATGAGATCTCGGACGTCACGAGGAGTTCCAGAATGGTCCGGAGGTAAAGAATTATATATAGGAAGTGTTGTTGCGGCCATCGGGAAAGTTTCGGGGTCACCCAGTATTGTGCCGGGACCACCGGAAGGGTCCCGGGGGTCCACCGGGTGGAGCCACCCATCCCGGAGGGCCCCATGGGCTGAAGTAAGAGGGGCGCACCACATGCCTTGGGGGGCACTCCACCCCCCCTGGCCGCCACCCCCTTGGGAGATTGGATCTCCCAGGGCCGCCCCCCCTGGGGGCCTATATAAAGGAGGGCAGGGGGAGGGCAGCCGCACCCTGTGTCTTGGCGCCTCCCTCCCCCTGCTACACCTCGTCCTCCTCCCGCAGCAGCTTGGCGAAGCCCTGCCGGAGTTCTGCTGCATCCACCACCATGCCGTCGTGCTACTGGATCATCATCAACCTCTCCTTCCCCCTTGCTAGATCAAGAAGGAGGAGACGTCATCCGCTCCATACGTGTGTTGAACGCGGAGGTGCTGTCCGTTCGGCACTTGGTCATCGGTGGTCTGAATCACGGCGAGTACGACTCCATCATCACCCTTCCCTTGAACGCTTCCGCACGCGATCTACAAGTGGTACGTAGATGCGATCTCTCTCCCATGACTAGTCTTTTCTTGCTTCAGCGGTATTGTGGGATGAAGCGGCCCAGACCAACCTTACACGTATGCTTACGTGAGACCGGTTCCACCGACGGATATGCACTAGTTGCATAAGGTGGCTGGCGGGTGTCTGTCTCTCCCACTTTAGTTGGAGCGGATTCGATGAAAAGGGTCCTTATGAATGGTAAATAGAAGTTGACAAAATCACGTTGTGGTTATTCGTAGGTAAGAAAACAATCTTGCTAGAACCCAATTGCAGCCACGTAAAAGATGCAACAACAACTAGAGGACGTCTAACTTGTTTTTGCAGCAATTGTCATGTGATGTGATATGGCCAGAAGTTGTGATGAAAGATGAATGATATATTGTGATCTATGAGATCATGTTCTTGTAATAGGAATCACGACTTGCATGTCGATGAGTATGACAACCGGCAGGAGCCATAGGAGTTGTCTTTATTTTTTGTATGACCTGCATGTCATTGAAGAACGCCATGTAAATTACTTTACTTTATTGCTAAACGTGTTAGCCATAGAAATAGAAGTAGTCGTTGGCGTGACAACTTCATGAAGACACGATGATGGAGATCATGGTGTCATGCCGGTGACAAGATGATCATGGAGCCCCAAAGATGGAGATCAATGGAGCTATATGATATTGGCCATATCATGTCACTACTATATATTTGCATGTGATGTTTATTATGTTTATGCATCTTGTTTACTTAGAACGACGGTAGTAAATAAGATGATCCCTTACAACAATTTCAAGAAGTGTTCTCCCCTAAATGTGCACCGTTGCTAAAGTTCATCGTTTCGAAGCACCACGTGATGATCGGGTGTGATAGATCCTTACGTTCACATACAACGGGTGTAAGACAGTTTTACACATGCAAAACACTTAGGGTCAACTTCACGAGCCTAGCATGTACAGACATGGCCTCGGAACACAGAGACCGAAAGGTCGAACACGAGTCGTATGGAAGATGCGATCAACATGGAGATGTTCACCGACGATGACTAGTCCGTCTCGCGTGATGATCGGACAAGGCCTAGTCGACTCGGATCATGTAACACTTAGATGACTAGAGGGATGTCTAATCTGAGTGGGAGTTCATTGTAATAATTTGATTAGATGAACTTAATTATCATGAACTTAGTCTAAAACCTTTGCTAATATGTCTTGTAGATCAAATGGCCAATGCCCATGTCAACATGAACTTCAACGCGTTCCTAGAGAAAACCAAGCTGAAAGATGATCGCAGCAACTATACCGACTGGGTCCGGAACCTGAGGATCATCCTCATAGCTGCCAGGAAACAATATGTCCTAGAAGGACCGCTAGGTGACGCTCCCGTCCCAGAGAACCAAGACGTTATGAACGCTTGGCAGCCTCGCTACCGATGATTACTCCCTCGCTCGGTGCGGCATGCTTTACAGACTTAGAACCGGGCTCCAAAAGCGTTTTGAGCAACACGGAGCATATGAGATGTTCGAGGAGCTGAAACTAGTTTTCCAAGCTCATGCCCAGGTCGAGAGATATGAAGTCTCCGACAAGTTCTATAGTTGTAAGATGGAGGAAAATAGTTCTGTCAGTGAGCACATACTCAAAATGTCTGGGTTGCACAACCGCCTGTCCCAGCTGGACATTAACCTCCCGGACGAGGCGGTCATTGAAAGAATCCTTCAATCGCTCCCACCAAGCTAAAAGAGCTTTGTGATGAACTACAATATCCAGGGAATGGTGAAGACCATTCCTGAAGTATTTTCAATGCTGAAGTCAGCAGAGGTTGAAATCAAGAAACAACATCAAGTGTTGATGGTCAATAAGACCACTAAGTTCAACAAGGGCAAGGGCAAGAAGAACTTCAAGAAGGACGGCAAGGATCTTGCCGCACCCGGTAAGCCAGTTGCCAGGAAGAAGTCAAAGAATGGACCCAAGCCTGAGACTGAGTGCTTTTATTGCAAGGGGAAGGGTCACTGGAAGCGGAACTGCCCCAAATACTTAGCGGATAAGAAGGCCGGCAACACTAAAGGTATATTTGATATACATGTAATTGATGTGTACCTTACCAAGACTGTAGTAACTCCCGGTATTTGATACCGTGCCGTTGCTCATATTTCTAACTCACAGCAGAGCTGCGAATAAGCGGAGATCGGCGAAGGACGAGGTGACGATCGCGGCGCTGGGAATGGTTCCAAGGTCGATGTGATCGCCGTCGCACGCTACTCTACATTTACCTACGGATTAGTTATAAACCTTAATAATTGTTATTTAGTGCCAAGTTTGAGCATGAACATTGTATCCGGATCTCGCTTGATACGAGATGGCTACTCATTTAAACCGAGAATAATGGTTGTTCTATTTATATGAGAGATATGTTTTATGGTCATGCCCCTATGGTCAATGGTTTATTCTTAATGAATCTCGAGCGTAATATTACACATATTCATAGTGTGAATGCCAAAAGATGTAAAGTTGATAACGATAGTCCCACATACTTGTGGCACTGCCGCCTTGGTCACATTGGCGTCAAGCGCATGAAGAAGCTCCATGCTGATGGACTTTTAGAGTCTCTCTATTATGAATCATTTGACACATGTGAACCATGCCTCATGGGCAAAATGACCAAGACTCCGTTCTCTGGAACAATGGAGCGAGCAACCAACTTATTGGAAATCATACATTCCGATGTGTGCGGTCCAATGAGTGTTGAGGCTTGCGGAGGATATCGTTATGTTCTCACTCTCACTGATGACTTGAGTGGATATGGGTATGTCTACTTAATGAAACACAAGTCTGAGACCTTTGAAAAGTTCAAGGAATTTCAGAATGAGGTATAGAATCAACGTGACCAAAAGATAAAGTTCCTACGATCAGATCGTGGAGGAGAATATTTAAGTCACGATTTTGGAACACACTTAAGGAAATGTGGAATCGTTTCACAACTCACGCCGCCTGGAACACCTAGGCGTAATGGTGTGTCCGAATGTCGTAATCACACTCTATTGGATATGGTGCGGTCTATGATGTCTCTTACCGATTTACCGCTATCATTTTGGGGATACGCTCTAGAGACAACTACATTCACTTTAAATAGGGCACCGTCTAAATCCGTTGAGACGACACCGTATGAATTATGGTTTGGGAAGAAACCTAAGCTGTCGTTTCTAAAAGTTTGGGGATGCGATGCTTATGTCAAGAAACTTCAGCCTGAAAAGCTCGAACTCAAGTCGGAAAAATGCGTCTTCATAGGATACCCTAAGGAAACCATTGGGTATACCTTCTACTTAAGATCCGAGGGCAAGATCTTTGTTTCCAAGAACGGATCCTTTCTGGAAAAAGAGTTTCTCTCGAAAGAAGTAAGTGGGAGGAAAGTAGAACTCGATGAAGTGCTACCTCTCGAACGGGAAAGTAGTGCAGCTCAGGAAAATGTTCCTGTGATGCCTACACCAACTGAAGAGGAAAATAATGATGATGATCAAGGTACTTGGATCAAGTTGCTACCGAACTTCAGAGGTCCACAAGGACACGTTCCGCACTGCAGTGGTACGGCAACCCTGTCCTGGAAATCATGTTGTTAGACAACGGTGAACCTTCAAACTATGAAGAAGCGATGGCGGGCCCAAATTCCAACAAATGGCTTGAAGCCATGAAATCCGAGATAGAATCCATGTATGAAAACAAAGTATGGACTTTGACAGACTTGCGCGATGATCGGCGAGCAATAGAAAACAAATGGATCTTTAAGAAGAAGACGGACGCAGATGGAAATGTTACCATCTATAAAGCTCGACTTGTCGCTAAGGGTTATCGACAAGTTCAAGGGATTGACTACGACAAGACATTCTCTCCCGTAGCGAAGCTGAAGTCCGTCCGAATCATGTTAGCAATTGCCGCATACTATGATTATGAGATATGGCAGATGGACGTCAAAACGGCATTCCTTAACGGACATCTTGAGGAAGAGCTGTATATGATGCAGCCGGAAGGTTTTGTCGATCCTAATAATGCTAACAAAGTATGCAAGCTCCAGCAATCCATTTATGGGCTGGTGCAAGCATCTCGGAGTTGGAACATTCGCTTTGATGAGATGATCAAAGCGTTTGAGTTTATGCAGACTTATGGAGAAGCCTGCGTTTACAAAAAAGTGAGTGGGAGCTCTGTAGCATTTCTCATATTATATGTTGATGACATACTCTTGATGGGAAATGATATAGAACTTCTGGGCAGCATTAAGGCCTACTTGAATAAGTGTTTTTCAATGAAGGACCTTGGAGAAGCTGCTTACATATTAGTCATCAAGATCTATAGGGATAGATCGAGATGCCTCATAGGTCTTTCACAAAGCACATACCTTGATAAGATTTTGAAGAAGTTCAAAATGGATCAGTCCAAGAAAAGGTTCTTACCTGTGTTGCAAGGTGTGAGATTGAGCTCGGCTCAATCCCCGACCACGGCAAAAGATAAAGAAGAGATGAGTGTCATCCCCTATGCTTCAGCCATAGGATCTATTATGTATGCCATGTTGTGTACCAGACCTGATGCAAACCTTGCCGTAAGTTTGGTAGGAAGGTACCAAAGTAATCCCGACAAGGAACACTGGACAACGGTCAAGAATATCCTGAAGCACCAAAAGGACAAAGGACATGTTTCGTTTATGGAGGTGACGAAGAGCTCGTCAGAAGGGTTACGCCGACGCTTAGCTTCGACACGATCCGATGACTCTAAGTCACAAACCGTATACGTGTATATGTTGAATGGTGGAGCAGTGAGCTGGTGCAGCTGCAAGCAGAGCGTCGTGGCGGGATCTACATGTGAAGCGGAGTACATGGCAGCCTCAGAGGCAGCGCATGAAGCAATTTGGGTGAAGGAGTTCATCACCGACCTAGGAGTCATACCCAATGCGTCGGGCCGATCAAACTCTTCCGTGATAACACCGAGCTATTGCCCTTGCCAAGGAGCCCGTGTTTCACAAGAAGACCAGCACATCAAGCGTCGTTATAACTCCATCCGTGAAAATGTTCAAGATGGAGACATAGATATTTGCAAAGTACATACAGACTGAATGTCGCAGATCCGCTGACTAAACCTCTCATGAAAGCAAAACATGATCAACACCGTAACTCTATGGGTGTGCGATTCATCACAATGTAACTAGATTATTGACTCTAGTGCAAGTGGGAGACTGTTGGAAATATGCCCTAGAGGCAATAATAAAAGGATTATTATTATATTTCCTTGTTCATGATAATAGTCTTTATTCATGCTATAACTGTATTATCCGGAAATCGTAATACATGTGTGAATACATAGACCATAATATGCCCCTAGTAAGCCTCTAGTTGACTAGCTCGTTGATCAACAGATAGTCATGGTTTCTGCTATGGACATTGGATGTCGTTGATAACGGATCACATCATTAGGAGAATGATGTGATGGACAAGACCCAATCCTAAGCATAGCACAAGATCGTAGTTCGCTTTGCTAGAGCTTTTCCAATGTCAAGTATCTTTTCCTTAGACCATGAGATCATGTAACTCCCGGATACCGTAGGAGTGCTTTGGGTGTATCAAACGTCACAACGTAACTAGGTGACTATAAAGGTGCACTACAGGTATCTCGAAAGTGTCTCTGGGTTGACACGGATCAAGACTGGGATTTGTCACTCCGTATGACGGAGAGGTATCTCTGGGCCCACTCGGTAATGCATCATCATAATGAGCTCAAAGTGACCAAGTGGTTGGTCACGGATCATGCATTACGGTACGAGTAAAGTGACTTGCCGTAACGAGACCGAACGAGGTATTGGGATACCAACGATCGAAGTCTCGCAAGTAATGTACCGATTGACAAAGGGAATTGAATACGGGTTATTTAATCCTCGACATCGTGGTTCATCCGATGAGATCATCGCGAGCATGTGGGAGCCAACATGGGTATCCAGATCCCGCTGTTGGTTATTGCCCGAGAGTCGCCTCGGTCATGTCTACGTGTCTCCCGAACCCGTAGGGTCTACACACTTAAGGTTCGGTGACGCTAGGGTTGTATGAATATGAGTATGCAGCATACCGAATGTTGTTCGGAGTCCCGGATGAGATCCCAGACGTCACGAGGAGTTCCGGAATGGTCCGGAGGTAAAGAATTATATATAGGAAGTGTTGTTTCGGCCATCGGGAAAGTTTCGGGGTCACCCGGTATTGTACCGGGACCACCGGAAGGGTCCCGCGGGTCCATCGGGTGGGGCCACCCAACCCGGAGGGCCCCATGGGCTGAAGTGAGAGGGGAACCAGCCCATAGTGGGCTGCTGCACCCCGCTAGGCCCACCCCCTGCGCCTAGGGTTGAAACCCTAGGGTGGGGGGCGCACCACATGCCTTGTGGGGCACTCCACCCCCTGGCCGCCGCCCCCTTGGGAGATTGGATCTCCCAGGGCCGGCCCCCCTGGAGGCCTATATAAAGGAGGGCAGGGGGGAGGGCAGCCGCACCCTGTGTCTTGGCGCCTCCCTCCCCCTGCTACATGTAACACCCCGGATGTAACTTTCCATATTTGTAACTCCAACTCTTGCCATTTTCGGATATGTGCTATGATATTCCCTCCGTGGTTGGGTTTTGTTTTTCGTTTTGCATTTTGTCCATGTCATGCATCTCATATCATGTCATCATGTGCATCTCATTCGCATACGTGTTCGTCTCATGCATCCGAGCATTTTCCCCGTTTTCCGCTTTTGCAATCCCAAGACTCCTATGTTCCCCGGCGCTCCCTTTTACATTTTTCCGTGTGCGGGCGTTGAACATTCTCGGAATGGACTGAGCCTTGCCAAGTGGCCCTGGTATAGCACCGGTAGACCACCTGTCAAGTTTCGGGTCATTTGTTGCTCGTTTGATACTCCAACGGTTAACCGCTCTCTCGCAAAGGCCTCTTTTAAGTTGCAGCCCAACACCCCTCCAAAACAGCCCAATAACCCATCTAAGTCACCTCCATGCTCTCGGTCATTCGATCACGATCGTGTGGGCGAAAACCGCACCCCATTTGGAGTCTCCTAGCTCCCTCTACCTATAAATATAGACTCCTTCCCCGAAATCCGGACGAAACCCTAGCCCCGCTCCCCTCCGCTCCGCCGGACACGTCCGGACGGTGCCGGACGCGTCCGCCGCCGAGCCCGCAGCCAGCCAGGGGCCGCCACGTGGCGCCCCGCGCCCCCACTTCACCGCCGATCCGCGCCGGCCCGCCAGGCCCGGGCGGGCCCCGAGCCCGTTTGCCGCCCGCCGCTCGAGGCCGCCTCCCGCGCCGCGACCGACCTCCTCCGCCAAGGCCGGCCGGCCATTTGCTTGCCGCCGCCCTCCTCGGCGCCGGCTGAAGTCCCGCCGCCCTGCCCTCTCGGCTGCCGGCGCGACGCCCGCGGCCCGGCCGCCCGCCCACGCGCCGGCCATCGCGGATCCGCCGCCCGACCCCGCCGGCGTCCCCTCCGGTCCCGAGCTCCGGCGAACCTCGAACGGCGCGCCCCAGATCCGATCGAGACGTGACGGTTGACTTTTTCCCCGACCCTCGAATCCACTAAGTCTTTGTCCTGTCATTAATTTTGTTGCATTTTCATCGCATCACAACTTTGCACCCGTGGCTCTGTTTCGGGCGTGTAATATATCAGATTGTTCATCTCGAAGAGTAGATCATTTCATCTCATTGCACCATTTTCATTTGAGCTCATCTTGATGCCCGAAATGCTGTTGGAAGAGGGCTATGTGATGTTAGTTTCTGTTTCTTAACAGAACTTGCACTTTTATCATTTTTGCCATGATTAATGTGTGCACCTTATGAACTTGAGCCGTACATGTGTGTTGAACTATGCCATGTCATCTTTCCAGGGGTGTATTCCATGTATTTTTGTGAGCTATGTGGTGACTAGAACAAGCATGCAAACTAGGGATGATAATGTTGCTGATTTCAGGAACTTCGTGTTTTCACTAAGTCATGTCCTGCTGTTATTTTTATGCCATGTGTTCATGTTGTTACAGAGAGATCTATGCCCTTTTTGAGCATGATCAGTAAGGGTGTTTTGAACATATGGATGTGATCTATCCATCCATGCCTTTGTTGGCATTTATGGAGTAGTCTAGCATGTCATTTTCGTGCTCTACTTTTGCTTCAAAATGTTTCCTGGCAGATTGTTTACATGAGATTCAATTTTCACAAGGTTGTTGTAGTTGATCCATGTGTGCTATGATGTTGTTATTGCCATGTATAGCTTCTATGCCATGTCTTCTTAATGGGTGTATGCTTAGTTTATCATGAGATGCTCTGTAGTGAGTGCATCGACCTCACGAACATGCCTACTTGTTATCTGTTTTTGCCATGTCCAGTTTTTCTGCTAAGTCTGAGATCTGTAATGAAACTTGCTATGTTTACATGGGTGCCATCATTTCTTATGGTCCTTTTTGGCTTATGGTCAGTAAGGGATATTGATCTATGCTTTTAGTAGAATCATGTCATGCCTTGTTTTGCTATTATAAGTTCCTGTAGTATGTTGTTTGCTTGCTCTAAACATGCCTTCCTGATGTTAATTTCTGGCATGCTAGTATTTTCACCAAGTCTGTGAACCTGATTTTTTTTGCACTTTCACCATGCTTGTTTGAACATGTTATGATGTGATTTAGCCGTAGCTCAGTGTTCCTCTTTTGTTAAGCATCTCCTGTAGATCACTGTCATATGCTTTGTTTTCATGTTGGGGTGCTGTAGCATAGTTTCTTGTTGCATGCTAAGTAGCATCGTGCTGTTAAACGCAGATTTGTGCCATTATTGTTTTGCTTGCCATTTGCAAACCGTGCATCCGATTCCGGTGATCTTTATATCGATTTCAACCGAAATCATCTCATCTTTCTAGTGGTATACTTGGTTTGCCAAGTTGATGCCTTGTTCATCATTTTCCTTACGGAGCACACACATGCATTGCATATCACATCTCGCATAGCATGTCATGTATTGCATCATATTGCATGTGCGTTCTTCCTTGTTTGATTGTGGTTCCGTTGCTTGTGTTCTTGCTTTGGGTAGAGCCGGGAGACAAGTACATGAACGAGGAACCAGTTGAGAATGCCTACGAGGATCAAGCCTTCGACAACTCTGAGAACCTTGCAGGCAAGATGACCATACCTTCGATATCACTTCTATCTTTGCTTGCTAGATGCTTGCTCTTTTGCTATGCCTATGCTGCGATGCCCACCACTTGCTATATCATGCCACCCATATTGCCATGTCAAGCCTCTAACCATCCATGTCCTAGCAAACCGTTGTTTGGCTATGTTACCGCTCTGCTCAGCCCCTCTTATAGCGTTGCTAGTTGTAGGTGAAGATGAAGTTTGTTCCTTGTTGGAACATGGATATTTTGGGATATCACAATATCTATTGTTTTAATTAATGCATCTATATACTTGGTAAAGGGTGGAAGACTCGGCCTTATGCCTGGTGTTTTGTTCCACTCTTGCCGCCCTAGTTTCCGTCATACCGGTGTTATGTTCCTTGATTTTATGCTCCTTACGCGGTTGGGTGATTTATGGGACCCCGTGACAGTTCGCTTTGAATAAAACTCCTCCAAAGAAGGCCCAACCTTGGTTTTACCATTTGCCACCTACACCCCTTTTCCCTTGGGTTTTCGCGAGCCCGAGGGTCATCTTTATTTTAGCCCCCCCCCGGGCCAGTGCTCCTTCGAGTGTTGGTCCGAACCGGGCAGACTGTGGGGCCACCACGGGGCAACTCGAGGGCTGGTTTTACTCGTAGGCTGACCCATCCGTTGTGCCCTGAGAACGAGATATGTGCAGCTCCTATCGGGATTTGTCGGCAAAGTCGGGTGGTCTTGCTGGTCTTGTTTTACCATTGTCGAAATGTCATGCGAACCGGGATTCCGAGACTGATCGGGTCTTCCCGGGAGAAGGTTTATTCTTCGCTGACCGTGAGAGCTTGTGACGGGCTGTTGGGACACCCCGCAGGTATTATCTTTCAAAGCCGTGCCCGCGGTTATGAGGCGATGGGAATTTGTTAATGTCCGGTTGTAGAAAACCCGAAGTTGACCTTAATTTAAATACATCAACAGCGTGTGTAACCGTGATGGTCCCTTCTCGGCGGAGTCCGGGAAGTGAACACGATGTTGGAGTTATGTTTGACGCAGGTTGCTCTAGGATCACTTCTTGATCACTACTAGCTTCACGACCGTGCCTTGCTTCTCTTCTCGCTCTCTTTTGCGATCGTAGCCACCATATATGCTAGTCGCTTGCTGCAGCTCCACCTCATTACACCAACCTTCCCTTAAGCTTAAATAGTCTTGATCTCGCTGGTGTGAGATTGCTGAGTCCCCGTGACTCATAGATTCTACTAAAATGTATGCAGTACCGATGATACCAAATACAGAGGGCGAATCGAGCTGAAGTGGGAATTTGATGAGGCCCTTGGTCGTTACTATGTTTCATTTCAGACGATCAAGAGCGGAGCCCAGCTTGGGGTGATCGGGATCTGTGTTGCATTTGGGGTAGTCTTCTTTTATTTTGGTTCCGTGAGCGGACCTTGAGTGTAAACTGAATGATGGATGTTTATTTATGTATTGTGTGAAGTGGCGATCGTAAGCCAACTATGTATCTCTTTTCCTTATGTATTACATGGGTTGTGCGAAGATTACCTCACTTGCGACATTGCTTTCAATGCGGTTATGCCTCTAAGTCGTGCTTCGACACGTGGGAGATATAGCCGCATCGAGGGCGCTATAAGTTGGCAATCGAGCCATCCCGACCTTAGGAGCCCCACCGCTGATCGCTTTTAGCGGCCGAGTTGTGTCTAGAAAAAAATGTTTTGAGTCATTTAGGATTATATATATCGAGAGTTAGAATTTTTTTACTCCTCGGTCCCTTAAATCGCTCTGGTGAGGTCTCCCGACGTAGAGTTTTGACTTTTCTCTCCTCAAATTTCATTAAAAAAAATTTAGGATCACGCGGGTATCTTGGAATCATTCCGATGGTTTTATGATGAGAACATTGTCTTGGTGCCTCCTGTCAGGGGTTTAGTGGAAGTGTCCCGGGGAGTTGAGCTCTGAGGTGTTGTCGTCATAATTTAATCGTTGCAGTTCTGTAATACCTGAGTTTAGTACGCCGACATCGAAAATCTCTTTTATGCAGTTGTTGGTGAGATAACCCGCTAACCTAGTATCGAGGTGAGTACGGGAGTATTGCCATGACTTGTATAACAGATGCTTTTCGAAGGTTGAGGTACACGATTTCCGAAGGTTTCTTGGTTATGTGTTGACGGATGGATACAGCTGGATGTAGGGATTGTTAGTTTGAGTGAGATATATTGCTTCCCCTGTATCCCCAACACCTGATTGCATAACCGGAAAGTTTCGGGAGTTTATAGGTGGGATTCAAGTAGCTCTAGCACTTCTTCCTGCAGATATTTGGTTTGTGATTGGGTAATCCTTACAACTTATTTGTTCCATTCATACCTTGTTTTATTTTCTTTCATCAATATCTCTTATCAAGTGGCTTCTCACCTTAATGGACGTGATGTTTACTTTGGAATTCATTCGTTCATCCCTGTTCGAATGTTTATTGTGAAGACTATATGTTGCAATTTCTATCCGTTGATTCAACTTGTCTATCTCGTCAATCAAGATGCTAACGGTTGTCACCCTCTTCAGATGGCTCCGCCAACGCCGTAATCCGGAACGCAGTGATGGGAGTCGCGAACCTCCACCTCCACCTCCGCCGCCCGGAGGCATGGCAAACTTTGATGGCAACCACAAACGCCAACGCCGCTTGTTGATTCAGCCGATGCAAGAGCGTAACCAAGGCCAAGGCAACCAAGGGAATCAAGGTCAAGGGCAGTTCTACCATCAGCCACGCTTCCCTACCCTCAACCAGTTCCTTGCAAATCAGCCAAAGTCTTTCACCATCGTGTCGAGGCCACGATGCCGACGATTGGCTCGTGGATATCAACAAGCATTTCAATGCAGCAATGTCGACACGAGGACTACGTCAAGTTCGCATCTTTTCAGCTCAAGGATCAGCGCTGATTGGTTCCAAAGAATACAAGGATTCCAGAGGAGGTCGAGTGATTACTTGGACTGATTTCGCCGGGACTTTAAAGCTCACCACATTCCTACCAAAGGTTGTTGAGAGCAAGCGTGAGGAGTTCCGCAATCTCAAGCAAGGCAACATGTCAGTGTACGAATACAACAAACAGTTTCAGAAACTTGCTCGCTTCGCTAAACAAGACGTTCCTGATGAAAAGAGTATGATCTATCAGTTCAGAGGTGGCCTTAGAGAGGATCTGCAGTTAGCTCTCGTTCTTATTGAGCCTAATCAGTTTGATCAATTCTACAATATGGCCCTCAAGCAAGAAGGTGCTCAGCTCAAGTGTGAGGCTTCTAAGAAGAGAATCAGGGATGCAGTTCAGTCTTCTTCTTCCTCTCAAGGGGCAGCTAAGCAGCAAAAGTTCTACCTTCCTCCTCCTCCGTTTTGCCAGCCTTACCAGCAGAAGAACTCAGGTGGTCGTGGATCTTCCCACCCACCCAACCCAGTCTACCAGAACAAATCTCAGCCTCAAGCTCCAAAGTCAAATGCTCCTTATCACCGTCCGCTCTCAGAGGTGACCTGCAATAAGTGCCAGCAGAAGGGTCACTATGCGAACAAATGCTTCAACCAAAGGCGCCTTCCGCCTCCTCCTCCTGTGAGATCTTCAAGCAATGCAGTGGTCAAGCATAATCCAAAGCATGCAAAGGTGAACATGATGAATGCAGCTCGGGCAGAGGATTCTTCAGATGTGATAATGGGTAATCTCTCAGTTAATGATATTCCTGCAAAAATTTTATTTGATATCGGTGCATCGCATTGTTTCATGTCAACACCATTCTTTACCAAGCATGATTTCACTTCGGAATATTTGGATAAAACTCTATCAATTGTTTCCCCGGGCAAGCACATGAGTTCTCGTTTGATGGTTCCAAATGTCGGTATCAAGATGGGCGACTATAAATTTCTGTCTTCTCCAGTTGTTCTTGGTGACTCGGATATTGATCTAATTCTCGGTATGGACTGGCTTTCTAAGCACAAAGCTCAACTTGATTGTGCTGCCAGGCAGATTCAATTGACACACCCTTCTGAGGATGTTATCATCTATGCCGCTCGTGATGAAACCATTCGGTTGTTTTCTCTCAATGAGAAGGGCGAATTGATGCTATCTCTCAAATTCCAATGCTTGTGAGTACCAAGATGTCTTTCCGTAAGAGCTTCCGGTATGCCTCCTCACCGCCACCGAATTAGTTATCGATCTTGAGCCCGCATCGAACCCGTTTGCAAGCGTCCTTACAAGCTTGGACCCAAGGAGCTGAAAGAATTGAAGAAGCAGCTCGATGAACAAGAGCGTCTGGTTTGATCAGACCGAGTTCATCTCCATGGGGATGTGGAGTTCTTTTGTCCGAAGAAGGATGGCACGGACCGACTATCGCCGACACCGTCCATTGAACAGAAGACAATCAAGAACAAGTATCCACTTCCCAACATCAATGAGCTATTCGAGCAACTCAAAGGTGCTAAAGTATTCTCCAAGCTTGACCTTCAGATGGGTTATCATCGATTCGTGATTCGTGAACAAGATATTCCCAAGACAAAGATTCGAACAAGCTTTGGTTCTTATGAATATACCGTCATGTCTTTCGCCTTGTCAATGCTCCTCCAACATTCTCTCACATGATGAACTTTATCTTCAACCCCTACACAAATGATTTCGTCTTGGTGTATCTCGATGATATTTTGGTCTTCTCCAAGAACAAGCAGGATCATGCCAAACATTTGCGATTAGTGCTCGACAAGCTCAGAGAGCATCAATTCTATGCGAAGTTTTCCAAATGTGAGTTCTGGCTTGATGAAGTTCTTTATCTTGGTCACATCATCTCCGCCAAGGGCATCGCTGTTAATCCCGAGAAGGTGTCTTCAATTGTGAATTGGGAACCTCCTCAGAATGTCAAGCAGCTCCGCAGTTTTCTTGGACTTGCAAGCTATTGTCGAAGATTCGTTGAGAACTTCTCTAAGATTGCAAAACCTCTTTCCAACCTCCTCCAGAAGCGTGTCAAGTATGTCTGGACGCCTGAGTGTGACGTCGCTTTCAACACCCTCAAAGAGAAGCTAGTTACAGCTCCTGTCTTGACTCCTCCTGATGAATCCAAGCCATTCGAAGTATTCTGTGATGCTTCCTTGCAAGGTCTCAGAGCTGTGTTAATGCAAGAGAAGAAAGTTGTGGCCTATACCTCCCGCTAGTTGAAGCCCAACGAAAAGAACTACCCCACTCACGATCTTGAGTTGGCGGCAGTTGTCCATGCATTGATAACATGGAGACATCTCGTGTTGGGAAGGAAAGTGGACATTTTCGCCGATCACAAGAGTCTCAAGTATATCTTCACTCAACCAAACCTCAACCTCGTGCAAACTCGATGGGTCGAAATGATTCAAGAGTACAATCCAAGTATTGAATATACTCTCGCAAGGCGAATGTGATTGCAGATGCTTTGAGCAGAAAGGCTTATTGCATGACTTAATTCTCAAGCCCTTCCAACCGGATCTTTGTGAAGCAAGCTGAATCTTCAAGTTGTTCCTCAAGGCTTTCTTGCCAACCTCATAGTATCTCCTACTTTGGAAGATCGAATTCGTGAGGCACAACTCCTGGATACCATGGTGAAGAAGGTCAAACGTGGTATTGACAAGGGCATTTCCAAATACAAGTGCTACCGCTTGATGACAAAGATACTCTTTTCTTCGAGGATCGACAGGTTCCTAAAGGCGATCCGAGAAAAGTCATCATGAATGAGGCACACAATTCCTCCTATCCATTCATCCCGAAGTACGAAGATGTACCATGACCTCAAGCATCAGATTGGTGGACTCGAATGAAGCGAGAAATTGCTCAATTCGTGAATGAATGTGATGTCTGCAGAAGGGTGAAAGCAGAACACCAAAGACCAGCTGGTCTCCTCCAACCTCTTGCTATTCCGGAATGGAAGTTTGATCACATTGAGATGGACTTCGTGACTGTATTTCCCAAGTCCAAGCGTGGAAATGATGCTATCTTCGTGGTCATTGACAAGCTTACTAAAGTGGCTCATTTTCTTCCTATCAAAGAATCTATCACAGCAGCTCAGCTGGCAGAGCTATACACCTCCAGAATTGTCTCCTTGCACGGTATTTCACAATTGATCTCTTCAGACCGTGGAAGCATCTTTACTTCTAAGTTCTGGAACTCCTTTCAGACGGCCATGGGCACCAACATTCATTTCAGCACAACTTTCCATCCTCAAACAAGTGGCCAAGTCGAGCGAGTCAATCAAATCCTTGAAGATATGCTCAGGGCTTGTGTCATTTCCTTTGGCATGAAGTGGGAAGAGTGTCTTCCATATGCCGAGTTCTCCTACAACAACAGCCTCCAAGCAAGTTCGGGCAAGGCCCCATTCGAAATTCTCTATGGCAGGAAGTGCCGTACTCCTCTCAATTGGTCCGAGACAGGTGAACGCCAACTTCTTGGCAATGACTTGATCACGGTCAAGAAATGTGCAAAGTCATTCGTGAGAATCTCAAAGCCGCATAATCGCGCGTAAGGGCTATTATGATGACAAGCACCGTGATGTGGCTTTTGAAATCAGAGACCATGTCTACCTCCACGTCTCTCCAATGAAAGGCACTCGTCGCTTCGGTATCAAAGGGAAGCTTGCCCCTAAATACGTGGGTCCTTTCAAGATCTTTAGCAAAAGAGGCGATCTCGCCTATCAACTTGAGCTTCCATCCAACTTTGCAAATGTGCACGATGTGTTTCACGTGTCACAGCTCCGCAAGTGCTTCAAGATTCCTGAGCGCACTATCAACTTTGAAGAAATTGACCTCCAAGAAGATCTCTCTTATCATGAGCACCCCGTTGCTATTCTTGAAGAAACCAAGCGCAAGACTCGCAACAAGTCAATCAAATTCCTGAAAGTAAAGTGGTCACACCATTCCGACCGAGAAGCCACCTGGGAGTGCGAGGACCACCTCCGTTCCGAATATCCGGAGTTCTTTCAGTCCTAGATCTCGGAACGAGATCCTCTTGTAGTGGTGGAGTGTTGTAACACCCCGGATGTAACTTTCCATATTTGTAACTCCAACTCTTGCCATTTTCGGATATGTGCTATGATATTCCCTCTGTGGTTGGGTTTTGTTTTTCGTTTTGCATTTTGTCCATGTCATGCATCTCATATCATGTCATCATGTGCATCTCATTCGCATACTTGTTCGTCTCATGCATCCGAGCATTTTCCCCGTTGTCCGTTTTGCAATCCGGCACTCCTATGTTCCCCGGCGCTCCCTTTTACATTTTTCCGTGTGCGGGTGTTGAACATTCTCGGAATGGACCGAGCCTTGCCAAGTGGCCCTGGTATAGCACCGGTAGACCACCTGTCAAGTTTCGGGTCATTTGGAGCTCGTTGGATACTCCAACGGTTAACCGCTCTCTCGCAAAGGCCTCTTTTAAGTTGCAGCCCAACACCCCTCCAAAACAGCCCAATAACCCATCTAAGTCACCTCCATGCTCTCAGTCGTTCGATCACGATCGTGTGGGCGAAAACTGCACCCCATTTGGAGTCTCCTAGCTCCCTCTACCTATAAATATAGACCCCTTCCCCGAAATCCGGACGAAACCCTAGCGCCGCTCCCCTCCGCGCCACCGGACATGTCCGGACGGTGCCGGACGCGTCCGCCCCGAGCCAAGCAGCCAGCCTGGGGCCGCCACGTGGCGCCCGATCCCCACTCGCCGCCGACCGCGCCCGGCCCGCCAGGCCCGGGCGGGCCCCGAGCCTGTTAAATGTCGCCCGCCGCCTGAGGCCGCCTCCCAGCGCCCGGCGACCTCCTCGCCGCGCCCCCGCCGGCCGCTGCCCGCCGCCCTCCTCGGCGCCGGCGAGTCCCCCGCCGCGGCTCCTCCGCGCGCCGCCGCCCCGCTCCTGCCCTCCCGCGCATGCCCTCCGCCGCCGGCGCGACGCCTCCGGCCGGCGGCCCCGCCCGCGCCGGCCATCGCCGGATCCGGCTGCCCCGACCCCGCCGGCGTCCCCTCCGGTCCCGAGCTCCGGCAAACCTCGAACGGCGCACCCCAGATCCGATCGAGACGTGACGGTTGACTTTTTCCCCGACCCTCGAATCCACTAAGTCTTTGTCCTGTCATTAATTTTGTTGCATTTTCATCGCGTCACAACTTTGCACCCGTGGCTCCGTTTTGGGCGTGTAATATATCAAATTGTTCTTCTCGAAGATTAGATCATTTCATCTCATTGCACCATTTTCATTTGAGCTCATCTTGATGCCCGAAATGCTGTTGGAAGAGGGCTTTGTGATGTTAGTTTCTGTTTCTTAACAGAACTTGCACTTTTATCATTTTTGCCATGATTAATGTGTGCACCTTATTAACTTGAGCCCTACATGTGTGTTGAACTATGCCATGTCATCTTTCAGGGGTGTATTCCATGTATTTTTGTGAGCTATGTGGTGACTAGAACAAGCATGCAAACTAGGGATGATAATGTTGCTGATTTCAGGAACTTAGTGTTTTCACCAAGTCATGTCCTGCTGTTATTTTTATGCCATGTGTTCATGTTGTTACAGAGAGATCTATGCCATTTTTGAGCATGATCAGTAAGGGTGTTTTGAACATATGGATGTGCCCTATCCATCCATGCCTTTGTTGGCATTTATGGAGTAGTCTAGCATGTCATTTTCGTGCTCTACTTTTGCTTCAAAATGTTTCCTGGCAGATTGTTTACATGAGATTCAATTTTCACAAGGTTGTTGTAGTTGATACGTGTATGCTATGATGATGTTCTTGCCATGTATAGCTTCTATGCCATGTCTTCTTGATGGGTGTATGCTTAGTTTATCATGATATGCTCTGTAGTGAGTGCATCGAGCTCACGAACATGCCTACTTGTTATCTGTTTTTGCCATGTCCAGTTTTTCTGCTAAGTCTGAGATCTGTAATGAAACTTGCTATGTTTACATGGGTGCCATCATTTCTTATGATCCATTTTGGCTTATGGTCAGTAAGGGACTATTGATCTATGATTTGAGTAGAATCATGTCATGCCTTGTTTTGCTATTATAAGTTCCTGTAGCATGTTGTTTGCTTGCTCTAAACATGCCTTCCTGATGTTAATTTTCGCATGCTAGTATTTTCACTAAGTCTGTGAACCTGATATTTTTTGCACTTTCACCATGCTTGTTTGAACATGTTATGATGTGATTTAGCCGTAGCTAAGTGTTCCTCTTTTGTTAAGCATCCCCTGTAGATCACTGTCATATGCTTTGTTTTCATGTTGGGGTGCTGTAGCATAGTTTCTTGTTGCATGCTAAGTAGCATCGTGCTGTTAAACGCAGATTTGTGCCATTATTGTTTTGCTTGCCATTTGCAAACCGTGCATCCGATTCCGGTGATCTTTATATCGATTTCAACCGAAATCATCTCATCTTTCCAGTGGCATACTTGGTTTGCCAAGTTGATGCCTTGTTCACCATTTTCCTTCCGGAGCACAGACATGCATTGCATATCACATCTCGCATAGCATGTCATGTATTGCATCATATTGCTTGTGCGTTGTTCCTTGTTTGATTGTGGTTCCGTTGCTTGCGTTCTTGCTTTGGGTAGAGCTGGGAGACGAGTACGTGAACGAGGAACCTGTTGAGAATGCCTACGAGGATCAAGCCTTCGACAACTCTGAGAACCTTGCAGGCAAGATGACCATACCTTCGATATCACTTCTATCTTTGCTTGCTAGATGCTCGCTCTTTTGCTATGCCTATGCTGTGATGCCTACCACTTGCTATATCATGCCACCCATATTGCCATGTCAAGCCTCTAACCATCCATGTCCTAGCAAACCGTTGTTTGGCTATGTTACCGCTCTGCTCAGCCCCTCTTATAGCGTTGCTAGTTGCAGGTGAAGATGAAGTTTGTTCCTTGTTGGAACATGGATATTTTGGGATATCACAATATCTATTGTTTTAATTAATGCATCTATATACTTGGTAAAGGGTGGAAGACTCGGCCTTATGCCTGGTGTTTTGTTCCGCTCTTGCCGCCCTAGTTTCCGTCATACCGGTGTTATGTTCCTTGATTTTGCGTTCCTTACGGGGTTGGGTGATTTATGGGACCCCCGTGACAGTTCGCTTTGAATAAAACTCCTCCAGCAAGGCCCAACCTTGGTTTTACCATTTGCCACCTACACCCCTTTTTCCTTGGGTTTTCGCGAGCCCGAGGGTCATCTTTAAGTGCTCCTTCGACTGTTGGTCCGAACCGGGCAGACTACGGAGCCACCACGGGGCAACTCGAGGGCTGGTTTTACTCGTAGGCTGACCCATCCGTTGTGCCCTAAGAACGAGATATGTGCAGCTCCTATCGGGATTTGTCGGCACAGTCGGGTGGTCTTGCTGGTCTTGTTTTACTATTGTCGAAATGTCATGCGAACCGGGATTCCGAGACTGATCGGGTCTTCCCGGGAGAAGGTTTATTCCTTCGTTGACCATGAGAGCTTGTGATGGGCTGTTGGGACACCCCGCAGGTATTATCTTTCAAAGCCGTGCCCGCGGTTATGAGGCAGATGGGAATTTGTTAATGTCGGTTGTAGAAAACCGAAGTTGACCTTAATTAAAATACATCAACCGCGTGTGTAACCGTGATGGTCCCTTCGGCGGAGTCCGGAAGTGAACACGGTGTTGGAGTTATGTTTGACGAGGTTGCTCTAGGATCACTTCTTGATCACTACTAGCTTCACGACCGTGCCTTGCTTCTCTTCTCGCTCTCTTTTGCGATCGTAGCCACCATATATGCTAGTCGCTGCTGCAGCTCCACCTCATTACACCAACCTTCCCTTGCTTAAATAGTCTTGATCTCGCTGGTGTGAGATTGCTGAGTCCCCATGACTCACAGATTCTACTAAAATGTATGCAGTACCGATGATACCAGCGAGAGGGCGAATCGAGCTGAAGTGGGAATTTGATGAGGCCCTTGGTCGTTACTATGTTTCATTTCCGCACGACGAAGAGCGGAGCCAGATTAGAGCGATCGGGATCTGTGTTGCATTTGGGGTAGTCTTCTTTTATTTTGGTTCCGTGAGCCGGACCTTGAGTGTAAACTGAATGATGGATGTTTATTTATGTATTGTGTGAAGTGGCGACTGTAAGCCAACTATGTATCTCTTTTCCCTTATGTATTACATGGGTTGTGCAAAGATTACCTCACTTGTGACATTGCTTTCAATGCGCTTATGCCTCTAAGTCGTGCTTCGACACGTGGGAGATATAGCCGCATCGAGGGCGTTACACTACACCTCGTCCTCCTCCCGCAGCAGCTTGGCGAAGCCCTGCCGGAGTTCTGCTGCATCCACCACCACGCCGTCGTGCTACTGGATCATCATCAACCTCTCCTTCCCCCTTGCTGGATCAAGAAGGAGGAGACGTCATCCGCTCCGTGCGTGTGTTGAACGCGGAGGTGCTGTCCGTTCGGCATTGGTCATCGGTGATCTGAATCACGGCGAGTACGACTCCATCATCACCCTTCCCTTGAACGCTTCCGCACGCGATCTACAAGTGGTATGTAGATGCGATCTCTCTCCCATGACGCGTTGCTTAGATGAACTCATAGATGGATCTTGGTGAAATCGTAGGAAAAAATTTAATTTTCTGCAACGTTCCCCAACAGACCGAAGGAGCCATCGGGCCTATAGGTGACGACACAGAGCAACTCTCAATTAAAGCACCAATGTCGGTGTCAAAACCGGTGGGTCTCGGGTAGGGGGTCCCGAACTGTGCGTCTAGGCGGATGGTAACAGGAGACAAGGGACACGATGTTTTTACCCAGGTTCGGGCCCTCTCGATGTAGGTAAAACCCTACTCCTGCTTGATTGATATTGATGATATGGATAGTACAAGAGTGGATCTACCACAAGATCAAGGAGGCTAAACCCTAGAAGCTATCCTATGGTATGATTGTTGTTCTGTCCTATGGACTAAAACCCTCCGGTTTGTATAGACACCGGAGAGGGCTAGGGTTACACAGAGTTGGTTACAATGGTAGGAGATCTACATATCCGTATTTCCAAGCTTGCCTTCCACGCCAAGGAAAGTCCCATCCGGACACGGGACAAAGTCTTTAATCTTGTATCTTCATAGTCTTGGAGTCCGGCCGATGATGATAGTTCGGCTATCCGGACACCCCCCAGTCCTGGACTCCCTCACAAAGTGTTCCTCCGGTAAACGGGAGTTGCATAATCTCATAGTCAATGGAACATGTATAAGTCATGAAGAAAGCAATAGCAACATACTAAACGATCAAATGCTAAGCTAACAGAATGGGTCAAGTCAATCACATCATTCTCCTAATGATGTGATCCCGTTAATCAAATGACAACTCATGTCTATGGCTAGGAAACTTAACCATCTTTGATTCATGGGCTAGTCAAGTAGAGGCATAGTAGTGACAATAAGTTTGTCTATGTATTCACACATGTATTATGTTTCCGGTTAATACAATTCTAGCATGAATAATAAACATTTATCATGAAATAAGGAAATAAATAATAACTTTATTATTGCCTCGAGGGCATATTTCCTTCAGTCTCCTAGTTGCACTAGAGTCAATAATCTAGTTCACATCGCCATGTGATTTAACACCAATATTCACATCTGTATTTGATTAATACCCATAGTTCACATCGTCATGTGACCAACACCCGAAGGGTTTACTAGAGTCAATAATCTAGTTCACATTTCTATGTGATTAACACCCAAAGAGTACTAAGGTATGATCATGTTTTGCTCATGAGAGAAGTTTAGTCAACGGGTCTATCACATTTAGAGCCGTATGAATTTTGCAAATATTCTATGTTTACAATGCTCTGCACAGAGCTACTCTAGCTAATTGCTCCCGCTTTCAATATGTATCCAGATTGAGACCTAGAGTCATCTGGATTGGTGTACAAGCTTGCACTGATGTAACTCTTTACGACGGGTTCTTTTATCACCTCCATAATCAAGAAATATTTCCTTAGTCCTCACTAAGGATATTCTTGACTATTGTCCAGTGATCTACTCTTAGATCAAAATTGTACTCCCTTGCCAAACTTAGAGCAAGGTATACAATAGGTCTGGTACAAAACATAGCATACTTTATAGAACCTATGATTATGGCATATGGAATGACTTTCATTCTCTTTCTATTTTCTGCCGTGGTCGGGATTTGAGTCTTACTCAACTTCACACCTTTGCAACATAGGTAGGAACTCCTTCTTTGACTGTTCCATTTTGAATTACTTCGAAATCTTATCAAGGTATGTACTAATTGAAAAATCTTATCAAACATCTTGATCTATCTCTATAGATCTTGATGCTCAATGTGTAAGCAGCTTCCCCGATGTCTTTCTTTGAAAAACTCTTATTCAAGTATCCTTTTATGCTATCTAGAATTTCTACATCATTTCCAATCAACAATATGTCATCTACATATAATTTTAGAAATGCTACAGAGCTCCCACTCACTTTCTTGTAAATATAGGCTTCTCCAAAAGTCTGTATAAAACCATATACTTTGATCAACTCATCAAAGAGTATATTCCAACTCCGAGATCCTTGCACCAGTCCATAGATGGATCGCTGGAGCTTGCACATTTTATTAGCACCTTTAGGATTGACAAAACCTTCTGGTTGCATCATATACAACACTTCTTTAATAAATCCATTAAGGAATGCAGTTTGGACATCCATTTGCCAGATTTCATAAAATGTGGCAATTGCTAACATGATTCGGACAGACTTAAGCATCGATATGAGTGAGAAAATTTCATCGTATTCAACACCTTGAACTTGTCGAAAACCTTTTGCGACAAGTCGAGCTTTGTAGATAGTAACACTACTATCAGCGTCTGTCTTCCTCTTGAAGATCCATTTATTTTCTATGGCTTTGCCGATCATCGGGCAAGTCCACCATAGTCCACACTTTGTTCTCATATATGGATCCCATCTCAGATTTCATGGCCTTCAAGCCATTTCGCGGAATCTGGGCTCATCATCTGTAACGCCCTCGATGCGGCTATATCTCCCACGTGTCGAAGCACGACTTAGAGGCATAACCGCATTGAAAGCAATGTCGCAAGTGAGGTAATCTTCACACAACCCATGTAATACATAAGGGAAAGAGATACATAGTTGGCTTACATACGCCACTTCACACAATTACATGAATAAAGCATTACATCATCCAGATACAATCAAGGTCCGACTACGGAACCAAAATAAAAGAAGAACCCCAAATGCGACAAAAGGTCCCCGATCGACCCCTAACCGGGCTCCACTTGATCAACTAGAACGAAACAACACAAAGGGCAAGATCTTCATCAAGCTCCTCCTTGAGCTTGGTTGCGTCACCGCTTTCGGTAACATAGGCACCGCAAACTGGTTTTGAAGTATCCGTGAGTCACGAGGACTCAACAATCCCATTACCATGGGTATCAAGACTAGCAAAGCTTAATGGGAAAGGAAGGGGTAAAGTGGTGAGGTTGCAGCAGCGACTAGCTTAATATGGTGGCTAACCAACGCAAATAAGAGCAAGAAGAGAACAAGCGGAACGGTCGTGAAGCTAGCAATGATCAAGAGGTGATCACGAACACCTACTTACGCCAAACATAACACGAAACCGTGTTCGCTTCCGGACTCACCGAGAAGAGACCATCACGGCTACACACTCGGTTGATGCGTTTTAAATCGGATCAAGTGTCAAGTTATCTACAACGGACATTAACAAATTCCCATCTGCCACATAACCGCGGCACGGCTCTCAAAAGTTTATACCTGCAGGGTGTCCCAACTTAGCCCATGACAGCTCTCGCGATCATCGAAGGAATAGACCTTCACCCGAGACTCTCCGATCGACTCGGAATCCGGTACATCAAGACATTTCGACAATGGTAAAACAAGACCAGCAAAGCCGCCCGATGCGCCGACAATCCCGATAGGAGCTGCACATATCTCGTTCTCGTGGCAACACGGATAAGCGAAGCGTCAGAACCGACGTAACCCAAGTTGCTAAGGGATGGTCCCGACGGTGCTCTAGTTTGGACCAACGCTTAGACAAGCATCGCCCGGGGCTATAAAAGATGACCTCGAGAGAGCGACTCCCAAGGGAAAAGTAGGTGGTGGTGAGGCAAATGGTAAAAGGCAATGTTGGGCCTTGCTGGACAAGTTTTATTCAAAGCGAACGTCGTGGGGGTCCCATAAATCACCCGACCGCGTAAGGAACGCAAAATCCGGAACATAACACCGGTATGACGGAAACTAGCGGCAAAGTGGAACAAAACACTGCATAAGGCCGAGCCTTCCACCCTTTACCAAGTATATAGATGCATTAATAATATAAGAGATATTGTGATATCCCAACCAAAATCCTGTCCACCATGGAGAAATCTTCAACTTCACCTGCAACTAGCAACGCTATAAGAGGGGCTGAGCAAAAGCGGTAACATAGCCAATCAACGGTTTGCATAGGAAAGGTGTCAAAGGTTAGGGGTTCATGGCAATATGGGATGGCTGGACAAACAGGTAATAGGTAGCGCAACATAGCGAAAGAACGAGGCAACTAGCATAGCAATGATAGTAGTGATATCCAGGGTAGCGGTCATCTTGCCTGAAATCCCGCAAGGAAGAAGAACGAGTCCATGAAGAAGACGAACGGATCCTCACGATCGCAACGAAACAGGAACTAACAAGAAGAAGCACACAACATAGAAAACACACCACACATGAACATGACATGATGCACAACAAGCATGATGCATGACCAAGCTACATGAAGCTACTCATGGCAAGAGATGAAGCAAACAAGAACAACACATCAAGGCAAGTTTAAATGAGGCCGAAACAACATATAACAATTCCGGTAGGTCCTCATATGCAAATTTCGAAATTGGTCCAGAACTGAATAAAACTTATGTTCAAGTTGTTAAACAGCAAGTTAAGATGCACCACGATGAACTACACGAAATTCTAGTCAAGTTACATATAAAGTTCATTAGATTCGGAGCTACGGGCTAGAAGATATGAGCAAAACAAGTTAAACATGGCATTGATGCAAAATGCACTCAAACATCAAGCAAACACACCAAAACAAGGATGCAACATGAT